>CM022303.1:516003742-516603742 GCA_011799875.1 Thinopyrum elongatum
CACTGGTCAGGTTTGACACGTCAGCAAACTGCTGACGTCACACCTACATCATGCTGACATCATCCCACACTGTTCTGGATAATTCGTAATTAAATAATTAATTTAATTCCAAAAATGATTAAATCTTTGAAAATCATAAAAAATAAACCGTAGCTCGGATGAAAATACTTTGTACATGAAAGTTGCTCAGAACGATGAGACGAATCCAATTGTGCCAACTGTTTCCTTGTCGGGACCCTCTACGGAGGTGAACCCGCAACTTTTAGCATGTTTCCGGTAGATGAATAGTGCATATACATCGGTTAATAAATCCAACTTTAATCCTAAAATAACTAAAATGATTTAGACATGTCTTTAGGTAACCCTGCACTGCACGTTAGCATAGCATGCTCTGTGTTGCATATGTTTGCTGTGTATTTATTTGTTTCCTCCCCCTTTTTCCTCTCGGTAGACCCCGACACCGACGTAGTCCCCGAGGCCGACGCAGCTCCGGAGATCGACTACGCCCCTGACGACCCTTCTATTGCCGCAGAGCTTCCAGGCAAGCACCCCCCCTTGAGCATGCCTATATCGCCTATTCTCTTCTTTCTTGTGCTTCCATTAGAATTGCTGCAGCTACTGCTTTACCTATTCTGATGCATAGCCTGATCTTGTAACCTGCTTTTGATAATTACCTGCTTATCCTAAACTGCTTAGTATAGGCTGGATAGAGACCCAAGTGACCCCACTTGTCCCGTTTGCCCCGCTGGATCATCGAAAGACTCGACGACCAGGCCCCAGCACCGCACATCACATCCCCTTTATCTATACGACACTGCAGCATTACCATCGAGTGCCGAGGGTGATACCTCGTTTAGCACTTCTGATGTTAACTCGGTAGAATAGCTATTCGGTCATGATCATCGAGGGTGATTCCTCCTTCACCACTACCGATAACGACGCTATCGTGCGACACCTCAAGTGTGAACCCATCGAGGGTGATTCCTCCGAGTTCACCTTGACGGATACATCGAGTAGGAATCCAATGAGGGTGATACCTCGGATTCCCCTGATGTTATGGACACACGGATACTTGGACTTTACTAATGTTACTTGGAAAGGCGGGTCAACCCTGAGGGGTACCCGCGAGTGTTGTGGAGACGGGTTGACCTGGAGGGTGCCCGAGATATGAATACGAGGCATGGCCGGGCATTCTTAGCCCTTGCCGCAAGTCCTCGAGACGGGGCGATGGGGTCACATCGATCGTGAGTCTCTGCTCATTACTGCATGCTACCAACACACTGACGATTTGGATATTTGATCCGAGTGGGCCTCTGGCCCGATAGCATTAACCATCACGTGGGAACAGTATGGGCACTCTGCGTCGTATGTATCAGCCGAAGCTCTAAAGACATCAGCGAGGAGCGGCCCGCTTCGGATTGGACTGGTTAAGCCCGCGCTTGTATTAAGGGGGTTAGGTCTGCTTCCGGGCGTCCTCGCAACGTGCAGGAGTGTGCGGGGCGAAGGCCCAAGACCCCTGTGCGCATAGGTTAGTCCGGCGTGCTGACCTCTCTTTAGAGCCTAGGTCGGGTTGCGGCGTAACGTTTGGCCGAGGCCGGGCATGACCCAGAAAAGTGTGTCCGGCCGAAGTTAAGCGAGCGTGGTGGGTAAGTTGGTGCACCCCTGCAGGGAAGAACTAATCTATGCATAGCCGGATCCTCGGTAACAGACGCTCGGAGTTGTATCCCGATCGATACAACTAGAACTGGATAGAAATGGATACTAGGGCTCTGGGATTGGTTTCTCGCAGGGAGTCGAGAAAGGATCCCTGGCCGAGGTTGATACTGATTACAGCTACTAGTTTATGTTGTACTAATCTACACTCTTCTAATGCTGCAAGACCGCTGAAGATGCTAGTCTTCGATAGGACTAGGCCTTCTCTCTATTCTGGCATTTCTGCAGCCCAGTCCACATATACAGCCTTTCTTTGATAATGTTGCATATGTAGTGTAGATCCTTGCTTGCTGACCAGAACCTCATGGCGTGGCGCGGCCTGTTCCGCTCCGACCAGGAGCTCTTCAGCGGAGGGTCGCAGGACTGCGGCAGTACAGCGCCAACCCCGCGCTCTTCCGGAGCGACTTCGTCAAGGCGATGGTGAAGATGGGCAACATTAATCCGCTCACCGGCACCGCCGGACAGATCAGGAGAAACTGCAGACTCGTCAACAGCTAGATGGAGAGCCGAGACGATGCAACGGAACTCTCAAATGTTGCATCCTAGCAAAACATAGTATACCATGTGTAGTATCGATCTTTCGAAGAACACAAGAAGTGATGCATCCTTACAATCGCAACAATTGCATATTCAAATCGCCCTTTGGTTTAGGCTATTTGATGGCTATGATTTTACAGACAAGCTCTTTTAAGATGGTCCTGTTCAAGATCGAAAAGAACAAATGATCGAACTCCCCTCTTTGCATTAGATTCGAACTCTCCTCTTTGCATTAGATGAAGTGCTATATATAGCACTGGAACAGGCGTTTGCTATATATAGCACTGGAACAGGCGTTTACAGGGGGCGTCGGTTCGGACGGAACCGACGCGATTCCAGAAAGCAACCGCCGTTACAAGCGGGGGATTAATCCCTTAATTACCATGTTAATTAATCTTAACACTCCCCCTAATCCATACTTGTCCAGGTAGCATCATCATCTTAAAAGAGTCTCCTCCAAAAACCCTGTGAGAAAAATGTGAGGAGAAAAGTGTTTGATATGTTGCTAAAACTCCTTCAAACCCAATGGAAAAATAAGAAGAAAATGATGCAACATATAATGGTTATTGTCTTTTTTAACTCAATACGAGAAAACTCATAGAGTGTGGAGAACAATAAATATGCCATATATACTCATGTTGATATTACCTCGTTAAAAACGTTTATGAGAACATGTATAGAAAACTCATGAAGGGAAAAAGAGTATAATATGATGCATTGAACAGGAACAATTCAGGAAGATACTCCCCCTGATTCTTGCAAATTCCAAAGCCATCACATACCAATTCCATGAACGTATTTATGAAATAAATATGCCCTAGAGGCAATAATAAAGTTGTTATTTTATATTTCCTTATTCATGATAAAAGTTTATTATTCATGCTAGAATTGTATTGATCGGAAACTTAAATACATGTGTGAATACATAAACAAATACTGTGTCCCTAGTAAGCCTCTACTAGACTAGCTCGTTGATCAAAGATGGTTAAGGTTTCCTAACCATGGACATGTGTTGTCATTTGATAACGGGATCACATCATTAGGAGAATGATGTGATAGACAAGACCCATCTGTTAGCTTAGCATATTGATCATTCAGTTTTATTGCTATTGCTTTCTTCATGTCAAATACATATTCTTTCGACTATGAGATTATGCAACTCCCGGATACCGGAGGAATGTCTAGTGTGCTATCAAACATCACAACGTAAATGGGTGATTATAAAGATGCTCTACATGTATCTCCGAAGGTGTTTGTTGAGTTGGCATAGATCGAGATTAGGATTTGTCACTCCGAGTATCGGAGAGGTATCTCTGGGCCCTCTCGGTAATGCACATCATAAGCTTGCAAGCAAACGACTAAGGAGTTAGTCACGAGGTGATGTATTACGGAACGAGTAAAGAGATTTGCCGGTAACGAGATTGAACTAGGTATGAAGATACCGACGATCCAATCTCGGGCAAGTAACATACCGATGGACAAAGGGAATTACGTATGTTGTCATAACGGTTTGACCGATAAAGATCTTCATAGAATATGTAGGAGCCAATATGGGCATCCAGATTCCGCTATTGGTTATTGACCGGAGAGGTGTCTCGGTCATGTCTACATAGTTCTCGAACCTGTAGGGTCCGCACGCTTAACGTTCGTTGACGATATAGTATTATATGAGTTATGTGATTTGGTGACCGAATGTTGTTCAGAGTCCCAGATGAGATCACGGACATGACAAGGAGTCTTGAAATGGTCGAGAGGTAAAGATTGATATATAGGATGATGGTATTCGGACACCGGAAGTGTTCCGGAGGGTTCCGGGTACTTATCGGGTCACCGGAAGGGGTTCCGGGCACCCCTGGCAAAAGATATGGGCCTTATGGGCCAAGAGGGGAAACACACCAGCCACAAGGGGCTGGTGCACCCCCCATATGGGCCGGCCTATGAGGAGAAGGAAAGGGGGAAGGGAAAGGAAAGAGTGGAATAGGATTCCCCCTTCCTTCCCTCTCCCCCCCCCCCCCCCCTCGTTCCTTCCCCCTCGAGTAAATATGGCAGGGGGTGCGCCACTTGAGGAGGACCCCAAGTAGGATTCGGCCTACTTGGGGCACCTCCTGGCTGCCTCCCCTCTCCCTCCCACCTATATATATGTGGGAGGGGGGCGCCTAGCACGTCCAAGACAATTACCTAGCCGTGTGCGGCGCCCCCCTCCACCGTTTACACCCCCGGTCATATTTTCGCAGTGCTTAGGCGAAGCCCTGCGAAGATCACTTCACCATCACCGTCACCACACTATCGTGCTGACGGAACTCATCTACTACCTTGACATCTTGCTGGATCAAGAAGGCGAGGGACGTCACCGAGCTGAACGTGTGCAGAACGCGGAGGTGTCGTGCGTTCGGTACTTGATCGGTTGAAGCGCGAAGAAGTTCGACTACATCAACCGCGTTGTGAAACGCTTCCGCTTACGGTCTACGAGAGTACGTAGACACACTCTCCCCCTCGTTGCTATGCATCTCCATGGATAGATCATTGCGTGTGCGTAGAAAATTTTTTGTTTTCCATGCAACGTTCCCAAAAATTTATGGCATGTAGAAGTTGGTAGAGACTTGATAAACAAATCAATCACATGATTTGACTTGCAAGATATGCAATATAGCGATATTGCTTATTACGTAACATGTTTGCATCCGGGCAACATAAGCAACATTATCTTTGAGATAATGGTAGGTGGATGTAGCCATGAGGTGTATTTCGAAGACCCTCATGAGATGGCTACCACACCTAGCAGGAACACAAACCTTGTCTACGATCTGACATAGTAGGGATCTGATCGATGTATCCAGTGATATTGGTGTCTAGATTTCTCTGAAACTGAAAGATTAGGACAAAATGTTTGATGCCTTGGAGATATCGAAAGATATTCTTGAGCCCCAACCAATTATGTGTGGTGGGTCCAATGGCACTAGGATATGGAACTCTATGTCCCAATATCGCATTCCCATCAACTCATGGTTTTAATGAATCTTTCTCTACGTCTAGAAATGAAGCCATGCGCGTTATGGATGCATAAGATTTGTCAACAATCAATTCCTCCAATATAATCAGGATATAGACAACATGTGTACCATAATGTATGAGTGAAGGTCCTTGAGGTTTTACCCAAATCCTTCATCTCAAATTCCGTCATTTAGATGATCACACGCTTAACATGTATGGGTAATCATTAGTGTAGGAGTAATCCTTGTGTGTAAGGATCTCACTACGTCGGTTGTACCAAATGTACCGACAATAATAAGCCATATGGTGACTTATTAAACTTACACAATGTATGTTGTGTTTTGCATTTCGATTCAGAAGTGAGATTCCATCAAGAACCATCTATACCTGAATCTAGTGATCCACATGGATATGTAATCACTATATCTATCAACTGCAGAGATAGATGATTTTGTACTGCCAATGATATAAGTTATCGGAAAGAGATTCCACCTCTGGAGAATATTTGGGTATCTGCGTGAACCATTGTGCTACAATATTTGCTCTTTGTTTCACCACCTCGTTGTTCTCAATTCTGTTTCCAGAAGAAAAATGGTGTAGGTATTGCTTATGAATACCTTCCCATTATTGAGCAAGATCATTTCTACCTAAATTATACCTTTTGCTTGAGTTCAGTCCAAGTGTTGTTCCCACTTTGCCATGGCCATGGTCTTTGGATCTGAATCACTTGAAAGGTTTTTTCAATCTAGTTGAGAAATGTATGTCGACAATTGTAGACTTCCGGTTATATGTTTCTCCAGAATCTATATATCAATATATAGTTGATGAAAATATCGTTACCCATGATGACTGCTCGCGATTTCCCAATGCGATTGAGTCGGGTATTCCAATGTACCGGTCATTGTGAGCACTATGACCTGGGTTGGTGGAGGTTTCCCATCCACTGGGTGTATACTACCCATTAGGTGTCTATCAACATAAAGTTGACTTGCATTTACTGATTCAGAGGCCTTGACATCCTTGCTTGCAAGAAGCTGAATCCTGATGTACTATTGCCGTACTTCTCCCCCTGTTGCTTTGGACGGGGAGTTGAGTGGTTTTAGTTGGTACCTCCACTCTTTCTGACATATTTTTGCAGGATTGTAGGATTGCGTGACACCTTTATAGTCAGTAAATAAATCTGGCAGGTTATTTGCAATGTGTTGCAAATCTTCTAAACGCATGGTTCAGATATTTGAGTACATGGAATTGAGGCAGAAATGTGTTGAACATTACACTAATTTCCTGGCATTCTTTATGGTACTTGAAATCTCCGCCTAATGCCTGGAAATATTCCTCATGAATCAGCATACTGGCCTTGAATAACTCCCCATGCGAGGGGCTCGAGGTATTGACGGAAATACAGTTATTCCTCACATAGATCCCAACTATATGTTGAGGGGCCAATGATGTATGCCGGGTGGTGATATCGATATGCAACCGAATTACCGCAGATAGGAAATACTTGGTAGGTTTCCACGTATCAAAGATAGAGGGGAATAATAGTATGCAGTTTGGTCATGAGCGTGTAAAACTGCATGACTCCAACGTAAAGTTGGTAAGTTGCAATTCCAAAGTAAAGATCATGCAATGAGCTTAATTCTTTGGATATAGGATTCTACCAAACCATTTTGAGTCTAGACATTAGGACAAATTGCTAAAATTCAATCCAAGGGCCATAGAGAAGGCACTCAAGGAGAATTCGGCAATGTTATCCATTCGATTTGCTTGAAATCGATGTCAGGATAATGAGCCAATGGTTTCATGTGAAAAAACCACACTTGGGACCATCATATAAATGTGTCTTTTAGAACCATGGTGTAACACCCCATGTCAATAGCCACAGTAATCACTTTTGATGATGCCATGTCAGCAGGATTAAACAATGTTTGATCATCATTGCATCATATCTCATTTCAAATTCCAATGCAAATTGCAATTCAGATTTAAAGTGAAAAATAAAAGTTGTTCAAATCAGAAACTAAAATGTTCATTAAATAGTAAATAATATCTTTCTAATTATGTTCAGGAAAACAACATCACATAAAATACTTAAGTGACTCTAACAACCTAAAACAGTAGTCAAACAACACATTTTAATCCATTTTAAATAACCCAATTTACAAATGAAATTGTATTTTACCCAAACAAGTTTTGGTGGTAGATAATAATGCACTGCAATTTATGAGCTAAGTTACACAATTTGTAAAAGTCATTTAGTGGCCTAAGAATTTGCAAAACAGAATTAGAAACAGAAAACAGAAAATAGAAAAAGGGAATGAACTTACTAGCGCGCTGGGCTTTTTAGTGTACAGTAAGATTAGGCCCGGCCCACCACGGCCTTTCCTCCACCTCCCGCCGTCTCCCTCGCGCTGTCAATGGCGCCCGTCGACACATCGCCGATGCCGCACGTGTCGGCCATCCGCCGTGCTCCTAGCGTGGATAAGACCCCGCGGACCCCCTGGCGCAACCCTAGCCCCTCACCCACTCGCTCGCCCTCTTCTTCCTGTCCCCCTCCTCAGATCCGCCGCGCCCGAACGCCGTCGCCGCTGCCTCGACATCGCACGCGGCCACCGCCTCCCTCTCGCCGCTCCGACCGGTCCGACGACCTCCCCGCGCTCGACTCCATCGCCTCCACCTGCTCATTCTCCCGGAGAAGCAACGAGGCGACGCCCTCAAGCTCGTCTTCCCCGATGCCGTCCGCCACTGCCGCCGCCGATTCGGTCATCTCCGGCCACCTCGAGCCGTCCCCGGGCCTTCTCTGCAACGCCAGTGAGCCCCCACTCCTCCTTCCCCCTATGCATTGGCTCGCCGTGCCTCGTAGCCGCCGTTTTCCTTCGAACCCGAAAGCTCTCACCGCCGGCCATGGCTCTGCCGTGACCACCGTACGCTAAGCTCGAAACCGAGCTTTGCCCCGAGTTCCTGGAGCTCCCCGGCACTGAACGCGCCCACCAGCTCCTCCCCTCGTGCTCTGTGTGCTCGAAACTGAGCTCACCCAAATTCCGGCGGCCGCCGCGAGCTCAGTTCCGGTGAGCTCCGGCCACCGCTCACCCAGCCGCCTGCTCCCCTGGATCCGGATGAGCGCGGGCTACCTTCTGGTGGTCTTTGCGCGTCCAGCCGCTGTCCGTAGCGAAGTCCGGCGAGTCCGCCGCCGCTGCTTTGGTCGTCGCCGGCCGAGCTCCGGCGAGTGCCAACGTGGCACTGTCATTAGGCCTAATCACCGCTAATTAGACCCCCCCCCCACAGGCACTGACAGCGGGCCCTACCGCGGGGTCAAACCCCGGTCAGCGTCAGGTTTGATCGGGATTAGCCCCTGAGCCGCTGACGTGTAGGCCCCACCACTTAATTAGTTAAAATGTTAGTTAAATCGGTTAATTAATTTAATTAGTAAATTAGACACTGACCAGTAGGCCCCACCCTAAATTAACCCTAATTAGTTTAAATAAAACCTAATTAAACTACTGTGAGGCTGACCAGTGGGACCCACTGGTCAGGTTTGACTGGTCAGCAAACTGGTGACATCACACCTACATCATGCTGACATCATCCCACACTGTTCTGGATAATTCATAATTAAATAATTAATTTAATTCCAAAAATGATTAAATCTTTGAAAAATCGTAAAAAATAAACCGTAGCTCGGATGAAAATACTTTGTACATGAAAGTTGCTCAGAACGACAAGACGAATCCAACCGTGCCATCTATTTCCATGTCGGGACCCTCTACGGAGGTGAACCCGCAACTTTTAGCATGTTTCCGGTAGATGAATAGTGCATATACACCGGTTAATAAATCCAACTTTAATCCTAAAATAACTAAAATGATTTAGACATGTCTTTAGGCAACCCTGCACTGCACGTTAGCATAGCATGCTCTGTGTTGCATATGTTTGTTGTGTATTTATTTGTTTCCTTCCCCTTTTCCCTCTCAGTAGACCCCGACACCGACGTAGTCCCCGAGGCCGACGCAGCTCCGGAGATCGACTACGCCCCTGACGACCCTTCTATTGCCGCAGAGCTTCCAGGCAAGCAACCCCCCCCCCTTGAGCATGCCTATATCGCCTATTCTCTTCTTTCTTGTGCTTGCATTAGAATTGCTGCTGCTACTGCTTTACCTATTCTGATGCATAGCCTGATTTTGTAACCTGCTTTTGATAATTACCTTCTTATCCTAAACTGCTTAGTATAGGCTGGATAGAGACCCCAGTGACCCCACTTGTCCCGTTTGCCCCGCTGGGTCATCGAAAGACTCAACGACCAGGCCCCAGCACCGCACATCACATCCCCTTATCTGTACGACACTGCAGCGTTACCATCGAGTGCCGAGTGTGATACCTCGTTTAGCACTTCTGATGTTAACTCTGTAGAGTAGCTATTCAGTCGTGATCATCGAGGGTGATTCCTCCTTCACCACTACCGATAACGATGCTGTCATGCGACACCTCAAGTGTGAACCCATCGAGGGTGATTCCTCCGAGTTCACCTTGACGGATACATCGAGTAGGAATCCAATGAGGGTGATACCTCGGATTCCCCTGATGTTATGGACACACGGATACTTGGACTTTACTACTGTTACTTGGAAAGGCGGGTCGACCCTGAGGGGTACCCGCGAGTGTTGTGGAGACGGGTTGACCTGGAGGGTGCCCGAGATATGAATACGAGGCATGGCCGGGCATTCTTAGCCCTTGCCGCAAGTCCTCGAGACGGGGCGACGGGGTCACATCGATCGTGAGTCTTTGCTCGTTACCGCATGCTACCAACACACTAACGATTTGGATATTTCATCCGAGTGGGCCTCTGGCCCGATAGCACTAACCATCACGTGGGAACAGTATGGGCACTCTGCGTCGTATGCATCAGCCGAAGCTTTATAGACATCAGCGAGGAGCGGCCCGCTCCGGATTGGACTGGCTAAGCCCGCGCTTGTATTAAGGGGGTTAGGTCTGCTTCCGGGCGTCCTCGCCACATGCAGGAGCGTGCAGGGCGAAGGCCCAAGACCCTTGTGCGCATAGGTTAGTCCGGCGTGCTGACCTCTCTTTAGACCCTAGGTCGGGTGGCGGCGTATCATTTGGCCGAGGCCGGGCATGACCCAGAAAAGTGTGTCCGGCCGGAGTTAAGCGAGCGTGGTGGGTAAGTTGGTGCACCCCTGCAGGGAAGAACTAATCTATGCATAGCCGGATCCTCGGTAACGGACGCTCGGAGTTGTATCCCGATCGATACAACTAGAACTGGATAGAAATGGATACTAGGGCTCTGGGATTGCTTTCTCGCAGGGAGTTGAGAAAGGATCTCTGGCCGAGGTTGATACTGATTACTGCTACTACTTTATGTTGTACTAATCTACAATCTTCTAATGCTGCAAGACCGCTGAAGATGCTAGTCTTCGATAGGACTAGGCCTTCTCTCTATTCTGGCATTTCTGCAGCCCAGTCCACATATACAGCCTTTCTTTGATAATGTTGCATATGTAGTGTAGATCCTTGCTTGCTGAGTACTTCGGATGAGTACTCACGGTTGCTTTGCTTCCTCTTTTTCCCCAAATCTGTTTGATGCAACCAGATGACGGAGCCCCTGAGACAGCTGCCCCCGCCGACGACTACTACTACCACCCGAGGGTGGATACTACTACGAGCTTGCCAACGACCAGGAGTAGGATCGGAGGGTCCCAGGCAGGAGGCATGCGCCTTTTCGATCGTAGTGTTATCTTTTGCCCCGCCTTCTTAAAGGCTTATCTGTCTTTCTTTTATATCTGTACTCAGATATCTGATGCTTCCGCTGACGCTTGTAAGCGAGCTTATGTATTCGAGCCCTTGAGGCCCCTGGCTTGTAATATAAAGCTTGTATGACTTTATTTATGTTTTAGAGTTGTGTTGTGATATCTTCAAGTGAGTCCTTAGGCTTGATCGTGTGCATTTTCTTGTATGATTAGTGCACAATTAAGCCGGGGGCGGCACAGGTTGGTATCAGAGCCGACTGCCCGTAGGAATCCCCCTTTCCAACTCCTTGGCCGAAGTTGAGTCTAGTCGCCCAAAATTGTTTTACTTACTTGGCTGTGTGGCTTACAGGCCCACGTCGCCAATTGGGTGGTATTAGGATCTTTTATTCCTCGTCTATACTGTGGGACTCTGAATCTCTCTTCTATTCGGGTTAAAGATTTTACTAACTCCGACATTAGGTTCTCATAACCACTTCATCCCGGAGAGCCCCGACATTCGAGATGATCGCTTGCTTCGCCAGAAGATTCTACAGATACTCCTCGATGTTTCCCGAGACCCTGTGCCCACTGCTTTGCAGTCCCTGACCACCGATAATTCCTGTGAATAACATCCTTGCCGCTCATACCTTCATTTCCAATTGCTCTTGTTGTTACAAGTTACCCCTAATAATCTCCGTTGTTTCGAGAATCCTTTGTGCCTTCTGCTTTGCAGCTTCTTTTCGCACTGCGGAAAATTCACTTAACCGGGGTCCGTTCATCCCCAGTTGTTCATATGCTTTCCAAAAATACTTTGCAATACTATCTGATCTCCCGAAAATCCTCTGCAGCCTACTGCTCTTGATTTTCCTTGCCTGCTTGCATTATGGTTAAATCCATATGTCTCACAATATTCATTAGCATTCTTTGTCATTGTCATTCCGAGTCTATTGATTCAATATGAATGAGAATAAATCCCTATCATCCGTCGATTCCTAGAATCCGTTCTTCCGGCTCAGACGTCATTTTGGACATGAGTGGGTTCTCGGGCAATCAAGTTGCAAATGATTGTCCATCTAGTTCCCTTCTACTTACCCATCTTTTGATCCGAGCGTCTCCTTCTGACCCCTTGCTTTGGAAATCATAAACCCTTTATAATTAAACACCGAATTATTCAGTTGCTTCTACAATCTGATGCCTTTGCATTCTTCTTCTTCTATTTTGAGTACCGATACTCACATCAGATCCTTTGCCGACCAACTGATCTTTTGTTGGGTTATTATCTGACAGAGTCTTTCATATTCAATAATCTTGCGAGTCCTTTTCTCGGATACATAACGCCTTTGGTAAATGGTATCCTCTGCTTTGTCAACCTTGCTCTGCTTCCGAGCTTGAGTTCATTACTCCTGCAGTTTGAGGTATATGTTCCTAAGATGCCCCGATGGGTTGAATATACGCCTTCCCTAATCTGTGTGAATCAAAAGTTATGCGGAATATATCTACTCGCATTCCGTCGGATAAATTTTCAACTCTACAACTTCTTCAAAGACGAGAAGTGAATGAAAGGTTATGCATTGAAGAAGTGGAAGTCGACCTTGAACCTTTGTGTTCATGCCCATGGACCCGATGTAGAACTTATCATGGAAGCTGCTCGTAAAAATAATAATCCCTTGTTATAAATTCATCTTGTATTTTGCTTTGATCCTTTGCAATCGTAGCTCCGACCATGATTGTTCTTCTTTGATCCCATTTCGCGGACAAGCTAAAGCACTTGTCTTCTGCGAATCGATATACCTGTCCAACCTCTACACTGAACTACCTCGAGCATTACCCCCCCCCCCCCTACTATCTCGAGGATATCATCCTACTGTACTACGTCCTATGAATTTTTCCGATGGAGTGATACCATTCCTTGTCATAGTCACTCCATGGGTTCTGGGTTGTCTTCAACCGAGACCACCGAACAATGAAACGATTCCGCTCGGTGATTCAGCACTCCTAGTACTTTGTTGCTGGGGAGTTGGATACTCCATCACATCATTCCTAGCCTGATCAGCTATATGGTTGTCGTGCTAAATTCTAACTGTGCTACCTGGCCCTTCTTCCCGGAGCACAATTTTCGACGATGAGTGAAGCTTACGTCGTTCGTCTCATCTTATCATTTCACCTCGAACAACAAACTTGATTTCGAGCTTGTGTCATACCTGTGGTTCCAATAACCTCGCTTCACCATTATCTTTGCTTGAAACACCATGTTACTGCTACCTCGAAGCATGATTGTGGTATTCCGAATATCAACAAGAACATTGGAAGCACATTGCCAAATGCTTCTTGATCTATTATCCGGACACCGTTGTACGGGTAACATCTTGATTTTTCCTCGCCCCTTTATCTAAATGATTTTGTACCTGCTGTAGTGTCAGGTATATCATGTTCTGCTTTTCCTTGGAAAGGATATACTCCTAATTCTTGTGTATAGACACATTTTTACTTTTCATTGGTCTATTTAATCCGATAATTTCATTTTCCTTTCCATTGGTTTGTTTAACCTTTCTTGTGATATATATGATATAAGCAGAAATAATTCCGTGCTTATGAAAAACACCTCGATGTGCAACCTTGTCGGTGAGACCCTGTTACTATTGTTGATGACATTTTGGTAACCACCGATGGACGAGAACTTTGCCTATTGGTCCGCCTCGTTCAACGAGCAGGAAAATGGTTCTCTTCGTCCCTCGCCCTTGGTGTTGACGTTGTTGGCGACATAACTGACAGGCTATCCTCTGACAGGCCTTGCTATCCTGACTGTGCATGGTGTCACCGCCCTTCCTACTTTTAACCCACATGGTGGGCCCATAACCCATAGTTCCACAGGATCGAAACCTGACTCTCCTGTACACCCCCTGTTCCCAAGGTTGTTCCTCGCGCGTGGCCTCGTGCGTAATTCACGAGCCACCTTCCGAAAGATCATCAATTCTGGTATCAGACACAATGCTTATTCCCGTTACTTTGAATCCCTTTCACGCCCTATTTCAGGCATCGAACGATTGCCTGCCCGCTCGAAACTCCCTTGATACCTCCTTACTTTGTTCTCGATATTTTCTTAAGTTTCAATTCGAGAGTTACTTTCTGGCACATTCCCCGATGTTATCGACCAGATAGTCAACCTTACAGAGGTCCGTTCTCCCGGAATACCCCCCCCCCCCATTTTATTCTTTCGTAAGTACGATGGAGTTCCCGAAGAAAGGATGCCGACTTCATCATGATGACCTGAAGCAGAGAGTTGAAGACATCAATGAAGGGATCAACTTCTTCGAGAAGAGCAACCAAGAACAAGGAGACTCGTTAGAATTTCGTAACCAGAACTCTTCCCCTTACTCCACCTATTAATTCTCGGGACGAGAATTCTTGTTAGAGGAGGAGAATTGTAACACCCCATGTCAATAGCCACAGTAATCACTTTTGATGATGCCATGTCAGCAGGATTAAACAATGTTTGATCATCATTGCATCATATCTCATTTCAAATTCCAATGCAAATTGCAATTCAGATTTAAAGTGAAAAATAAAAGTTGTTCAAATCAGAAACTAAAATGTTCATTAAATAGTAAATAATCTATTTCTAATTATGTTCCGGAAAACAACATCACATAAAATACTTAAGTAACTCTAACAACCTAAAACAGTAGTCAAACAACACATTTTAATCCATTTTAAATAACCCAATTTACAAATGAAATTGTATTTTACCCAAACAAGTTTTGGTGGTAGATAATAATGCACTGCAATTTATGAGCTAAGTCACACATTTTGTAAAAGTCATTTAGTGGCATAAGAATTTGCAAAATAGAATTAGAAACAGAAAACAAAAAATAAAAAATTAAAAAGGGAATGAACTTACTCGCGCGCTGGGCTTTCAGTGTACAGTAAGATTAGGCCCGGCCCACCACGGCGTTTCCTCCACCTCCCGCCGTCTTCCTCGCGTTGTCAACGGCGCCCGTCGACACGTCGCCGATGACGCACGCGTCGGCCATCCGTCGTGCTCCTAGCGTGGATAAGACCCCGCGGACCCCCTGGCGCAACCCTAGCCCCTCACCCACTCGCTCGCCCTCTCCTTCCTCTCCCCCCTCCTCAGATCCGCCGCGCCCGAACACCGTCGCCGCTGCCTCGACATCGCACGCGGCCACCGCCTCCCTCTCGCCGCTCCGACCGGTCCGACGACCTCCCCGCGCTCGACTCCATCGCCTCCACCTGCTCATTCGCCCGGAGAAGCAACGAGGCGACGCCCTCGAGCTCGTCTTCCCCGACGCCGTCCGCCACTGCCGCCGCCGATTTGGTCATCTCCGGCCACCTCGAGCCGTCCCCGGGCCTTCTCTGCAACGCCAGTGAGCCCCCACTCCTCCTTCCTCCTCTGCATTGGCTCGCCGTGCCTCGTAGCCGCAGTTTTCCTTCAAACCTGAAAGCTCTCACCGCCGGCCATGGCTCCGTCGTGACCACCGTACGCTAAGCTCGAAACCGAGCTTTGCCCCGAGTTCCTGGAGCTCCCCGGCACCGAACGCGCCCACCAACTCCTCCCCTCATGCCCTGTGTGCTCGAAACTGAGTTCACCCAAATTCCGGCGGCCGCCGTGAGCTCAGTTCCGGCGAGCTTCGGCCAATGCTCACCCAGCCGCCTGCTCCCCTGGATCCGCACGAGCGCGGGCTACCTTCTGGTGGTCTTTGCGCGTCCAGCCGCTGTCCGTAGCGAAGTCCGGCGAGTCCGCCGCCGCTGCTTTGGTCGTCGCCGGCCGAGCTCCGGCGAGTGCCAACGTGGCACTGTCATTAGGCCTAATCACCGCTAATTAGACCCCCCCACAGGCACTGACAGCGGGCCCTACCGCGGGGTCAAACCCCGGTCAGCGTCAGGTTTGATCGGGATTAGCCCCTGAGCCGCTGACGTGTAGGCCCCACCACTTAATTAGTAAAAATGTTAGTTAAATCGGTTAATTAATTTAATTAGTAAATTAGACACTGACCAGTAGGCCCCACCCTAAATTAATCCTAATTAGTTTAAATAAAACCTAATTAAACTACTGTGAGGCTGACCAGTGGGACCCACTGGTCAGGTTTGACACGTCAGCAAACTGCTGATGTCACACCTACATCATGCTGACATCATCCCACACTGTTCTGGATAATTCGTAATTAAATAATTAATTTAATTCCAGAAATGATTAAATCTTTGAAAAATCATAAAAAATAAACCGTAGCTCGGATGAAAATACTTTGTACATGAAAGTTGCTCAGAACGACGAGACGAATCCAACCGTGCCATCTGTTTCCGTGTCGGGACCCTCTACGGAGGTGAACCCGCAACTTTTAGCATGTTTCCGGTAGATGAATAGTGCATATACATCGGTTAATAAATCCAACTTTAATCCTAAAATAACTAAAATGATTTAGACATGTCTTTAGGTAACCCTGCACTGCACGTTAGCATAGCATGCTCTGTGTTGCATATGTTTGCTGTGTATTTATTTGTTTCCTCCCCCTTTTCCCTCTCGGTAGACCCCGACACCGACGTAGTCCCCGAGACCGACGCAGCTCCGGAGATCGACTACGCCCCTGACGACCCTTCTATTGCCGCAGAGCTTCCAGGCAAGCACCCCCCCCCCCCCTTGAGCATGCCTATATCGCCTATTCTCTTCTTTCTTGTGCTTCCATTAGAATTGTTGCAGCTACTGCTTTACCTATTCTGATGCATAGCCTGATCTTGTAACCTGCTTTTGATAATTACCTGCTTATCCTAAACTGCTTAGTATAGGCTGGATAGAGACCCAAGTGACCCCACTTGTCCCGTTTGCCCCGCTGGATCATCGAAAGACTCGACAACCAGGCCCCAGCACCGCACATCACATCCCCTTTATCTGTACGACACTGCAGCATTACCATCGAGTGCCGAGGGTGATACCTCGTTTAGCACTTCTGATGTTAACTCAGTAGAATAGCTATTCGGTCGTGATCATCGAGGGTGATTCCTCCTTCACCACTACCGATAACGATGCTATCGTGCGACACCTCAAGTGTGAACCCATCGAGGGTGATTCCTCCGAGTTCACCTTGACGGATACATCGAGTAGGAATCTAATGAGGGTGATACCTCGGATTCCCCTGATGTTATGGACACACGGATACTTGGACTTTACTAATGTTACTTGGAAAGGCGGGTCAACCCTGAGGGGTACCCGCGAGTATTATGGAGACGGGTTGACCTGGAGGGTGCCCGAGATATGAATACGAGGCATGGCCGGGCATTCTTAGCCCTTGCCGCAAGTCCTCGAGACGGGGCGATGGGGTCACATCGATCGTGAGTCTCTGCTCGTTACTGCATGCTACCAACACACTAACGATTTGGATATTTGATCCGAGTGGGCCTCTGGCCCGATAGCATTAACCATCACGTGGGAACAGTATGGGCACTCTGCGTCGTATGTATCAGCCGAAGCTCTATAGACGTCAGCGAGGAGCGGCCCGCTTCGGATTGGACTGGTTAAGCCTGCGCTTGTATTAAGGGGGTTAGGTCTGCTTCCGGGCGTCCTCGCAACGTGCAGGAGTGTGCAGGGCGAAGGCCCAAGACCCCTGTGCGCATAGGTTAGTCTGGCGTGCTGACCTCTCTTTAGAGCCTAGGTCGGGTTGCGGCGTATCGTTTGGCCGAGGCCGGGCATGATCCAGAAAAGTGTGTCCGGCCGGAGTTAAGCGAGCGTGGTGGGTAAGTTGGTGCACCCCTGCAGGGAAGAACTAATCTATGCATAGCCGGATCCTCAGTAACGGACGCTCGGAGTTGTATCCCGATCGATACAACTAGAACTGGATAGAAATGGATACTAGGGCTCTGGGATTGCTTTCTCGCAGGGAGTCGAGAAAGGATCCCTGGCCGAGGTTGATACTGATTACTGCTACTACTTTATGCTGTACTAATCTACACTCTTCTAATGCTGCAAGACCGATGAAGATGCTAGTCTTCGATAGGACTAGGCCTTCTCTCTATTCTGGCATTTCTGCAGCCCAGTCCACATATACAGCCTTTCTTTGATAATGTTGCATATGTAGTGTAGATCCTTGCTTGCTGAGTACTTCGGATGAGTACTCACGGTTGCTTTGCTTCCTCTTTTTCCCCAAATCTGTTTGATGCAACCAGATGACGGAGCCCCTGAGACAGCTGCCCCCGCCGACGACTACTACTACCACCCGAGGGTGGATACTACTATGAGCTTGCCGACGACCAGGAGTAGGATCGGAGGGTCCCAGGCAGGAGGCCTGCGCCTTTTCGATCGTAGTGTTATCTTTTGCCCCGCCTTCTTAAAGGCTTATCTGTCTTTCTTTTATATCTGTACTCACATATCTGATGCTTCCGCTGACGCTTGTAAGCGAGCTTATGTATTCGAGACCTCGAGGCCCTTGGCTTGTAATATAAAGCTTGTATGACTTTATTTATGTTTTAGAGTTGTGTTGTGATATCTTCAAGTGAGTCATTAGGCTTGATCATGTGCAATTGCGTGTATGATTAGTGCACGATTAAGCCGGGGGCGGCACACATGGAACACCTGAATAGTCTAGTCAATGGATGGGAAGAGTCACTTACCTCAACTTGATGCATTCAAGGAGTCTGAGTGGTTCAGTGTAGACTTTAAGGTGCGCAAGCCTTAAAATTAGCTTCCCTGTGTCACATGTAGTGCACACAAAATACAAATATTGTTAGAATTTAGCATCATAATAATCATAAACTATTGGAATTGCTGATAGTTTCGGTTTCAACCCAATGTCTCGATGACCAAGGCGAGTATGCCAAGTTTGTCATGTACAAGACACTCTAGAAAGCTATCTCGTACGCAACATGTGCTACGGGTTGTGTCGTATGTGTAGTACAATCCAGATGATACACAGAGAATGTGCTTGCCATATCCGTTGCATATGGTAAAGAGAAGTTATTTCTCTTTGTTGTCATCATAAGTTTCGTTAGAGAAACTATTTTGAATGATACCTTTATAGTTTAGTAGGGTACGAGTTAAACCGGGAAGCAATAAAGCATCCTTGATTCTACTCGAGTACCCATAGGGATAGTAAATATGACTCGAGTTGAGCCAACAATTACATCATCACGTATAGCGATAGTTAAAATATCTCCTTTTCTCTCAGCGAGAGTCGAAACATTTCACTTCCCTAAGTATAGAGTTCATGGTGCATATGTCCACAAGGCACATATCATCTTTCATCAGATTGACCACCGTAGAAATCTATATATAGACTTGAATATTCTCAATATGAAAAATCACGGTCAGATATATAGAATACATACAAATGTGTTGTACCAAAGTGCTGATACAATATATTGTAATATACAATATATGATGACAACAATACTTATGTTCTTATTAGAACATCAGAAAAAGGACATAAATTGTATTGACCACTCGGGAGATTGAGAGACTAGACGAAGTCTTCAAACATGTTAGTTGAGTCATATTCAACCATCATGTTCTCCATGCTCAAAGGGTCTCGTGACTGCTAGATAGTCATGTTGTCGCTAGGTCATGGAAAAACACCACGCGGACAATTGACTTCCTGTTGCTGTCACGTTGAAGGTTGAAGTGAGATTCAAACCTTTGCCCTTGAGATTCTTTGCGTCCCAGGAATTGCTGATACAGAATAACCAGGTGCTGAGATCTGGATCGGTATAATGCCTTATGATTTATAGGCAACATGTTTCCTTTTCTGTTATCGGTGTGACTCCAACCGGAGGTGAATCCTATGGGTCTTGGATTGCACACATTATCCCACGAGACACAAGAGTGATCATGATGTCCATGGCCCAGATAGGGCAGTAGTGGCCATTGAGGGCGAATGCCTCAAATTCTCTAGCCATCGGTTACCAGAGATAATTAATTTACGACAAGTAAATTAAAGACCATCATGGTTAATGTTGTAATGAAATTTGCAAAATTGATATAGTTTCAAGAAGTTGGCTTGAAACCATTAGTGTGAATCTCAAATTGCTAAGTATGACACCTTGAAGATAATCTCCAAACTGGAGTAGATCTCGCAGCACTAGGGAGTATAATCTGATGAAATCAATAGATACTCACTCCTAATGCCTTATGTCACGACTTAATAAAATATGTGGGAGAGCACTTTGTAAAGCAATCATAATGTCAAATATGACAAAATGTAGGCTTAAAGAGTAGTGGTGATATTCTGCAAAGCAGTAGATCTACACACTACCTTGTGATCCCAATACATCAATTTGAAGTAATCACTTTGAAATTTGCATCTATATTTGCAAGAAATTGAAATCTCAATTGCAAATAGACGTATTAATCTCGACATGTGGCGAACATGGAAATATATACATCATAGAAATATTCCGGAATACCTCGTACTCAACGGAGAAACAGTACTGCAGAGGTACTGAATTTATCTTTGCAAGAGATTAAAAATCTCTATTGCAAATGGACGTAATTAATCTCAACACGTGATAAACATGGAAATGTATTACATCAACTTAAGATCTGGAATACATCTCGGTACTCAACAGAAAGATACTACTAATGTAGTGAATAATAATGATGTTGCAAACTTGATGTTCAAGTCAAAACTTGAATTGTATAGACCTCAAATTAAAAATGAGATGATCTTGTATCAAGTTGCAAGATAATTCAGCGAGGTGAATTAATAATTTGCGAGAGAAAATTGATCTCAATCGCAATGAGATTGTTTTGCGAGAAAATAATAATTCTCAATCGCAAATCTATATTGTTGTGCGAGAAAACTTAATCTCAATCGCGGAAAACATGTTCTAGAGAATCTGATATGTGGTATACACATTGAACATGTCAAGTATCAACACACACAAATTTCTGGAATTTTAAAAACTCAACAGAAAAACAGTAATTAACAGGGTCTAAGACTACACAAATACAATAATTAGTACTGTTGATAAAACAGAGAAAAAAATCAATGAAATCCAGCCCAGAGAAGGCGGCCGGAGGTCACGCCAGGCGCTTGGGCCTGGGCCTCCATGGCCTTTGGCCGGCCCACCCGTAGCCACACCGCATAAGAGAGAGAGAGGAGGTGGCGGTTACGGATAAGGGTCGGAGACCCGAAGCCCGCACCACCCCGCTCGATCCCCACATCCTACACGACGCCGCCGGCGGTTGGAGGGCGGCGGCCACGGGCACAGTCGGGCGGTCTTGGCGCGTGCAAGAGGGCGCGTGGCCGGGCGGCCGGCGTAGCGCGACGCACGGCCGGGCGCGGGGCTCGGCGCAGCGGTCGGGATCGGGGTGCGGCGCAGCGCGGGTTGGAGAGCGCGGGTCCGGCGGCGCAGAGGCCGTGGCTAGGGGCGCGGGGCGCGTAGGCCGTGGCCTGGGGCGCAGCGCGGCCGGGCGCGGGCGGCCGCCGGGCACGGCGCAGCCACGGGAGGAGCGCGGGGACGCGCAGCTACGGGAGCGCAAGGGCACGGCGCGGAGGCTGGGCTGCCGGGCGCGGGGCAGGGCGCGACGCGGAGTCACCGGAGTCGGGAGCCACCGCGGGCGTCGAGCACCGGAGTTGGCCGCCTCGCTCGTCGTTCCTGTAGCCTTGGAAGCGAGTTGCTTGGCCTTCTCGCTGTTGGCAGAGCAAAGTGCGTGATAACGTGTTCGAGATCGAAAAGAACAAATGATCCAACTCCCCTCTTTGAAGTGCTATATATAGCACTGGAACAGGCGTTTACAGGGGGCGTTGGTTCGGACGGAACCGACGCGATTCCAGAAAGCAACCTCCGTTACAAGCGGGGATTAATCCCTTAATTACCATGTTAATTAATCTTAACATGTCCCATATTGAAATTTCTAAAAAAGACTTATATTTATGAATGGAGGGAGTAATATAGCGGCTAAATATTAGTATTAGTACCTCCTATATAATAACGAAGAAAATTATTGTCTGGTTAAAGCACATAAGTAAATATTAAAATTATAATAATACTAGTAGTTAATAATATCTCTATTTCTATTTTTGGTTTCACTACTAGCTCACCATGCATGTAGTTATTCTATTTGTTGACACTTGGCTTATGCTAGTATTAATTATTTATGAATTTTATATAGAACTCGTCATTTTTATAGAATACTTGTACATTGTATCATATAAAAAAATGTGTGTAAGTATGTGGAGTATTTTTTTTACAGAATATTTATTTATTTATTTTTGTGACAGAATATATTTTAACCATTACTTACTTATAGAATTTGGAAAAGATGGGTTTATACCATTTTAACACTTAAATATATGGTATCACACGTGTGTCTTATGAATTAAAAAATAAGTCTGGACATTTTTTTCTAATAAAATTGTCCAAGTATATATGTTGTACAAACTTATCATGTAATGAAACGAAAGATAATCATATTTTAAAATAAATGCATGTATGTGTTGTATATTGTACAACGAACCAACCATATATAGTGTACGGAAATTTTTCCATATTTGGAAAGCGTGGACATTAAATTTGTCAAAAATAATCCTTTCAATCTGTTATACGCTGGGGTCCAATTCCTCACTTACCTCTTATGGGGTAAGAGGAAGCATATTAAAATCTCCTCAGACAGGCAAAAGACAACAATGTTAGTACTCCCTTCCTCGCGGTTTAGAAGGCGCGCTGGAAAATTCACTGGGACCAAGGTGGTTAGCGATTGGTTGTACCACATACTAGAAAATAATATCGATTGTTAACTACAGCGCCAAATTAGTGGAGAAATTAATGCGTATTGTGTCACAGCCAGTAAACGAGCAGTCCTAGCGCATGCAATGGTGGAGACCGACCGCATGTAGCCCACGCGCACTTAAAACGACCTAATTAACTCTGCATTAATTGCCAACACGCCTTAATCTTCTCCTACTCTGTAAATGCATGAAAACTGAAGTGCGTCTTCTAAACCGTGACGGAGGGAGTATCTTGTTTCAATATTGATATCTCTCTTTATTGCGACTATAATCTTTATCATATTTAATAATTATTACTACCAACACTTAAAAGATTTCCATGTATATTTTAAAGGTGGTGTTTTAATGACTTACAATTAATACATCCGTCCGAATATTTTGAAGATTTTCCATATAAACCTGCCATGCTGGTATGATCATCATCATAAATACTGAAAAGCAAAATGTGACCATCTGTTTATTTTACAACGAATATTTTATGGGGCTCATTTACAAGAAATTATTATTGGAATGGCATGAATGTTGATGTAGAAATCCCTTCAGAACTCATAACAAGACTTGGTGGATCTGACCAAAATATGCCCAAAGGCTCTGAACTGAAAGGCAAACAAATGCAAGGTTATAACCAAAGATGGTTCGAAGGATCCGGACGACACTCAGTAAGCTGCAGCCTCGGCTTCGAAGGTTCTGAATGGCATATACTTGAAGGCTCTGAATGGTACAAGATTCAACATGGAAAAGATTTGAAGGCTCTCAATGGAATTTCACTGGAGGTTTCGGCCAAT
Source organism: Thinopyrum elongatum (assembly GCA_011799875.1). NCBI lineage: Eukaryota > Viridiplantae > Streptophyta > Magnoliopsida > Poales > Poaceae > Thinopyrum > Thinopyrum elongatum. The sequence goes on from CM022303.1 coordinate 516,027,239, forward strand.
TGAAAAACAGAGAGATATAGGCTAGGAAGTATGAAAAAATTAAGGGTTTTGGAGTTTGATATTCAAGCACTTTGCAAGAAAAGCTTCACCTCACAACCCTTGATCCCCTTTTGATGGCATCAACATAGTTATGGAATTGAACTTATCTTGGATCACAAAAAGCTATGAAATGATCCTTAATCTTGCCAACACTTGATCGATAAGAGTTGAGGGAAACAGAAATAAGTGTTTTTTTGCGAAAATAAACACAAAAAAGTGTTTAGCATATGAAATGTAATTTTTACACAACCACATTAATATCGGTAGGTAAATTATGGGCTAACATACCACATTAATAACGTGAACCCTTCCTCCATTTGTAAATATAAGTTTTTTAGAGATTTCAATACAAACTACATACGGATGTATATAGACATATTTTATAGTGTAGATTCACTCATTTTGCTCCGTATGTAGTCCATTATTGGAATCACTAAAAAGACTTGTATTTAGGAATGGTGGTAGAATATTTGTGCCCTGTTAGTGTAATTAATTATCTGCTTCTGTTAAGAATGACCAATGTGATATCTCAAAAGAAAAAAATGACCAATGTCCTCACAAGAAAAGAAAAAACTAATCAACATGCTCCCTCTTGCCAGGTTACCAGGCTACCAGCGTCCTGGCCTTTGCCACTTTGTATTTTATTTTATTTTTTTAAGAAATTTGCCACTTTGGTCTAGATAGCCATCAAAGCAGCAGGCTTTACGAAAAAAAAACAGCAGGCTACAACGCGGGAGGATTCACGTTGTAACATCCACCATGGTCGCGATCTGAGCCCAAGCCCAAGCCCAAGCCCATCTGAAAGAACGGTCCACCGCAAGGAAGCGTCGTTCAGAGCCGCTTTCGGATGAGCAGCGCTAAGTGTACGGCGTTTGCGCTACGATTTCTATAGGACAGAGACGGTCGAAGCCATCCATCCATGGAATCGGCCAGCAATCAAGCCCAGCTACGAGAGTCGGACAACAAAAACCAGTACGTACGGTGATTCCGCTTTCAGATTGGAGTCGGACTCCGTTTTCGTCTCCCCTCCCAAACCCCCATCAATAAATTGCAGCGACAGCTCAGGAACCAACCGCCAAACCAGAAGCGACGGGAAAGAAAAGAAAAAAGGCGAGAGAGACACACACACGATCGAGAGCCAATTGCCAAACCCGCGAGCTCCCGGTCGCTGCTTCGTCCTCGATCGCGTCGATCCATCCATCCATCGGCGACGTCTTGGATCTACCTGTCGGGATCGCCATGATGAATCCGGAGATGATGAGGGTGGCGGAGGAGCAGATGCGGCGCATACCCGCCGGCGACCTCGCCAGGATGCAGCGGCAGCTCATGTCCAACCCAGACCTGCTGAAGCTCGCAACCGAGAGCATGAAGAACATGACGGCCGACGACTTCAAGCGAGCCGCCGAGCACCTGAACCACGCAAGGCCGGAGGAGATGCTCTACATGACCGAGAAATTCGCCAAGGCCAAGCCCGAGGAGATCGCCGCCATGAAGGCGCAAGCCGACGCTGAGGCGTCGTCCACGATATCCGCCGCCAAGATGCTGAAGCGGCAGGGGAACCAGCTCCATGGCCGCGGGCAGTACGCCGACGCCGCCGCCAAGTACAAGCTCGCCAGGGATAGCGTGAAGAGCAGCGTGCCGTCGGCGGCCGGGCGCGCTCTGCAGCTGCAGTGCAGCGTTAATCTGATGGCATGTTACCTGAAGCTAGGCGAGTTTGAGGAGTGCTTCAACGAAGGCTCGGAGGTTCTAAGCTATGACTCGGGCACTGCCAAGGCGTACTACCGAAGGGGTCAGGCGTACAAAGAGCTGGGAAACCTCCAGGCTGCTGTTGCTGACCTGTGTAAAGCCCATGAGATGTCTCCGGACGATGAAACTGTCGCTCAAGCTCTGACAGAGGCGCAAGAAAAACTTGAAACCCAAGGGGGAGCAGCAAACCTGCCAAAGGGAGTTGTCATTGAAGAAGTTGTAGAAGAAGATACTAGTTCTGATCTGTCAAGCCCTCAAAAGAGTTCTTCTTCTACTACTACTTAGTATACTGCTTCACAACCGCATGACGGAGCACGAAACTCGGTACAATCTGACTCTTCAGAAAGCTTGGTAAATATGTCTCAGGTTGCCTCTTCATCAAGCCGAACAAACCCTGTTGCTCCAGATTTTGGATCCAATATGCCTGGGATGGTTGGTATGGCAGACCCTGATATGTGGCAGATGTTTACCTCCATGGTGGAGAACATGAATCCTGATGAGATGGCAAACATGAGTGGGCTGCTCGGTATCAAGTTGTCCAAGGAGGATGCTGCCAACGCTCAACAGGCTATGTCTTCATTCTCTCCACAAGATTTAGAGAAAATGATGAAATGGATCGGCAGAGCACAGCGAGGAGTCGAAGCAGCAAAGAAGACGAAGGACTGGCTCATCTTTGCTATTGTCATGCTCATCTTGGCGTTCATCCTCCATCGGCTTGGATTCATCGGGTAGGTGATGATGGTCTACACATCCGAGAATCGGCAACAAACAATAACATTGTGCTCTTTTTCCTGGGGCCAGAAGCGATAGTGGGCGGATGACAACAATGTGGAAGCAATAGTTGAACCTGGGCCTTCCTTGTGCCATTGTTTATTCTTTCAGCATATGTGTTTATAAATTGTACTGTAACAGATTAGAAGTAACTGGCCGAGTGTTTTGACAACTAGCAATTGTGCGGGCATCAATTTTATTTCCTTTTGAAAGTAATGTTCTGTTTTTAGGATAAGAACAAAGTTAGGGTGTAACAACCTATAGTGTTTTTTTTTGGCGAATCAACAATCTGTAGTTATTTGATGTCGGTACACATATTTTTCTCTTTATTATGCTAAAGTGTTAGGGTACACCAAAGGTGTTGTTCTGATCCCGAGCTCCTGTGAGCTCGGGTGGGCAGTAAAATGAAAAAAAAATCTATACAAAAATTGTACTGAACATTGATAAATGTTTTATCACGTGAAAAGAAATTTGGAGCATCAATTCTTTTGTCACATCTTGCACAAATGTCATCCCATGATGAAACTTTGCAAGCAATCAAAAAAATTGTCAATGAAAAAATTCAGAATTTTATAAATTTATTTTCCTTTTTTTACTGTTCACCTGAGCTCACGTGAGCTCGGGATCAGAACAGCCTCGTCCTAGGCTACACCAAAAATTATTCCCTTCATGCTAATTTTGTTTTGTCATTTTGAACACCCCATGTATATGCGAAATATCTGAATCCGTCACCAGCCTTGTAGTCCCCGTGGTACTCTTTCATGTGTCTTCTTTAGTTTCCTCCCTTTTTGTCAACTCTTGTCGGAACAATTTAATATTTTTCCATGGCAGTGTGGCTTAATAACCATAGTCCTGTCATGTATTGAGGAACTTGTGCTCTTGATTGTAACTCTATAAACTTTGAATAAATTCCTATTGCCCCGCAAAAAAAAACTTGAAGTAAAGAAACAACGGATTCTCCACTTTGCATTTAGGTCAGTGCTCCTACTCCGCCTTAAGCGAAGAATGGTACATGGGCTGGGCCATAAAGATTGCCCTTTCCTTTTTCATTTAACATATTTTATTTAGGAGAAATGTGTGAAAGGTGATTTGGATAATAGTAAATAATGTATTTTTAACATATTAAAAAATGTTAATATATTTATAAAATCCCATACGTTTTAAAAAGTGCACTTATTTTTTAAAAATCTTTTGTTTTCTAAAAATATTGCGTTTAGAAAAATGTTGATTATTCAGAAAACGTTCATGTATTTGAAAATTATTACGTATTTTTAAAAAATTGTATGGTTCTTGCACGACTTTTTTTACACACTTTAAAAAAAATTGGGAAACTTTCCCTCTGCGTATTAGCTTGGATTCATCATCGTGTAGGTGATGATCTCAACATCCATGATGCCCAACCATGCTGTTCATCCGAGAGTCAGCAACAAATAGTAACAACTTGACAGCAATGGTGGGCAGATATCAATGTGGAAGCAGCGTGGGACGAAGATCTAGTCGAATCTGCACCTTTCTTGTACCACTGTTTATTCTTTCGTCATGTTTTTTTTTTTTTGAGAAAATATTCTTTCATCATGTGTTTGTGATATATATTTTTTATTCTAATCACTAACCACCACTAAGGCAAGCAGAAAATAAAGCATTTCATCATTCAATAGCGTGACTGCCTTCAGCTTTGAAACTGCTCGGAGGAGAATGTCAATTCTGTTCAATGCAGTACTCAGGTGTCATAGCATATGATGCCAACGCTAAAACGCTAAGTACAGTAATAAAAACGCTAAAATGCTAAGTTGAGTTTCCAGCCTCAGCCACCAATCTAGAGTTGTCACATGTTCGACTCTGATGATTGGGTACAATTATCAGCAAGCCATGTCGGATGAGAGTTAGGTATCACGTGATTCAGTCTTCAGGAGTTGGGGGGATGTCCTCCATGGCCCCTTTACCATCAGCGGCGTCGAAGTAAAAGAAATTCTTGATCGGATCGCCTTTACAAGATATTGACTTAATCACTTCCTGTTAGATCCAAAAACAAAGTGCAAAGCCGTGAGCAGTATGCTGTAGAGAACATTCAAATATGAGAAGGCTTGAAATGAAATGAAATTCACACTCCAATATTTCTGCACATACGGGTGTTTCTTTTTTAAACAATCCATGTGGCAACTTTCAAACCAAACAGCTAGCTTCCACCAAGTGATTTGTTAATGCAATTTCAAGATCTACGAAGAGCTATCTACGAACCACAGTTTTGAACCAGTGAGTACCTCTGTTCACTGGTTCAGCTGTTGGAATGCTATAGAGAACATTCAAATATAAGAAGGCTTGAAATGAAATGAAATTCACACTCCAACATTTCTGCACATGAATGGAATAGTGTACTTTTGGGCTGGAGGTTTTTCTACATGTTTCATGAAACGTTGCATGTTAATTCACATCCTTCTTGGATCACTTACGCGTGTGAGATTCTTTTTTAAACAATTCATGTGCCGACTTTCAAACCACACAGCTAGCTTCCATCAAGTGATTTAATGCAATTTCAAGGCCTACCAAGAGCTATCTACGAACCACAGTTTTGAACCAGTGAGTACTGTACTTGGGGGCTGCTGCTGTTGGAATGCTGGTTCATTGGTTTGTTCACTGGTTCAGCTGAATGCTGGTTAATTGTTTGATCACTGGGCTAACAAGTAGAAAATTGGTAGTACTGTACTTCAATTAAAGGATGAGTACCTTTATTTCTGCATCACAATCAACAAACCAGCATAGCCAAGTTAAGTAGGTAGGCGGCGCTAGCTCTGCACTGCACTGACGCATGAGGTCGCGACTAACATTTTTCTAGCGTGAATGGCGTGCAACTGGCCGAACTGCTCTATGGTTCAGTGCAAACAACCTGATTTGACCATGGTTTAACCATATAAGGGCTGCTCACATGCTTAAGCAGTCGCTAGGCCAAACTGGACGAGTTGACAGTTCCAGCTTTTACAGTCAGATCTCCAGTCTGGTTTTTTAAACTATATGCCACAAAATAATATGATCCAATCCAAGTATAATTCACACAAAAAACATTGATGTTAAGGATGTTGGAGCAGCTACTATCATAATGGAAAGTCATGTAGTGTGTGGTATATATTGATCTAGGAATACACCAATGGTTGCTGCTATAATGAAGGGCAGGAAGAGGATGCAACTTGTCTAGCAGGTTTAGTAAATGTTTTTGGTGTTGGTGCGTGTAAATAATAATTTCAGGAAATAGCATGCAACACATGGGACAGAAGTTAATAGCTTGGGCCACCTGAACATTGCACATTTATGTTCTCAAACTTCTATAATTGAGTCAGGACAAGTCCAGTTTAACTGAACCTTACCTGACAATTTTAGATATACGGTTACTTTACAAGACATGTAATCTTCATGTGATCAACATAGAAATTAGTTTTAAGATATCATCGGCAGATTTTACTAGTTTTGCAGTAATTTTATTTAGAAGAAAAAAAAAAGCATATTCAAGCTTTAAATAAATCATAGTTAGTTGAAGCCTCGTTTGGACTTCCCTTGACCCAGTCAATTTAAACCTGAATCGGTGTACTGTGGGCTAGCCCATCAAACGTGGAGTCCCATTCCTTAATTAGAGCCATAGTTGGTTAAGCAAGTTTGTTAGGAAAGAGACCACTCAGTTTCTAGATCGTATTAGAGTTTGAATAGACTCCCCAGCTTGTCGGTCAAGTCGTGTCTAACTATATAAAGGAGACAACCCCTCAATAAATCAGAGAAGAATATTGTCGCTTACTTTTATCGACTTCTACAGTAGTTAGTGTTATGTTAGTGGTAGATCCTGCCATTATGTTAAAGTGACTGTATTCAAAGTGTCGTCTCAATATGTCACCTACTTTTGCCAAGTAACTTAATGACATACATTGCTTGAGGTGACTATATTTACTGTTGATCTATTATGTTCCACATATTAAAAAAAGATAGTGATCTATACGTAAATGAGATACATTACTGTGCTTATTTTCCAGCATCACAAAAACTAAACAATAGAAGAAACAGAAAATAAAGAATGGAAGATTGGACCTACCTGACCAAGAATGCCACCAAGGATTGCACATACAGGAGGATGTTCCTTTTTCCCAGCTGCTAGAAGCCGTTCCAGGAGAGACGTGGGAATTCGAGACTCATCCAAAGACTGCAGTTTAAAGTGCCGTGTAAAATATCTGAAGAAACGTGACTCGATTGCTCAAAGTATGACAAACGGCCAAAGCTGTACCATTCTATCACACATATCCTTCCTCAGAGCCAAAACTGCAGGTAGATCAGAAAGTGATGTCTCACCAGGGTCGCGCCCTTCAGATGATTCATAACTTTCCAAGACTGCAAACAGACGTGTTTATGTTAGTTACAAAACCAAGACGTGGAAAAATACGGATAGGTAAACAGTCATAGATCGAGTGAACATGCAAATAAGTAATTTTTGGTTGAAAAGCAAAAATACAAGTCCTAAAGAAAATGTCAGAAAACCAGTTGAACATGGGAATTTTATATTCTATGTCCGCAGAGGAGCACTCATTTGCTTTGTGAGATATGAAAAACAAAATACTTAGTGGAACAACTATCCAATTTGATCTGTTCCACCAAATATTTATCATTTATGTACGTACAAATGAATCACATTGATCCCAATTTTCGCCTGATATTTGCCCATGAAAAAAGACCCAAGAAAGTAAACAAACACGGTTGCCACTATTAGACAACATAAACCTTAGGAACAGTATCTTAGGTTCTCATATCATCACCTCTCATGGCATAGTACAATTTAGTTGTTTTTTTGGACAGATCCTTCCAGGGCACAGAAATAGCTTCCTGTATAAAAACAAACCAAATGTAAATGCAGTCATTGCGATTCAAATTGTAATACTTGCCACATGAAGCATCCAGAAGGGTGTGATATTGATTATTAAGCAAATCATATGAGAATCAGTAGTAGTGTACAATTGCAATCATTGGATTGAAATTTCGTATTTGGCAATCAAAGCATCCAAAAGGGGGTGATATCAGTTCCTGTAGGTATTCCAGCAACATTGTACTGAACTACAGGAGTAGCAGGACAGGAGTACTATAGCACCATCAGCACAATAACAGATTGAGCCAGTACTTACGTAGTGACAAACACATAGCAAGCATGCATAAGTACTTGCATGGAACAAACAATTTAAGGAAGAACAGAAGCAGTATAAAAAGAACAACGACCAGAGGTACCTCCAACAAATGTATTACCCAAAAAAGAAATTGCAGGCCTTTCCAAATATGGGTAGATGGGCATCGCAGAGCCACATCAGAACTAGAGGGAAACCAAAATGTAATAAAAGCACTTATTTTCTTTTTTCTCTCTGCTGCCACGAAACACTAGATGTTCTATCGTAGAAGGTATCAACGTGAATTGTATATTATAATATGAAAACATAACTCGAATTGCTTCTGTGTATCATGTAATTTGTATAAGTTGCATACTAAATACTCCCCAGTAAAGCACATGGTAGCAAAACAAGGATCACCAACTTGAGGAGTACTCCCTCCGTTTTTATTTACTCCGCATATTAGCTTTGACTTAAGTCAAACTTTATTAAGTTTGACCAAGTTTGCAGAAAACAATAAACATTTACAATAACAACTATATGATGTGAAAATATATTCAATGATGAATCCAACAGTGATTTGGTGATGTATATGTTAATATATTTTTCTACAAACTCGTTGAGAGTGTATAAAGTTTGACTTTAGACAAACCTAGTATGCGGAGTAAATAAAAAAGGAGGGAGTACAAAACAAGAGAGCACAGCTACTGAAAGATTTTATCTCTACGAAACTACAAAAAAATTCAAATTAAACTTCCATACCTGCAGACTAGGATATTTCAACTCCTGCTGTTCAGGTTCTCCTCCAGGCTTCTTCTGAAAAAATAAAAACAATTTCAGGGATGTACATTTTAAGAATGAACTGAAGACAAAACTTGCATGCTACTAATTATCATAAATATGGAAAGCATTCTGAGTATCTCAGCATATGAGCTCGGGATCAAAAGAGTAGCCCCCACTTTAGAGCGCCAAATGCGAAATGGGGGCTGCACTTATTTCCTGGGCAACAAATAACAGCTCCAACTCTAGCAGCAGAGCCCAACTCTCAGCACCCATTATTTTGTGTACTCATTAACACATGGGAGTGATTGCCATTGAGCCCAGTATTTCTTAAGCAAATCAGAAGGCGTAAATGTTTTGGCTTGTGAACAAAGCAAGTAATACAATGCTAATCAACGGATCTATAGACTAGATGCCACAAGTCCTTAAGAAATACATACCTGAAGATAGCTATGGTTCTGCAGATCAACAAATATTTCACCACAAGAATCCTTGCAGTCTACAGAGTAGAAGGCAATATGCTTGCTTCTTTTCCGGCAGTTGTCGTTAATAAACAACTAAAACATAACACATATGCAACAACAGTAAGGATAAGAAACGGAACGCATGATAAAAGAAACTAATAGTTATGAAATACTACTTAAGAGAAGGATGTACACCTTTGTCTTAAGAGATGCGCAGCTGACTACAATAATGTCGAACCTGTCAATGAATGTTCCATCAATAAGTGATGGGTCACCTGGAAAAAATAACATAATAGTTAGAACTTTTCCAATCAATACTGTAAAAAGAATCTCAGATTTTATGGCCAACTGAGAATGGTTGAAAATTATCTTACAGAAACAATATTAGTAAAACAGTGTGCAATACCATAACAACCGATTGTTCCTATCATTAAATGATCTTTCTTGCAAGAACTTTCTCAACTATAACAGCGTTATGAGTGCATTATCAGTTATCAAAACAAATTGAACACACTCCTGCCAGTAATTTTGGAACAAACCAATTCAAGAATGCATCAAACATTATGAGTGCATGATCACTGTATACAATATATATTTATTAAGCATAATAACCAAACTAAGGAAAGCATGCATCAAACTATACAGCTCACCTTTTGCAACAGCAACTCGGACCATTGGATTGAAATCTTTTAAGGACTCGCAGCAAACCTCTGCCCGTGATTTACCACCATACACACTCTCATCATGAGGAATTAGGAAGTTTGAATTGAGATCATCCTCTGTGACTATGTGATCGTCCATCAAGGATAAACTGCCAACTCCTGCTAGAACAATATTCTTGCAGAACTGCGGAGTAGGATAGAAATCAACTTTAGTGTATGTGATTGCCTTCACTGAATTAACTAAACTGTAAATAACATGTGAAAAGTTCAAATACTGAAATTTAATCAATGTCAACAAGAATTGGGGGCCTCTGTTTGGAAAATCAGTATGGTTTGACAAGATGGAACATGAGTGAGAATCAAAGGAACAGTAAGTTCTAGTTTAATTATTTTTATCTTGGAAAGAAAAAGATTTAGCACTTACAAAGAAAACTGGCAGGCTAGCACATAGACAGTTTAAAGAAACTCAAAATGACAGAGTTGGACATTATTCATTTCAGCAATGCAAAATACAGAACATTAGTCCAATCCACAGATAATAGTCATAAACAACCTTGAACCGTAATAATTACAGTACTGTCCTAACACCTTGAACCCTAATTTCATGCTATATTTTCAGATACAATCAATAGCAGACCATCAAAGATTTAAAAAAAAAAGATAAATTATCTGTGAAGCAGAATAACAGAAGGCAATTTTAGCTACCCACCTCAATTGTAGTACCGTTCACGCCGCACACAAGCACATGCGCCTTACTTAGCCTGTTCCGAGCAAACACAAATACAACAGTCAGGTGAAAACAGAAGAATGCGCCCAAACAATGTTACAGAAAAGGCAGAAATTACACACCCAAACAAAGAGAAATAGAACAGATAACATTTTCGCCAAAAAAAAAGAACAAATAACATTGGCAGTAAAAAAAAGAAGCCCAAAACTTCTACCGAAAGCATGAAACCGGGTTCACATAATCAGGGGGGAATCCAATTATAACAGAAGAATCTTTTTGGTACTGTGCAAAAGGTTGAATCTCGGCTGGAAACTCGCGAGAGCCCCAGAAGACCAAAAGGCGGATTTCTCGAGACAAGAACAACAGGAAAACAGAAGTAATGGAGTAAACGAAAGAGAAAAAGAATAAGGAGCAGAGTTGGATTTTCTCGGGAGGAGGAGGGGAGGGGGGGCACCTCTTCTGGGCATCGACGCCCCAGACGCGGATCTGGCGGTCGTAGAGCGCTGTCTCCTGCGCCGTCAGCTCCTCCTCCTCCGCGCCGCCGCCGCCGCCGCCGCCCATCGCGCGGAACGCCCGGATCCCGAGCCTGTGAGGCGAATCCGGTTAGCAGCCGAAGAAGGGGAAACAAGAAGGAGGTGCTACTACTATTTTTCTCTCTTCCCCCTTGTGGCCTTGCCCTTGTGGGAAGGAGGCAGAAGCGTCCCGAGGGTGCAAGGACGGCCGTCCATCCAGATGGATGGACGGTCTAGACTTCGACTTGTGCAATTTAGCCAAGAATCCAGAAATTTAGGTTTGATTTGGAAACATACTACTTGGACAGTAGTAGTATCGGATTATTATTTGGGTGGAAGAACTAATCCGTCCATTATTACAGTACAATATTGTTCTTTTATACAGTACATACCTACGGAAGAAGCATATGAGATCGGCCACATACTTGGACAGATCCATCATGCAGCAAGCCAACTAGGAGGGCCGAAGCGAGAAAAACAGCTGCTCATGGCAGAACACGGCAGGATATCCTACAGGAGCCTCTACTGATTCGCTCTCGATGTGAACAAATGCAAGCGATTTAAAGTGCACCCCTTGATGTTCCACCGGAGACCGCAGTGGAGGATTCGGGAGCGATTAATTTTGGTGAGTGCTCGTGGAAATCAAAAGACAGACTTCTCAGTTACCCCTGCATTGAGTGTTCGTGGAAGGCCGGCGGCGACTGCGTCGATTCGTACCTCGAAAGAAACAGCCGCGGAGAGGAGGGGTCAAGGAGATCGGTCGGGGCTTCGAGGGGGAGGGGTCGGCTGTGCCTGTGCGGCCGCCGAGACGATGGGGGGAGAGGGCTCACAAGAAGAAAAGAGAAGGAACTAGTAGAACGGAAAGGTTTCGGCGGTCCGCAGCCGATTAAGGGCATCTCCAACGGCGTTTTATCAAACGGACGTTCTATCAAACATCCACGGATGTGTTCGTGGACGTCCCATCATGTCCATCAAATATTCCCCCATTTCAAACAACTCAAACACGAAAATTTTAATCCATCAAATATTCCCCCATTTCAAACAACTCAAACACGAAAAATTTAAAGTAGTTTGATACATTACATACAAATTTAACAAGTCTCATCCAAACTACTCAAACTTAACCCAAGCCTAAGCTAAGTAGCGAACGGTCGCCTCGAGGCATGGTCTCCGAGGTTACTGGGACTGTTGTCGTCGTCATCGTCATGGCGCTAGTGGAAGAAGCCGCTCCAGCCACCGCGGCATCTGTCCTCGGTTGGCGCAAATGCTTGGTCGTCTCCTCCGTCTTGTGTCGTCTCTCCTCAGTTTGGAGGTGAATCTCGCGCTCTGACTCGGCCAGCCCAAAACGGAGGAACTGCTCGTTCGGCCCGCATCGGAAGCGGGCATCTGTCTCATTGGTGATCTTGGACATCCTACCAAATCTTACTACTCTTGGGTTTTGTGCGGAACCCTAGATGGTTGGTATTACCCAGGAGCTTCCAACTCATGTAGTGTGGTTGTGCCGCGGGCTCGTTTGTTAGGGTTTAGAGCTCGCACCAAGAGCTACCCCAGTGGAAGGGAACCTAACCATCCGTTGCTTGTGGTTCTCAAAGAAAAAGGTGAGACATTTCTTGTTGTGGGAGCATTCGTTGTTCTCCCTCTTCAGCAAAGATTAGTGAAAGTGCATTTGGCACTTAAAACTTTATTTTGGTGTGATGACAATGTGGTTAGTGGAACTAATATCTGGTGCTATAGTTTATCTCAGGATATTGGTTCCATATTGCGGTTGATGGAGATGTGCGACCCCCCAATTCAAAAAGATCAAAGGTGTGGTCTTCCGGTGATTCGAAGGTTTTATTTTTGGTATACTTCGTGTTGTAGGAAAGACCGCACTATTAAGAGGAGTCGGTGTGGATATGTGTTGTGTGGGAATGTCATTGCCGAAACATATACACCAGCCTACTCATTCCTACCATTAAAATCCATAGTGTGCGTGCATGTGGTACTCAGAGGGCTTGCAACAGAAAGTTTCTGGGTAGCCCGTGCGCACGGGGTACTGCATAGTCTCTGTCATGCGCACGGGGTGGTGTGAAAGTCTCTGAGTACCCCGTGCGCACGGGGCTGACTTAGCCCGTGCGCACGGGGTTCAACGGGCAGAAACGGCCACCCGGGCACAAACACTATAAAAGCCCCCCTTCTTCTTCCTCCATCCCTAACCCTAATGTCTTGTTGAGCTCCACCATTGCTACACCTCATTTTGCTCAATACTCTCAATCCCTCCACCCAAACTTGTTGAAACTTTGGGGATTGGGAGAGCAAGACCCGATCTACATCTTGACCAAACCAAATCGCGTTCCCCGCAACATTTCTTCCCCATTGACTTGTTACTCTTGGAGCTTGGGCTCCTAGGCGGTTAGAGGTTCCTCCGGAAGCTTCCTTGCTTGTGGCGTGCTCCGGAGAAGTTTGTAAAGGTGTGGTGGTCGCCTTCAAGACCAACCCCAAGTGATTCGAGGCTCATCCGTTGGGGGTGACTCGAAAGAGACTACGCTGAGCCTTCGTGGCGTTCCGCAAGCTTTGACTCCGGCACCGCTCTAAACGGAGAGTAGCTCTTCCCCAAGGAAGAGTGAACTTCGGGATAAAATCCGGGTCCTCGCCTCACTTGTGGTTAATCCTTTACCGCACTTTACTTTGTCTTGTATGCTTGTTGGCTTGCTAATTAGATTGTTGCCTAGCATACTTTGCTTGAAGTTTGCTTGTCATATAGGTTGTGTTCACCTAGTTGCATATCTAGTGAACCCTATTTATCCGCTAAACCTTAAAATTGACAAGAAAAGTTAAAATTTGTAGTCTCCTATTCACCCCCCCCCCCCTCTAGTCGGCCGTATCGATCCTTTCAATTGGTATCAGAGCCTCGTGCTCTAATATAAGGTTTTACAACCTTAGAGGATATGGTCGATCTACGGAATGAGGGAGGTGGCGCACCCGTTGCGGAGGATGGTCAAAACCTACCCCCCCCCCCCCCCCCCCCCCCCCCGCCGCGCCCGAGGCACTTGGTGTCCCGGTCGTTGCTCCCGCCGCTCCTATTAACCTGGGTGCCCCTTTGACCGCGGCTGATATTCTTTCAATGTTTGCGGACCTCAAAGCCTCTATGTTGAAAGAAGTTTGTTCCTCGGTCAAGGAGGAAATTGATGCTCGCTTAAAGCCCTCGACATCCGCATCAAACTCATTTGATCCAAATGCCATTCATGATGCGGATGACTTAAGAGAACCTCTTGCTTCTCCGGCTCGTACTCAAGTCCCCAAGTACAATGTCGTGGAACCTTTTTACTCTCCACAACCCCTGCAACATCCTCGCATTAATCCTGTTGGGCCTCCGCCCCCTTTGAAAGCTAATGTGTTTGCTAAATGGAAGCTAGATATGGAGTCTCATATTCGCAGTGCGTCAACTCAACTTTGGTGGATTGTGGTCAATGGATTCAACCCCAAGGACCCAATGAATCTCACTCCAAGAGAAGCGGTTGATGACCAACTTAATGCCACCGCCCACTACATGTTGCGCACCGCTATGACCGAAGACTATAGTGACTCCATTGCTCTCCTTAAGACCGCCAAGGAAATATGGGATTGCCTTGAGGAGGCTCTCGAAGGAGATGAAGCAATTCGAAGATCTCGATTGGCTTTGCTCAAGCAAGAAGTCAATCTCTTTGTGAGGAATGAGGGTGAGTCCACGGAAGAGGTTTACCGAAGGTTAAACTCCCTTGTGCTCAACTTGAGAACCTTTGGGTGCACTTGGGCAAATGATGACTTCATCAAGGACAAGTTCATAGATGCTATGGTTCTCACGGAACATACCATGGTCATGATGATTCATCAACGTCCGGATTATCACAAGTTGACCACGGCTCAAGTTGTTTCCACTTTCTCCACTCATGTTCTTTTGGAGACCAAGTCCAAGAAGACCTTTGCAATTGCTCAAGCAACCAAGAACTCCAATCTTGCCTTGAAGGCCAAGAAAGTGATAAGCCAACCCTCAAAGGATGAAGAAGTGAGTGAAGAGATATGTGAGGAAGATGTTGACACCTCATGCCCGGCAAATGACTTTGCGAAAGACTTGGCTCTTGTAGTCAAAAAGTACTCCGGGACCATGGCAAACAAAGGGAAGAATCGTCAAGGAAGATCGTTTGGACAAAGGAAATGCTATAATTGTGATAGCCCAAGACACTTTGTACATGATTGCCCCTATGAGAGACGTGAAGACAAATCTGAGAAGCTTGTGCTCAAGAAGAAAAAGTTCACCAAGTTTGCAAAGAGGAAGGATGACAAGGCTTTTGTTCATGAAGAATACATGTCCGGAGATGAAGATGACGGTGATGATGATCAAGTGGGCACAGCCGCCATTGCCATGCATGCCACTACCTCCTCCTCCTCCACCGCTGGCCTCTTTGACTCTCCAAACGAGGACAAGCCTTTCACTCATCGATGCCTTATGGCCAAAGAGGTAAAAAACAAGTCCAAATAAAAAAACCGCCATCTATACTCCCAATGTCTCATGTGAGATAGTGGAGGATGAGTGTGACGAGGGCGTGGATAATGATGAGGAATCCTTAATGGCTTTCATGAAAACTCTTCATGGTGAAGCTCGTGCTCATTTTGGCGATCTCCTTAAGTCACTCGCCGAATGCGATGACTTTATTGAGAACGTTGAAAACCTCCTCATAGAGGAAAAAGAGAGAGTCGAACTCCTCGAGCACGAACTAAATGAAGAGAGTGTCATGAGAGCATCACTTGAGGAAGCCTTGTCGGCTCATCAAATTGACTTTGCTAAAACCAATGATGCTTTGCAACTTGCTCTTGAGAACAAAGATGCTCTTAATGTTAGAGTTGAAAAGCTTCTAGTTGATCACACGAGACTTGTTGAGGAACATGAGTTCCTTGTGACTAGTTCCAAGGTTGTCAAAGGTGACCTCATTGCCCTCACCGAGTCTTATGCTCAACTTAAAGCTACAACCATTAAGGCTCTCACTTCCGTACCTCATATGGATTTAAATGATGATTCTTGTACGGCTAACTTTGTTCATGATTGCACTTCTCTCCAAGAGGAGAATAAGAAGTTAAAGGCCCAATTTGAGAAAGGGCTTGTATCATGCATCCAAGAGGAGAAAAACCTTAATGACCTCTTGAGTAACCAAAAGGAATGTGTTGCCAAGGAGGGAATTGGGTTTGATCCCGCATCCAAGAATGGTAAGAACAAGAAGAAGAAGAAGAAGATCGGTCCGACTCCTTCCCCTCCCCAAAAGGTAGTGTTTGTGCAAGAAGGGCACAAGGAGAAGGAGAAGGAAAAAGGGGTTGTTGGGAGTGGCAAGGTCACTAGGGACAAGGCCATTCCCAAGAATTTTGTCGGCAAGAACAATCCATCTTATGTCCTCATGAGAGGAGATGATGGCTATACATTTGCAAAATTTGTTGGCACTAACTATGATGATTATGCTTGGACTATTTGGGTTCCTAAGACCCTTGTTGCTAACTCTCCAGGACCCATTGCAAAATGGGTACCTATAACCAAAGCTTGATTCTTGTAGGACTATATCTCCGGTGGAAAACAATGGGTGATCGATAGTGGATGCACCAATCATATGACCGGAGAAAGGGAGATGCTTGTGGAGTTCGTTGATTCACTCAAGGCCTCTTCGAACATCTCTTTTGGTGACAATAGAAAGGGCATGGTATTGGGTTTGGGCAAGGTGGTAATCTCTAATGATTCCTCACTTTCAAATGTCATGCTTGTCCAATCCCTTCACTACAATTTACTTTCAACTATTCAATTGGCTCGTGCCGGTTATGATTCTCATTTCGGTGAATTCCATGTGACCGTCTTTAAGAGAAGCAATCTCAAAGTGGTCTTTGTTGGGCATGTTGAAGACAACCTTTACGTGGTTGATTTCTCAAAAGAGAAAACTCATCTTGCAACATGCCTAATGGCCAAGGCCGACGTGGGGTGGCTATGGCACCGACGGCTAGCCCACGTTAGCATGAGAAATTTACAAGCTCTCTTAAAGGGGGAGCACATCCTTGGACTAACCAATGTGT
Source organism: Thinopyrum elongatum (assembly GCA_011799875.1). Lineage (NCBI taxonomy): Eukaryota > Viridiplantae > Streptophyta > Magnoliopsida > Poales > Poaceae > Thinopyrum > Thinopyrum elongatum. The sequence goes on from CM022303.1 coordinate 516,044,132, forward strand.
CTTTTGCCAAAGATCGTCCTTGTAGTGCTTGCATTGCCGGAAAGCTACATGAAAAATCTCATAAAGTGAAGACTATCATCACCACCTTGAGGCCCCTTGAGCTTATCCATTTGGATCTTTTTGGGCCTCCAACTTATGATAGTTTGGGAGGGAGGAGGTATTGCCTTGTCATTGTTGATGAATTCACAAGATATACTTGGGTGTTCTTTCTCAAGACCAAAGATGAAACTCAAGAAACCTTCATCAACTTTGCCAAGAAGCTCAACGTCAACATAATTGTGAGATCAAGGCAATTCGAAGTGACAACGGCACCAAGTTCAAGAACTACATGATGGATGAATTATTGAGTGAAGAGGGGATAAAGCATCAATATGCCGCGCCATATACTCCCCAAAAAAATGGTGTTGCGGAGAGGAAGAATCGGACTCTTATTGAGATGGCTAGGACCATGCTTGATGAGTACAAGTCTTCATACAAGCTTTGGGCCGAAGCCATCAATACCGCGTGTCATGCTTCAAACCGGCTTTATCTTCGCAAGCTCAAGAACAAGACCCCATATGAACTCCTAATCGGGAGAAAGCCTAACGTCAAATACTTTTGGGTATTCGGTTGTAAGTGTTTTATTCTAAACAAGAAATCCCGGTTAGCTAAGTTTGAGCCTAGAACTTATGAGGGCATATTTGTTGGATATGCATCAAACTCTCATGCTTACCGAGTTCTCAATAAATCCACCGGATGCATTGAGGAAACGGTAAATGTGGAGTTTGATGAAGATAACTGCTCCCGTGTGGAGCAAATTGTTCCTAGTGTTGTAGGTGATGAGGCTCCTTCACAAGCTATAAGGACGATGGGGATAGGCCACATTCTTCCACAAGAAACACCCCAAGTCCAAGTAGAAGAAGAAGGAGTAAGAGCCCCTCTTGTGGAGTCTCCACAAGGGAAGTCATCACCGGCACTGAAGGAAATATGCCCTAGAGGCAATAATAAAGTTATTATTTTATTTCCTTATGTCATGATAAATGTTTATTATTCATGCTAGAATTGTATTAACCGGAAACTTGATACATGTGTGAATACATAGACAAAATAGAGTGTCACTAGTATGCCTCTACTTGACTAGCTCGTTAATCAAAGATGGTTGTGTTTCCTAACCATAGACATGAGTTGTCATTTGATTAACGGGATCACATCATTAGGAGAATGATGTGATTGACTTGACCCATTCCGTTAGCTTAGCACTTGATCGTTTAGTATGTTGCTATTGCTTTCTTCATGACTTATACATGTTCCTATGACTATGAGATTATGCAACTCCCGTTTACCGGAGGAACACTTTGTGTGCTACCAAACGTCACAACGTAACTGGGTGATTATAAAGGTGCTCTACAGGTGTCTCCGAAGGTACTTGTTGAGTTGGCGTATTTCGAGATTAGGATTTGTCACTCCGATTGTCGGAGAGGTATCTCTGGGCCCACTCGGTAATGTACATCACTATAAGCCTTGCAAGCATTGTAACTAATGAGTTAGTTGCGGGATGATGTATTACGGAACGAGTAAAGAGACTTGCCGGTAACGAGATTGAACTAGGTATTGAGATACCGACGATCGAATCTCGGGCAAGTAACATACCGATGACAAAGGGAACAACGTATGCTGTTATGCGGTTTGACCGATAAAGATCTTCGTAGAATATGTGGGAGCCAATATGAGCATCCAGGTTCCGCTATTGGTTATTGACCGGAGACGTGTCTCGATCATGTCTACATAGTTCTCGAACCCGTAGGGTCCGCACGCTTAAAGTTCGGTGACGATCGGTATTATGAGTTTTTGTGTTTTGATGTACCGAAGTTGTTCGGAGTCCCGGATGAGATCATGGACATGACGAGGAGTCTCGGAATGTCCGAGAGTTAAAGATCAATATATTGGAAGGCTATATTCGGACGTCGGAAAGGTTCCGAGTGATTCGGGTATTTTTCGGAGTACCGGGGAATTACGGGAATTCACCGGGGGAAGTTATGGGCCTTATTGGGCCATACGGGAAAGAGAGGAGCAGGCCGCAGGGGCTGTTGCGCCCCTCCTCTTGCTGGTCCGAATTGGACAAGGGATTGGGGGGGCGCAACACCCCTCTTTCCTTCTCCCTCTTCCCCTCTTCCTTCCCCTCTTGGTGGACTCCTACTAGGAGTAGGATTCCTAGTAGGAGTCCCCTACTTGGTGCGCCACCCATAGGGGGCCGGCCTCCTCCCCTCCATCCTTTATATACGTGGCCAGGGGGCACCCCATAGACACAACAATTGATCATTGATCTCTTAGCCGTGTGCGGTGCCCCCCTCCACCATAATCCACCTCGATCATATCGCAGCGGTGCTTAGGCGAAGCCCTGCGTCGGTAGCATCATCATCACCGTCACCACGCCGTCGTGCTGACAAAACTCTCCTGTGAATCTTTGCTAGATCGGAGCTCGCGGGACGTCATCGAGTTGAACGTGTGCTGAACTCGGAGGTGCCGTGTGTTCGGTACTTGGATCGGTCGGATCGTGAAGACGTACGACTACATCAACCGCGTTGTGCTAACGCTTCCGCTTTCGGTCTACGAGGGTACGTGGACACACTCTCCCCTCTCGTTGCTATGCATCACCATGATCCTGTGTGTGCGTAGGAAATTTTTGAAATTACTACGTTCCCCAACAGGCACCTCTTGTACAAGATGCTACGGGAGATCATGAACCTATCCAAGAATAAGATCAAGTCCCTCATATTCCCGAGCAAGATCAAGGGCAATCTCATTCAAATGGTGAAGAACCAATTATTGAGGCTCAAGATCAAGCTCAAGTTCGTGATCAAGATCAAGATCAACCCCAACCGCAAGTTTCTTCATCATCGTCACTTCCCAATGAGCAAGAACTTGTGGTTGCAAAGAGAAGGGTGTCTCCAAGGCTAAAACAATCTCAAGGACAAGCTTCTTCATCAAGTCCAAAACCAAGTGAAGAAGAGCTTGCAATCAAAGAGCAAAAAGTGGCCGCCAAGCTAAAGCACCTTCAACATCTCACCGAGAACATCTATGGAAGCATCACAAAGGGGGTAACTACTCGTAGACGTTTGGCAAACTTTTGTGAGCATCACTCGTTTGTCTCTTGTGTTGAGCCCCTTAAGGTAGAAGATGCACTTGACGATCCGGATTGGATAGATGCCATGCATGAAGAACTCAACAACTTCACCCGCAACAAAGTATGGACCCTTGTGGAAAGACCCAAGGAGCATCATAATGTCACTGGAACAAAGTGGATCTTCAAGAACAAACAAGATGAACATGGACAAGTAATAAGGAACAAGGCAAGGTTAGTGGCACAAGGTTTCACCCAAGTTGAAGGTTTGGACTTTGGTGAAACTTTTGCCCCCGTTGCCCGTCTTGAATCCATTCGCATCTTGCTTGCTTATGCCTCTCATCATGATTTTAAATTATATCAAATGGATGTGAAGAGTGCATTTCTTAATGGTCCTCTTAAGGAGTTGGTGTATGTCAAGCAACCTCCCGGTTTCAAAGACCCCGATCACCCCTCTCACGTTTATGAACTCCATAAGGCACTTTATGGACTCAAACAAGCACCTTGTGCTTGGTATGATCACCTTACGGCGTTCCTAAGCGAGAAGGGGTTCCAGATTGGGGTAATAGATTCCACTCTCTTCACAAAGAGGGTAAAAGGAGATTTGTTTGTTTGCCAAATATATGTTGATGATATTATCTTTGGGTCCACTAACCATGCTATTAACGTTGAGTTTGAGAATCTTATGACTAAGGAATTTGCTATGAGCATGATGGGAGAGTTGAAGTTCTTCCTCGGTTTTCAAGTGAAGCAATTGAGAGGAGGAACCTTCATCAACCAATCTCTCTATATTCAAGACATGCTCAAGAGGTTCAAAATGCAAGATGTCAAGCCAATGAAGACACCCATGCCCACAAATGGCCAACTTCATCTTGATCCCAATGGTAAAGAAGTGGATCAAAAGGTATATCGCTCCATGATCGGTTCCTTGCTTTACCTTTGTGCATCTAGACCGGATATTATGTTGAATGTGTGTATGTGTGCAAGATTTCAATCCGCTCCTAAGGAGAGCCACTATTCGGCAGTGAAAAGAATCCTTCGATATTTGGTTCATACCCCAAACTTGGTCCTTTGGTATCCCAAAGGATCATCTTTTGAGTTAATGGGATACTCGGATTCGGATTGGGCCGGAGACAAGGTTGACCGCAAGTCTACTTCCGGTTCATGTCAATTCCTAGGAAGATCATTGGTAAGTTGGTCTTCAAAGAAGCAAAATTGTATATCCCTCTAGACGACCGAAGCCGAGTACATTGCCGCCGGAAGTTGTTGTGCTCAGTTATTATGGATGAGGCAAACTTTTATGGATTATGGTGTCAAATGTGACAAAGTGCCTCTTTGGTGCGACAATGAAAGTGCAATCAAGATCGCCGAGAACCCAGTTCAACACAGCAAGACCAAGCATATTGAGATTCGTCATCACTTCATTAGGGATCATGCGGCCAAGGGAAACATTGAACTACTCCATGTCAACACCAAGAATCAACTAGCCGATATCTTCACCAAGCCACTTGAAGAAGCAAGATTCCGCGAGTTAAGGCATGAGCTAAATATCGTGGATATAAGTAACTTGGGTTGAAATTCTTGCCCATGCACACATACTCATATAATATCTTGCTTAGATGTAGGCACATGTCTAGGGGGAGCTAGCTCAACTCATGAGTTATCTTATCCTAGAAGTGCATAAATCGAACAAAATCTTTCACATTAGCCACTTGTTGGTGGCACTTGTGCTTCAAAGATGAGTATTGGTTTTGGACCCAAGGTTCATATCTTCGCAGTGCCATACCAAACAAACTCAAACATGGTGGCCTCGGCCACCGCCCTCCTTTAAGGGTTGTGTCCGTTTTCTTGTGTGTGTTGTTTTTGGCTTTCTTCTGTTTTTCTCTCTGTTTTGTCTTGGTTTGTATCCTTTCTCTTCTTGTACAAGTACTCCACATATTATAGGTTTTCTCTCGCGATGTATTCAGAAACATAGACCGAGATGCTTTGCAAAGACTTGCTAAGAGTTGGCACTCAGCCATATCTTCAAAAGGTACCTCAGGTCAAATTTCCTGAGTACCCCGTGCCCACGGGCTCTGTACCGTGCGCACGGGACCCCCGTGCGCATGGGGCGCACTTAGCCCGTGCGCACAGGGTCTGCGGTTCCTGGCCCTGAAGAGGTGGGGCGTGGGGGGGCTTGGGTTCATTCCCACCTAGTCGCCCCCTCCACTCCCCAGGAAGCCTCCAGGGCCGCCGCCGTCGCTTCCCCTCGCTGGTGCTCCTCCGGGCATCATCGGGCTTCGTTGCTCCGTGGAAATCGTGCGGGATGGGGTCCTCCTCTAGTATCTCCCCTTCCCTTGTTCTTTCCTTTCCTCCATGGATGCATCTCTAGTTTTTAGGGTTTCTAGTTCTTCCTAGATTAGGGTGGCTGCTCCTTCCCAGTAGGACCAATTTAGGTGGACGTTTCCTAGGGTTCCTCTGCCGCACCCACTCCCAGATCTCGATCTGGAAGTGGCTGCCGCTGGGGAACCCCCGTGTCCACGGGGTGTTTGACCCCTGTGCGCACGGGGTATACTGGTACTTTTGCCTAGTTTTTTGTCCTCTCTTCTGCCACTAGCTCAAGCACTTGTACTCATTTGGGTTATTTGCGTTGTGTTGTTGGGTGTTTGTGTGTGTTTCAGACTCCGCTGACACGAGGGCCGAGCTCCATCGCAAGCGCCCAAAGGCAGGTTCCAAGGAATTCATGATTGCTCGTCGCCAGCCTTCTGAGGGCATTGGTCAGGGGTCAGGGTCAGGCCAGGGCCGTGTTCGTCGTGCTGCGACCAAGCAGCCCGTTATTGAGGCCTCAGAGGATTCAGAGGAAGAATATGATTCTCAAGAAGATGCTCACTATGTCAACCCCGCAGATGCTGACATAGAGGCTGAGGATGATCTTATTGATGGAGATGATGAAGATGAAGAAGAAGAGATGTCTAGTCCCGAGCAAGCCATTCTGGGCGGGCGAGATCTCCGGAACCTTCCCCTTGCCAAATGGACCAAGCCAGAGCTTTGGGCTGAGAGACAGAGCCATCCATATGTTGCTGCCACAGGTTTGGGAGTGGATCCCCGGTTCAAGAATGACTTTCAAGGAAGAGTGTACCATGAGTTGCTCATGACCAAGGCCAAGAAGTTTGCTCCGCACAAGCAAGTTAATGTTGAGAGTCTCCGCGACAATGATCATCTCTATCCGGTGTATATTCAACTCTTGGGAGGTTGGGACTCCTTCCTTTTGTCACCTTCAACTATCCGTACAATGAGGATCTTGTGATGCAGTTCTTTGCCACCTTGTTCTTCTCAAATGATTCTGCTCGCACCCTCACTTGGATGTCCGGGACGCATCGGTGCTCTGCTCCTATGGCCAAGTTCTCTGAGATTATTCCCTACCCATTCTTTGATGAAGAAGCGGCAAATGATGAGTTTGGCAGAGTTCGTGAGAGTGGTCAACGCACTAAGGATGAGATTGCATTCGCTTACAAGCAAGATAAGTCTTTTGTCACCGGTTCCATCAAGCATCTCGTGCCTCTCTTTGATACGATGCGCCATATCCTTCGGTATACCCTCACACCAAAGGCCGGTGATTCTCACAACATAAGGAGTTCCATGTTGGATGTCTTTGTGTACCTGCATAGGAAGAAGAAAGTGGATGTTCTGGACTTCATGTTCTATGAGCTCCGTCAGTGTGTGCAAGAGAACAAGTCTTTGATCTATGCTCCTTTCATCCAGGCATTAATTGAGTCCGTCTGCCCGGCTAAGTACATCTCTCAGTACAAGACGTCTATTCCCAAGCGCAACTCCAACTGGTCTCCAGCTGCTCCTACTCCATATGTGCCTCCCAAGGAGGGGCGCAATCCTAGGCCTGAGGATCGCGCCACATACACTCCTGGTATGTCCTCCACTGCACGGATCCCTCGTGGTAAGGCCAAGACGATAGGGTCTGAGGCTGTTTTCGCCAAAGGGGAGAAGAAGTCTTTGTTCAAGACTATGAGCAACATGTTCAAGATATGTCAGTCTATCCAGCGCCGTTAGGTTAAGGAGATCAACAAGGAGAAGCTTGTGAGGCGTCAACAAAAGGCTGCGAGGGCTGCAGCTGGTGAGGAGGTTGGCCCAGGATCAGAGGACGTCGACAGTGAGGCCTCAGCGCGTTCCTTTCCGATGGCAGGATGGCGCTTTGATGATGATGATGATGCTTCGAGCGCTCCTCCTCTTGTCTAGTGGGTCTGTGTGTCGCCATTTGTCTCCTTTTTGTTGTCTTGATGACAAAGGGGGAGAACTGGTGGTGTTGGTGCTCTTCAGTGTGTGTTGAGATCTCAAGCCTCGTGTTTCTTTGCTTTGTTGGTTGGTTTTAGTTGGCTTGAGATACTCTTGTTTACTTCTTGGTGTGGTTGTGAACTTCTCGTATTTGCTCGTGAGGCACTAGCATTTATCCTGGACCTATGCAATGGTTATATTGTGCTTATTATGTTATTTATTATGTGTCTCACGATAATTGCTCACCACACCTTATTCATGAGATCTAGGCACCGTTATAGGTTTTTTATGTTGATCTCATGTCTTGACAATATTGATCTTGGGGGAGCCTCCTATGTGTGTACTTGATGCCTTCTCATGCATATACTCTATCCCGGCACACATATAGGGGGGGGCTTCTATGATCAATCTTTGTCTTGTGGCTATTTCATATCTTCATATCCTTTATGCCATGTTCTAACTATGTTGTCATCAATGCACCAAAAAGGGGGAGATTGAAAGTGCATTTGGCACTTAAAACTTTATTTTGGTGTGATGACAATGTGGTTAGTGGAACTAATATCTGGTGCTATAGTTTATCTTAGGATATTGGTTCCATATTGCGGTTGATGGAGATGTGCGACCCCCCAATTCAAAAAGATCAAAGGCGTGGTCTTCCGGTGGTTCGAAGGTTTTATTTTTGGTTTACTTCGTGTCGTAGGAAAGACCGCACTATTAAGAGGGGTCGGTGTGGGAATGTCATTGCCGAAACATATACACCAGCCTACCCATTCCTACCACTAAAATCCATAGTGTGCGTGCATGTGGTACTCAGAGGGCTTGCAACAGAAAGTTTCTGGGTACCCCGTGCGCACGGGGTCTGTTGACCCCCGTGCGCATGGGGTACTGCGTAACTCTCTGGGTACCCCGTGCGCACGGGATCTTTTGACCCCATGCGCACGGGGTACTGTGTAAGTCTCTGAGTACCCCGTGCGCACGGGGTTCTCTGAGTATCCCGTGCGCACGGGGCTGACTTAGCCCGTGCGCACGGGGTTCAACGGGCAGAAACGGCCACCCGGGCACAAACACTATAAAAGCCCCCCTTCTTCTTCCTCCATCCCTAACCCTAATGTCTTGTTGAGCTCCACCATTGCTACACCTCATTTTGCTCAATACTCTCAATCCCTCCACCCAAACTTGTTGAAACTTTGGGGATTGGGAGAGCAAGACCCGATCTACATCTTGACCAAACCAAATCGCGTTCCCCGCAACATTTCTTCCCCATTGACTTGTTACTCTTGGAGCTTGGGCTCCTAGGCGGTTAGAGGTTCCTCCGGAAGCTTCCTTGCTTGTGGCGTGCTCCGGAGAAGTTTGTAAAGGTGTGGTGGTCGCCTTCAAGACCAACCCCGAGTGATTCGAGGCTCATCCGTTGGGGGTGACTCGAAAGAGACTACGGTGAGCCTTCGTGGCGTTCCGCAAGCTTTGGCTCCGGCACCGCTCTAAACGGAGAGTAGCTCTTCCCCAAGGAAGAGTGAACTTTGGGATAAAATCCACGTCCTCGCCTCACTTGTGGTTAATCCTTTCCCGCACTTTACTTTGTCTTGTATGCTTGTTGGCTTGCTAATTAGATTGTTGCCTAGCATACTTTGCTTGAAGCTTGCTTGTCATATAGGTTGTGTTCACCTAGTTGCATATCTAGTGAACCATATTTATCCGCTAAACCTTAAAATTGACAAGAAAAGTTAAAATTTGTAGTCTCCTATTCACCCCCCCCCTCTAGTCGACCGTATCGATCCTTTCAGTTAGCACACCTAAAGTGTGTGAACTTCGGATTACACCACCGTCTCCATCGCTTTCAATTGTCTTTTTACCCTAGATTTACTTGTTGTTTCTACTTGCTTGTGTGTTGCCTTGTGTATGTTACTAGCTTGTTGTAACGCATCATACAGGGTTGTGTCACCTAGTTACATAGCTAGAGAATTTATTTTTCGCTGTTGACTCTAAAAGCAACTAAGAAAATAATTTAATTCGGTAGCCACCTACTCAACACACACGCCCCCCCCCCTAGGTGACATTATCAACATCTTTGGTTCCACAAGGTTTTTGAGCAACAGGAAAGTTTTCGCCGTGACAGATGGCATAAAACTATTGCCCTAATATTTGGAAAGCAATTAAAAGATGAAATCCGGCGTGGGAAGGCGGGGAGACGGATTTGACGGTCGCCGGCCGCCAAGCTCGATTTTGGCCGGCGAAGGTTGCCAGAGGCCGAGGAAAGGCGACGAGGGATGACCAGCAGAGCGCCGAGAACTCGACAAGGAGTAGCGGCTCGTCGGTGGTCGTATGAGGGTCGCAGTGGCTGCTAATCGACGTTGGTGGGTGCCGGTGGTGCTGCAACGACCATCTCAGGCAGCGGCTAGGCGCGGGACGGCTGGAATCGGGCCATGGCTCAAGATCCGGCGACGGTCGCAGGGGTTGCGACAGATGTCCTGAGCGGCGGGATGGCGGCAAGGCTGGGGGCAGCCGACGGAATCGCCGCGACTAGAACCGACCAGAATTAGCGTGGGGTGGCAATGATCGGTGGTTGGGAAGTTTCACGGTGACGGGCTGAGTTCCCGCCATAGCGGTTTTTGGTTTTGAGGAAGCTAGAGTTCTTGGGCGCAATGTACGCTGATGCCAAGGAGGCCAAGATGGTGGCTTTCTCAGGACAAAATGAGTCCCGTCATCCGTTCGCCATCTCCTTTAGGCAATTTATGGGTGGTTGGTGCATTGGCAAGGAAAGTCCGATTGAAGTTGGTGTTCTTCGTGGTGATCGGTGTTGGTCGAGACGCGGCTTTGATGCTCTAGTCACGGCAGGTTCCTTTACGTTGTGTATTGTGCGTGGAGGCTTTTCTTCGGATTAGCTCGGATGTGGTGTTTATACTACACTTGTTATTCGTAGACGAGGTAGCCTTTTGTACTTGTCTTCTATCTTCTATAAAAATATGATACACCTTTGAAGTACTCTCGAAAAAAAAGCCATAGGTGCTGCAAATTTGTAACACTTATTGCAAAAATTCAGGGCATTTGCAAGACATTTCATCATATAAAGTTAGAGCGCGCATCTGCTGGAGCTGTTTTTTCTTCTTCCAAAGTGTTTTTTTTTTTGAAAAGAAGGATACACCCCCGGTCTTTGCATCTGGGTGATGCATGCAACCATCTTCCAAAGCGTGTGAAATGACAGTTCTGTTTTTGTACGGAGGCTCTGTTTTTCGCATCAGAGATGCTCCTTTGTGAGTAATAGTTTAGGTTTGTTTCGCAAATATATCTTCTTGAACGAGATGAAGAACGCAACGAGTGCACGCCCCGAGTTTAGACTTTAGAGCAGTACATATCAGTCAGTCATCGACCGATCGATGAGCTAGCTGTTGACGACATGGCAGTTTTTCCTGATCTCGCCGGCGCTGCCGGTGAGCGGATGTATGTTGCCCATCTTGATCATCGCCTTGGCGAAGTCGCTCCGGAAGAGGGCGGGGCTGGCGCTGTACTGCCGCACCAACGCGTCCTCCGACCCTCCGTTGAAGAGCGCCTGGTCGGAGTGGAACAGGCCGCGCTTCGCCAGCAGGTTCCGGTAGTAGGCGGCGTCGAACGCCCCGGGTGTCTGCACGTCGATGGGCGCCAGGTTCCTGTTGCCGGAGCTCGGGCACGTCTGCCGCCGCAGCGCCGCGAAGGACGGGTCGATGTTGGCGTCCTTGTAGATTCGGCCGTTGAAGTTCAGGCACTGGGCCAGGCCGATGGTGTGCGCGCCCGACAGCGCCGTCATCTCGGCCGGCGAGAGCCCCTGCCTGCGGAACAGGGAGATTAGCGTGGACAGGTCGGCGGTCGGCGGCGGGAGGTTCACGTTGGCCAGAGCCCGGCTGGCCGTCGTCGAGTCGCGACGGCCGAGCGGCACTCTCCAGGTCGGCCCGCCCAGCTGCATGCCGCCAAACAGTTTCATCAGGATGAGCGACAGTGCTAGCTAGAAGAAGCAGCTACCGATCGAGCCGGTGAAGTATTGCACGACACGTACCAGGAACGTCCCGTCGCGCGCGGTGAGCGCGAGGATGTCGGCGCAGGAGACGACTCCGGGGCACGCGGCCTCCACGCTGGCCTTGATGGCGTCGACGACCCCGAAGCCACGGATGGACCTATTGTTCGGCACGGCTTGCTTCTCGCCGCCGGCGTCGAGAAGAACCGAGCCGTCACAGCCCTGCCACGGTACCATGTCAGCCGACGCTGTGCTGATCTAACCTGCATGCACGCATACAACGCATATATGCACGCGCGAATTATCACCTGGACGAAGCAGTCGTGGAAGAAGAGCCTGAGAAGCGAGGCGCCGATCCGACGCTCGTTGCGGATGGCCTTGTTCATCCCCGTCCGCACGATGGCCTCCAGGTTGGGGCAGGAGGCGGAGTAGAAGGTCGTCGAGAGCTGCGCGTGGGCGGCGCAGGAGAGGAGCCAGACGGCGAGCAGGTGGTGCAGAAAGGTAGGAGCGGTCATGGCGATCAAGTTAATTACGAGTAGATTAGAGATGCCTGGCTCGCAGTGAAGTTGCTCTGTGAGTCTGCTGTTGTTGATCACTTGCTTCGGACAAGCTCCCCTATTTATAGTTCTTCCACGCAGCGGTGCATGCATCAATATTTGTGACTGAGGTGCATCCGGATGGTGGGAACTGGGACAAGAGCATCTCCAACAGATTCAAAAAATTACCCCCAAATAATCATTTATTGAGGCTCTCCAATAGTTGATCACTTGCTTCGGACAAGCTCCCCTATTTATAGTTCTTCCACGCAGCGGTGCATGCATCAATATTTGTGACTGAGGTGCATCCGGATGGTGGGAACTGGGACAAGAGCATCTCCAGCAGATTCAAAAAATTACCCCCCAAATAATCATTTATTGAGGCTCTCCGATAGTAGTTATCGGGTTATCGGAGATGGACGCTTTCATAGATCTTCAATAACCCTGTTCCCAATACATGGTGGCGCGGCGAACAAACAGCGGTCACACCGTGGTGACGGCGACGATGGCGCCGAGTGGTGACGACAGTACAAGGATGTCAGAATGTGAGCCTGCACATGAAACGTTGCAGAGGCTAGAGAGTGAGAGGGATCCTCTTTTTTCTAGAGAGAAAGATGCGGACCGGAACGTTTGGTTCCTGGGTGTATACACACCCTATATGAAAAAATAAATTAGCAATTCAATAAAAAGTCAAAAAAATCTGAAAATATTTTTGAAATAAACTTGACCTTCTATTATAGTTGTGAGAAAAATTTCACAAAAATAAAATCACCCTTTGACTTCTTTTCGTAAAAGACAAATTTTCGGTCAAAATAGTGTGAATAGTGACTTATACCAGCAAATATTTTTTGTCTTTTTTGTCCTGAAGTCAATATTGGGTTTTTTTTCATGAAAATTTATATATTAGTGCAAAACAAAGTCAAGTTTAACCTAAAAATACTTTTGAACTATTTTGACTTTTTATTTAATTATTAAAAAAATCCCCGTATAGGGTGTATATATAACCAGGAACCAAAGGGTATTTCCCGAAAGATGCCATCATTCATGGATGTGGAGTACTGGAGTATACTCGCGAGCTCATATGCTCCCGGATAAACAGTAATATTTTTTTAAATAGTTAAAAATTTCAAAAAATTCTTAATTTTTTGTGGCAAATATTGAGAAATGTTTCAGGTGCTTGCAAAGTTTCATCATGAAATAATGTTAGTGGAAATCGTGGCAAAAAAAAAACGATGCTCTGAGAATGGTACTATGAAACGCATTTTGGAGATGCAACGTTTCTTAATCAAACACAAAATCGATGCTCTAAAAAAATGATACCATCCTTAGCTCATGCTCTGAAAATGATATTTTCAAAATCATTGGTGTGGCAAACATTCCTTAATGTTTGCCACAAAAAAAATCAGATTTTTTTTAAAAAATTTCTGTTTTTTATTTATTTTACTGTTCATACGAGGAGCATTTGAGCACGAGCTGGGAATGGTACTTCGGATCATTCTTGTCTTTTCTGTAGCACCATTTAAAAAAACATCGTGCCTGTTTATTACCTTGTAAGTTGTAATGATGGCTACACCATCTATCAGCATAGGGATGATCTCACTAGGAGCCTCCTCCATCCAACTATTACAGGCGATTTCTTTTTTTTTTCTTTTTTTTTTGCTAATTGAGCTAATTCATGTGCAAGATAATTAGTTTTTTTACTGCAATATTCAAACAAGGCTTGTTTTGGAGAGACAGATGGAAGGGCTTCGCTGTTTGGGATTTTGTGCCACCGTTGCCACCGAAGTTAGTAAGCACGGTGATGGAAGCACTCTCCAATCATCGCTGGTCGGGAGATATTGCAGAGGAGATACAACCCCCAATCAATATGATCAGCTAGTCAATTTGTGGGTTGTACAAAATTTTGTCAACCTTGATGATTCTTGGCCAGATGCTCATGGAGATGGTCTACGACGGGAGCCTACTCAGCTAGTTCGGTGAACAAGTTTTCGTGTAGAGGCTTGGTTAGATTCCCGTCTGGAGGTGTTGGGCGCTGTTGAAGTGCCAGATCTTCGTCGGGCTTGCATTCCAGTACAAGTTGTGGATGGCGGATCGGCGCACAGAGACATGGTCTGCAAGATGGTACTTCAGCTTGCTATCTTTGTTTGCAGGAAGAGGACATTGTGGATCATATTCTCAATCTCATGCAATGCAGTATTTCTATGGAAATCTGCATCGCTGCTCTGCACATCACCGTTGAGATCCCTCATCCACAGATGGATTGGAGACTTGGTGGTTGCAAACGCAGAGAAATTTCAGGGGAAGAGACAAAGAGCAGTTTCGATTCTTATGGTCACTTTGATTTCATGGACCTTGTGGAAGCAGCACAATGCTAGAGCTTTTTTTTTTCGAAACGGAGGCAAAAAATTTGCCTCATCTATTAATTAAGATGAGAAGAGAGTTTGTTACAGAAGTCATTCTTACACGGCATGAAAGATTACTCGCACAAAATAATAAACCCTCATTTCTTTGCTCCAGCGGTGACCCAAAGGTTTGCTTCGCAAACGATGGAGTTTAGCAAGATTGATGGCAGAGCGCTCTTCTGCCGGAAAACACGGGCATTCCTCTCATTCCAAATGGTCCATGACACGAGCATGGTAAGGGAGGCCATAGCCTTCCTATTGGGGACTCCGGCATCGATTCTATTTGTCCACCACTCCTCTACCTAATCCTCTAGCTGCCACGTAGAAGTGTCCATGTGGTGAAGGCCGAATTTCGCGATGGCCGAGTTCCATAGTCGAATGGTGTAGCGGCATTTGAAGAAGAGACGTGGTCCACTTTCTTGCTCTCTCTTGCAAAGAGTGCAAAGCCCACAGTTTGGCCATCCCCGTTTTGCAAGTCTATCCGCGGTCCAAATTCTATCTTGGATAGCCAATCAAGCAAAGCATTTAGCCTTTGACGGCGCCCAAGCCTTCCAAACCATTTGATCCATGGGGGAGAGGACCAAGCCTAGAAATTGGGCCTTGTAGGCGGAGGCCGCAGAATAGTGCCCACTTGTCGTGTGAATAGAGACCAACCACGTTCTGTGAGGGAGCTTGTCCTAGCGGTGTTGGAGGAGTTGAGCATATGGAAGAGTATTGGTGCATGTGTTTAGAGGGTTTGTTATAGTGCAAGCTTTTGTGAGAGTATAAATTTAGTAGAGTAGGTGTGGGTGTGGGAGTTTTCGAAGCGTCGTTCCCGGTGTCTTGTAACTATATTTCCCTCTTCTATAGAAATATGGTATGTTATTGGCGTACTCTAAAAAAACACAAAGCTTGGTGGAAATCAAAAGCAATGTGGTAGCAGTCGTCAAAGATTGCCGCTGCTGCTCCAGAAGACATGTCAATATGTCACCATCCTTCATTGCCTCCACAACCTCTATATTATCAGAATTGACCGAGTATTTAACAAAAAACTACCACAATTCATGAAAACGTGCCCAGAAACTACCACTTTACAAATTTGTGCTGAAAACTACCACTTTTTCTCTAATCTTTGACTAAAAACTATCATGTCTGTAAATCGACCCATTCATCCATTTTAAACGCACCTATGACAGGCCTGGCCCGCGTGTAAGTGCTGTCATCGTTAGTCCACTGCCCAGCCGGCCTATCCACTCCCCCCGCCGCCGCCGCCGTTAACTGATGTCCGAGCCGGTGAAGCACGAGCGCGCCGGCGTGCGGGCCGAGGCCGTCGGGTCAGCTTGGAGCGGTGGAGGCCGACGTGCGCATGGGCAGCAGCGGTGCCGGCCGCGACGGGCGCGAGCAGCAGCCGCGTCGGCCGCGAGCTGCGGCGGCCCCGGCCATGCGGGCATGCTGCTGGTCAGCTCGGAGCTCCGAGTGGTGGAGGCCGAGGTGCGCACGGGCAGCAGCGGCGCCGGCCGCGACGGGCACAAGCAGCAGCGGCGCCGGCCGCGACGGGCACAAGCAGCAGCCGCGCCGGCCGCACACGGGCAGCGCCGCGCCGGCCGTGCGTGGGCGAGAGCGCCAGCTCGGGCCGCAAGCAGCAGCGGGGACGGGAATGAGCAGCAGCAGCCGCCGCGCCGGCCGCGCATGGGCGCGTGCTGCGACGCCGTGCGCGAGCAGCAGCGGGGACGGGAACGAGCAAGAGAAGCCGCGCCGGCCGCGTGTGGGCGTGAGCAGAGGCGTCGGCGGCCATGCTCCAGGTGAGCTGCGCGTAGCCGCCGCCGCCGCGAGCGTGTGCGCCGTCGTGCGTGAGTGAGCGCCGGCAGTGGTCGGCGGCGGAGGTGGCTTGCAGGTGCACACGAGGTGTTTGTAGAAATGCCAAAGAGAGGGAGAGAGAGGAGGAAGAAGAGGGTCAACCTGACTTGTGGGCCCATCCTGTCAGAAAGGCGTTTAGAAGAGGCGAATCGGGCACTTTCGCGACATGGTAATTTTTAGTCAAAGATTAGTCAAAGAGTGGTAGTTTTCGACACAAATTTATAAAGTGGTAGTTTCTGGGCACGTTTTTGGTTAAATACTCGAAATTGACCAGAAGTTTGCTCCAACCTAGAGACTGAGCCAACTGCAAAATAAATTTCAACGCCACCGCATCTGCAGGGAGTGCATCAACGAACATGCCGATCTCCCAGTTACATCCCCCTATAAAAGTGTTAGGATTTAATTAATCTTATTAATCCCTACTTTTTCTAATCGAGACGATTGTCTCACATCCCTTCGATCGCACCCCTTCAGGGGCTATATATATATATATATATATATATATATATATATATATGTGTTATCCCATCATCAATAAAAACAAGTGTTCACTTTTACATCTCTGTGTTTGTCTCTCGTTCCTCTCTCGATCTCAATTCTAAACACGTTATCAGCACATAGTCTCAATCACACACGAGCCTTTGCGTCGCCGGCGGCAGCATGCTACAACAGCAAGACGGCACAACGGCCAGGGGATGCAGCCTTCCACAACGTAAACCAGATCGGCGAATTAGAGCGCGCAACGCGCAGCGGCTTTGCTACAGCCGCAGTACGCGCCGGCGCATCAGGTCGCATGCATAGGCATGCATGCATCCGTTGAAGAAATCGATCAGGAGAAGGCCAATTTGGTTTTTCATTTTGAGATTTAGGATCAGCGATCCACTCATCGTGTCTCTTCAGAACGGAGAGCAATCTTCTTTTTGCATCACAGGATATCACCGAGAATGGATTGAACTTTTGCTTGATTGAGAGATAAAAGAAGACGGTGGCGATTTTGGCTTGGCCCTGGATCGCTGCAGATTGCGACTCCCTGCGGCATCATCAGTTCCTCGACGGGAGGCGCCAAGCGAGCGCAGCCACCCTTGACACGGCTGCCAACGGCAGCCCCTCCTCGGTGAGCCCCCTCCACGGCAGGACGCGGCGGTTGCATGTGCGAGGCGGTTGCCCGGCAGGATGTCGACCACATAGCAACTTGCGGCGGCGGTCAGATCGGGACTCTATCTCAATCAAGCGAGAGAGCAAATCGGGATCAACCGACGGAAAGATCGAGGAAAAGAACAGAAAAGGTACTATGCGTCGTTTTCTTGCATTGCTTCACCTTCATCTCCTCCATTAGGACAGTCGTCGCCGTCGTCGCCGTTGCTCTCATCGAGCGAATGGACGCCGAAGAAGCGGTGGCCGCGCCCGCCTGCGCCATGGCTAGCAGCGCCGGGCCGTGGCCGCCCTCGCGAGCGCCCGCCCTGCGCTAGGCCTCGTGGCCGCGCCCGCCCGCGCCAAGCCGTGGCCGGAACCGCCCGTCCGATCCCGCGCCAGGCCGCGCTACTGGGCGAGCGATTTGGCCAGAACGAAAAGAAAGCGACGGGAGGCGGTTGCGAGGCGCCGACGGCCTCTTCTCTCGGCGGCCCTCAGCGCCACTGTTGCGCCCGGCGAGGCCCCTCGCGCGCGGCCGTTGGCTGACGGCGGCCAACAACCATGGCCATCCACGGCGTGGCATGTTGCCCGACCCGCGGCGACTCCTCGTGCGTGGCGCGGCTCCCCTCGTCCGCCCATGGCGGAAGCAGCCCTGGCCGTGGCCTCCCTCTGGAGCGCGCGATGCGGCTCTCGCCATGGCGCAGCCCTCACCGGCCTCCCACGGCGGTGCGCGGCAGCAGCGGCTCCCTCCCGGCGCGGAGGCGGTGCCCAGCGACGCCGTTGCAAGGCCGGCTACCTGAAGCGGTCTGCGAGGCACTGATGTACGCCCTCTGAGGCTCGGTGCCCATACAAGGTGAGGCCCGGCCTCGACCACTAGGCGCGCGACGCCCTCCCTACCGCGGCTCACGGCGGAGCCCGCAGAGGCTCCTCGGTGCGCTGCATCCGCATCTTCTACGTCCCGGTGACGACGAAGGCCGCCGATGAAGGCGAGGCAGCGCACGACGCGGCTCCCGGCAACTGATGCAGAACGCCTGCACGGATGCACCTGTGGTGGTGGTCTCAGTGTTGAACTGAAGCAATCGATAGAATCAATCGATTCGTATCCACAGGACCACACCAACGAAGAGAAAGGGAAACCTTATCTCTTCCCTATTTTGCATCAGACAACTGATGTTTGAAGTATTGGTCGAATAGGCCAAGCTGATTTCTCTGGTGATTCTGCTTCAGATTATTGCAGCTTGGTCCAACTACTAGTGTTATTGATTAACACTTGTAAGGCCATGTATAGATCTGCATTTAGTTCATTTTCTGTAGAGTTTTAAAAATTCCAGAAATATGTGGCTGTTATTTGCTTGATCTATAAAATATTCTTTACTGATACAATGACATTGTTTTACGATTGAGATTAAGTTTTCTCGCACAACAATGTTGATTTGCGATTGAGAAATATATTTTTTTCTCGCAATATAGTCTCATTGCGATTGAGATTAATTTTCTCTCGCAAAATATTAGTACTGTATTTCTGTCGAGTACTTCGTATTCCAGAATAAAGTGCGGTGCAATATATTTCCATGTACTTCCTACATGTTGAGATTAATTGCATCTACTATTTGCAATTGAGATTTCAATTTCTTGCAAATAAAATCAATTCATCTTAATTGAGCCTTTTGGCTTGATATGAGCAAGGATTGATATGCAAATTCTAAGTGATTTTTTTTTTCAAATTGATGTTTTGGGATCACAAGGTAGTGTTTAGATCTACTGCTTTGCAGATTATCATTACTACTGTCAAAGCCTACATTTTGTCATTTTGACATTATGATTGTTTTACAACGTGCTCTCCCACACATTTTACTAAGTCCCGACATAAGGCATTAGAAGTGAGTATTTCATCAGATTATACTCCCTAGTGCTGCAAGATCTACTCCATTTTGGAGATTATCTTCAAGGTGTCATACTTAGCAATTTGAGATTCACACTAATGATTTCAAGCTAAGTTCTTGAAATATCCATTATTTTTGCAAAATTCATTACAACACTAACCATGATGGTCTTTAATTTACTACTCGTAAATTAATTATCTCTGGTTTGCCCCTGTAAGTAATCGATGGCTAAGTAAATTGAGGCTCTTGCCCTCAATGGCCACAACTTACTTAAGCGGTTCATGGACATCATGATCGCTCTTGTGTCTCGTGGGATAATGTGTGCAATCCTGGATTCACCTCTGGTCAGGATCACACCGCTAACAGAAAAATGGTGTCTTATATATCATAAGGCATTAGATTCAGATCTCAGCATCTGGTTATTCTGTATCAGCAATTCCTGGGATACAATGAACCTCAAGGGCAAAGGTTTGAATCTTACTTCAACCTTCAATCCGACATCACCAGCTGTGACGGGACCCTATGGGCACGGAGAATGTGATGGTTGAACATGCCTCAACCGACATGTTTTGGAGACTATGAATAGTCTTTCAATCTCCTGAGTGGTCAATATAATTAATGTCCATTTACGATGTTGTAACAACAACATAAGTATTGTTGTCATCATATATTGTATCAGCACTTTGGTACAAATACATTTGTATGTATTCTATATATTTGACAGTGATTTTCATATTGAGAATCTTCATGTATATATATAGATTTCTATAGGAGTCAATCCGATGAAGAATGATACGTGCCTTGTGGACATATGCACCACAAACTGTATACTCAGGGAAGTCCAATGTTTCCACTCTCATTGAGAGAGAGGAGATATTTCAAAATCGCTAGACGCGATGAGGTATTTGTTGGCTCAACTCGAGTCATATTTACTATCCCTATGGGTCCTCGAGTAACGTCGGGATGCTTTATTGCTTCCTAGGTTTAACTCGTACCCTACTAAACTATGGAGGTATCCGTCAAAATAGTTTCCATAGCGAAACTTATGATGACAACAAAGAGAAATAACTTCTCTTTACCATATGCAACGGATATGGCAAGTACATTCTCTGTGTATCATCTGGATTGTACTACACATACGACATAACCCGTAGCACATGTTGCGTACGAGATAGTTTTCCAGAGTGTCTTGTACATGACAAACTTGGCATACTCGCCTTGGTCATCGAGACATTGGGTTGAAATCGAAACTATCAGCAATTTCAATAGTTTATGATTATTATGATGCTAAATTCTAACAACATTTGGATTTTATGTGCACTATAAGTGACACAGGGAAGCTAATTTTAAGGCTCGCACACCTTAAAGTCTACGCTAAACCACTCAGACTCCTTGAATGCATCAAGTTGAGGTAAGTGGCTCTTTCCATCCATTGACTAGACTATTCAGGTATTCCATGGTTCTAAAAGACATATCTACATGATGGTCTTAAGTGTGTGCTTTATTCACACGAAACCATTGGCTCATTATCCTGACATCGATTTCAAGCAAATCGAATGGATAACATTGCAGAATTTTCCTTGAGTGCCTTCTCTTTGGCCCTTGGATTGAAGTTTAGCAATTTGTCCTAATGTCTAGACTCAAAATGGTTTGGTAGAATCCTATCCAAAGAGTTAAACTCATTGCATTATCTTTACTTTGGAATTGCAACTTACCAACTTTACGTTGGAGTCATGCAGTTTTACACGCTCATGACAGAACTGCATAATATTATTCCCCTCTATCTTTGATATGTGGATATCTACCAAGTATTTCCTATCTGCGGTAATTCGGTTGCATTGGCCCCTCAACATATAGTTGGGATCTATGTGAGGAATAATTGTATTACCGTCAATACCTCAAGCCCCACTCATGGGGAGTTATTCAAGGCCAGTATGCTGATTCAATGAGGAACATTTCCAGGCATTAGGGGGAGATTTCAAGTACCATAAAGAATGCCAGGAAATTAGTGGAGTATTCAACACATTTCTGCCTCAAATCCACGTACTCAAAGATCTGAACCATGCGTTCAGAAGATTTGCAACACATTGCAAATAACCTGCCAGATTCATTTACTGACTATAAAGGTGTCACGCAGTCCTAAAATCCTGCAAAAATATGTCAGAAAGAGTGGAGGTACCAACTAAAACCACTCAACTCCCTGTTCAAAGCAACAAGGGGAGAAGTACGTCAATAGTACATCAGGATTCAGCTTCTTGCAAGTAAGGATATCAAGGCCTCTGAATCAGTAGATGCAAGTCAACTTTACGTTGACAGACACCTAATGGGTAGTATACACCCAGTGGATGGGAAACCTCCACCAACCCAGGTCATAGTGCACAAAATGACCGGGACATCGGAATACCCGACTCAGCCGCATTGGGAAATTGCGAGCAGTCACCATGGGTAACGATATTTCCATCAACTCTATATTGATATATAGATTCTGGAGAAACATATAACGGAAGTCTACAAACGTCGACATACATTTCTCAACTAGATTGCAAAAACCTTTCAAATGATTCAAATCCAAAGACCATGGCCATGGCAAAGTGTGAACAACACTCGGACTGAACTCAAGCAAAGGGTATAATCTAGGTAGAAATGATCTTGCTCAATAATGGGAAGGTATTCATAAGCAATACCTACACCAGTCTTCTTCTGGAAACAGAATTGAGAACAACAAGGCGGTGAAACATAGAGCAAGTATTGTAGCACAAGGGTTCACGCAGATACCCAACTATTCTCCAGAGGTGGAATCTCTTTCCGATAACTTATATCATTGGCAGTACAAAATCATCTATCTCTGCAGTTGATAGATGTAGTGATTACATATCCAGTGGATCACTATATTCAGACATATATGATTGATTCCCGATGGAATCTCAATTCTGAATCGAAATACAAAATGCAACATACATTGTGTAAAATCAGTAAGTCACCATACGACTTATTGTTGTCGGTACAGATGGTACAACTGACGTAGTGAGATCCTTATACACAAGGATTACTCCTACAATGATGATTATCCATGTTTGTGTGTCTGCAATGATGAGACATGTAATCATCTAAATGACGGAGTTTAAAATGAAGGATTTGGGTAAACCGAAATACCGCTCGTTACTACAAATTGAGCACCTTCATTCATACATTATGGTATACTATGTTGTCTATATCCATAATATATTGGAGAAATTCATTGTGGACAAATCTTATCCATCCATAACTCTCATGGTAGTTCATTCTCTAGACGTAGAGAAAGATCAATTTAGACCAAGAGATGATGAAAATGAGATATTGGGACTCAACGTTCCATAATGCCATTGGATCCACCAAACACAATTGGTTGGTACTCAAGAATATCTTTCGATATCTCCAAGGCATCAAACATCTTGTCCTGGTTTTTCAGTTTCACAGAAATGTGAAAACCGATATCATTGAATACATCGATCAGATTCCCACTATGTCAGATCGTAGACAAGCTTAGTGTTCCTACTAGGTGTGGTAGCCCTCTCATGAAGAGTCTTCGAAACAGACCTCATGGCTACATCCACCAACCATTATCTCAACGATAATGTTTCTTGTGTTGCCCGGATGCAAACAGGTTACATAATAAGCAATATCACTATATTGTATATCTTGCAAGTCAAATCATGCAACTGATTTGTTCACCAAGTCTCTACCAACTTTTACATTCCAGGAATGTGTTCATGGAATTGGTATATGACGACTTCGGAATATGCAAGAATCAGGGGGAGTATATTCCTAAATTGTTCATGTTCAATGCATCATATTATACTCTTTTTCCCTTCATGAGTTTACTATACAGGTTCTCATAAAGGTTTTTAATGAGGTAATATCAACATGAGATCATATGTCATACTTTCTGTTTTCCCCACCGAGGTTTTTGGGAAAGTATATACGACATATTTATTGTCCTCTGAACTCTATGGGTTTTCTCGTATTGAGTTAAAAGAGACAATAACCATTATATGTTGCATCATTTTCTCCTTATTTTTCCCACCGGGTTTGAAGGAGTTTTAGCAATATATCAAACACCTATCTCCTCATATTTTTCCCACAGGGTTTTTTGGAGGAGCTTTTTTTCAAGATGATGATACTTACACTAACAAGCATGGATTAGGGGGAGTGTTAGGATTTAATTAATCCTATTAATCCCTGCTTTTTCTAATCGAGGCGGTTGCATCACATCCCTTCGGTCGCACCCCTTCAGGGGCTATATATATGTGTGTTATCCCATCATCAATAAAAACAAGTGTTCACTTTTACATCTCTGTGTTTGTCTCTCGTTCCTCTCTCGATCTCAATTCTAAACAAAAAGTTCTCGACGAATCTCACGAGACAGCTCAGCCACACCCTGTAGTGTTCATCTAATTTATTTGTTTTTGCAAGGTTGTAGTGTAGTGTTCATCTAATTAAAGGCATCGTTTCACCATAAGTTTGATTACGCATTTCCTTATTGGAGGCATCACTTCGGAGCAGGCAGCTTAGAAATGCATTTAGTTGCACCACTTACGACTGATATCCTAAAATACATACGTGTAGCACTAGTGGGCCGACGGGACAGCTAAACAAGCCGAAATGCATCCATTTCAACCATAACTCCTTGTCTTGTCACTAGCCTATACTGATGTTGGCCCATTAAGGAACCAGACGTACATGTCCCCGTCTGCTTCGAAAAGTCCCTCAGCAGGTAGCAGGAAACAAAGAGGTCAAAATCTGTTGACCCACGACCACAGATATTGGATGCCAACAAAGCAGAGACAACACAGACCAATTTTATTTTCCCAGATGCAAAAGCTGGATGAGATGACGACTTCAAAGTTCAAACTGCATCACACTAGCTGCAACGAACACGCTAACTATACTAACACAAGCCCAGCAAAAACCTGTCACTTCCTAGTGGTCACTGATCATTCAAATGCCAGACCTATAACTACAATCTTTCTCTAGTTATACCCCGCAAGACAAAAAAAAAGCTTCTCTAGTAATGAACTCAAGATTACATTGTGATTGCACACAACAAACTGGTGAGCACCGAGGACGATGACATGAGTGGGCCAGCAAAAGAAACCACATAATTTGTGGGACCATGCGGAATTTAACAAGCTAAGGTTTGCTGAAAGTTTTTGACCACAAAATTATCATCCGAGCGTGTCAGAACAGCAACCCATCCAACTGCTCAGCCTGGTTATCACACGCCATGCTCCGCTGCGATAGGCCAGCCACTTGCAAGGAACCGGTTGCAAGTACCCCGAAAATAAAATGGTTCGTTCAGATTTGATTTATACTGACTTAGCTCACATGCGCCTTGCTATAGTCATCAGCAGCTGCCGATAGCGATGGTATAGTAACAGGAAATCCAGGTCCCATCTGCAAGAAAGTTCCTCCGGTAAGAGACATAAAAGATAAGAGCAATCTGAGGAGATGCTGCCCGCCGTCAAATCCCAGGGCTCAACCCTGGACAGGCAGTGGAAACTACCAAGCTGGGGTACGGTAAGTGAAAATGAAAGATGCAAGAAGTTGGGACAATGCTCGTAAGGGTTACACTTGAACATGTTTAGGTGCAATATCACAAGCAGCCTTACTTTCAGTTTACCCCGCTAACAATGACAGAGCCACTAGCAATCATTGCAACTCTTGATAGTACTAACATACTGGTCAAGCTGTACAGACACAGTATAGGTGTAGCATTTCACAAGACCTCTCATGGGACAATACAGACCAATAAAGCCAGAATCATGTCAAACAACTAAAATACCATCAGGGTCAACTTGATGCAAACCATTAGCAAAGTTACGAAGTAACCTAGCAGTAATTTCACCTTTCTCCGTACATAGGGTCAACTTAGAGAGAGGAAGGATCCACGCTCTGAAGATAATAGTGCACTTGCTAGGGCTGCGAGTCCAGTACAAGCTTACTGTTTCTAGCACATTGCTCCATAACTTGCACAAAAATACTCCCTCCGATCCATATTAATTGCCGTTCATTTAGTATAAAGTTGTATTAAATCAGAAAAAATTAATATGGATCAGAGGGAGTGGCATAATGGACAAATACGCACTACTAATACTACCTACTTTCAAGAGAACAGAAAGAGTTTTGCAGAAGAAAGCGTACATAATTTCAAATTTGTTTGGCACATGCACAAATTAGTGATAATGCCTGCGGGACAACTAGTACCAAAATGTCTGGGACTCGGTTTTTTCCTTTTTTTCTTTTCAGTTCTGTTGGTCTTTCAGATTATGAAGCCATGTGCCCTTTTTCAGTCTTCTGTAGCCTTTCATATCTTATTTTGTAGAGTATTTATTATTGTTACTCGAATGCAAATTCAGTAGAGCCCTCCCATAATGTTGTCATAAAAAGGAATATAACATATAAGGTCGTAAGAAGATGAAAACTGAAAAGGTCTTTAACATGTTATTAATTTTGGGTGAAATATTATTGTGACATCCCTAGAAAGTGAAACCAATGATACATCAGATACAAGTGGAAGAGAAAAGAGCTTACTGTGCTACTCAGCGTGAACTTCTTCACGTATCCAACATATTTCGAAGCTGAAAGAAAGTGAGTGTTAACAGCCTGGATTTAATACCATCATCACAGTAATCAGAGAAACAACATGTAAATATCGAAACGTGCATGGAGAGAAATATTAATATCTAAGAATGAGCTATTGGCTAATTCGCCATCTGAATTAGGTACTCAAATTGATTTCTTAAACTGGGCACTGGCGTTTCATGTCAAGTGTCCAAAGTATTGAAACTGACAGAGAAAGGTCAAAAAAAAATCAGTCAGACTCAGAGTTCATGCACGGACACGAATTTTGGAACATGGTTCCAAGCGCACCCGTTATAAACAGAAAAATACTAGAAAAAACAAAAAAAATCTGAATATTTTTTGTATCATACATGGCAGAGTGGTCTACTCGCGTATGAAGTTTCACACAAAAAAAAAAGAAATCTGTGGTATATTCTAGGCAAAAAAGACAAAATCGGTGCTATAAAAAAGACACTGTTCGAAGTAATTTGGAGATCCGAAATTCTTTTCTTCGCTAAGAATACCATGGGTGTCATTTCTGACTGCATGTGAGTAGACCAGTCGACCAAGACCAAGTATGATACCCCAAAATTTTAGAATTATTTGATTTTTTTGGCTATTTTTTATATTCTTTTTTGTAATGGGTGCTCGTGCACCCATGTTCACCTTTGTACTTTCATAATATAAACCACGATATAAAATAGCTTGAAGTTCATAAATTTGTAGTTGAGTAATATTCACTAATAAGGTGCAATGTTGATACAAAATATTGGTATAAGCATGTTAGCAGCACCAGCCGCTCACTTACTTTTCTTTAAGCCCACCGGCTTAGCAAGTAAAAGTGCATTTACGAAAGCACCAATATTTTCACGTAAACTCTCCTCAGAAAAATTGATCTGCAAAAAACAACACAAACTATAATGAGGAACGACACAGTATTGCAAAGTAAGGAGTTGCTTGACTATGTACATAATTATATTGATAAATTCACTAGGCATATGAGTATTAATATTGATGGCCATGTCCCATACCTTTCCAAGGCCAACATGCACTATAGCAGTTTTATCTATCTTGAAATCAACACGACCTGATTTTGCCGCTTTGACAGCACCAGAAACATCATTTGTCACAGACCCTAACTATAAGATTTAAAGTGTCAAGAAAGGCAGAAAACTTCAGTGTGATTCCAAAATAAAATGAAAAGGGAAGATGCCTACCTTAGGATTTGGCATCAAACCACGCGGACCCAATATTCTAGCGACCTGGAGAATCAGTCAGGTTGTTAATAATATGTCAAACAAGAAATACCATAGGTGTCCAAAAGCCCACACTGATACCTTTGAAAGCCGAGGCATGAACATTGGGGTTGCTATGCACTTGTCGAAACTTAGTTTGCCTCCTCCTAATATGTATAATCATAGGTGGAAAAAAGGAATTCCAATCAACAAGAATGTCAAACATCGTAGATGAAACTAAGGAAAACATAGGATGGGGTATGAGGGAGTGTGAGCAGGTAGCGATTGGTGATATTCCAAGGAAAAGAAGTTCCAAAAACCATAACATACTAAAGGAAATAAAGTACCTTTGCGAATCTCCTCAATCAGCTCGTCGCCACCAACAACATCTGCTCCAGCTGCTCTAGCTTCCTCTGCTGCAGGCCCTTCCGCAAATACTGCTACCCTAACAGTCTTATAAAGAGAAGGACCTCAGCATGAAGTACTCATAGAAGACAAAGGCACCATTTGGGATGCAAGAACTCTTTTTATTGTTCCTTACGAAACAGAGATGGTGTATACCCAATGCCTGTAAAATAGGCTGTGAACACAATATTTAGAAAGGTACCTTGCCAGTGCCATGCGGCAAAGTTATGGCGCCACGGACCATCTGTATGCCAGGGAAAGTTTTGGTCAGTGTCAGAAGATAATTTTCCATTAATCTAACGTTCACAAGCAGATTGAAAAAAAATTAAAATTCATGAGGCAACTTGGCTATTCAACTGGAGAAGCATTAGTTAATCATCATTTCTTAGCATGCACAAAACCTCTGGACAACATTTCTTCTTTATTTGAATGTGTTAGATAGGTCTCAACAGGTATAGAGACAAGGCTTCAGCAGCATCCCTGTTAAATCACATAGCTTCTACACTGGTTTCAACACATTGGGGAACTTTGGCTTTGTGGCAAATACAATGTCATACACTAATATCAGCTGGGCTTTTTTACAAGAATCGACAAATTATCCCAATCAGTTAGCTTCTTGCATCTGTGTTTTTGTTGTCATAACTGGTTGATCCAGTCATAAAACCCTAGATCATGCCTCGTACAGGGAGGTGCTAGCCACATGAAGGAGAAAGGGAGCAAAAGTGCTGGAACATTGTGCATGCTGAATCACGCAGCACGCAGGCTGTGCTGTTTGTGCGTGGAACCAGAAGATGAGAATATGCGATTGCATGTGCTTCAAAACCATGTGTATAAAATTGCATAAGTGTGTCAATTAGGTTTATCCGGTAATTGCAAGAAAATGGCGTACTAGGGCACTGGAATTGCTAACCTTGCCAAATGACTTGGCTCAGTAACATGACACCTAGGTGACCGGTTTTTTTAAAGGCACTAAGTTGACAGTCAAATCAAACTTAAACAAGTAATAAAAGATCAACAAAACAAATGCTCTGTGGGATTGATACAGAAATCAAATACTCGATGCTTATGCCACGAGAACCACAGCTTCAGCCATTACCAGTGGCTTGAGCAAATGAGCTACTGTGAAAGACCAGGAAAGATCACATACACTCAAGTGAAACCAGAGTAAACAGGTCTTGGCAGTGCAGCAGCAAATGCAGCTGGCAATAAGTGATTCAGTAACATGGCAGGTTAAATTTCCATAGAGTAGCAATAGTGAGAAAATATGACAGGATAAAAGGTGTGCTTCAAGGTACTTTTTAAAGAAGCAAAGCAGACCTGGTCACCACGACGTGGATCAACACCTAACATCACATGAGCTTCCACTGTTTCGGTAAAATTCCGCTTCTTCTCATTTGCACTGGTCTGGAAGGAAACAGAACAAAGTAAGACCATTTGGTTATTATTTTCTTGACTAAACAATTAGATTATCAAGTTTTGTGGAACATAAAATGTGTGAAACATAAAGCATTTCTACATTTTCAAACACTTGACAGCTGACAGGTCATCTTATATGTCCCATGAGAATTGAACATTGAACAAAGGTCTTGAATGTATAGAGAGAAAGCTAGTGTAGGGCCATAACACCATTCACAGCTACTTTTTTTTCTCCAGCATCACGGTGAGGTTTATGTTTTATAAACCTACAAAACTTAAGTTAAAACCCAATCACATTCGGAGCTAGGAAAAACACATATTTAGTACGATTAAGATTTTCATAATTCACCGCTGTTCATTTTGCTGTTCCTCTTTTTTATACCTCCTAAAATGCGATAGGGTTTGATTTTCAAGTTGTTAATAGAACATCACCACGCCCACTTCTATTTTTCATAGAATTATTTGATACCTCTTACACATGGTTTCCAGAGAGTTATTGCCAGGAGGGTAGTTTCCCAATGGACATTTTCCCAAACATCCTCCACAAAATAATCTCAGAAGTAACCACAGTGTCAGTACTCTTACAACTTACAAGCGTACTCTTCTGAAAATTACACTATCCTCTCTTCAAGTATATTTTTTATAGCTACTACACGTATACTACAGAATTCTGTCACCAATCACTGGCAGACAAAATAAGCTTTCTTAGTAATGTTAGAGATCTTGCTTCATAGGGGTGTTGCAAGACACCTAAACTGACAACTAATTGCAACTTATCATGTTAGAATCAATAATCTATTACCTAGCCGCTTGAGCAAGGACACGTTGAGGCTTTTCATCACAGAAAAGATTCACCATGAATAGTTCGATCTAACAAAAAATATTGTCGAACGTGTGAACTTGGGTAGTTAACAGTTTTAGCTCAAAAAATCCTACAAGACTGAAAATGCTCCAAAGATCCTGTGTTCAGAATGCCCCAGGACGTTTGTGGTAGTTCAGCAGTGATACAAGTGTATAACACATGAACTTTAGTATATTCATTTAGGTTTCACTATAACAGAACAACATAACGTCATGTGTAGCATCTCAAATCTCAAATGCAAACCACATGCCTAGAGCGAAATTGTGGTGAATACTGGATAGTAACAGTAGCTTGCATAACATATTAACATGTAATGTGCTGTGAACTCTGACATGTGAAGGCATTATCAGAGAGGGGGACACTTGGCCAGCAAGCAGAAACGAAAATGGAGCCAGCAATGGCGCTGGATCAGGACTAGGAAGAACAGAGGAAGCAGAGAGTAAGACTCAGAGATCACGCCCTGCCAGTCTCTGCCACAGCTGAAGTAGTGCAAAGAGAAAGATAACAAGGCAAGGGAGGCTTTGTCACCATTTAGTGGTTAACTAAGGGTTCAGTAAGATGGTACAGTACTAGTCTAGATCAGTCAGTTCCAGGTATTCTGCTAGGGTATAAGTTGGCATCATTTTGGTTCAATCAACAAGAAAATCTCTCTTCCGCTATGTTATAGTTAACCTAATCTAGCGATCTGTTTTTCCTACCGGTGCCATTAACATCTTGCGCCCATCATGACGCCTATGAACTTTCCCTACAACCTAAGGGCAAAAACAAGAATGCAATGAATGTTTATATCATCTACATACAAAGATCATATGCCAGTTTGAGAATGCTCAACTTATTTTAAAGTTGTTGTGGAGAAACTAGAGTCTTGTTTGCATACAGGGTGTTGATGTTAACTAATATGGCAAAATGAAACAGAGTTCGATATTTCTTCTTTCTTCTGTTAGCAGAACAAGATTTTAAACTACGTTTCTGTTGATTATAGCAACATTAGTTAGCCAAACAGGGTAATAAGTCAAATAAAACAGAATTGTTATAACCAACCACAATGCCAAAGGCAGCATAAACAAAATGGATTTGCTAATTCTCATCTACTCCCTCCGTCCCATAATAGGAGCATTAACAAAGTCTCATCTAACGCCTACACTATTTGATTAACCAACCACTAGGAGTTACATGAGACATAGTTATGTCCCATCTAGATGAGAGCTAGATACACCCTAAACAAAATAGGAGCATTCTTCCTAGTATGCTAGAATCCACTGTCACAGCAAAAAAAACATACATCAATTTCGGCTTAATCCCATCCTAAAACTTGTAGTCGCATTCCAATTAAACTATGGCTATTTCATCAACACTCCTTCCCATTGACTAAGCAAACAAAGTCATGGTACTACTTCAAGTGAGGTACTCTTCTCTTGTGGAAATCTTAGTGCTATGAAACCATGTCCAAATTACACAAAGCTATGATCCCCAATCGCAACATAACGAGATTTTTGATTTGCGAGTCTGAACTGCGATGAACCGAATCACGAGAAGTGCAGACCTTGATTTCGCGGAGTGCATCGACGAGATCAATGGCGACCTTCTGCGGCCGCTTCGCAACGGGTATCAGCGATGGGTACGGCACCGTCTCCTCCTCCACCGGCACGCCGAAGATGGACCTCCTCGCCCGCTCAGCATTCATCTCAATCCGCTCCGCCTCGCCGCGCAGATCCTGCTCATTCACCCCCTCTCCGGCCCCTTCTTCCGCTGGACGGTCTCCCGGAAGCGGCGCAACCCTGCTCGGGTACGACACCGGCGCGATCGCGGGCCCCGCGTCCTTGACGAACCGCATCTCTTGCCGCGTAAACTGCCGCGGTGGCATCGGCGGCTGCTGCTCAAATCTCCTGGGAGGCGAGTCCTGCCACCCGGGGCTATCGCTCCGGGCATCCGGCGAGGAGGCCTCCTCGGGTGGGGCCTGCGGCTTCGGGGCGTAGGAGACGGGCTTGATGGTCGGCGGTGGGGGGTCGCCGGAGTTGGAGGTGGAGAAGCGGAAGAGCGGGAGGAGGCGATGGGGATGCGGGTGGCAGCGGGAGTGGGAAAGGAGGAGGCGGAGGTGAGCCATGGTGAGGGCGTGGCGGCGGCCGGCGGCGAGGGGTGCGGCGTGGGGTTTAAGTGAGGAAGCGATGGGAGATGGACTGAAATGGGAGGGTTTCCTTTTTTTTTTGAGACACAAATGGGAGGGTTTCCTCTCTCATGGACACTGGACTGGGCTCGACCTGGTGCACACTGCTATAGCACGAGTCGGCCCAACCAGGACGTTTCGGTTTAGGCCCAACTAGCACTGCTATAGGACCATCCAGTTCGACACAATTTCTCAAAAAAAAAAAAAAGTTCGGCACGAAATTCTCAAAAACAAAAAACAGTTTGGCACGTTCCCTTCTAGTTAGGTTTTTCTCTTCCTCTCGGCGACGCCACTGCCGCCGTTGAGACTCACCTTCCCTGTCCTGTTTTCCTTGGAAGAAAGGATTAAGGCTGAACTAGGGCGATCTAGATCGCTACCCGGCCTTGGTCTCTTTCGTTTTGGGGAGCGGGAGGTCTAGGGTTCTTTCGCCTGGCAATGTTGTTTTCTTGGGGCTAGAGATCTCAATGGATACTGGCGCCTCTGGATCGGGGCTCTATACGGGAGAAGTGGAAGTGATGCTTAGGGATCTAGGCATACAGGAGTAGGAACTCGACGATGTCATGGTAAAGGATGAGTATGCGATCCCCGCTGGAGCAACTAGACGGATGGTGTTGGTGCAATAATTTGCCTCCTTATTTTTTGGAAATTGTTGTCATAAACAGTATGGGGACTAATATGTTTGCGAGTGCACACAGAGTGACAAGTCCCTGAAGTCATGAGGAGTTTGATACAAAATCCGAAAATGATTTCTTGTGTGGCGGCGAAGATTAAAGTGACCCCCCAAAAATTGTTGACGTGAAGTAATTGATTCGGTGCTTGTCCGAAGAAATTGACTGCAGCCGAGAAGTTTGACGGCGAAGCGAAGACGTAGTATTTGTTTCGTAGTTCATCTTTCTCTTTCTTGGGTAATAGGACCACCATACTATTAAGAGGGGTATAGTGTTAAGCTTACGATTCTCTGATGCTAAAGCTGAATCCTATGTGAGATGAGAGAAATCTCTTTGTGTTCCGAATAAGTCCTTGTCAGCAAGAGACGAAGTTCTTCTTCGTTGCGAGAGATTTGATTCAGACCCAGGAGTTAGCATTTCTTGCTCCGCAAGTAATGTTACCGTTGTGCTAAAAAATCCGACCATTAGAAGGTTCATGAGGGAGAGCTCTATAAGTTAAGCACTATGGGCGTCCTCCAGCGATGTATACCCGAAGAGGAAGGAAGACTATTACTTCAGGAGATACACTCCGGCATGAGCGGACATCACGCTGCTGCTCGGACCTTGGTCAGCAAGGCTTTCCGAGCTGGTTTTTATTGGCCAACTGCGGGCGTCGACGCCTCTGCATTAGTACAGCGTTGCCCAGACTGTCAAGTGTTCGCCAAACAAAGCCACATGCCCCCCGCGGTCCTCCGCACTATCACTATAACTTGGCCTTTTGCGGTCTGGGGGTTAGATATGGTCGGCCCACTCAAGGGCGGATCTAGAAAAAATAAATATCTACTTGTCATGGTGGACAAGTTCACTAAGTGGATCGAAGCAAAGTCTGTTACCTCGGCCGGAGCCATCCCAGTAATTGAGTTCATCTCAGGGGTAGTGCACCGCTACGGTATCCCGCACAGTCTGATCACAAACAACGGGACAAACTTTACGGCCAAAGAGGTCAAAGCATGGTGCGCAAAAATGGGTATCAGGCTCGACTACACGTTCGTATATCACCTGCAGTCAAACGGGCAAGTGTAACGCGCCAATGGACTAAATCTCAGTGGCATCATGCTTAGGCTAGTACGCTCCCTTAAAGAAGCTGACTGCAAATGGGTAGAAGAACTCAATTCCATCCTCTTGGGTTTGCACACCACGCTGAACAGATCCACTAGGTATACCCCATTTTTCATGGTGTACATCGCCGAGGCAGTACTCCCTTGCGACGTCATACACGACGCACCTCGGGTACGCATGTATGAAGAAAGGGAGGCCGAGTTAGATCGGTAGGACGCCTTGGACGCCCTAGAAGAGGAGCACAATGTTGCTCGGGCACGATCTGCCATCTACCAACAACAAGCCCGACGCTGTCACAGTCGGGAGGTTCGCGCAAAGGACTTCAACGTAGGAGACCTAGTCATGAGGCTTCATCCGGAGAAGCAGAAGCACAAACTCTCCCCTAAATGGGATGGGTCATTTATCATTGACCAGGTCCTCATCGGAGGCGCCTACCGAATTCGAGATCCAGTGGACGGGCGTCTAGAACCCAACCCCTAGAATGCGGCGCTACTCCAATGTTTCTACGGTTGAAGCCCCGAACACTGCTCATCTATGTACATACACCACTTTACTTTTCTCTTGTTTTTATGTTTTAGACACCTCGGGGACATCTTTTGAATGACCTCGAGAGCAAAAACCAGTATGGCACGTTCTTTTCAAAATATGCGTCGTTCCACCTCTTATTGTCTTTCAAGCCAAAATATGCATCGATTGGACTTAAGATTTTACCAGGCTGGATTGCCCGGCTCCTGTGCTTGCCCCTTACGTTCCCGATCATTCGGCTAAGGGGCAAAGGGAGCACCGCTGTGATTATTACTCCCGGGTCAGCCGACGTAGTACCTCAGACGGACAAAGCCGAAAGCTAGCGCTCTTAAATGTACAAATCAGTCGGCCATGACATAGGAATAAAGTGGAGTGGGTCTTTCAAACCTCGACCAGGGGCTTTACCCCCGAGGTCATCCGTATTCAAACTCATGTGCTTGACACAACTACCCGAGGAAAGGAACTGTTGGAAGAACTGTTTTTCTCGGAAGATGTTTCTTACATTAAAAAGTAATATAACATAACTCTCTGCCTCACTCTTGTCGTTCGAACCATATAGCCAAATTACCTCGTCACCCGAAGCACCTGGTCTGATTACTTCGGCTAGTAGTAAGGGACACTCCTCGGCCGTTGGCCGAGGAGGTAGAAGCCGATGGCTAGTTGACAGAGTTTAGATGCGCGTTTGAATAATGACATAAAGTACTTTGATACATAGAGTCATACATAATCATTTAATTACACCCGGTCTAGCCCATCTATTAAGGTGTCTAGGGCGCAGTCCTTTTGCGAGAACCGAGCAGCAGGCATGACACTCTCGTATGCGAGACTAGTGGGTATTTCTTCTCCATCCGGCCCCATAGGTCCTACCTTGGCCAGGTATGTCGTGTCAATGCCTGTATACCGGGTCTTAACCATGGCCCAGGCCTCCCTTGCCCCTTCCCAGCAGGCGGACACCTTCCAAGCCTGGATCCGGCGCCGAGCTCTTTTCAGACGTTCGGCTAGGCCGGCCATGTCTTCGGGCATGTGTTCCACTTCAGGCCATAAAGCCTTGAAGACGTCCTTCGTCGATTTCCGCGCACTCTTGTGCACCATGGATAGATGAGCCGCCATGTCTTCGGGCACCGGACCTAGGGCGTCAAGGGTTGGCCGGATAGGGAAGCTGCCAAGAAACAAGAGTTAGCCTGCTAATCACCTCGGGTAATCCCCGTACTCAGGAACGGTTCTTGCAATAAAAACTTACCAAAAATTGTCTCATCCGTTCGGCAATTCGTCGCCTCGGCAGCAGCCAGTTGAGCTTTTAAACTCTCAATCTCTTGGGCTTGTCGGGCATTTTCTCCCTAAGTGTATTAGTGCCATCCCTCCTCTGGGTCAGCACATGTTGGTTTGCCTGGCGATGAGATTCTGTATACATTAAATACTCGCAGGCCTGCTTGAGATCTCTTTCAAGATGACCCAAGGCTTCCGCTGCTACATTGGATTATGTTATCAAGCAATCTCATAATCTCCATAGCAAGAACTTTATATGAAATGGCCTGCTTGAGATCTCTTTCAAGATGACCCAAGGCTTCCGCTGCTACATTGGATTATGTTATCAAGCAATCTCATAATCTCCATAGCAAGAACTTTATATGAAATACAAGCACTTATCGTGCGCCTCTTTGGTGAACTCTTTAACCCGCTCCACCTCGGCCAAGGCGGCCTCTAACTTCCCCTTTGTCTGGGAAAAGGCTTCGGATAGTTTATTATTTCTCGCCTGAGCACTCTACCAAAAAATGGCTTTTTAAGTTATATTCAAGCCTCGCTACGGGTAGCCTTGCTCATATCAAGCCTTAGGGGCTACTGCCATGGTTGGTAGTTTTGTTTGCCTTTAAACAAACAGAAATGTATAAATAATCCCCAAGATAAAATGGGCTCGAGCGGAACTTTACCTGTAGTCCCTGCGATATAACGCCTACTGATTGCTCAAACACAGAGCGAGCCGCTCCAAGGTACGCGTCCACCGAGCTCAGGGGATTAAATTCTTGGTCGGTAAAGGCTGGGTTCCTGAGAGAGGTCTTCTGCCGATGATGATTTACGACGCTCTCAACCTCGGAATTAGTGGCCGAGAAGGCCTCTGAGTCTTCGGATTGAGGAACTTCGGGAGTAGCTCCCAAAGTACGATGTACTTCTGCCTCTCCGCTCAGACCCGCCATCACCCCGGCCCTCATGCCCGTCAGCGTTGAAGAAGGAGCAGGCTGCCTGCGAGTGATTAAAAAGTTAAAATCTGGGTTGTCATTCCCGGTGAAGACTATAACAGGGAGATTACCTGGGAATTGAGGGAGCACTTTCGCCTGCGCCCATGACCTCCACCTGCGCCTAAGCTTCTTGCGCCTCCTGCAGGGGGCTCCCTTGAGGAGCCATTTCTCTGCCTGAGCATTTCGAACGTCGTCCCTTTGGAGGAGAAGTCAGGCGACTAGGGGCTTGAGGATGAGGGGCTCGCTTTCGATTAGATGAAGGGGGCGTTACCAATAGAGAGCCACACGAAACACTTTTTCCACCGCCGCAAGCTTTTATTCTTCTACGATCCTACCTGGAGGCCTTTTTCAGTACTCTGCCAGAGGGAGAATCTATTACGGAGGGCTTCTACATCATCCTTGCCGCACCTCCAATGATGTGTGAGTAGTTTACCACAGACCTACAGGTCCATAGCTAGTAGCTAGATGGCTTCTTCTTTCTCTCCGATCTTCAATACAAAGTTCTCCATGATCTCTAAGGAGTTCTATCCGATGTAATCTTCTTTTGCGGTGTGTTTGTTGGGATTTGATGAATTGTGGGTTTATGATCAGATTATTCATTGAAGGTAACTGAGTATTTTCTAAACTTTATTATGCATGATTGTTATAGCTTTGTATTTTTCTCCGATCAATCCGTTTGGTTTGGCCAACTAGATTGATTTATCTTCAGTGGGAGAGGTGCTTTGTGATGGGTTCAATCTTGTGGTGTCCTCACCCTGTGACAGAAAGGGTAGTGTTGGGGATATAACCCCACGATATAACACGTCGTGCGCTGGTCGGGTCATATTACTGGTGACTCTTGGAGCCATGCTTCAGATGGGCCAGAGCAATCAAGACGCAAGACTGGAAGGGCGGCTTACAAGATGGGCCGGCTTAGGGCCCGGAACCAGAAGGCGGCGGGTGGCCCAGAGGCATAAGCCGCCATATGGTATCTTGCCACAGAATGCAAGGCGACTTAGAGCTGGACTCAGTCACGGGTCATGAAACGACCCGGATTCTTGTAAGCCAGAGGCCTCGACCTGTATATAAAGGCGAGTCCCCGGCACAGATAGATCAGGTTACAACCAATCGATAGCTAGGTCAAGCGAATCCGCTCCCTTGTAATCGATACTCAAGCAATAAGCAGAAAAGCAGGAGTAGGCTTTTACCTCCACCGTGAGGGGCTGAACCTGGGTAAATGCGTGTCTCTCGATTCTGATCAACCCCGACAAGCTAATCACCCGGTTGCGATGGCCTCACGTCTAAGTCCTCATACCAGGACATCTGCCGTGACAAAACCACGACAGTTGGCGCCCATCATGGGGGCAACGCACGGTGGTTTCGAGTTCTTGAAGGGCTCTTTCCCAAGGATCGAGGGATACGCCGTTCGCAGGATGACCAAGAGTCGCCGCGGCAAGCTCTACATCGACGACGCTGGCTGGGGCCTCGAGGTCGACTCAATCGAGTACGGGTACTGGGTCCCCTTCAGCGGAACCCACATCTTCATTGGCAAGATCGGCGGATCTGAGCCTGAGCCAGACATCTGCACTGACCTCGTCGAGCTGGCTCGGCGCACGCGACCCGCCCGGATCCAAGCCGGTCGGAATCATGCCTTCGTGGCACTGGTACAGGGAGCTACTATACAAACGGTTTTTAACCCCTTTCCGCGACGGCATTTTAAACCGTCGTCAAGTGAGTGTGGGCGATAGGGGGGTCCTTCCCACACGACCTAGAAACCGTCGGGGATAAGCCCTCCGGTCACACACGCTGCACAAAATGAGGTCGTGTGCGATGGACGAGCAACCAAATATGATTATACGGGCCCAATCGGTTCCGGTCGTAAGTACATCACACACAGTCAGTCCCAGACAAACGTTTTCGTTCATATGTACATTCCACACAGTCAATCCAAGGAAAACGTTTCCGTTCGTATGTACATCCCACACAGTCAATCCAAGAAGTACGTTTCTGTTCGTATGTACATCCCAAACAGTCAATCCAGGGAAAACGTTTCCGTTCGCACGTACATCACACACAATTTTCCCCAATAGATCGTTTGTGATAGCGTTGCCTTTGCAGACGATATT
Organism: Thinopyrum elongatum; assembly: GCA_011799875.1. Taxonomy (NCBI): domain Eukaryota; kingdom Viridiplantae; phylum Streptophyta; class Magnoliopsida; order Poales; family Poaceae; genus Thinopyrum; species Thinopyrum elongatum. Next base: position 516,082,580 of record CM022303.1, read on the forward strand.
AACAAATTTACCGTTTGCGTTATTGAATTCATCACACACGATGCATAGAAGAAACTGTGTGGCATAGACTGTCCATCACACACACATTTTATGTGGAAAACGTTTGCGCAAGGTGGTCTAACGCAAACAATTTTCAAGAGGAAGTCGTGTGTGATTGTTCATTGATCCAACACGTTCTCTTCCTAGAAACTGTGTGCGTTGTCTGAGGTCATCGCCGACGGCGTTTTCTCAATAACCGTTTGCAATAAAAAAAACCCAATTAGCAGGCTAATTGGCCTATTATTAATAATCCATTTATTAATCAAATTGACATTTCATATTAAGCACAGAATATATTTCATTTTCGTATTAAGAAAGCAGGATTTCATAATTGAAATACATCAGAGTACTACATCATATAGTTCAGCACTCGGTTACGCCATATAGGCATATAGCTAGCTACCCCATTACATAACTGCACCAGCACCAAGTTTCACATGCAACATCTATAACCTTTCAAAATTAGCATCATAGACGGTACATGGACAGATGAATCTCATCTGAAAAACCGCTGAAGCGGAAGGCGAATATTGAGCCTTCATTGATGTTGAAGGTCTTTGCAACTTTAGGCCAGTGCCTGTGGATGATTGAGCGTCCATCCTTCGTCCTCTTCAGGAAGACTTCAATATTGTACCGTGGGTGTTGTATGAATACCTTCCTCGTCTCCTAACCATACAGGTGGTTTGAGAGGTAATCATCAGTGAACTGCTTTGGAAAGGCCTGAAAACAAGGATATGCATAAATATCTTCTCTAGATTTGAAATGGCGCAAAGGAATAAAAAAGACAAGGTATAATAGTTAGTACCATCTTGTAGTGAACTGATGTCTTCTTCATTGTGCAGACAAAGATCTTGTTGTTTTTTGTCGCTAATTTCTTTATCCTAACAATCTTTCTGAGTTTCTTGACTGGACTGATATTCATGGACAACTCATTTCCCCATATGCAAAAAGGGTCGAAGAGTGGGTCAAAACCTCTGACAGCAGGACCTACATGTGCAAGATCAAATTGTTAAAAACCTAAATATTAGAATGATTTCCGCAATTGCACAATAATGTGCTATTAGACAAAGGAACATGCATGTGTAAACCTCGATTGTAAACCTCAGTGCTTTCCATTGTTTCCCTACAACACGTATAAGGTAGTTAGTGATCAGGTTAAGTGAGGGTTGGCATGCTATCAGTAAAATATATTGATGAAAAATAAACACATTGTATATTCATCAGATTAATTCGAGCCACATGAAAAAGCCATTTTTATCCAAACCAAGCATGATTAAGAACTAGGAAATATAGCAATTGTATATGTTTCTCATGTATTAAGTGCAGCCAAATTCGATTTATTCCTCATATGCATAACAATACAAAATTGTACCCACAACAATTGAACATCGCATTGCATAATTGAACCAAGCAATTAACTAAACACCACAACAAATGAACCAAATATTAACTGAGCACCACATTGCACAATATAACATACTCCTAATAGAAGATCAGACAGTTAACCAAACCAAGCATGCTTAACAACTTGGAAATATAGTAATTGTATTTGTTTCTCATGTATTTTGTACAACCAAATTCGATTTATTTCTCACATGGTAGACAATAAAAAAATGCACCCACAACAATTGAACATCGCATTGCAGAATTGAACCAAACAGTTAACTAAATACCACAATAAATGAACCAAACATTAATTGAGCACCACATTGCACAATATATAACATACTAGAAGATCAGACAGTTAACCAAACCAAGCATGCTTGACAACTTGGAAATACAGTAATTGTATTTGTTTCTCATGTATTTTGTACAACCAAATTCGATTTAAAGACAATACAAAATTGCACCCAGAAGAATTGAACATCACATTGCAGAATTGAACCAAACAGTTAACTGAACACGACAACAAATTAACCAAACAGTTAATAAGTGAGCACCACATTGGACGACATATAGAACATATACACTAGAGGAACAGATTGCATGGTAAAAGTGCATAGGACAATTCACTAGAATTTGTTAAGGAAAGGCAGGAGCAGCACATGCAACGGGTAAACCGAGCATGCTTATCCGACGTAGCTAGCTAGCTGAACATAGGTCCTTATAGTGAGCTAATAAGACAAGCTACTTCTCATCGTCGGAGATATCGATGATGATTGGCTCCTTGGACATGGAAGAGGGCGAGGCCTCCACATCGTGGGTGCCCTCCTCGTAGTGGTGAGTTGCCTGAGCCGCTCCAAGCACCAACCTGCTGGCTCTCGAGTTGAGGTAAGCACGGGCGCGCTGAGAAAACACCTCGTAGTCTTCGTCGAAGGAACCGACGGTGGCCTCGAGAAAACGCCACGAACTATCATTTAAAGCAGCCAACCACGTAGCGGCGTCGGTGCGCGAGGCATCGACGGTGGCCTCGACGGCGAGGTGCTCCTCCAAGATCTGGGGGTCGGCACGAATGGCAGCCATCGCGACCTCATCCGCGCGTGCGGCCGTGATTTGCTTCTCCGCTGCCAAATGCTCCTTGAGCTCCTGGCTATACTGTGTGCACCATGGCTTAGGGCGGTGCTTATTTGGGGTAGGGGTCGGTGATTTGGGTGGAAGGTGTCGCACCGGCAGTTGGGGCATGTGGGATGTAGAAGAAGGAGGAGGATGGGGGTCGGGTATGGATTACCTGCCTGGATCGACAAGGCCGAGCAGCGTGAAGGAGGGCCGCCGGCGAGGAGGCGGCGCTGCAAGCAAGGAGTGAAGGTTTGAACTTGGAAAGGAAGGCGGAAACAGGGGAAATGTGGCTTTTGGGAAGGGAGAGGGTGCGGGGAGGTAGATATTTCCGCGGAAGCTGAAAATTTTCGCTCGGTGTAGCGAAAAAAATGGCGCGCAAAGTGTCATTAGACACGGTCCCTTATTCAGCACTGTGTACGATATGTGAACATCACAAATGATTCATATAGCTTACCCCGTGTGTGATGAGTTTGAACGTGCAAATTTTGGTCCGAATTTCCCTGGTTACAGTGGTCATCCACGTCATTGCATAATTTGGGTACATGCTACTTCTTGAGCTTGCGTTGGTTTTTTCCTTTGAAGAGGAAAGGGTGATGCAGCAAAGTAGAGATAAGTATTTCCCTCAGTTTGAGAACCAAGGTATCAATCCAGTAGGAGACAACGCACAAATCATCGAATACCTGCACAAACAATCAAACAACTTGCACCCAACGCGATAAAGGGGTTGTCAATCCCTTCACGGTTATTTGCAAAAGTGAGATCTGATAGAGATAGATAAACGATAGAGTAAATATTTTTGGTATTTTTGTTTTATAGATCAGAAAGTAAAAGATTGCAAAATAGTAGATTGGAAACTTGTATGATGAAAAGTAGAAGATTATATGATGGAAAATAGACCCGGGGGACATAGGTTTCACTAGAGGCTTCTCTCAAGATAGAAAATAATACGGTGGGTAAACAAATTACTGCCGAGCAATTGATAGAAAAGCGCAAAGTTATGACGATATCTAAGGCAATGATCATGAATATAGGCATCACGTCCGTGTGAAGTAGACCGAAACGATTCTGCATCTACTACTATTACTCCACACATCGACCGCTATCCAGCATGCATCTAGAATATTAAGTTCATAAAGAACGGAGTAACGCATTAAGTAAGATGACATGATGTAGAGGAATTAACTCAAGCAATATGATGAAAATCCCATCTTTTTATCCTCAATGGCAACAATACAATATGTGCCTTGCTACCCCTACTGTCACTGGGAAAGGACACCGCAAGATTGAACCCAAAGCTAAGCACTTCTCCCATTACAAGAAAAACCAATCTAGTTGGCCAAACCAAACCGATAGTTCGAAGAGAATTACAAAGATATCAAATCATGCATATAAGAATTCAGAGAAGATTCAAATAATATTCATAGATAAGCTGATCATAAATCCACAATTCATCGGATCTCGGCAAACACACCGCAAAAAAGTATTACATCGAATAGATCTCCAAGAACATCGAGGAGAACATGGTATTGAGAATCAAAGAGAGAGAAGAAGCCATCTAGCTACTAGCTATGGACCCATAGGTCTGAGGTAAACTACTCATGTTTCATCGGAAGGGCAATGGTGTTGATGTAGAAGCCGTCCGTGATCGAATCCCCCTCCGGCAGGGTGCTGAAAAAGGTCCCTAGATGGGATCTCACGGGTACAGAAGGTTGCGGCGGTGGAAAAGTCTTTTCGTGGATGCCTCTGTTGGTTTGGGGATATATGAGTATATATAGGCGAAAGAATTAGATCAGGAGGTGCACGAGGGGCCCACAAGGGTGGGGGCGCGCCCTCCGTCCTTGTGGCCGCCTCGTGGCTCCTCCGAATTCATCTCCAAGTCTCCTGGTTTCCTTCTGGTCCAAGAAAAATCATCGCGAAAGTTTTATTCCGTTTGGACTCCGTCTGGTATTCCTTTTCTGCGAAACTCAAAAACAAGGAAAAAACAAAAACTGGCACTGGGCTCTAGGTTAATAGGTTAGTCCCAAAAATAATATAAAATAGCATATTAATGCATATAAAACATCCAAAACAGATAATATAATAGCATGGAACAATCAAAAATTATAGATACCTTGGAGACGTATCAAGCATCCCCAAGCTTAATTCCTGCTCGTCCTCGAGTAGGTAAATGATAAAAACAGAATTTTTGATGTGGAATGCTACCTAACATATTTATCCATGTAATTTTCTTTATTGTGGAATGAATGTCCAGATCCATACGATTCAAAACAAAAGTTTAATATTGACATAAAACCAATAATACTTCAAGCATACTAACAAGGCAATTATGTCTTCTCAAAATAACATGGCCAAAGAAAGCTTATCCCTACAAAATCATATAGTCTGGCTATGCTCCATCTTCATCACACAAAATACTCAAATCATGCACAACCCCGATGACAAGCCAAGCAATTGTTTCATAATTTTGATGTTCTCAAACCTTTTCAACTTTCACGCAATACATGAGCGTGAGCCATGGACATAGCACTATTGGTGGAATAGAAGGTGGTTGTGGAGAAGACAAAAAGAGGGAGATAGTCTCACATCAACTAGGAGTATCAACGGGCTATGGAGATGCCCATCAATAGATATCAATGTGAGTGAGTAGGGATTGCCATGCAACGGATGCACTAGAGCTATAAGTGTATGAAAGCTCAAAAAGAAAACTAAGTGGGTGTGCATCCAACTTGCTTGCTCATGAAGATCTAGGGCAATTTGAGGAAGCCCATCGTTGGAATATACAAGCCAAGTTCTATAATGAAAAATTCCCACTAGTATATGAAAGTGACAACATAGGAGACTCTCTATCATGAAGATCATGGTGCTACTTTGAAGCACAAGTATGGAAAAATGATAGTAACATTGCCCCTTCTTTCTTTTTCTCTCATTTTTTTTCTCTTTTTTTTCTTTCTTTTTTTCCTCTTTTTTTCCTTTTTTTTCTTTCTCTTTTTTGTCTTTGGCTTCTTTGGCCTCTTTTTTTTATTTCCTCACATGGGACAATGCTCTAATAATGAAGATCATCATACTTCTATTTACTTACAACTCAAAAAAAATTACAACTCGATACTAGAACAAAATATGACTATATGAATGCCTCCGACGGTGTACCGGGATGTGCAATGAATCAAGAGTGACATGTATGAAAAAATTATGAACGGTGGCTTTGCCACAAATACGATGTCAACTACATGATCATGCAAAGCAATATGACAATGATGATGCGTGTCACAGTAAACAGAACGATGGAAAGTTGCATGGCAATATATCTCGGAATGACTATGAAAATGTCATAATAGGTAGGTATGGTGGCTGTTTTGAGGAAGGTATATGGTGGGTGTATGGTACCGGCGAAAGTTGTGCGGTACAAGAGAAGCTAGCAATGGCGGAAGGGTGAGAGTGCGTATAATCCATGGACTCAACATTAGTCATAAAGAACTCACATACTTATTGCAAAAATCTATTAGTCATCGAAACAAAGTATTACGCACATGCTCCTAGGGGGATAGATTATTAGGAAAAGACTATCGCTCGTCCCCGACCGCCACTCATAAGGAAGACAATCAAAAAATATCTCATGCTCCAACTTCGTTACATAACGGTTCACCATACGTGCATGCTACGGGACTCACAAACCTTAACACAAGTATTTATCAAATTCACAATTACTCACTAGCATGACTCTAATATCATCATCTTTATATCTCAAAACAATCATAAGGAATCAAACTTCTCATAGTATTCAATGCACTTTATATGAAAGTTTTTATTATATCCCTCTTGGATGCCTATCATATTAGGACTAAATTTTTAACCAAAGCAAATTACCATGATGTTTAAAGACTCTCAAAATAATATAAGTGAATCATGAGAGTTCAATAATTTCTACAAAATAAAGCCACCGCCATGCTCTAAAAACATATAAGTGAAGCTCTAGAGCAAAATTGCCTAGCTCAAAAGATATAAGTGAAGCACAAAGAGTATTCTAATAAATCACGATTCATGCATGTCCCTCTCAAAAGGTGTGTACAGCAAGGATTATTGTGAGAAATAAAAAGCAAAGACTCAAATTATATAAGACGCTCCAAGCAAAACACATATCATGTGGTGAATAAAAATATAGCCTCAAGTAAAGTTACCGATAGACGAAGACGAAAGAGGGGATGCCTTCCGGGGCATCCCCAAGCTTAGGCTCTTGGTTGTCCTTGAATATTACCTTGGGGTGCCTTGGGAATCCCCAAGCTTAGGCTCTTTCCACTCCTTATTTCATAGTCCATCAAATTCTTACCCAAAACTTGAAAACTTCACAACACAAAACTCAACAGAAAATCTCATAAGCTCCGTTAGTACAAGAAAACAAATCACCACTTTGTTACTGTTGTGAACTCATTCTTTATTTATATTGGTGTAATATCTACTGTATTCCAACTTTTCCATGGTTCATACCCCCCGATACTACCCATATATTCATCAAAATAAGCAAACAATACATAGAAAACAGAATCTGTCAAAAACAGAACAGTCTGTAGTAATCAGAGAACTTAGAATACTTATGTAACTCCAAAAATTCTGAAAAATTAGGAAAAACTGGGAAATTTGTGTACAAATCTTTTGTAAAACTAATCAGATCAAAATCACGCTTCTGTAAAAAATTAAAATTATTTTCCTGGGCACAAAAGTTTCTGTTTTTCAGCAAGATCAAAACAACTATCACCGTAAGCCATCCCAAAGGTCTTACTTGGCACAAACACTAATTAAAACATAAAACCACATCTAACCAGAGGCTAGATGAATTATTTATTGGAAAAAAGCAAGGAAAAATATTGGGTTGTCTCCCAACAAGCGCTTTTTTATAAAGCCTTTTTAGCTAGGCATTGAGATTTCGATGATGCTCACATGAAAGACAAGAATTGAAACACAAAGAGATCATCATAAAGCATGTGAAAAATGAGTTTAAGTATAACATACTTCCTATGCATAGGCATTTTATAAGCAAACAAATTATCAAGACAAGAAAAACCTAGCATATGCAAGGAAGGAGAATAAAACATAGACAATCTCAACATGAAGAGAGGTAATTTAGCAACATAAAAATTTCTATGACCATATTTTCCTCTCTCATAATAATTACATGTGGGATCATATTCAAATTCAACAATATAGCTATCACATAAAAAATTCTTTACATGATCCACATGCATGCAAAGTTGACACTCTTCCAAAATAGTGGGATTATCATAAAATAAAGTCATGACCTCTCCAAACCCACTTTTATCAAAAATTTCATAAGATTGATCATTCTCCAAATATGTAGGATCTAGAGTTGAAACTCTTCCAAACCCACTTTCAATATTATATTCATCATGGGGCTTAAATAAATTTTCAAGATCATAAGAAGAATCACCCCAATCATGATCATTGCAACAAGTAGTGGACATAGCAAAACTAGCATCTCCAAGCTTAGGGTTTTGCATATCATCAACACAATTGACATTAATAGAATTTATAATAACATTATTGCAATCACGCTTTTCATTCAAGGAGCTATCATGAATCACTTTATAATTTTCTTCTTTCAACACTTCATCACAATTTTCAGATTCACGAATTTCAAGCAAAACCTCATAAAGATAATCTAGTGCACTCAACTCACTAGCAATAGGTTCATCATAATTGGATCTCTTAAAAAGATTAGCAAGTGGATGAGGATCCATAAACCTTTGTTTCTGTTTTTCAATAAACACACAATTTTACCAAGCGAACAAGCAAACAAACCAAGTAAGACATAAGGGCAAACGAAAAGACGAACGAAAGAAGGGCGAAGAAAAGGCAAATCTTTTCGAAAATTGTTTTAGAAGTGGGGGAGAGGAAAACGAGAGGGGAATGGCGAATAATGTAATGCAAGAGATGAGAGTTTATGATGGATACTTGGTATGTCTTGACTTGGCGTAGATCTCCCCGGCAACGGCGCCAGAAATTCTTCCTGCTACTTCTTGAGCTTGCGTTGGTTTTTCCCTTGAAGAGGAAAGGGTGATGCAGCAAAGTAGAGATAAGTATTTCCCTCAGTTTGAGAACCAAGGTATCAATCCAGTAGGAGACAATGCACAAATCACCGAATACCTGCACAAACAATCAAACAACTTGCACCCAACGCGATAAAGGGGTTGTCAATCCCTTCACGATTATTTGCAAAAGTGAGATCTAATAGAGATAGATAAACGATAGAGTAAATATTTTTGGTATTTTTGTTTTATAGATCAGAAAGTAAAAGATTGCAAAATAGTAGATTGGAAACTTGTATGATGAAAAGTAGAAGATTATATGATGGAAAATAGACCCGGAGGTCATAGGTTTCACTAGAGGCTTCTCTCAAGATAGAAAATAATACGGTGGGTGAACAAATTACTGCCGAGCAATTGATAGAAAAGTGCAAAGTTATGACGATATCTAAGGCAATGATCATGAATATAGGCATCACGTCCGTGTCAAGTAGACCGAAACGATTCTGCATCTACTACTATTACTTCACACATCGACCGCTATCTAGCATGCATCTAGAGTATTAAGTTCATAAAGAACAGAGTAACACATTAAGTAAGATGACATGATGTAGAGGAATTAACTCAAGCAATATGATGAAAACCCCTTCTTTTTATCCTCGATGGCAACAATACAACACGTGCCATGCTGCCCCTACTGTCACTGGGAAAGGACACCGCAAGATTGAACCCAAAGCTAAGCACTTCTCCCATTGCAAGAAAAACCAATCTAGTTGGCCAAACCAAACCGATAGTTCGAAGAGAATTACAAAGATATCAAATCATGCATATAAGAATTCAGAGAAGATTCAAATAATATTCATAGATAAGCTGATCATAAATCGACAATTCATCGGATCTCGGCAAACACACCGCAAAAAAGTATTACATCGAATAGATCTCCAAGAACTTCGAGGAGAACATGGTATTGAGAATCAAAGAGAGAGAAGAAGCCATCTAGCTACTAGCTATGGACCCGTAGGTCTGAGGTAAACTACTCACGCTTCATCGGAAGGGCAATGGTGTTGATGTAGAAGCCCTCCGTGATCGAATCCCCCTCCGGCAGGGTGCCAGAAAAGGTCCCTAGATGGGATCTCACGGGTACAGAAGGTTGCGGCGGTGGAAAAGTCTTTTCGTGGATGCCTCTGTTGGTTTGGGGATATATGAGTATATATAGGCGAAAGAATTAGGTCAGGAGGTGCACGAGGGGCCCACAAGGGTGGGGGCGTGCCCTACCCCCCTAGGCGCGCCCTCCGTCCTTGTGGACGCCTCGTGGCTCCTCCGACTTCATCTTCAAGTCTCCTGGTTTCCTTCTGGTCCAAGAAAAATCATCGCGAAAGTTTTATTCCGTTTGGACTCCGTTTGGTATTCTTTTTATGCGAAACTCAAAAACAAGGAAAAAAACAGAAATTGGCACTGGGCTCTAGGTTAATAGGTTAGTCCCAAAAATAATATAAAATAGCATATTAATGCATATAAAACATCCAAAATAGATAATATAATAGCATGGAACAATCAAAAATTATAGATACGTTGGAGACGTATCAAGCATCCCCAAGCTTAATTCCTGCTCGTCCTCGAGTAGGTAAATGATAAAAACAGAATTTTTGATGTGGAATGCTACCTAACATATTTATCCATGTAATTTTCTTTATTGTGGCATGAATGTTCAGATCCATAAGATTCAAAACAAAAGTTTAATATTGACATAAAAATAATAATACTTCAAGCATACTAACAAGGCAATTATGTCTTCTCAAAATAACATGGCCAAAGAAAGCTTATCCCTACAAAATCATATAGTCTGGCTATGCTCCATCTTCATCACACAAAATACTCAATTCATGCACAACCCCGACGACAAGCCAATCAATTGTTTCATACTTTTGATGTTCTCAAACCTTTTCAACTTTCACGCAATACATGAGCGTGAGCCATGGACATAACACTATAGGTGGAATAGAAGGTGGTTGTGGAGAAGACAAAAAGAGGGAGATAGTCTCACATCAACTAGGCGTATCAACGGGCTATGGAGATGCTCATCAATAGATATCAATGTGAGTGAGTAGGGATTGCCATGCAATGGATGCACTAGAGCTATAAGTATATGAAAGCTCAAAAAGAAAACTAAGTGGGTGTGCATCCAACTTGCTTGCTCATGAAGATCTAGGGCAATTTGAGGAAGCCCATCGTTGGAATATACAAACCAAGTTCTATAATGAAAAATTCCCACTAGTATATGAAAGTGACAACATAGGAGACTCTCTATCATGAAGATCATGGTGCTACTTTGAAGCACAAGTATGGAAAAAGGATAGTAACATTGCCCCTTCTCTCTTTTTCTCTTATTTTTTTCTTTCTTTTTTTTCTTTTTTTTTTCTTTCTCTTTTTTTTTCTTTGGCTTCTTTTTTTTATTTCCTCACATGGGACAATGCTCTAATAATGAAGATCATCATACTTCTATTTACTTACAACTCAAAAAAAAATTACAACTCGATACTAGAACAAAATATGACTCTATATGAATGCCTCCGGTGGTGTACTGGGATGTGCAATGAATCAAGAGTGACATGTATGAAAAAATTATGAACGGTGGCTTTGCCACAAATACGATGTCAACTACATGATCATGCAAAGCAATATGACAATGATGATGTGTGTCATAGTAAACAGAACGATGGAAAGTTGCATGGCAATATATCTCGGAATGGCTATGAAAATGCCATAATAGGTAGGTATGGTGGCTGTTTTGAGGAAGGTATATGGTGGGTGTATGGTACCGGCGAAAGTTGCGCGGTACAAGAGAGGCTAGCAATGGCGGAAGGGTGAGAGTGCGTATAATCCATGGACTCAACATTAGTCATAAAGAACTCACATACTTATTGCAAAAATCTATTAGTCATCGAAACAAAGTACTACGCGCATGCTCCTAGGGGGATAGATGGGTAGGAAAAGACCATCGCTTGTCCCCGACCGCCACTCATAAGGAAGACAATCAAAAAATATCTCATGCTCCAACTTCGTTACATAACGGTTCACCATACGTGCATGCTACGGGACTCACAAACCTTAACACAAGTATTTCTCAAATTCACAATTACTCACTAGCATGACTCTAATATCACCATCTTTATATCTCAAAACAATCATAAGGAATCAAACTTCTCATAGTATTCAATGCACTTTATATGAAAGTTTTTATTATATCCCTCTTGGATGCCTATCATATTAGGACTAAATTTTTAACCAAAGCAAATTACCATGCTGTTTAAAGACTCTCAAAATAATATAAGTGAAGCATGAGAGTTCAATAATTTCTACAAAATAAAGCCACCGCCGTGCTCTAAAAACATATAAGTGAAGCTCTAGAGCAAAATTGCCTAGCTCAAAAGATATAAGTGAAGCACAAAGAGTATTCTAATAAATCACGATTCATGCGTGTCCCTCTCAAAAGGTGTGTACATCAAGGATGATTGTGACAAACTAAAAAGCAAAGACTCAAATTATACAAGACGCTCCAAGAAAAACACATATCATGTGGTGAATAAAAATATAGCCTCAAGTAAAGTTACCGATAGACGAAGACGAAAGAGGGGATGCCTTCCGGGGCATCCCCAATCTTAGGCTCTTGGTTCTTTTGGACATTTTTATACATTAACTGAGTTTTCTATGCATTTATGTGCATAATTTAAATTTGAACTAGAGGCACATGCTCCAGTGCAGAAAAATGGGTTCAAAAGTGAATGTGTGTCCTTGGGTGCATGCTTAGGTCCCATGCAAGAAATGGGAATGAATTTCAAACACCAGGGCACCGTTGCTTGCCGGCAAAATGTTGAGATACTTTGTTTTTAAATTCTAGTAAATCCAGAACTCGTCTGAATTTCATTAAACTTGGCATGCTATCATGGAATGGCACCCGACACGCTGTGGTAAAAAATTATCCCATTTGGGGCAGGTTTGGGTATAAGCTTCTCACAACAAGCCTCATGGTTCCCGTAGAATGTTCCTCCTTCGTGGATGAAACGATATTCGTTGCCTCTTCTTGCTTTCAATTTTTTTCCTAGTGGCAACATAGAGCAAAAGGAGTGTCTTGTTAAAATTTGGATTTTTTCAGGGTTCGTTTGGACATTTTTATACATTTACTGGGTTTTCTATGCATTTATGTGCATAATTCAAATTTGAACTACAAGCACATGCTCCAGTGCGTAAAAATGGGTTGAAAAATCAAATGTGTGTCCTTGGTTGGATGCTTAGGTCCCATGCAAGAAATGGGAATGAATGTCAAACACCTCGGCACCGTCGCTTGGCCGAAAACATTGAGATGCATGGTTTTAAAATTCTAGTAAATCCAAAACTCGTCTGATATTCATGAAACTTGGCAGGCTATCATGGAACAATATCAACATGTTGTGGTAAAAAAAATTATTCCATTTGGGGCAGTTTTGGGTATAAGCTTCTCACAAACCAGAGCTTCTCACAACAAGCCTCATTGTTCCGGTAGGGAACGTGCCTCCTTCGTGGATGAAACGATATTCGTTGGCTCTTCTTGCTTTAATTTTTTTTTCTAGTGGCAACATAACAATAGTGTCTTGTTAAAATTTGGATTTTTTCGGGATTCGTTTGGACATTTTTATACATTAACTGAGTTTTCTATGCATTTATGTGCATAATTCAAATTTGAACTATAGGCACATGCTCCAGTGCAGAAAAATGGGTTAAAAAATCAAATGTGTGGCCTTGGGTGCATGCTTAGGTCCCATGCAAGAAATGGGAATGAATTTCAAACAACAGGTCACCGTTGCTTGCCGGCAAAATGTTGAGATACTTTGTTTTAAATTCTAGTAAATCCAAAACACGTCTGAATTTCATGAAACTTGGCATGCTATCATGGAATGGCACCCGACACGCTGTGGTATTTTTCGTGTCCAATTTGAGAGAAGGCGCACTGGAATCAATAGCCAACAAAGGCATTTTTGAAACAAATAGCTACCACCTTATCATCTCAAATGTTTGTATAATTTAAATCGTGGGCATTCTGTTAACCACTCACGTGACGCCACGCGTCACATTTTTAATGGCTAGGAGGTGCCATGCGAACAGCTGCTTGAGTAGACGGGAGGCGTGCGAGCGCAGTCCACTGCGCAGGCTGACCGGGAGGCGTGCAAGCTGTCCTCCAATGCGCAGGCTCACCAGGAAGCGTGCGAGCTGTACACTGTGCAGGCTCACTAGGAAGCGAGCCCTTTGACTTCCATGGCCGCCCACCTTGCTCGCATCCTCTCCATTAATGGCGCCCGAGCCACTATTTAATACGGACGGCCTTACTGTTCGCTTCCCATTCCCCTCCCACAGACCTCCACCAACGCCATGGCGCAAAAGGATCATCTGCCACTAGTCTTCCAGTTTGGTAAAGTCGACTCCGAGCTGGACGAGAGAGAAAATAAGGAGGAATGGGGCCTCATGGACATGGCCCTGAACCAGCTGGCTACGGCGGTTGCTGCCATCGCACCCGTCCCAGCTCCCATCCCCGTGCCCGCACCACCGACCATCCCCGTAGCATTGACGGGCTGGTCACCGAGCACTATCACAGAGCTGGAAGCCGCGGGCATCAACGAGGTCCCCGAGGACCCGCGCGAGCTCGTGTACATGCCAGCGCGAGCGCCCGTGCCCGTGCGCGTCCATGCACCCAACGCGGGGCCGGTTCCCGTGCGTTTGCCTGCACCCGCCGCGCCCGTGCCCGTGCACGCGCCCCCCTCAGCGGCATGGGACGCCATCGTCGACCGCTACCTCACAGCGCCACGAGTTGCCGTCCTCCCGTGCCCCGCCCATCGATCGCGCGACGACGGGATGTTTGATTTCCAAGTGAAGAACATTCTGTGCTGCCTTGAAGACTTCAACAATGGTGTCCTGGAGGACGACAACGACAACGCTGGCGCGCCATGCCGCCTCCGCCGCCGCCAGAATTAGTTTTTTTGGGTTTAATATTGTATCTCGATCGTATGAATATAAATTCGCAGTGTAACTGAATGAAACATATGGTTTGGGAAAACTTGCGTTTCTCTCTCTGAATGTACAGACTTATCAAACGATTTAAAAAAACGCCAATGGTTTTTAAATTAAAACACTCATCGCAAACGCTTTAGATAGAACACCCGTATGTAAACCGACAGCTTCCCGTGTAAGCCAACGGAAAATGTGCCGAGCAGGATTTGTGCAGCTCTTCATCGCACACGTTTTAGATAGAACACCCGTATGCAAAGTGAGATCTATGGTCCTTCCCCAGTAAGCCAAGGGAAAATTTGCCGCGCAGGATTTGTGCATCTCTTCATCGCAAACAGTTCAGATTGTATATGGTTTGCTTAGCGAGAGCTATGGTTCCTTCGCCGCTAAGCCAAGAGAAAATCTGGCACGCATGATTTGTACATCCCTTCAACGCAAACGATTTTTTCGGATGGCCCATGTGCAACCACGTAAAGACAATTTGGTAAGATTTGCATCTGTCATATTGGGTATATTGGCATTTGTCAAATTGGAAAGATTGACATTTGTTGATCTAGGAGCATTGACCTTTGTCAACCTTGTAACACTACCATTTGTCAAATTTTGCAGCTAAAAATCACTAGCACTATCAAATTTTTGCAACTAAAATTCAGTAAGCTGAGATTTCATTCATAGATTAAGCAGTCGTTCTTTATACAAACATTTCAACTTGACAGCTGAGCCGACCAAACTTTTCCCCAATTGTTGCCAACCACGTACTGAAATAGCTAGTTCAACTATATATACTAACTAATTTTAAAGTATGTTTTACAGTTCAACCACATCTATAGTCAGGTGAACTAAACAAAATAGCCCCTAAATACAACTACTATACGGAGGGGCTTTGTACTACTTCCAGCAGCCTCTCCTCTGCCGAGCGCGCTCGGTAAGAGGCAGAGGAGGAGGAGCCTACCGACGAGCTGGACAACTGCAATCTGGTGCCTGCCGCTGTTGCACCTTGAGCGACACTCACCTGGAATACCCTCTGCCGCTCCAGATGACCCCTCTTGAAGCGGCGGGACTCCTCATAGATCTCCTCATTTCTCGCCTCTGCGGCGGCGTGTGCTGCGGCCACGGCGGCGGTAAGACTCTTTGCGTGCTCGACGAGGCGCTCCTTGATACGTCCATTTTGCATCATGTTTTCCTACTATTATTTATAATGTTTTTATGCATAATAATGCTTTTGGGAGTAATTCTAATGCCTTTTCTCTCATAATATGCAAGGTTTACACAAGTAGGGAGAATACCGGCAGCTGGAATTCTGGACCTGGAAAAGCTACGTCAGAGTTACCTATTCTGCACATCTCCAAATGAGCTGAAAGTTTATGGAGAATTATTTTGCAATATATGAAGAGTATTGGAGCAAATAACTACCAGAGGGGGCCCACCAGGTGGGCACAACCCACCTGGGCATGCCAGGGAGCCCAGGCGCGCCCTGGTGGGTTGTGCCCTCTTCGGCCCACCTTCGGTGCCCCTCTTTTGGTATATAAGTCATTTTGACCTAGAAAAAATAAGGAGAGGACTTTCGGGAAAAAGCGCCACCGTCTCGAGGCAGAACTTGGGCAGGAGCACTTTTGCCCTCCGGCGGAGCGATTCCACCGGAGGAACTTCCCACCCGGAGGGGGAAATCATCGTCATCGTCATCACCAACAACTCTCCCATCTTTGGGAGGGCCATCTCCATCAACATCTTCAACAGCACCATCTCCTCTCAAACCCTAGTTCATCTCTTGTGTTCAATCTTTGTACCGGAACCTTAGATTGGTGCTTGTGGGTGACTAGTAGTGTTGATTACATCTTGTAGTTGATTACTATATGGTTTATTTGGTAGAAGATTATATGTTCAGATCCATTATGCTATTTAATACCCCTCTGATCTTGAGCATGATTATTATTTGTGAGTAGTTACTTTTGTTCTTGAGGTCACGGGAGAAGTCATGTTGCAAGTAATCATGTGAACTTGATATGTGTTCGATATTTTGATGATATGTATGTTGTGATTCCCTTAGTGGTGTCATGTGAACATCGACTACATGGCACTTCACCATATTTGGGCCTAAGGGAATGCATTGTGGAGTAGTTATTAGATGATGGGTTGCTAGAGTGACAGAAGCTTAAACCCTAGTTTATGCGCTATTTCATAAGGCACCGATTTGGATCCAAAAGTTTAATACTACGGTTAGATTTTATCTTAATACTTTTCTCGTAGTTGCGGATGCTTGCGAGGGGGTTAATCATAAGTAGGAGGTTTGTTCAAGTAAGAACAGCACCTAAGCACCGGTCCACCCACATATCAAATTATCAAAGTAGCGAACACAAATCAAACCAACATGATGAAAGTGATATGGTGAAATTCTCGTGTACCCTCAAGAACGCTTTGCTTATCATAAGAGACCATTTTGGCCTGTCCTTTGCCACAAAAGGATTGGGCTACCTTGCTGCACTTTATCTATTGCTATCGTTACTTGCTCGTTACAAATTATCTTGCTATCAAACTACCTATTACCGACTATTTCAGTGCTTGCAGAAAATACCTTGCTGAAAACCACTTGTCATTTCCTTTTGCTCCTCGTTGGGTTCGACACTCTTACTTATCGAAAGGACTACGATTGAACCCCTATACTTGTGGGTCATCACTCCTCCTCCTCCCGCATGAACTCGATGTAGCGCACAAGGTCACTGACGAACATGCGGGGCTCCACCTCCACCTCCCGCCTTTGGCCAGCGATGGCGGAGCGGGTGATGACCCCGGCGGTTGACGGTGGGCTGGTGGCCACGGCGGCCGACAATGGGCAGGCGGCTGATGGCCCACAATTATAGGAGATCTATCATAATCCTTTCGATAATTAAGAGTGTTGAACCCAACGAGGAGCAGAAGGAAATGACAAGCGGTTTTCAGCAAGGTATTCTCTGCAAGCACTAAAATTATCGGTAACAAATAGTTTTGTGATAAGATAATTTGTAACGGGTAACAAGTGACAAGTGTAACAAAGGTGCAGCAAGGTGGCCCAATCCTTTTTTGTAGCAAAGGACAAGCCTGAACAAACTCTTATATAAAGCAAAGCGCTCCTGAGGACACATGGGAATTACTGTCAAGTTAGTTTTCATCACGCTCATATGATTCGCGTTCGTTACTTTGATAATTTGATATGTGGGTGGACCGGTGCTTGGGTGCTGTCCTTACTTGGACAAGCCTCCCACTTATGATTAACCACTCTCGCAAGCATCCGCAACCACGAAAGAAGAATTAAGATAAATCTAACCATAGCATGAAACATATGGATCCAAATCAGCCCCTTACGAAGCAACGCATAAACTAGGGTTTAAGCTTCTGTCACTCTAGCAGCCCATCATCTACTTATTACTTCCCAATGCCTTCCCCTAGGCCCAAATCATGGTGAAGTGTCATGTAGTCGACGTTCACATAACACCACTAGAGGAAAGACAACATACATCTCATCAAAATATCGAACGAATACCAAATTCACATGATTACTTATAACAAGACTTCTCCCATGTCCTCAGGAACAAACGTAACTACTCACAAAGAATATTCATGTTCATAATCATAGGAGTAATAAATATCATTAAGGATCTGAACATATGATCTTCCACCGAATAAACCAACTAGCATCAACTACGAGTAATCAACACTACTAGCAACCCACAGGTACCAATCTGAGATTTTAAGACAAAGATTGAATACAAGAGATGAACTAGGATTTGAGAGGAGATGGTGCTGGTGAAGATGTTGATGGAGATTGACCCCCTCTCGATGAGAGGATCGTTGGTGATGACGATGGCTTCGATTTCCCCCTCCCGGAGGGAAGTTTCCCTGGCAGAACAGCTCCGTCGGAGCCCTAGATTGGTTCTGCCCAAATTCCGCCTCGAGATGACGGCGCTTCGTCCCGAAAGCTTCCTTCTTATTTTTTCCAGGTCAAAACCCTCCATATAGTAGAAGATGGGCACCGGAGACCTGCCAGGGGGCCCACAAGCCCTAGGGGCGCGCCCCAGGGGGGTAGGGCGTGCCCCCAGGCTTGTGACCACCTGGTGGGTCCCCTCTGATATTTTATTCACCCAATATTTTTTATATATTCCAAAATAATTCTCCACAAATTTTCGGGACTTTTGGAGTAGTGCAGAATAAGTCTCTCAGATTTGCTCCTTTCCGGTCCAGAATTCCAGCTGCCGGCATTCTCCCTCTTTGTGTAAACCTTGTAAAATAAGAAAGAAAAGGCATACGTATTGTACCATAATGTGTAATAGCAGCCCATAATGCAATAAATATCCATATAAAAGCATGATGCAAAATGGATGTATCAACCCCCCAAGCTTAGACCTCACTTGTCCTCAAGCGGAAACCGAAATCGATAATCATGTCCACATGTTTAGAGATAGAGGTGTCGATAAAATAAAATACGGACATGAAGGCATCATGATCATCTTTAGAACAACAACATATGTCGTCATATAATTTCTTATGCTAAAGTAACATATTGTTCACAAGGTAAAGTACGAAACAAGAACTTGATTGAAAACTAACAAACCATGATCTAGGTCATTGAAACAATTGCAATTTATCATAATATCGGAAAGAGTCAATGTAAGAGCTTTTCAGCAAGTTCACATACTCAACTATCATTTAGTCTTTCATGATTGCTAACACTCATGCGATACTTATGAGATCAAAGTTTCAGTCGGACACAGAGAAAGATAGGGGCTTATAACTTCGCCTCCCAACCTTTTACCTCAAGGGTAATGTCAACAATAATAGTCTAAGAATATCTACATCCGAGTTGATACATGTATCTGGATCTTCCCCAACATATAGTGCTTGCCAAAGAGAAAAAGTGTAAAAAGAATAGGTGATGATCACCATGACTCTTGCATTAAGGTAGAAGGTAAATAAAAGATAGGCCCTTCGCAGAGGGAAGCAGAGGTTGTCATGCGCTTTTATGGTTGGATGCACAAAATCTTAATGCGAAAGAACGTCACTTTATATTGCCGCTTGTGATAAAGAACTTTATTATGCAGTCCGTCGCTTTTATTTGTTCCATATCACAAGTTCGTATAAAGCTTATTTTCCTCACACTAAAAGATCATACATATTTTAGAGAGCAATTTTTATTGCTTGCACCGATGACAACTTACTTGAAGGATCTTACTCAATCCATAGGTAGGTATGGTGGACTCTCATGGCAAAACTGGTTTAAGGGATTTTGGATGCACAAGTAGTATCTCTACTTGGTGCAAAAGATTTGGCTAGCATGGGGTGAGAAGCAAGCTCAACATGTTGGAGTATCCATGACAATATAACTTCTATTCGGATATAAGAAAACATAACCCATTACATTGTCTTCCTTGTCCAACATCAACCTTTTAGCATATAATATTTTAATGAGTGCTCACAATCACAAAAGATGTCCAAGATAGTGTATTTATATGTGAGACCTCTCTTTCTTTATTACTTCCTATTAATTGCAATAATGACCAAAACTATGTTTGTCAACTCTCAACAAGTTTCATGCGACATCTTATATGTGAAGTCGTCACTTCCCATAAGATCATTATATACTCTTTTTAATTCTTTAATTCTCTATTTCTTTTTCTCAAGATCATAGCAAGAAAGCAAAGCCCTCAACTCAAAACTAATATTTATTATATAACTCTCGGACTCGATTACATAGAGGGAACACAAAGCAAAACTCAAAGCGAGATCATACTAAAACTTTATTCTACTAAACCGAGATATAACCAAAAGGATCGAACTAAGAAAAATGATAAAGGTAAAGATGTGATGGTGATACGATATCGGGGCACCTCCCCCAAGCTTGGCAGTTGCCAAGGGGAGTGCCCATACCCATGTATTTAGGTCTCTTTCTTCGGAGGTGGCGATGATGGAATTGTCGCATTCTTCTCCAGCTTGTGTCTGAGGCTAAAATTTTCCTCCCTTAGATCATCATTCTCGAGCTCGGGCCTCAATATCTTTTTGCATAATGCCGCCTTGCTATCCTGCAGAAAATGTGGTGGGATAGATTGGACCTTAGGAAGGCTTGACTTCTTGAATTCTACGTGTATATCGCCAGGTTGAGGTAGTGGATCTTCATCTTCGTCGGAGCTATCGTTCCTTGTTCTTTCCATATCGGAGTCTTCCTCCTCCTCCGTTGTCCAGCCGTAATGCTCCACCTCCCCATAGGCCTTTGGGTTTGCGATGTAATTAGCGACATAGCTCTCTCCCTCAGAATCTTGAGACGACATATTTTCAGATCTGCCAGGAAAATAGCATGAAACAAGAACATAGGGTTTTGCCATGATACAGTGGTCAAAACCTTCGGAAGATTATATAATGAATTTTTACTGACCAAAAGGAGTATTCCCCAAGAAAACGGAGTCCGGAGGGCACACGAGGTGGCCACAAGCCTGGTAGGCGCGCCCAGGGGGTAGGGCGCGCCCCCAGGGCTTGTCGCCTCCTCGTGCGCTTTTCAGACTACTTTTTATTTTCCTAATTTTTAAAATATTCCAAAACGGAGTAAAATTGCTATTGGAAAAGTTTTGGAGTCGGTTTACTTACCATATCACATACCTATTCCTTTTCGGGGTCTGGAGCGTTCTCGTAGATATCCCTTATGTACTCCTCCAGTGTTATGGTATTAATGATATTGGTTTCAACATTTATGGGAGTACCTGAGATATAATGTTTGATTCTTTGCCCGTTTACCACCTTCGTGTTAGTACCTTCGATGTTGTTGATTTTGATGGCACCGAAACGATAAACTTCCTCGATAATGTAAGGACCTTCCCATTTAGAGAGAAGTTTTCCTGCAAAAAATCTTAAACAAGAATTGTATAGCAAGACATGGTCACCTACATTGAATTCATGCTTTTGTATCCTTTTGTCATGCCATCTTTTAACTTTTTCTTTAAACAACTTGGCATTTTCATAGGCTTGGGTTCTCCATTCATCAAGTGAGCTAATGTCAAATAACCTCTTCTCACCGGCAAGTTTGAAACCATAATTGATTTCTTTGATTGCCCAATAAGCTTTATGTTCTAGTTCAAGAGGTAAGTGACATGGTTTTCCATAAACCATTTTATACGGAGACATACCCATAGGGTTCTTATAAGCAGTTCTATAAGCCCATAATGCATCATAAAGTTTCTTAGACCAATTCTTTCTAGATCTATTAACAGTCTTTTGCAAAATCAACTTTATTTCTCGATTGCTCAATTCTACTTGACCACTAGACTGAGGATGATATGGAGATGCAATTCTATGGTTAACATCATATTTAGCAAGAAATTTACGGAAAGCACCGTGAATAAAGTGTGAACCACCATCAGTCATTAAATATCTAGGGACTCCAAACCTCGGAAAAATAACTTCTTTAAGCGTCTTAATGGAGGTGTTATGATCAGCACTACTAGTTGGAATAGCTTCTACCCACTTAGTAACATAGTCAACAACAACCAAAATGTGTGTATACCCATTAGAGGAAGGAAAAGGTCCCATATAATCAAATCCCCAAACATCAAATGGTTCAATAACAAGTGAATAATTCATAGGCATTTCCTGGTGTCTACTAATATTACCAATTCTTTGACATTCATCACAAGACAAACTTATGAGCATCCTTAAAAAGAGTAGGCCAATAAAAACCAGATTGTAATACCTTGTGTGCAGTTCTATCTCCAGCATGATGTCCTCCGTAGGCCTCAGAGTGACACTTGCGTAGGATCTGTTCCTATTCATGCTCAGGTACACAATGTCTAATAACACCATCTACTCCTTTATAAAGGTGTGGGTTATCCCAAAAGTAATGTCTTAAATCATAGAAAAACTTTTTCTTTTGTTGGTATGTGAAACTAGGTGGTATAAATTTAGCAACAATATAATTGGCATAATTAGCATACCAAGGAGTACTACGAGAAGCATTTATGACAGCTAATTGTTCATCAGGAAAGCTATCATCAATAGGTAGTGGGTCATCAAGAACATTTTCTAACCTAGACAAGTTGTCTGCTATGGGGTTCTCAACTCCCTTTCTATCAATAATATGCAAATCAAATTCTTGCAGCAAGAGAACCCATCTAATAAGTCTAGGTTTAGCATTCTTCTTTTCCATAAGGTATTTAATAGCAGCATGATCAGTGTGAACAGTTACTTTGGAATCAACAATATAATATCTAAACTTATCACAAGCAAATACAACCGCTAAAAATTCTTTTTCAGTAGTAGCATAATTTCTTTGAGCACTGTCTAGTGTTTTACTAGCATAATGGATAACATTTAATTTCTTATCAACTCTTTGTCCAAGAACAGCACCAACAACATAATCACTAGCATCACACATAATTTCAAAGGGTAGGTTCCAATCAGGTGGTTGAAGAATAGGTGCGAAAATCAAGGCTTTCTTAAGAATTTCAAATGCTTCTACACAATCATCATCAAAAACAAATGGAACATCTTTTTGCAAGATATTAGTGAGAGGCCTAGAAATTTTAGAGAAGTCTTTAATAAACCTCCTATAGATACCAGCATGACCAAGGAAACTTCGTATACCTTTGATATCTTTAGGACACGGCATTTTTTCAATAGCATCAACTTTATCTTTATCAACTTCAATACCTCTCTCGGAGATTTTATGCCCCAAGACAATACCTTCATTAACCATAAAGTGGCACTTCTCCCAATTCAAGACAAGATTAGTTTCTTCACATCTCTGCAAAACTCGATCAAGGTTGCTTAAGCAATCATCTAAAGAAGTTTCGTAAACGGAGAAATCATCCATGAAAACCTCAACAATCTTTTTCACAAAAGTCAGTGAATATAGCAGTCATACATCTTTGAAAAGTAGCAGGTGCATTACATAAACCAAAAGGCATACGTCTATAAGCAAAGGTACCGAAAGGGCAAGTAAAAGTAGTTTTTTCTTGATCCTCTTGTGACATAGGTATTTAAGAAAAACCAGAATAACCATCTAGAAAGCAAAAGTGTGTATGTTTTGATAGTCTTTCTAGCATTTGATCAATAAAAGGTAGAGGATAATGATCTTTCCTAGTAGCTTTGTTCAACTTTCTAAAATCAATAACCATTCTATAACCTGTGACAATTCTTTGCGGAATCAATTCATTTTTATCATTAGGAACAACGGTAATACCTCCCTTCTTAGGGACACAATGAACGGGACTTACCCATCTACTATCAGCAACAGGATAAATTATACCTGCTTCTAGAAGCTTTAGTATTTCATTTCTTACCACTTCTTTAATTTTGGGATTCAACCGTCGCTGGTGATCAATGACTGGTTTAGCATCAGGTTCCATATTAATTTTGTGCTGACATAGAGTGGGACTAATGCCCTTAAGATCATCCAGAGTATATCCAATAGCTGCACGGTGCTTCTTCAGAGTTTTCAATAATTTCTTTTCTTCATGCTCTGAAAGGTTAGCACTAATAATAACAGGATATATCTTTTTCTCATCAAGATAAGCATATTTCAGAGTATCAGGTAATTGTTTAAGATCTAACACAGGATCACTCTTGGGTGGTAGAGGATCTCCAAGAGTTTCAACAGGCAAATTATGTTTCAAAACAGGCATCTGTTTAAAGAAAATCTCATCTAATTCCTTTCTTTCATTCATGAACATGTCATTTTCATTGTCTAGCAAATATTGTTCCAAGGGATCAGTAGGAGGCACGGCAATAGAAGCAAGACCAATAATTTCATCTTTACTAGGCAATTCCTTATCATGGGGTTGTCTACGAAATTTGGAGAAATTAAACTCATGAGACACATCCCCAAAACTTACACTAACCATTTCTTTCTCATAATCTATTTTGGCATTAACAGTGTTCAAGAAAGGTCTACCAAATATAATGGGACAAAAATCATCTTGGGGGGAACCAAGAACTAGAAAATTAGTAGGGTATTTTATTTTCCCACACAAGACTTCAACATCTCTAACAATCCCAATTGGTGATATAGTATCTCTATTGGCAAGCTTAATAGTGACATCAATATCTTCTATTTCAGCAGGTGCAATATCATTCATAATTTCTTGATATAAAGTAAAAGGAATTGCACTCACACTAGCACCCAAATCACATAAGCCATGATAGCAATGATCTCCTATTTTAACAAAAACAACAGGCATGCCAACAGCAGGCCTATGTTTATCTTTATCATCGGGTCTAGCAATTCTAGTAGCTTCATCACAAAAATAAATAACATGCCCATCAATATTATCAACCAAGAGATCTTTTACCATAGCAATACTAGGTTCAACTTTAATTTGTTCAGGGGGTGTAGGTGTCCTAGTATAACTCTTACAAACCACAGCTAAAGCTTTAGCATGTTCCTTTATCCTAACAGGAAAAGGTGGCTTCTCAATATAAGCAGTAGGAATAACAGGATCAACATTATAAGTAATAGTTTCCTCTTCAGCTTTAATAGGTTCTACTATTTTTACTTCAATGGGAGGATGATATTTAAACCACTTCTCCTTAGGGAGATCAACATGAGTAGCTAATGATTCACAGAAAGAAGCTACTATCTCAGAGTCAAGTCCATATTTAGTGCTAAATTCACAAAAAGAATCGGTATCCATAAAAGATTTAACACAATCAAACTTAAGGTTTATACCTGACTACTTACCTTCGTCGAGTTCCCAATCTTCAGAGTTGTATTTAATTCTTTCCAATAAATCCCATTTGAATTCAATAGTCTTCTTCATAAAGGAACCAGTACAAGAAGTATCGAGCATGGATTGATCATTACGAGAAAGCTGAGCATAAAAATTCTGAATAATAATTTCTCTTGAGAGCTCATGATTGGGGCATGAATATAACATTGACTTAAGCCTCCCCCAAGCTTGAGCGATACTTTCTCCTTCACAAGGCCAAAAATTATATATATAATTCCGATCACGATGAACCAGATGCATATGATAAAACTTCTAATGAAATTCCAATTTCAATCGGTTGTAATTCTAAGTCCCAATATCATCGCATAGCCTATACCATGTCAATGTATTCTCCTTCAAAGATAAAGGTAAGACCTTCTTCTTGACTTCATCCTTGGGCAAACCTGCAAGCTTAAATAATCCACGAACTTCATCCACGTAGATTAGATGCATATCAGGATGTAATGTTCCATCTCCTGCATAAGGATTAGCTAGCAGTTTCTCTATCATACCCGAAGGAATTTCATAATAAATATTTTTAGCAGGTTGAGGGGAAACTCTTTGCTCTTCCGGTTGAGGTGAAGATACCCCGAACAAACCCCTCAAAGGATGATTTTCCATAGTAACAAGTGACAGTAAATTTCAGCACACTATATAAATGTTTCCTTACCAAATTCCACTTACCAAAGGCGCTTCACTCCCCGGCAATGGCGCCAGAAAAGAGTCTTGATGACCCACAAGTATAGGGGATCTATCGTAGTCCTTTCTCTAAGTAAGATTGTCGAACCCAACGAGGAGCAGAAGGAAATGACAAGCGGTTTTCAGCAAGGTATTCTCTGCAAGCACTGAAATTATCGGTAACAGATAGTTTTGTGATAAGATAATTCGTAACGGGTAACAAGTGACAAGTGTAACAAAGGTGAAGCAAGGTGGCCCAATCCTTTTTGTTGCAAAGGACAAGCCTGAACAAACTCTTATATAAAGCGAAGCGCTCCCGAGGACACATGGGAATTACTGTCAAGTTAGTTTTCATCACGCTCATATGATTCGCGTTCGTTACTTTGATAATTTGATATGTGGGTGGACCGGTGCTTGGGTGCTGTCCTTACTTGGACAAGCCTTCCACTTATGATTAACCACTCTCGCAAGCATCCGCAACTACGAAAGAAGAACTAAGATAAATCTAACCATAGCATGAAACATATGGATCCAAATCAGCCCCTTACGAAGCAACGCATAAACTAGGGTTTAAGCTTCTGTCACTCTAGCAACCCATCATCTACTTATTACTTCCCAATGCCTTCCCCTAGGCCCAAATCATGGTGAGGTGTCATGTAGTCGATGTTCACATAACACCACTAGAGGAAAGACAACATACATCTCATCAAAATATCGAACGAATATCAAATTCACATGATTACTTATAACAAGACTTATCCCATGTCCTCAGGAACAAACATAACTACTCACAAAGCATATTCATGTTCATAATCAGAGGAGTAATAAATATCATTAAGGATCTGAACATATGATCTTCCACCGAATAAACCAACTAGCATCAACTACAAGGAGTAATCAACACTACTAGCAACCCACAGGTACCAATCTAAGGTTTTAAGACAAAGATTGAATACAAGAGATGAACTAGGGTTTGAGAGGAGATGGTGCTGGTGAAGATGTTGATGGAGATTGACCCCCTCTCGATGAGAGGATCATTGGTGATGACGATGGCTTCGATTTCCCCCTCCCGGAGGGAAGTTTCCCTGGCAGAACAGCTCCGCCGGAGCCCTAGATTGGTTCTGCCCAAGTTCCGCCTCGAGACGGTGGCGCTTCACCCCGAAAGCTTCCTTCTTATTTTTTCCAGGTCAAAACCCTCCATATAGCAGAAGATGGGCACCGGAGACCTACCAGGGGGCCCACTAGCCCTAGGGGCGCGCTCCCAGGCTTGTGGCCACCTGGTGGGTCCCCTCTGGTATTTTCTTCACCCAATATTTTTTATATATTCCAAAATAATTCTCCGTAAATTTTTAGGACTTTTGGAGTTGTGCAGAATAGGTCTCTCAGATTTGCTCATTTCCGGTCCAGAATTCCAGCTGCCGGCATTCTCCTTCTTTGTGTAAACCTTGTAAAATAAGAAAGAAAAGGCATAAGTATTGTACCATAATGTGTAATAACAGCCCATAATGCAATAAATATCCATATAAAAGCATGATGCAAAATAGACGTATCAGCGGCCACGACGGCCACCTCCCGCCTTCAGGCCGCGGTGGCGGAGCGGGTGATGGCCACGGTGGCTGACAGTGGGGTGGCGGCCATGACGGCCACCTCCCGCCTTCAGGCAGCGGTGGCGGAGCGGGCGATGGCCCTGGATTTTGACGGTGGTGTGGCGGCCACGGCGGCAGATGGTGGGGTGGCGGCAACGGCGGCCGGCAACAATTGCCGACGGGAAACGGCGGCGGAGCGTGTGGTGGGTGTTGCGCGCACACCCAACACAGACTCCACGCACACTACACTACGCTGGGGACTGCGCCGCCGCTGCGGTGTAGCCTCCTAGCTAGAGCTGTCCTCTGATGACAATGGAGTGGCTGAGCGACGACGACGGAACGGTGCCATTGGCGATTATGGGAGAAGCAGACAAGATAAGCTACAGGGAGGGAGGGGAAAATGCGACGCATGACTCGCCGGCCGTGAGGGTTTATATAGCAGGCCGGTAAGCATTGGGATTTTGGGGGATTGCGCCAAGTCGGGCAGGAAGCTTGCGCGGCTATGCGTGAGAACTTGCGCGGTTGCGTGGGAATGGGCTCACCGACGATTCATTGGCGCCACTTCGAGCCACCGTTTAGCCAAAAGAACGCCCCCGTGCGGTGCTCTAGCTTGCGCTCGAAGCCGTCTGCGGCAGCGGGGTGACAAGACGTGCGAGAGGAGGACGAAATGACACGTACACATACAGTTAATAAAAAAACATTTGTGATTTAATTACCTACCACACCGTCCATGTTTATAAGTCCTCTTTGTATTTTTGTGCCAAATTTTGACTAGAGATTTAACTAATAAAATACGAATGCATGTCGCCAAAGATTATATCGTTGGATTCGTATTTGAACATAGTTTCCAATTATATAATTTTTGAACATGCATTAACATTTTGTTAGTTAAATTTAGGTAAAAATATGGCACAAAATATAAAGGGGACTAATAGACCAAGACGGAGGTAGTAGCACACGGCAGCTCTCTATGCAGCGGCGCAACTGCCGGCCGGCTTGTAGGCGACCATTCCCTGCGTGTTCAACTGCTCTATGCGTGTGGTTGCTCGTGGTTGAGGTGGCCGCAGCGTGCTCTGTTCGCGTCCCGCCGCGCGCGCTCTGCTCTCGCGTCCCTTCGCACGCTCTGCCCGCGTCCCTCCACGCGCGCTGCCACTGTTTGGGGCCAGCGCACGATCACGCATGTTCGTGCTGCCATTATGCATGCGGTTGCGCCGGGCGAGGCGCCACGATGCAGTTACCCGCTGCAAAAACTGCCATGCGGATGTGCCGAGAATCCAGGCCACCCGACCCCCATTTATTCCCGCGGCCATTTACCTTCATCTCTCGCGCCACACGACACAATAAGCAAACCCACGACGACACATACAGAGAGGACATCCAGCGGTTCCAATGGCGCTCCCCGTGGCTCCAATGGCGCTCCCTGCGGCCGACGACGACAACGGGGGCCAGTTCACCACGCATAACGTAGTGGACACCCACGTGAGGGGGAAGGACCTCTCGGTGGTGTACATGAACGAGCCGGTTTCGGTGGAGAGCTCCATCCAAACCATGGAGCAGTTGCTTGCTGAGGACAAGTACCAAGTGGTCGGCTTCGACCTCGAGTTCACCAGCGGTCGTGCTGGGCAAGATCAAAAGGTTGTCGTCGCCCAGTTGTGCGTGCGACATGACATCCTCGTCTACCACTACCACCTAGCCACAAGGCCTTGCGAGCGTTTCTCCAGGTTTATCAACAGCTCCGACTATAGTTTCGCTACGGTGGACACCACCAACGATCTAAAAGCGCTCAAGGTTTTGGGCTTGACCTGCCAGAATCTTGTCGACATCCGTGACCACTACAAGGTCTGGGGCAGCACCAACAACAAACTGAACTCCCTGGTTGACCTCGCCTCGGCCATCATTGACCCCTACTACATGAAGATGAAGGATGAGAGCAAGAAGGACAAGAACGCCTGGCACAGTGCCTGGCATCAGAGACTGGATGAAGAACATGTCAAGTACGCGGCCAAGGACGCGTACGCAAGCTACGAGATGTACATGCGGATCATTGACATGAGGAAGTGTCTTCGTCCTGCCCCAAACGAGGGATCGAGCCACAGAGCAGTGGCGGGAGCGTCACAAGAAGTAGATGACTAGACGATCGTTTCTCCTAGTTTAGAATGCATGCAATTGTTTATTGAGGTATGTGCGAATGATCTGTATAGTCACTTATGTAACTGGATGTTTATTTCAGTTATATATATGTTGTTCTTCTGTAGACAGAGCAAATCACACGGCTTATTAGCAGCAATCGTCTGTGTTATTATTGGTCTTCGCACACATTTCTGATTACGGACCTGTTTGCCGCGTATCACACACATCTTGTTCAGTTGAACCGTTTATGTTGTCTTGGCTCATCGCAAATAGTTCATCCGAGTGAACTCTATGCCCTACATCGCACACACCTTGGTCTGGCAGACCATTTCTATTGTGTTGCCTAATCACACACAGTTCATCCTAGTGAACTGTATGCCATATATCGCACACACCCTCATCTGGCTGACCATTTCTGTTGTTCTGGCTCATCGCAAACAGTTTGTATGGATTAACCGTATGCCACACATCGCACACGCAGCTCTGATCTGAATCATGTTTGATGAATGCGCCATCGCAAACAGTTCGCCTCATTTTTTACCGTTTTCTTACACCACCATTTACGATTAATGCATCGCACACAGTTTCGTCGAAGGGTCTCTGATTGGACTGTTGTGTTTGGACCATCCTGCAGTAGTGTGGGCTTCATGCAAGGTGTGGAACTTGCGAAAAATTCTGCATCTGGAGGAGAGACTCTCATCTACTCAGGTGATGAGTCC
This sequence comes from Thinopyrum elongatum, assembly GCA_011799875.1. Classification (NCBI taxonomy): domain Eukaryota; kingdom Viridiplantae; phylum Streptophyta; class Magnoliopsida; order Poales; family Poaceae; genus Thinopyrum; species Thinopyrum elongatum. Next base: position 516,113,020 of record CM022303.1, read on the forward strand.
TCGACCGGCGAGACTAAGTCAATCTACCAACTTCAAGACAGCGGGCTTGGGGGCTGTTCCGATGGCGACATTATTCCGGACCCCTATGAGCCACCGTGCCGAGCCGCCATCTTCATGGCAGGGACGACACCGACTCTCAACACTACGATGGCTGGAGCTACGACAACAGTAGATCCTTCAGCATCTGGCTCAGTCAGACCTCCGGCTCAAGTTCTGTCTGAGTTGATGAACACCTTAACAACCTTGCTGGCAACCGAGGTCACTGCGAAAAATCAGGCAGAGCGCAATGCGGAGATTGCAAAGATTCGAGAGCAGATGACCAAGGCCCAGGAGGATATTAATGCTGAAAACACACGGACGGCCGAGTTACAAGCTCGGGTTAGTGCAGAGGCCGAACGGCTGAAGGGAGAGGCTTGGCGTTTAACTCTTGATCAGAATGCTTCTAAGGCGGTCTACCAGAGGAGATACCAAAGCCGATTACCTCCGGGTTATGAACCAACACAACTGTTTAACATGCCGGGTGCGGGCCCGAGCACCCTAGGAGCACAGGTTATACCCCAATTAACCGCTGGTGCACCTGAGAATAGAGTGCCGGATCAGCCTCACCAGCCAGAGCCGGCTCGGAGGGAGGAGCTAGGACTTAACCCGCCCCCGGTCGGACCGCGCCGCCGCACTTTCCGACACCACCGGGTCACTTCTCCAACCCGGTGGATAAAATGGTGGCAGCGCCAACCTAGCTTACGGCGATTCCTATCACCGGCGAGTCACCGGTCGCAGTTGAGACCCGGAACGCCATTGAGCTGTTGTAGACGGCAATTGCTCAACAGGCCAATTATTCGTACAGCCAGCATCATGTGCATTCTACACCGTTGCCGAGTCATAGTTACAGCTGCCATGCTGAGTCACCGGCGGTTTCGAGCAGTGAGCGACGTCGTAACCCACCCCATGATAACCCGCCCCTTAATCCAAGGACCGATGCTCAAGCGATTATGGACGATGCAAGGGCCCGTCGTGAGGCAGAGGTATCAAACCAGGGGGCTTGTCAGCCGCCCCCAGTGGTTCCTTCAGACTCGGTAGGAGCCGGGTCGAGTGCCAGAACCATTGGAGTGCCATGCCTAGTGTCGGCTTTACGTAACGAGCGCATGCCTAAAGATTTTAAGGGTCCCCGAAAGGTTCCTAACTATACGGCAAATCTCCCTCCGGAGGCTTGGATTGAGAGCTATGAGCTGGCCATGGATATGTTGGACGTCACTGATGTGGTATGCGCCAAGTATTTCACTATGATGTTGGAGGGGTCGGCTCACACTTGGTTGAAAAACCTGCCCCCCAATTCCATCAACACATGGGCGGAGTTGAAGGAGCGCTTCATCAGAAATTTTCAAGGAACCTGCAAGAGGCCGATGACAATTGTGGATTTGGAGCACTGTGTGCAGCGTGAGGATGAGCCGGCCCATCATTTGGCCCGCCGGGTCGCCACCATTATCCACGCTTCCCAAAACATTGGGGCGGCTCAAGCTCTTCTGATTCTAGAGAAGAATTGTCGTTTTGAACCTCTTAAACAGAAGTTAGGGCGGCTTAAGCGTAAGTGCACAGATATGGGCAATCTCATGGACGTACTTACCAGATATGTTGATTCTGATGGTACGAAGGATCCCGGCTCTGATGAGGATAAGTCAGGTAAAGGCAAGAAAAACGGTGGCGGAAAGGGTCAGCACCAGAATGCCTCGGCGCAGAATAGTACTCAAAAATAACCATGGCAATGGTGGAAAGCGCAGACACCCTGATGGCGGGTCAGATTTTGTGGCTAACACGAACGCGGGGTTCAAAAATCAGTGTCGTAATGGCAAGCAACCTTATAATGGGGAGAAGCCCAAGAATTATGAGGAAGCCCTTAATGGGCCGTGTCCGAAGCACAGTTATCCTAATAAGCCGTCTAGTCATGCTTGGAAGGATTGTTATATCATGCGAGAATACAGGAACCAGTCTTTTCAGCATCACGACAACAATGATGGGCCGTCTGGCAGGTCAGGCCCTAGAGGCTTCCAGGGAATCGACTTTGGTGGAGGCGGCTCAAACTCAGGTTATCACGACCAAGGGAACCACGGAGGTCATAGTCAGCAGTTTGGGCACAATAATCAGCAGCAGAATAATCAGTCAGGATACCAGAGTAATCCTAAGCAATTAAGTAGTGGCCAATATCATGTTTTTACTATGGGCACATGCAAGCATGACCGGAAGGTTCATCAGCGGGCGGTCAATACAGATGAGCCGGCGGTGCCGCGGTATTTGAGGTGGTCAGAGCACACGATAACGTGGAGCCAGGGGATCACCCGCCCCGGGTTGATCATCCGGGTCATCTGGCCCTAGTGGTGGCCCCTCAAGTGGGCGGCTATAAGTTCACAAAGGTACTCATGGATGGTGGAAGCAGTATCAACATATTGTATTATGACACTTTTCGGAGGATGAATCTGACAGAGAAGGATCTTAAGCCATCTTCTACTGTCTTTCACGGAGTCGTCCCTGGCAAGTTGGCTTACCCTGTGGGGAAGACTGCTCTGGAAGTGGCCTTTGGTGATGAATATAATTACAGGGCCGAGACACTGTGGTTCGAGGTGGTTAAAATAAAGAGTCCATATCATGCGTTGTTTGGACGGCCGGCTTATGCCAAGTTCATGGCTCGCCCTTGTTATATCTATCTGTAGCTTAAGATGCCGGGGCCACGAGGAACAATTACAGTTCATGGTAGCCGTAAGATAGCCTTGGAGTGTGAAGAAGGCAATGTTGCTTATGGAGAGGCGGCTTGTGCTACTGATGAGCTCAAATTTTATAAGGATAATGTTGATCCAGCTGATATGACCCCCCTGAAGAAGCCCACCACTGAGAAGGACCCTCTGCTCAAGTTTAAGTTGGCCAAGGATACACAACAAGTTGACTTTGTCCCTGGTGATTCTTCTCAGTAGTTCACCATTGGGACATGGATGGATCCCAAATAGGAAAGCGCGCCCATCGAGTTCATCCGTGAGAATTGGGACATCTTTGCATGGAAACCTTCTGACATGCAGGGTGTACCGAGAGAATTCACTGAGCACCACCTTAATATGGATCCTAAGATGAAACCTGTTCGACAGTTCCTCCGCCGTTTTAACGAGGAGAGGCGTAAAGCTATTGGAGAAGAGGTGGCCCGACTCTTAGCCGTCGGATTCATAATTGAAGTGTTCCACCCTCAGTGGTTGGAAAATCATGTGCTTGTGCTTAAGAAGAACGACACTTGGCGTATGTGTGTTGACTACACAGATCTTAACAAGGCTTATCCAGCAGATCCGTTTGCTCTCCCCCGCATTGACTAGATCATTGATGCCACGGCGGGTTCTGAGAGTTTGTGTTTTCTGGATGATTATTCTGGTTATCATCAGATCAAGATGGCAGTTGAGGATCAGGAGAAGACAGCATTTATCACACCCTTTGGAGCTTTCTGTTATGTTTCTATGCCTTTTGGGCTCAAGAGTGCTCAGGCGACTTACCAACGATGTGTTCAGAATTGCTTTCATGGGCAGATTGGGCGCAATGTCCATGCTTATGTGGATGATATTGTGGTTAAATCCAGGAAGAAGGAAACTTTGCTTGATAACCTAAAGGAAACCTTTGACAATCTATGGGTGTATACGATGATGGTTAACCCGGTCAAGTGCGTCTTCGGCATGCCAGCAGGCAATTTGCTTGGTTTTTTGGTCTCAGAAAGGGGCATCAAAGCTAACTCGGAGAAGATCGAGGCTATCACCTCTCTTTCTAAGTCGGCCTGTATTAATGATGTTCAGTGATACGTCTCCAATGTATCTATAATTTTTTATTGTTCCATGCTGTTATATTATCATTCTTGCATGTTTTACAATCATTTTATAGCAACTTTATATCATTTTTTGGGACTAACCTATTGAAATAGTGCCCAGTGCCAGTTGCTGTTTTTGGCTTGTTTTTTACTTCGTAGAAAATCAATACCAAACGGAGTCCAAACGCAGCGAAACTTTTTGGTGATTTTTTATGGACCAGAAGACACACGATGGGCCAAGAAAGTACCTGAGGGGGGCTCCGAGGGGAGCACAACCCACCAGGGCGCGCCTGGGGGCCCAGTCGCGCCCAGGTGGGTTGTGCCCACCTCGGCCGCCTCCCGCACCGCCTCTTTGCTCTATAAATACCCTGGACGTCCAAAAACCCTAGGGGAGTCGACGAAAAACAACTCCAGCCGCCGCAAGTTCCAGAAAGCACAGATCCAATCTAGACACCATCACGGAGGGGTTCATCATCCTCATTGGTGCCTCTCCAATGATGCGTGAGTAGTTCATTGTAGACCTTCGGGTCCGTAGTTAGTAGCTAGATGGCTTCCTCTCTCTCTTTTGATTCTCAATACAATGGTCCCTTGGAGATCTATTTGATGTAACTCTTTTTGCGGTGTGTTTGTTGGGATCCGATGAACTTTGAGTTTATGATCAGATCTATCTTTTTATCCATAAAAGTTATTTGAGTCTTTTGATCTCTTATATGCATGATTACTTATAGCCTCGTATTTCTTCTTCGAACCTTTGGTTTAGTTAGGCCGACTAGATCGATTTTTCTTGCCATGGGAAGAGGTGCTTTGTGATGGGTTTGATCTTACGGTGCTCAATCCCAGTGACAGAAGGGGAAATGACACGTATGTATCGTTGCCATTAAGGATAACAAGATGGGGTCTAATTCCTACATGAATAGATCTTGTCTACATCATGTCATCATTCTTATTGCATTACTCTGTTTCTCCATGAACTTAATACACTAGATGCATGCTGGATAGCGGTCGATGTGTGGAGTAATAGTAGTAGATGCAGGCAGGAGTCGGTCTACTAATCTTGGACGTGATGCCTATATAATGATCATTGCCTGGATATCGTCATGATTATTTGAAGTTCTATCAATTTCCCAACAGTAATTTGTTTACCCACCATATGCTATTTTTCTTGAGAGAAGCCACTAGTGAAATCTACGGCCCCCGTGTCTATTTTCCCATCATATACTTTCAGATCTATATTGCTATTTGCCTTTTTTTATTTATTTGCATCTTTTATTTTCAGATCTATATTATCAAAAACCCAAAAATACCTCGCTGAATTTTATTTGCTTTTATTTGCATCTATCAAGCTATTACAACTTTCTCACGTCCGTTTGCCAATTTCTGGCGCCGCTACCCGAAAGAGATTGACAACCCCTTTTACACATCGGGTTGCAAGTATTTGTTCTTTGTGTGCAGGTGCCGTTCACGTAGTGTTGCGTGGTTCTCCTACTGGTTCGATAACCTTGGTCTCATCACTGAGGGAAATACCTACCGTAGCTGTGTTGCATCATCCCTTCCTCTTTGGGGAAATACCGACGTAGTTCTAGCCGCAATCAAAAGGAATTTCTGGCGCCGTTGCCTGGGAGACATCATCAATATCTACCAGGTTCCTAATCACAAATATCATCTCCTTGCAATTTACATTATTTGCCATTTGCCTCTCGTTTTCATCTCCCCCACTTCACCAAAATTTGCCGTTTTATTCGCCCTCTTTTTCGTTCGCCATTTTCTCGTCAGATCTCTTAATTGCTTGAACTTGTCGTCATGAGTGACTTTAGTATGGCAGAAACAGATGATGGCCTAACTCCTAAAATTGGACGATCTGGCAATCTGGATGCTAAAACTTTTGTTTTGGGGCAAGGGAATGTTATAGGAAAAGAACGTATCCAAGAATTTTTCAATTGTGTTGGAAACTTAAGTCTTGATGATGTTCCTATACTTACAAGAACTAAATCTTATGCGGAAGCTATATCAGCACTAGTTCTGAAACTTGAAAATAAATTTATCCGTACCCATCCTACCTTGCAAAGATTGTTTTTTGAGTTACCCGTTATAAAGAATCCCAAGGCTAAAAAGTTGGCCACCCTTGTTCTTATGAATGAATTTGATCACATAGTACGAGAAACTAGGGAAATTTTTGATCTATATGGTATGAATCGTGAAAAACCGGTGATAGATGAAATCCTTTACAATAGTGATTATGTGCTAAGACATTTGCTTGGGGATAATCAAATCTTTGATGAGAACCTTAAAAAGGACGTCCCCGTTTTAGATATAATCCAACAAGTTTTCAATAATGTTAATCAACACTATTCTTGGATTGTTGCCGGAAATCAAGGGGGATATGATGATAAGCAAATTGATAGTGCTAAAGTCTCTATGGATAAGGAGTTTTATGTTGTTTTTGCAAAACCTCCTGACAAAAACACCTCTAAGGAAAATGAAACTAAAGATGACAACACTTAGATCTATGCATTATGCCTAGCTAGGGGCATAAAACGATAGCTTGTTGGGAGGCAACCCAATGAATAAAATTTATTTTTGTCTTTTTCTTTCTGTTCTTGTGTGTTTGCATAATTATGCTACTGTTATGATTGTGTTTTTTATGTTTTAATTAGTGTTTGTGCCAAGCAAAGCCTTTGGGATAGCTTTGGTGATAGTTGATTTGATCTTGTTGAAAAACAGAAACTTTTGCGTCCAGTAAGATAATTTTAAAAATTCACAGAAGAGACAAAAAATTCTGAATTTTTTACACAAGATTGATATATAAATTTCCTATGTTTAACTAGTTTTTCAGAATTTTTGGAGTTACGTAAGTATGAGAACAATTCGTATCTTTAAAGACTGTTTGGTTTTTGACAGATTCTCTTTTCTTTGCATTGTGTGCTTATTTTGATGAATCTATGGTTTGTATTGGAGGTTATAAGCCATGGTAAAGTTAAAATACAGTATATATAATGCAATAACAAAATTTGAATGGGTTTTCTATAGTACTTAAAGTAAAGATCAGTTTTCTTATACTAACGGATCTCACGAAGGTTTTGTTGAGTTTTGTGTGATTGAAGTTTTCAAGTTTTGGGTGAGATCACGATGGATGAAGGAATAAGGAGTAAGAAGAGCCTAAGCTTGGGGATGCCCCATGGCACCCCAAGTTATTATCCAAAAGAGGAACAAGCAACTAAGCTTGGGGATGCCCCGAGTGGCATCCCCTCTTTCTTCTAACGACCATCGGTATTTTACTTGGAGCTATATTTTTATTCGTCACATATCATGAGTTTTGCTTGGAGCGTCTTGTATGATATGAGTCTTTGCTTGTTTTGCTCTTCTTTTTAAGTAAAGTATCCTTGCTGGACACACCTATTTGACAGAGCCAAAATTATGCCATGATTTGTTAGAATTGCTCTATATGCTTCACTTAAATCTTTATGAGCTTTGAAATTGCTTTAGTGCTTCACTTATATTTTTTTTAGCACGGTGTGCTTTAGTATTTTTGAAGAAATGCTCTCATGCTTCACTTAGATTTATTTGAGTTTTTTTAAGAAACTCTCTCATGCTTCACTTAAATTATTTTGAGAGAAGAAAATTTTTATGCTCATGTTCTTCACTTAGATTTGTTTGAGTTGTCAAATGCAACATATAAAATTAGTCCCAAAGTGATAGATATCCAAGAGGGATATAATAAAAACTTTCATGAAGATCATTGGACAAAATAAACTTGATTCCTTGTAATAGTTTTGCGATATGATGATATAATATGTGAGTCATGTTAATGAGTAATTATGGCTTAGTAAGAATATTGATGTTAAGGTTTGTGATTTCCTATGCAAGCACGAAAGTCAATAGTTATGCAATGAAATTATATCCTACTTGTGGTGCATTATTCGGTGTTAGTTATGCTTAATGCTCGCTTATGAGATTTTTCGTTTCTTGGTTGGATGCTTCTCAATCTTTTGCTAACCTTCATTTGCACTAAGTATGATCACTACTTGTGCATCCAAAATCCTTAAACCCAGTTTTGCCATATGAGTCCACTATACCTACCTATATGAGGTATTCTTTTGCCGTTCTAAGCAAATTTGTATGTGCTATCTCTAATTTTCAAAATAAATTTCTCTTTTGTGTGCTCGTACCGCTCATGAGGCGGCAGGGGGTGGCCAATATTTTCCATGCTAGATGTGTTATTCTCAAGATGAGTGTTTATTCACTTGTCATTGCACAAGAGTACGGCAAAGGTATTAGGGATGCCCAGTCCCGAAATGAAAAATGACTTTACTTTATGTTGTCAAATAATAAATTCCTTGGAAAGTGTTGGTATGGACGGCACCCGTGGATTCGGTTAGCCGTGGAATGTGAAAGTATGGTGGAAAAAGGAATAAACTTTATTTTTTGTTTGGGAACCGCCTATGATATATCTAGCATGGAAAGTGTTGGGAATTACTCGGTCATTTTCGTTGACAGGAAAAGCATGCCACCCAAAATGTTTTTATCTCTATCTTTTTCGCTTTGAGCTCTGGCACCTCTACAAATCCCTACTTCCCTCTGCGAAGAGCCTTTCTATTTACTTTATGCAATTTTTATTTTGAGTCTCATCTTCTCTTATAAAGCACCAACTAAGGGGCACTATGATCGTACTTGAGCATTGGGTGTAGCTAATATGCGAGTGTGTTTCATGAATGGATCAATGATTGAGCATAATGGGCTAGGGATAACTTGATTTAGTATTGGTATTTTGAAGGACATGGTTGTTTGTTGATCTGCTTGAGTATTGAAATCTTCATGTCAAAACTAGACTATTGCTTTGAATCATATAAAAGTCCAAATGTCCATGCTATAAAGAAAAGAATATGTGATGAACATGTTAGGCAGCATTCCACATCAAAAATTCTATTTTTATCATTTACCTACTCGAGGACGAGCAGGAACTAAGCTTGGGGATGCTGATACGTCTCCAACGTATCTATAATTTTTGATTGTTCCATGCTGTTATATTATCATTCTTGGATGTTTTACAATCATTTTATAGCAACTTTATATCATTTTTTGGGACTAACCTATTGACATAGTGCCCAGTGCTAGTTGCTGTTTTTTGCTTGTTTTTTACTTCGCAGAAAATCAATACCAAACAGAGTCCAAACGCAGCGAAACTTTTTGGTGATTTTTTCTGGACCAGAAGACACACGATGGGCCAATAAAGTACCTGAGGGGGGCTCCGAGGGGAGCACAACCCACCAGGGCGCGCTTGGGGGCCCAGGCGCGCCCAGGTGGGTTGTGCCCACCTCGGCCGCCTCCCGCACCGCCTCTTTGCTCTATAAATACCCTGGACGTCCAAAAACCCTAGGGGAGTCGACGAAAAACAACTCCAGCCGCCACAAGTTCCAGAAAGCACAGATCCAATCTAGGCACCATCACGGAGGGGTTCATCATCCTCATTGGTGCCTCTCCGATGATGCGTGAGTAGTTCATTGTAGACCTTCGGGTCCGTAGTTAGTAGCTAGATGGCTTCCTCTCTCTCTTTTGATTCTCAATACAATGGTCCCTTGGAGATCTATTTGATGTAACTCTTTTTGCGGTGTGTTTGTTGGGATCCGATGAACTTTGAGTTTATGATCAGATCTATCTTTTTATCCATGAAAGTTATTTGAGTCTTTTGATCTCTTATATGCATGATTACTTATAGCCTCGTATTTCTTCTTCGAATCTTTGGTTTAGTTAGGCCGACTAGATCAATTTTTCTTGCCATGGGAAGAGGTGCTTTGTGATGGGTTCGATCTTACGGTGCTCAATCCCAGTGACAGAAGGGAAAATGACACGTATGTATCGTTGCCATTAAGGATAACAAGATGGGGTCTAATTCCTACATGAATAGATCTTGTCTACATCATGTCATCATTTTTATTGCATTACTTCGTTTCTCCATGAACTTAATACACTAGATGCATGCTGGATAGCGGTCGATGTGTGGAGTAATAGTAGTAGATGCAGGCAGGAGTCGGTCTACTAATCTTGGACATGATGCCTATATAATGATCATTGCCTGGATATCGTCATGATTATTTGAAGTTCTATCAATTGCCCAACAGTAATTTGTTTACCCACCGTATGCTATTTTTCTCGAGAGAAGCCACTAGTGAAATCTACGGCCCCCGGGTCTATTTTCCCATCATATACTTTCATATCTATATTGTTATTTGCCTTTTTATTTATTTGCATCTTTTATTTTCAGATCTATATTATCAAAAACCCAAAAATACCTCGCTGAATTTTATTTGCTTTTATTTGCATCTATCAAGCTATTACAACTTTCTCACGTCCGTTTGCCAATTTCTGGCGCCGCTACCCGAAAGGGATTGACAACCCCTTTTACTCATCGGGTTGCAACCATTTGTTCTTTGTGTGCAGGTGCCGTTCACGTAGTGTTGCATGGTTCTCCTACTGGTTCGATAACCTTGGTCTCATCACTGAGGGAAATACCTACCGTAGTTGTGCTGCATCATCTCTTCCTCTTTGGAGAAATACCGACGTAGTTCTAGCCGCAATCATTCAGCGCCTGGTGGGTCGCATTGCAGCCCTGAGCCGGTTTATAAGCCGCCTGGGCGAGAAGGCGATTCCCCTGTACCAGATGATGAAAAAGACTGACCACTTCGTCTGGAGCGATGAGGCTAATGAGGCGTTTGAGGCACTTAAGAAGCAATTGGCTGAGCCACCCATCTTGGCTGCTCCAATTGACAAAGAGCCTTTGCTCCTGTACGTGGCGGCTAACAACAAAGCCGTGAGCGTAGTAGTGGTCGTGGAGCGCAAGGAGACCGGCAAAGAGTATCCAGTCCAGCGGCCAGTTTATTATGTCAGTGAAGTCTTGACAGAGTCCAAGCAAAGATATCCACATTGGCAAAAATTGGTGTTTGGGGTGTTCATGGCTAGCCGCAAGTTGAAGCATTACTTCCTTGGGCATCCAATCATAGTGGTAAGTTCTGCTCCTCTGGGAGATATCATTCAAAACAAGGAAGCCACTGGCAGGGTCGCTAAGTGGGCAATTGAGCTTGGGCCACATCATCAGAAATATGTGCCTAGAACCGCCATCAAGTCTCAGGCTTTGGTAGACTTTATCAATGATTGGACAGAGCTGCAAGCACCTGAGGAGAAGCTGGACAATACATACTGGATGATACACTTTGATGGATCCAGGCAGTTGGAAGGCTCGGGGGCTGGAGTTATTTTAGAATCTCCGCGAGGTGACAAGTTTTGTTACGTTTTAAGGCTCATATTTCCCTGTACTAAGAATGCAGCTGAGTATGAAGCTTTACTCCATGGGTTTTGAATGGCCAAGGAGATGAACTTGAGGCGGGTTAGATGTCTAGGCGACTCAGACCTAGTGGCACAGCAAGTTTCAGGAAAGTGGGACTCTAAAGACCCGCTCATGGCGGCTTATCGTCAAGCTGTGACTAACATTGCTGGTCACTTTAAAGGTTATCAAGTGGATCACATTGATCGGCGGCTTAATGAGGCAGCTAATGCTTTGTCCTGGCTGGGTTCACCGCGTAAGCCGGTCCCTCCTAATGTATTTCTTGATGTTTTGCATAACCCTTCTGTCAAGTTACCATCAGAGGAAGACCTGGCTATCCCTGACCTAGAGGGGCAATTGGTGGCAGCTCTCTGTGCTATCCCAGACTGGACAATGCCTTACCTGGCTTACGTGACTAGAGGCGAATTACCAGAAGATAAAAATTTGGCACGACAGATCACAAGGCGGTCTAAGTCCATGACCATTGTCGATAGCGAGTTACACATATGCAGTGTGACTGGCGTGTTCCAACGCTGTGTTTCCCCTGAAGAAGGCCGTGAAATCCTCCAAGAAATTCATGCAGGCGATTGTGGTCATCATGCCGGGTCACGATCTTTAGTGGACAAGGCCTTTCGTCATGGTTTTTACTGGTTGATGGCTCATGCTGATGCAGAGGACATTGTTCGCAAGTGTGATGGCTGCCAGAAATTTGCAAGACAAGCTCATGTGCCGGCTCAAGAATTGCGGATGATCCCAATCACTTGGCCATTTGCGGTCTGGGGGCTTGATATGGTAGGGCCGTTCAAGAGGTCTAAAGATAAAAAGACTCACCTTTTGGTCACAGTTGATAAGTTTACCAAGTGGGTTGAAGCAGAGCCAGTCAGCAATTGTGAGGCAGCGACTGTAGTTCAGTTTGTGAAAAAGCTGATCTTCCGCTTTGGTTATCCTCATAGTATCATCACTGATAATGGGACCAATCTGTCTAAAGGTGCTATGAAGGAGTTCTGTCAAAGGGAACACATCCGTCTTGATGTATCCTCAGTGGCTCATCCACAGTCCAATGGTCAGGCAGAACGTGCTAACCAGGAGATATTACGAGGAATCAAGCCCCGGCTCATGGTTCCTTTGGAACGCACGCCGGGTTATTGGGTCGAAGAGTTGCCTTCTATTCTTTGGAGCATAAGAACTACCCCCAACAGATCAACTAGCTACACGCCGTTCTTCATGGTTTATGGCGCAGAGGCGGTTCTCCTAAGTGATATTCGTCATGACTTGCCTAGGGTGGCGGCTTACATCGAAACAGAAAATGAGACAGCGCGTCAGAATGCTCTGGATGCCTTGGAAGAAGAACGTGATCTCGCGGCAGCTCGGTCGGCGATTTGCCAACAAGACCTGCGTCGCTATCATAGTCGCAGGGTTCAAAGCCGCACTTTCCAGGAGGGCAACTTAGTGCTTCGTTTGATTCAAGATCAGACAGGCATGCATAAGCTATCACCCCCTTGGGAAGGGCCCTTTGTGGTTAGCAAAAACCTCAACAACGGGTCATATTGTCTCATCGACATACGTGAACACAACAAGTCACGTACCTCTGAAGAAGAGACAAACAGGCCCGGGAACATTGCTCGTCTTTGGCCTTACTACACTTGAGCCACCGGCTCTCGTCATTGTACATACCTACATCATGTATATATCTTTTATGATCAAAATAATAAAGCCGACATCCCCGAAACTCGGGGCCTCTATCGTTTCATCTTTCATTAATTGATCATAAGGTCACTTGGGGGCTTCCAACTCAACGAGTTTAGCTATCTCACCCTCTTGACCCGGCAAATAACACCACAATTTTGGTTAAACCTGCCTGTATGCTTGATGCTACTCTGAAAAGATGACCCATCATACTCTTGACAAGTCAATCTTTATGACCCTGAACTTGTCAAAGTTAAAACGGCGGTTTAAGACATGTGAGAGCCGGCTTACAGAAAGCGAGGATAAACCAAGGCTATCATGCCAGCTTCATTGAAGCAAGACTTGAGCCTCGAAAGCCAGTCTTTTTGTCGAGCCTCGAAAGCCGACTTTTTACACATATTAATATTGCTTTTGTACCTACAGGAGTATTATACTCTTAATCACGTTATAACAATGATAGTGAGTCACCGGGTCAAAAGATTTCCGGGTTGCTTGTGATGAGTATTGGACTTTTCTGACCATGAGTCACCATCCTTATAACCCGCCATTCTCGACAATCAATCTTTATGACCCTGAACTTGTCACAATTAAAATAGCGGTTTAGGGCTGGCTTATGAAAATCAAGGATAAACTTAGGCTATCATGCCAAGCTTCAATGAAACGAGATTCGAGCCTTGAAGGCTGATCTTTTTGTTGAGCCTCAAAGGCCGACTCATAATTATTTATATACATATATATATATATATATATATATATATATATATATATTTGTGCTCTTTATTTCTGTGTTTGCAGGAATTTTTGCTCTTGGTCATATTATTGCAACGATTTTAAGTCGCCGGGTCAAAAGAACTCCGGGTTAGCATTGATCAATATTGAGCTTCTTTAGCCATGAGCCATCGGGTTATCAACCCCCAATTGCTCATCAGCAAAACAAATACTCTGATTATAAGTGGTCAATGGTGAATTGATGGGTTATTGTTACAACCCCAAACAACTTATACGCCAATATATCAGACGGGCGCCCTTATTCAAAGGATAGTGCTAGGAAAAGATATATGTTAGATAAGGCAAGACGTCCAAGGCGGGTTATTAACATAGCTATTGGATCATAAGTCAAATATACATGCATGAAGGCACGACAGAGCACCAAGTGTTTACTATGCCTATTACAAGGCTTCAGCTGAGCCCAAAAAATTCAACAAAGTTTTTCTCAGGAGTCAAACTACTACTGTAAGCCGGCCCCCGTGCCGTCCGGGTTCTGGCCTTCCGGGTTAGCATTGTGCTGGCGCCCTGAAGTTGAAGTTCCCCGGTCATCTTGTGCCAGATCTTCTGCGCTTGCAATCTGGAGATTATCTGAGTTCCAGTTGATACTAGTTAAAGCTTCAAAGATCGCTTCATCGTTCATGATAGGAGAAGGGTCGATATCAGGGGCAAAAATATGCTTACGCCTTTGAGGAGTTAAGTCCAAAACGTCAAAAGAAGGCGCATTGATTCGAGCGTTGTTGCTGTCATAAGCCGACTGATATTTCTTCAGATCAAGGTTTTGCACAAGTTGACATGCCAATACTCGCATCTCCTTGATACACTGAGCATAATCCGTCGAGGTAAATTCAGACCCGTCATCTTTGTATTGCAGAAACCCGCCGGCCATCTCTTCAGGGTCCAACTCTGTTGAATAAGCTTTCGCCTGGCTTAACGAGGTTATCGCTCCTGCTAGGGCGGCTGACATCTTCGATTCTTCGATCTGTTTCGGCATTGTTGATAATTGATCTAGCACATCTTTTATGAGCTGCAGCGGATTTTTACCGCCTGATGCAGCCACGATGGTACAAAGGCTTCCAACATATAGTTTTTCCACTAAGGAATAGACAGCCTTCAGCTTCATCACCATGTTTTGCCCAAGGTTGGAGCTTCTGGCACCTGCAAGATAAGTGTTGTCAGGCGAGTTATATTCAAACTTTCAAGTCGCCAGGCGGGTTATTGCTATTGATTCAAAGTTTTACTTACCAAAGATGGCTTCGGTCATCTGAGAAATATGGTGTTTTAAGCTAGTCAATTCTTCAGCCACCGGCTTCAGTTGGTTTTCGGCGTCTTGTGCTCGTTTCAACAGAGCGGCCTTTTTGGTCTCAAAGTGCGGCGAAATCTGCCTTGATCTTTTCCAGTTCTTCCACAGAAGACTTCAGGCTTGATTCAGCCTTGGCGCGTTTCGCTTGTTTAGATTCTAAGCTTTTTTTTATGCCGGCTAAGTTTGACTCGCCCAGACTTAAAGATTCCTGCAAAATAAGGAGATAATTCAGTTAACAAATACGGAAGAAAGCCGACAATCGTGTCAAACCCCGCGCCTGGGGGCTATTTCATGCAAGACAAGTTTATTCAAGTCCCAAGCAGTTGCAAGCAATCTACTTCACACTTGGGGGCTAATGTATGCTATTTTTTCCTTGTCAACATAATACAAAAGACCCGGCTCATCTCACAAAGATAAGCCGGCCCTTGGGGGCTACAGGCAGTTTCTTTCAACCTTACTGATTTGAAAGACCCGGCCCATCTCACAATGATGAGCCGGCCCTTGTGGGCGACATGATGATTCTTTCAAGACTATATCAATTGGAAGACCCGGTTCATCTCATGAGGATGAGCCGGCCCTTGGGGGCTACCTTAAGGATTTCTAAAAAAGTTCTTATTCAAGACCCGGCTTATCATTAGTACGATAACCCGGCCCTTGGGGGCTATGCTTCAAGTTCTAAAGTATTTTATTCAAGTCTTAACCATACTCAAAATTTTCATATGATCAAGACTTGGGGCTACGTAAGGATATATAATAGGAGAAGATTGAGTGTACCTCATATTTCTTCTTAGTCATACTGCCTAAGTTGGCCTCCATGTCCCGGCTTGTAGCCAGGCGGTTTAGGTAGCCAGCATGAAGTTCTTCAGCACCGAAGTCCTCGTATTTGGGCAGCTCAAGCTTTGCTTTACCCTTTTCAAGAAAGGGTGTCTCATCTTTGGCTATGTGCTTGGCTAACACATTTGAGGTATCTAGGGTCTTATGACCCGCTCCGGTGATGATAATATCTTTGTTGTCCCCTTCTTGAGAGGGAATGTCTTCAGTTGCCTTGGTAGGGCTGGAAGCAACAGTCGGACTTGGCGGGTTCAGCTCGCTCGCGGGTTAGCATCCATATCCCTAGCTTCGATAGCTGCCGGGTCAGACTGCGGGGGCGGGTCACCCTGGTTATCATGCTGGTCTTCAGGTTTCTCAATGTCCACCTCAGGGGTTGCCAAGATTTGTTCATCAGACTTAGGAATGTCAGGATTTGTTGACGACTCGCCCACTTTCCTTATCTTGGCTTTGGCTTTGGCCCTGCGAAGAAGATAGCTTGTTAAGTTATATGCGGCAACGGTTACAAGGTTCAATTGAAAAGATAATTACCCTAGATTTATAACCAAGGCCGGCAACTATGTAGAAGACGAGTCTCCTGAAGACAGTGGCGACTCCTGATAATTGGAATCAGAAGGATTAAGTGGCTGCCTGACAAGGCCAGCTTTGGGTAAAGAAGGAGTTGGACTGTGTGGCACCTCGTTACGCCGCTTGCGAGTAGAGGGTTCATGAGTTAACCCAGCCACCAGATCTCTAGAGCCACCACTCCTAGTTTGGCGCCTCGACTCATGCTTAATTTTCTTCAAAATAAAGGTCAGGTCTAAATAAGCATCTGGATGAGAAAAGCTTACTTTCCGGATGACCCGCCTTATCTTCTTTAGAGGCAAGGAGTCTGAGCCGGAGGAGATGGAAATTACCTCGGTATCCTCGGCCTGGTTTGTTGCAACATCACCCTGAGAGTAAGAGGAGTCAGCTAGTTCGATAAAGAGACAGCCAAGGGAGTAAAGTTCTACCTCTGACTGTTCATCAGCCTCCGGTGACTCGCCCGCGGTTGCCGGCTCATTTATAGCAGCTCGTTTATTCTTCTTCCAAGCCGATGTGGTTTTAGATTTGGTTACCTGAGTTTTCCTCTTCCTATTCTAGAAGGGAGAGTCAGCCTGCACAGTTGAGAAAGGTCAGAAAATGAAGTGCAGAGTAAAGTAATGATTTACAAACTGGATAAAAAAAGTGTGCTTACTGGAGGCGCCGGGTTAAGTTTGGAGAATGGTGGCAGTCCTATTTTGTTGCAGCTCTCCTGGTTCTCCCCAAGCAGGCTCTTTACAACTTTGTTAACTTCATCAGTGGTGAAGTTATCAGAACTGTAAACTTTACCACTGAGGGTCGTTTGACTCGCCCGAGTACTCACACATTAAGCTGGGTTGGCGGCTTAAAGGGAGGATTCTCCATGCAACCCAACACCGGGCTAGATCAACCCCTGTTAAACCATTGGCCAGCAAAGCCCTCAATTTTGGATAGACAGGGGTGGCTTCAGCATGTTCCTCAGGAATAATCCGGCTTGGGAGATCTAAGTCCATGGGAGGGCGGTCCTCTCTGTAACCCGGTAAAGGGTTTTCATTAGCTGGGGCGGTATTCTTGAATAAAACCAAGTCTTGATCCATCCCTTAGGGTGACTTGGTAGGGTAGCTGAAGGAAAACAGTCGTCTCTGCGTCTCTGGATTGAAATTCCACCGAGTTCTAGGCTCGGGCCATCTGCACATTCTGTTTGGCGATTCATATAGAAAAATTCCTTAAAGAGGGCAACAATGGGCTCCATTTGCAGATATGCTTCGCATAGGATTTGAAAGTGGCAGATGTTGGATATGGAGTTTGGGCCCAAGTCTTGAGGATGAAGGTTAGAATAGTTCAAGACGTCCCAAAAGAATTTTGACCCGGGCGGAGAGAAGCCTCTAAGGAGATGGTCAGTAAAAACCACAACTTCTCCTTCGTCGGGTCGAGGAACATCATCCCCTTGGCCGGCTCGCCAGCCAATTTCTTCTTGAGCCGCCAGAAAACCTTGATTTTGATAATCCTTAAGGATGAGCTCGGAAACTTGGGAAGGCACCCAATTGCAAAGAGTGGTTTTTGACATATTGAGCCACCTAAATAAGATGGAGGGCTGCGGAAATATAAATGGCGAGTTACTTAAAAAATAACGACTCGTCACCTCGATCATATGAACAAAATAGCATAATGGGTAAGTCGCCCTTAAATGGTGTGCCAGCTTAGCAGCAGATGCAGTTTCTAAATACCTAGCGAGGTACAATATGCTAGTGAGTCGCCCAAGATTCGAAGGCGAGTTAACTATGTTGGGGATTGCTAAGTTTTTTTTACTAAGTATGGGATAAACAAGTTTCAACTAGAGCAGCTACAATTTTGGATCTACAGACAGTTTGAAAAAGGTAAATAATTGCTAAACCTAATGGTAGCGGCGGAAGAACTGATGAGCTATTCGTGGATATAGAAGAAGTACATTCTATTTAGATGCAAGGCCAATATTGAATCTATTACCGCAGCATTTCTATGGGCATCTCAGAGAAAATACAAGATCTACTCAAGATATGATGAAGGAAAGCGGACGAACGCCAACGAACTTCCTGAACTCAGATGAACTAGTGTGAATCTGAGAAGGGGAGATGTGAGTACCTGGCTGTGACAGCAGAAGGCGGAAGGGCACCGCTAAACTCCAGCGATGGTGGGTTGGCGCTATGGTCCCGAGCGAGACGGCCGATGAAGGTCGACGGGCGCAGCGGAGCTCCGGTCACGAGAAGCTTCGAGAGGAAGAAGAAGAAGCGGAGTGGACAAGGTAAAAATGAAAAGGAGGACCCCCCTGCTTATTTATAAGGAGAAGGCAAGAGTAAATGGCAGGTGCGAAAATCGAGGAGGCGCAGTAACTTTTGGAGCAAAAAGACGCCTTGGTTTTCGGGATAAGTGGATGTGCGAAAGATTCGTCATGACATCATGAGGGATTTCCCAAAATTGCGGAGGTGACATCATCATTTCATAAGGCGGGTTGTGAAGTGTTTTTTCCAAGCTTGGATTGTAAGACTCAGAGGGAAGACTCGCCAGACAGATGGATTGAAGATTGACATGAATGAATTCAAATCAATATGGGGCCTAATGTTGGGGATATAACCCCATGATATAACCCGCTGTGCGTTGGCCGGGTCATATTACTAGCGACTCTTGGAGCCATGCTTCAGATGGGCTAGAGTGATCAAGACGCAAGACTGGCAGGGCGGCTTACAAGATGGGTCAGCTTAGGGCCCGGAACCAGAAGGCGGCGGGCGGCCTAGAGGCATAAGCCGCCATATGGTATCTTGCCACAGAAGGTGATGCTTGCTTGAACTACGTCGGTATTTCCCCAAAGAGGAAGGGATGATGCAGCACAGCAACGGTAGGTATTTCCCTCAGTCATGAGACCAAGGTTATCGAACCAGTAGGAGAACCAAGCAACACTACATAAACAACACCTGCACACAAAGAACAAATACTTGCAACCCGACGTGTTAAAGGGGTTGACAATCCCTTTCGGGTAACGGCGCCAGAAATTGGCAAACGGACATAAGATAAATTGTAGTAGATTGATAGATGCAAAAAAAGCAAATAAAATTCAGCGAGGTATTTTTGGGTTTTTGGATAATATAGATCTGAAAATAAAAGTGGCAAATAAAAAAAAAGGCAAATAGCAAAATAGATCTGAAAATATATGATGAGAAAATAGACCCCGGGGCCGTAGATTTCACTAGTGGCTTCTCTCGAGAAAAAGCATACGGTGGGTAAACAAATTACTGTTGGGCAATTGATAGAACTTCAAATAATTATGACGATATCCAGGCAATGATCATTATATAGGCATCACGTCTAAGGTTAGTAGACCGACTCCTGCCTGCATCTACTACTATTACTCCGCACATCGACCGCTATCCAGCATGCATCTAGTGTATTAAGTTCATGGAAAAACGGAGTAATGCAATAAGAACGATGACATGATGTAGACAAGATCTATTTATGTAGAAATAGACCCCATCTTGTTATCCTTAATGGCAACGATACATACGTGTCAGTTCCCCTTCTGTCACTGGGATCAAGCACCGTAAGATCGAACCCATCACAAAGCACCTCTTCCATGGCAAGAAAAATCGATCTATTTGGCCTAACTAAACCAAAGATTCGAAGAAGAAATACAAGGCTATAAGCAATAATGCATATAAGAGATCAAAAGACTCAAATAACTTTCATGGATAAAAACATAGATCTGATCAACTCAAAGTTCATCGGATCCCAACAAACACACCGCAAAAAAGAGTTACAACAAATAGATCTCCAAGAGACCATTGTATTGAGAATCAAAAGAGAGAGAGGAAGCCATCTAGCTACTGCCTACGGACCCGTAGGTCTACAATGAACTACTCACGCATCATCGGAGAGGCACCAATGAGGATGATGAACCCCTCCGTGATGGTGTCTAGATTGGATCTGTGGTTTCTGGAACTTGCGGTGGCTGGAATTGATTTTCGTCGACTCCCTAGGGTTTCTGGAATATTGCGGTATTTATAGAGCAAAGAGGCGGTGCGGGAGGTGGCCGAGGTGGGCACAACCCACCTGGGCGCGCCTGGGCCCCTAGGTGCGCCCTGGTGGGTTGTGCTCCCCTCGGAGCCCCCCTCAGGTACTTTCTTGGCCCAACTTGTGTCTTCTGGTCCAGAAAAAATCACCAAAAAGTTTCGTTGCGTTTGGACTCCGTTTGGTATTGATTTCCTGTGAAGTAAAAAACAAGCAAAAAATAGCAACTGGCACTGGGCACTATGTCAGTAGGTTAGTCCCAAAAAATGATATAAAGTTGCTATAAAATGATTGTAAAACATCCAAGAATGATAATATAATAGCATGGAACAATAAAAAATTATAGATACGTTGGAGACGTATCAGAAGGCAAGGCGACTTAGAGTTGGACTCAGTCACGGGTCATGAAACGACCCAGGTCCTTGTAAGCTGGAGGCCTCGACCTGTATATAAAGGCGAGTCCTCGACACAGATAGATCAGGTTACAATCAATCGATAGCTAGGTCAAGTGAATCAGCTCCCTTGTAATTGATACTCAAGTAATAAGCAGAAAAGCAGGAGTAGGCTTTTACCTCCACCGTGAGGGGCTGAACCTGGGTAAATCTGTGTCTCTCGATTCCGATCAACCCCTACAAGCTAATCACCCGGTTGCGATGGCCTCACGTCTAAGTCCTCACACTAGGACATCTGCCGTGACAAAACCACGACAGGTAGCAAGGCACGTATGTGTATTGTTTCCATTAAGGGTAAAATGATGAGGTTTATTCATATTGCTTGAATTTATTCTGTCTACATCATGTCATCATACTTCATGCATTACTCTGTTTGTTATGAACTTAATACATGGAGAGGTAGGCATAGAAGCGCTCTTGAAGTGGAGTAATAGTAGTAGATGCAGGCAGGAGTCGGTCTACTTGTCACGGACGTGATGCCTATATACATGATCATTACCATGAATAACATCATAACTATGCATTTTTTCATCAATTGCCCAACAGTAATTTGTCTACCCACCGTATACTATTTATTCGAGAGAGGAGCCTCTAGTGAAAACTATGGCCCCCGGGTCTATCTTTATCATATTAATAAAACAAAAAATACCTTGTAGCAATTTATTTACTTTTCTTTTGCTTCGCAATTTATCAATCTATCTATACCAGATTTGATCCTTGCAAGTAACGAGTTGAAGGGGATTGACAACCTTATTGCCCGCGTTGGGTGCAAGTATTTGCTCTTTTGTGTGAAGGTGTTGTTCACTAGGATTTGCGTGGTTCTCCTATTGGTTCGATAACCTTGGTTCTCACTAAAGAAAATACTTATTAGCTACTATATTGCTTCACCCTTTCTCTTTGGGGAAAATCCCAACGCAACTCACAATTAGTAGCGTCGAACATAGGTAGAGAAATCTTAATTGCCTCGGTAGTCGCGAGAGGAGGCGAAGCCATGTTATACTTTTTATACTTTTTCAGTCAGGAGTTATCGCTAGAGTTTGTCCAATAGAGATCCATGCTCTTTCGAAAAAAATTAAAAACCATAAATTAACACGTGGTTGGATGGTAAGGAGGACAGTGGTATCCTAGACCACAAGGGTTTAAGTCCCAAGGCCAAGTCCAATGCACGACCCCAAATGGACGTCTGTTTTGTCCGGATTTTATCCGTTTGGGTAGGGCAATGGGGCGGCGTCTGGCCGTTTTCCTGGATAGCGTGTGGGCGCATCTGGTCCGCCATGGCTGGTTGGTTCTCATATGTATACATTGTTTGGCCACTAAAAACACATTTCTTTTATTCCATCAACGACATTTTGATACATTGAAATACATTTACCAATTCTTCGCTAGGAGAGCAAGACCAAAGAAAACAAGAACCACAGTTAGACATTTTAAAAGATATCCAACTTGTTGGAAATATGCCCTAGAGGCAATAATAAAGTGGTTATTATTATATTTCCTTATTCATGATAATCGTTTATTATCCATGCTATAATTGTATTGACCGAAAACTCAAATACATGTGTAGATACATAGACAACAACATGTCCCTAGTAAGCCTCTACCAGACTAGCTCATTGATCAAAGATGGCTATGGTTTCCTAGCCATGGACATGAGTTGTCATTTGATAACGGGATCACATCATTAGGAGAATGATGTGATGGACAAGACCCAAACTGTAAACGTAGCATATGACCGTGTCAAGTTTATTGCTATCATTTTCTGCATGTCAAGTATATGATCCTATGACCATGAGATCATGCAACGCACTGACACCGGAGAAATACCTTGTGTGTACCAAACATCGCAACATAACTGGGTGACTATAAAGGTGCTCTATAGGTATCTCCGAGGGTGTCTGTTGAGTTGGCATGGATCAAGACTGGGATTTGTCACTCCGTATGACGGAGAGGTATCTCAGGGACCACTTGGTAATACAACATCACGATAAGCTTGCAAGCAATGTGACTAAAGAGTTATCCACGGGATCTTGTATTACAGACGAGTAAAGAGACTTGCCGGTAACAAGATTGAACTAGGTATGGTGATACCGACGATCGAATCTCGGGCAAGTAACATACCAATAGACAAAGGAACTGCATACGGGATTAGCTGAATCCTTGACATCGAGGTTCGACCGATAAGATCTTCATGGAATATGTAGGAACCAATATGGGCATCCAGGTCCCGCTATTGTTTATTGACCATAGAGGTGTCTCGGTCATGTCTGCATAGTTCTCGAACCCGCAGGGTCTACACACTTAACGTTTGGTGACGATATAAGTATAGTTGAGTCGTTATGGTGATTACCGAAGGTTGTTCGGAGTCCCGGATGAGGTCCCAGACGTGACGAGGAACTCCGAAATGGTCCGGAGGTGAAGATTGATATATAGGACGAAGGGAATCGGAGTCCGGAAGTGTTCCGTAGGTACCGGGTGTTGGCCAGTGTGACCGAAAGGGGTTTCGGGGGCCTCGGCAAGTGTTGGGGGGCCTCATGGGCCTAGGGGAGGGGGCACACCAGCCCAGTAAGGGGCTGTGCATTCCCCCTCACCCCATCCCACGTAACGAGAAGGGGTGGGGGCGCCCCCCTAGGGAAGCCACCCCCTTTGCCTTGGGGGCCAAGGCTCCCGGGGGGAGGCGCACCAAAACCCATCTAGGGTTTCCCCCTGGTGGCCGCCGGCCCCCCTAGGGAACCCTAGGGCGCCCCTCCTCCTCCCTTCCCCGTATATATAGACGAGGAGATGGAGGGCAGCTGGACCCCATCTATGCCACGACGCTGCCCTTCCTCTCCCTCGTAATCTTCTTCTTCTCCGTAGTGCTTAGCGAAGCTCTGCCGAGATTTCTCCACCACCACCGCCACCACACCGTCGTACTGCCGGAGGACTCGAGCTACTACTTCACCATCGCTCGCTGGATCAAGGAGGTGAAGGCGTCATCAAGCCATACGTGTGTTGAACGCGGAGGTGCCGTCCGTTCGGCACTTGGAACGGAGTTCGCGGGACGGATCGTGATTGGATCGCGAAGACGTTCGACTACATCAACCGCGTTTCTTAACACTTCCGCTTAGCGATCTACAAGGGTATGTAGATCCAATCTCTCCTCTCGTAGATGTTCATCTCCTAGATTGATCTTGGTGAGCGTAGGAAATTTTTTGTTTCCCATGCAACGTTCTCCAATAGTGGCATCATGAGCTAGGTCTATGCGTAGATGACATCACAAGTAGAACACAACGGAGTTTGTGGGCATTGATATTCAGATTGCTTCCTTCCTTGGTCTTTTCTTGATTCAGCGGTATTGTGGGATGAAGCGGCCCGGACTAACTTTACATGTCCACGTACATGAGACCGGTTCCATCGACTGACATGTGACTTTGTTGCATAAAGATGGCTGGCGGGTGTCTGTCTCTCCCACCTTAGTTGAATCGGATTCGACAAAGGCGGTCCTTGTAGAAGGTTAAATAGCAACTTGCATATCACCGTTGTGGCTTTGGCGTAGGTAAGAATCGTTCTTGCTAGATACCCATAGCAGCCACGTAAGACATGCAACAACAATTAGAGGACGTCTAACTTGTTTTTGCAGGGTATGTTGTGATATGATATGGCCAATGACATGATGAAATATATTTGATGTATGAGATGATCATGTTTGTAATAGTTTATATCGACTTGCATGTCGATGCATACAGCAACCAGCAGGAGCCATAGGGTTGTCTTTAATTACTGTATGACCTGTGTGTCAATCATTAAGCGCTATGTAATGCTTTACTTTATCGCTAAGCGGTAGCAATAGTAGTAGAAGCATGGTTGGCGTGACAACCCCGATGGCGACACGATGATGGAGATCATGGTGTCATGTCGGTGACGACGGAGATCGTGCCGGTGCTTTGGAGATGGAGATCAAAAGCATGAGGTTATGGCCATATCATGTCACTTATGATTTGCATGTGATGTTAATCCTTTTATGCATCTTATTTTGCTTAGGGCGATGGTAGCATTATAAGGTGACCCCTCACTAAAATTTCAAGATAAAATTGTGTTCTCCCCAAGTGTGCACCGTTGCGAAAGTTCGTCGTTTCGAAGCACCACATGATGATCGGGTGTGATAGACTCTACGTTCACATACAATGGGTGCAAGCCAGTTCTGCACATGCGGAACACTTGGGTTAAACTTGACGAGCCTAGCATGTACAGACATGGCCTCGGAACACAAGAGACCGAAAGGTCGAACACGAGTCATATAGTAGATATGATCAACATGGAGATGTTCACCATTGAAACCACCTCATCTCACGTGATGATCGGACTTGGGTTGGTGAATTTGGATCGTGTTACACTCGGACAACCGGAGGGATGTTGATTTGAGTGGGAGTTCTTAGGTAATATGATTAATTGAACTCATTATCATGAACAACAGTCTAAATTTGCCTTTGCAAATTTATGTTGTAGATCAATGGCTCGTGCAGTAGCTCCCCTGAATTTCAATGCATTCCTAGAGAAAGTTAAGCTGAAAGATGATGGAAGTAACTTTGTGGACTGGGCCCGTAATCTGAGGATTATCCTCACGGCTGCCCAAAAGGCTTATGTCCTTGTTGCACCGCTTGGTGCGCCACCCCCTCCAGCGACTGTGGATGTTGTGAACGCCTGGCAGTCGCGTGTTGATGACTACTCAATAGTTCAGTGCGCCATGCTGTATAGCTTAGAGCCGGGACTTCAAAGGCGTTTTGAACGTCATGGAGCATATGAGATGTTCCAGGAGTTGAAGTTTATCTTTGAGAAGAATGCCCGGATCGAGAGGTATGAGACCTCCGATAAATTCTATGCTTGCAAGATGGAGGAGAACGGGTCTGTCAGTGAGCACATACTCAGAATGTCTGGGTACTACAATCGTCTGGTTGAGTTGGGAGTTGAGCTCCCGCCAGAGGCTGTCACTGACAGGGTTCTTCAATCGCTACCACCTAGCTACAAGAGCTTTGTGTTGAACTATAACATGCAAGGGATGAACAAGTCAGTCTCCGAGCTATTCGCGATGCTGAAAGTCGCTGAGTCAGACATCCAGAAGGAGAATCAAGTGTTGATGGTGAATAAAACCACTAGTTTCAAGAAAGGCAAGGGAAAGAAGGGAAACTTCAAGAAAGGTGGCAAAGCAGTTGCTCCTCCCGTGAAGAAACCCAAGGCTGGACCCAAGCCAGAGACTGAGTGCTTCTATTGCAAGGGAACTGACCACTGGAAGCGGAACTGCCCAAAGTATCTGGCCGACAAGAAGGTGGCCAATGTCAACAAAGGTATATATGATATACATGTTATTGATGTGTACCTTACCAACTCTCGTTGTAGTGCCTGGGTATTTGATACCGGTTCGGTTGCTCACATTTGCAACTCAATGCAGGAACTACGGAATAGATGAAGGCTGGCGAAGGACGAAGTGACGATGTGCGTGGGAAATAGTTCCAAGGTTGATGTGATCACCGTCGGCACGCTCGCTCTTCGATTACCATTGGGATTAGTGATGAACCTGAATAATTGTTATTTAGTGCCTGCGTTGAGCATGAACATTATATCTGGATCTTGTTTAATGCGAGACGGTTACTCATTTAAATCAGAGAATAATGGTTGTTCTATTTATATGGGTAATATCTTTTATGGTCATGCACCCATTGTGAGGGGTTTATACTTATTGAATCTCGATAGTGATGATACACATGTTCATAACATTGATGCCAAAAGATGTAGAGTTGATAATGATAGTACCACTTTCTTGTGGCACTACCGCTTAGGTCATATTGGTGTAAAGCGCATGAAGAAACTCCATGCTGATGGACTTTTGGAGTCACTTGATTTTGAATCACTTGACACATGCAAACCATGCCTCATGGGCAAGATGACTAAGACCCCGTTTTCCGGAACAATGGAACGGGCAAGTGACTTGTTGGAAATCATACATACTGATGTGTGCGGTCCGATGAGCGTTGACGCGTGCGGTGGATATCGTTACTTTCTCACCTTCACCGATGACTTAAGTAGATACGGGTATATTTACTTAATGAAGCATAAGTCTGAAATGTTTGAAAAGTTCAAGCAATTTCAGAGTGAAGTTGAGAATCATCGTAACAAGAAGATTAAATTCCTACGATCCGATCGAGGGGGAGAATGTCTGAGTTATGAGTTTGGCAATCACTTAAGACAATGTGGAATTGTTTCACAGTTGACGCCACCTGGAACACCACAGCGTAATGGTGTGTCCGAACGTCGTAATCGTACCTTATTGGATATGGTGCGTTCTATGATGTCTCTTGCCGATTTGCCACTATCATTTTGGGGTTATGCGTTAGAGATAGCTGCATTCATTTTAAATAGGGCACCATCTAAGTCCGTTGAGACGACACCGAATGAACTGTGGTTTGGCAAGAAACCTAAGCTGTCGTTCCTTAAGGTTTGGAGCTGCGATGCTTACGTCAAAAGGCTTCAGCCCGAAAAGCTTGAACCCAAAGCGGACAAATGCGTCTTCATAGGATACCCAAAAGAGACGGTTGGGTATAACCTCTATCTCAGATCCGAAGGCAAAGTGTTTGTCGCTAAGAATGGGTCCTTTCTCGAGAAGGAGTTTCTCTCGAAAGAATTGAGTGGGAGGAAGATAGAACTTGATGAGGTTGTTGAACCTTTACTTCAACAAGTGAGTAGTGCAGCGCAGAAAGATGTTTCTGTGACACCTACGTCAGTTGAATAGGAAGTTAATGATAGTGATCATGAAGTTTCAGATCAAGTTACTATCGAACCTCGTAGGTCGACAAGGGTACGTACAGCTCCTGAGTGGTATGGTAACCCTGTCTTAGATGTCATGTTGTTGGACAACGATGAACATACGAGCTATGGAGAAGCGATGGTGGGCCCGGATTCCGACAAATGGTTAGAGGCCATGAAATCCAAGATGGGATCCATGTATGAAAACAAAGTATGGACTTTGGAAGTATTACTTGAAGGGCGAAAGGCCATTTGGAATAAATGGATCTTCAAGAAGAAGACGGACGCTGACGATAATGTCACCGTCTATAAAGCTCGACTTGTGGCAAAGGGGTTTTCACAAGTTCAAGGAGTTGACTACGATGAGACTTTCTCACCCGTAGCGATGCTTAAGTCCGTCAGAATCATGTTGGCAATAGCATCATTTTTCGATTATGAAATCTGGCAGATGGATGTCAAAACAGCGTTCCTTAACGGTTTCCTTAAGGAAAAGTTGTATATGATGCAACCGGAAGGTTTTGTCGATCCAGAGAATGCTGACAAAGTGTGCAAACTCCAGCGATCCATTTATGGACTGGTGCAAGCATCTCGGAGTTGGAATCTTCGCTTTGATGAGGTGATCAAAGTATTTGGGTTTATACAAGTTTACGGAGAAGCTTGTATTTACGAGAAAGTGAGTGGGAGCTCTATAGCGTTTCTAATATTATATGTGGATGACATATTGCTGATTGGAAACAATATAGAACTTTTGGAAAATGTGAAGGAATATTTGAACAAGAGTTTTTCAATGAAGGACCTAGGAGAAGCTGCTTTCATATTGGGCATCAAGATCTATAGAGATAGATCGAGACGGTTGATAGGACTTTCACAAATCACATACCTTGATAAGATTTTGAAGAAGTTCAAAATCGATCAGTCCAATAAGGGGTTCTTGCCTGTTTTACAAGGTGTGAAGTTGAGTCAGACTCAATGCCCATCGACTACAGAGGATAGAGAAAAGATGAGTGTCATCCCCTATGCCTCCGCCATAGGCTCTATCATGTATGCAATGTTGTGCACAAGACCAGATGTCAGCCTTGCCATAAGTATGGCCGGAAGGTTTCAAAGTAATCCAGGAGTGGATCACTGGACAGCGGTGAAGAATATCCTTAAGTACCTGAAAAGGACTAGGGAAATGTTTCTCGTTTATGGAGGTGATCAAGAGCTCGTCGTAAAGGGTTACGTCGATGCAAGCTTTGACACTAATCCGGATGACTCTAAGTCTCAAACCGGATGCGTATATATTCTAAATGGGGGAGCGGTAAGCTGGTGCAGTTCCAAGCAAAGCGTGGTAGCTGATTCTACATGCGAAGCAGAGTACATAGCTGCCTCGAAGGCAGCAAAGGAAGGTGTCTGGATGAAGTAGTTCATGACAGATCTTGGAGTTGTGCCTAGTGCACTGGACCCGATGACTCTGTTCTGTGACAACACTGGTGCCATTGCTCTAGCCAAGGAACCGAGGTTTCACAAGAGGACCAGACACATAAAGCGACGCTTCAATTCCATCAGCGATTACATCAAGGAGGAAGACATAAACATTTGCAAGATACATACGGATCTGAATGTTGCAGATCTGTTGACTAAACCTCTTCCATGGGCGAAGCATGATCAACACCAGACCTCTATGGGTGTTAGATTCATTACCATGTAATGCTAGATTATTGACTCTAGTGCAAGTGGGAGACTATTGGAAATATGCCCTAGAGGCAATAATAAAGTGGTTATTATTATATTTCCTTGTTCATGATAATCGTTTATTGTCCATGCTATAATTGTATTGATCGGAAACTCAAATACATATGTGGATACATAGACAACAACATATCCCTAGTAAGCCTCTACCGGACTAGCTCGTTGGTCAAAGATGGCTATGGTTTCCTAGCCATGGACTTGAGTTGTCATTTGATAACGGGATCACATCATTAGGAGAATAATGTGATGGACAAGACCCAAACTATAAACATAGCATATGATCGTGTCAAGTTTATTGCTATCGTTTTCTGCATGTCAAGTATATGTTCCTATGACGATGAGATCATGCAACGCACTGACACCGGAGGAATACCTTGTGTGTACCAAACGTTGCAACGTAACTGGGTGACTATAAAGGTGCTCTACAGGTATCTCCGAGGGTGTCTGTTGAGTTGGCATGGATCAAGACTGGGATTTGTCACTCCGTATGACGAAGAGGTATCTCAGGGCCCACTCGGTAATACAACATCACTATAAGCTTGCAAGCAATGTGACTAAAGAGTTAGCCACGTGATCTTGTATTACAGAACGAATAAAGAGACTTGCCGGTAATGAGATTGAACTAGGTATGATAATACCGACGATCGAATCTCGGGCAAGTAACATACCGATAGACAAAGGGAACTGCATACGGGATTAGCTGAATCCTTGACATCGAGGTTCGACCGATAAGATCTTCATAGAATATGTAGGAACCGATATGTGCATCCAGGTCCCGCTATTGGTTATTGACCGTAGAGGTGTCTTGGTCATGTCTGCATAGTTCTCGAACCCGCAGGGTCTACACACTTAACGTTTGGTGACGATATAAGTATAGTTGAGTCATTATGGTGATTACCGAAGGTTGTTCGGAGTCCCTGATGAGATCTCGAACATGACGAGGAACTTCGGAATGGTCCGAAGGTGAAGATCGATATATAGGACGAAGGGAATTGGAGTCCGGAAGTGTTCCGGGGGTACCGGGTGTTGGCCAGTGTGACCGAAAGGGTTTTCGGGGGCCCCGGCAAGTGTTGAGGGGCCTCATGGGCCTAGGGGAGGGGGCACACCAGCCCACTAAGGGGCTGTGCGTTCCCCCTCACCCCATCCCACGTAACCAGAAGGGGTGGGGCGCCCCCCTGGGGCAGCCACCCCCTTTGCCTTGGGGGCCAAGGCTCCCGGGGGGGAGGCGCACCAAAACCCATCTAGGGTTTCCCCCTGGTGGCTGCTGGCCCCCCTAGGGAACCCTAGGGCGCCCCTCCTCCTCCCTTCCCCCTATATATAGATGAGGAGAGGGAGGGCAGCCGGACCCCATCTATTCCGCGGCGCTGCCCTTCCTCTCCCTCGTAATCTTCTTCTTCTCCGTAGTGCTTAGCGAAGCTCTGTCGAGATTTCTCCACCACCACAGCCACCACGATGTCGTGCTGCTGGAGGACTCGAGCTACTACTTCACCATCGCTCGCTGGATCGAGCAGGTGAAGGCGTCATCAAGCTGTACGTGTGTTGAACGCGGAGGTGCCGTCCGTTCGGCACTTGGATCGAAGTTCGTGGGACGGATCGTGATTGGATCGTGAAGACGTTCGACTACATCAACCGTGTTTCTTAACGCTTCCACTTAGCGATCTACAAGGGTATGTAGATCCAATCTCTCCTCTCGTAGATGTTCATATCCTAGATTGATCTTGGTGAGCGTAGGAATTTTTTTGTTTCCTATGCAACGTTCTCCAACACAACTTTCATAACTGCTCCCACTAGTTGGATTAATATCTTGTGTACGTCTTCATTGTTGATATGCGGCTTCTCAAGCTTGCACACTTCTTTCTTCTTTGATTCTAAAGAAGTACACGTTGCTTCGCATCTAATCTCATCTCTAGCCTCTATTCTTGCAACGAGTGCACGAACATCTATCAAATTTCGTACTATCAATAGGTCGATGTATTATTCTTCCCAATACCAAAACTTTCATCCATCCTACACACAAATTTGAGTATAAGCAATGCGAGCTACCGAAAATGCGCCGAATCCAGGAGCACAACCGAATCAAAATAAGCACATACCCCATCTTTTGTGCACTTGATGAACACCCATCCGGGATGTTCCGGCATGGTAGAAATATGGTGCACAACCTGCCGCGGGCAGTCGTCGCACTTTATGAGCGGCAACGGTGAGCCGACAAGCCGCTAGGCCAGCGCCGAGCCCGGGCGACAACCGGGCGTGTCTTTGTCGGCGAACCACCGACGGGATAGATCCAAGCGGCTAGAGGTGGAGTCAATACCTGCATGCGGCGCGGAGGCGTTGTCGGGTTGTGCGGTCCTGTACCCGGCCAATCCATGGCAAGCCACAGTCGCCGACGGTTGGGATGCGCCAAATCACGCCGCCGTAGATCTATCGGGTGGCCGTCGGCGCCGGGACGAGAGAGGCACCAATCCGGTGGTCGTGTTTTGGGCGCCGGGCTGGACAGCGAGGCGGCCGACCAAATGGGTGGCGGCAGCTATGGCGGGGGTAGGGGGTGGGGGACGACGGGATGGAAGGAGGAGAAAAGAAAAAGGGGCGTATGTGTCCCCGAGGGGCGGGCCAGGGGAGGACAAGGACACACGTCCCTTCTGCCCGCGTGTGTCCATTTCGACGCAAACACGACCCAAATTTGGGTCGGGAATGGGTCGGAACCGGACAAAAACAGACGTTTGTCCGTTTACTCCCACGTGTTGGACCGTGTTTTGTGTTCGCTTAGCCCCAAATGGACGCGGGCGGACTATTTGTGGCCGTGCGTTGGTGTTGACCTAAATTGACATTGGTGCTCGCGTTTTCTTGGATTTATTCCAGGCCTTCCGGTGATGTGCGTTCAGTGTGCAGATGTTCTCATTGACTACGGTGACTTCGTCAATCTTAAGATGATGTGCCGGCTCTGTCTCAGAGATGCTCATAAGAGTAGGGTGTGCGTGCATGCATTCATAGGGACGAGTATATGTGCATATGTACGAGTGTGTGCATCTGTACCGTGTTAAAAATCTATACCTATACCTAATAATAAAGTTGCGGTATGTCACGAAAATTGCCCCTAAAATTGCAAAATGTTACCCACCAATGACATCTATAAGTGGTAAAATACGTTTCACACAAGGGAATCCCCCGCCTGGGCCACAACATGCAGTAGGGACCTCATATACTACGTTCTACGCGTTGGGAGAAGATGCAGCGCACCCGTTTGAGCCGGTTCATCTCTGGGCGGCCTGTTTTTTAATTTCTTTTTTTCTTTTTTTACTTTAAATATTTTGGGACTTTAAAAAAAGTTCCAAAATTTTTAAAATGAGAATTTTTAAATAAAATATTTAATAAATTATAAAATGTCCGTGGATTCAAAATGTTCGCGATTTTATGAAAAAAATGTTTGCTTATTCAAGAGTTGTTCGAAATTTTGTAAACAAATGTTTGGGAAATCAAAAATAGTTCATGATATTTTTAAAAGTTCATGTATTAAAAAATGTTAATGAAATTGAACAAAATTTCGCCAATTCAAAAAAGTTCATGAATGAAAAAATATCCTAAAAATTCAAAAACTGTTTGTGACTTACAAAATAGTTTATTCATTCATAAAATGTTCGCTGATTCAAAAATTGATCATGCATTTCAAAAAATGTTTGTTAAATGAAAAACATGTTCATGAATTTAAAAAATTGTTCCACCAATTTCCAAAACAATGTTCGTCCATTCTAGAAATGTTCTCGATTCAAGAAAATTGTTAAAAATATGTTCACACTTTTTTAAAAATGTTTGCAAATAGTATAAAATGTTCATGAATTCAAAAATATTCTTGATTTTTGAAAATTTGTAGAAGTGTTCATGAATTTGAAAAATGTTCATGATTTGAGATACGTTCACGAGCTTACGCAAATGTTCGTGATTTCAGGAAATTGAGAGTGATAGTTTATCTCGGCGATGCAGCAAAATGTGATCATGGTCATGGCCTTTGAAGATTATGTTTCTTTTTCTTCCATTGTAACCCATGGGCCCTTTTTTGCTAGTAATTAAAACAGCGGCAAACACAACCGGAAACTCACCTTGCTTTCGGCCACTGAAAAGAGCCATCAGCTCATGTAAGCTCGTGCGGTGCGGGTGCTTTCGCCAACTACCGTGCATCCGCAGCATGTCGTGTGATCGATCTCCGGACGCCGTTGGTTGGCGGGTCACAACTCACAGCTACCGAGCTACACCGTCCCGACCACCAACGCTTTCGAGCTCCTCCTCCGCCCTACGACTCGTGATGTTAGCCCGCGCTTTTTTCCACACTTTATTTATGTGAGCCGCCGCCGTCGGCTTCTCGAGACAGCCACGCCGCCGCCGTGGCTCGAGAGCGGCACAACACACGCACGCAGAGCCGCCGTCATCGAACACCCTTCCCGCCAAGTTCACTTGCTAGGCATTTTTAGCCGACCCCTAAAAATTAATGAAGAATCTAGTGAGTAAAGTGAGTGGACTAAATTTTTACTCCACTAACGTTGGCCGCATCTAGTCGATCCTACTAGTTAATGGAGTAATAACAACTTCAAACACTACACAATATATATCATCAAAATATTAAAATTAAAACATGCATAACATAACCGGCATAACATATAGCAGTTTCGTCATCATGAATTTTAAATAAAACATGCAACGTTCGCTCAAAATTCATCACTTCAACCATAATATTTGATCCAAAATCATCACAAACATAGCATGTGTACGTTGTGGATCGAGCCAACCAATGGTATGCACCACCACCCTCTCGGACACCACCATCAACACCACCACCACCTCGGCCACCACCATCACCACCACCACTTCGGCCACCACCATCACCACCACCACCACCTCGGCCACCACCAACATTCCGAAGAGAGACTTTCAAGATCTCCCCACGAGTGAGCTCCCAATACTTTCCTGCGATTTCATCATCCATTATGTTTCGATTCATAAACATGTTAGCACGTTCTTCGTTCTTCTTGGCATCACGAATCCTCTCCTCCTCAAGTGCAAGTGCAAGCCTACGCTCCTCCGCCTTCAACTATCTCTCTTCGGCCGCCAACTTGACCTTATATTTCTCATCCTCCAACACCTTGAGCTCATTCCACCTCGCCATCTTCTCTTCTTTGCGTTCGGCCGCCAACACCTTCTTGTCTCGATCATTGCCACAAGTTCTTTGTAAGTGCCATCAAATTCATTTCTCTTCTTTCTTTCTTTTGCAATCGTGTTTCCTTCCTATCTATTGTTGGCATCTTCGTCAATCTCGTAATTATGCTCAACCTTGATATCTTTGGAGTGGTCACCGCGATTTTTTGGATCCACTTCTCGTTCTTGCATAGCTCTTTGTAGCAATGATGCAATGTGAAGGGCTTGTGGCCGAACTTGGTGTTCCAATGCTTGAATAATTCTTGGATGTAGGGGCCATACTCCGCCACTTGCACATCGCTCGGTCGTGCATGATTCACTTAATTGATGCAACCGGACCATTGGTTGCATTGGTCACGGATGGTGCTCCAACGATGCCCAAAAGAACCTTGTGTACGGCTTGATCGCACGTCCACGGAGTTGTTGTAGTGCTCGGCAATTCTCTCCCAAAACATAGTCTTCGTTTGATCAGTGCCAATCGTTGCATCCATGGAGATTGCGCACCATGCATCGCAAAGAGCAATATCCTATTTTTGGTTGTAGTGCGTGACCTTAACGCCCACCTGCTTGCTTCGGTCACCTCCACAACCTCCTCTTCCTCGGCCACCTCCTCATTGGCGACCACCTTCTCAGCCTCCTCCTCCTCCTCGGTTGCCTCCTCTTCCTCAGCCACCTCTTGCTCCATGTCTTGGGCCGCCTCTAAATGATGCCAAAAGGAGTCGTAGTTGAGCTCAACAAGTCCAACAGTGCCCGAGGACTCCAAAGACGCGAGGAATTCAGCCTTGTTCATCTCCGCACTACGATAACAAAGCAAACAACATCACCATCGGCCAACAACAATCACTATCGGCCACCAACAAGACGTGGGATTTTTCTTTACCTTGTAGGCATTTCATCGAGCACTTGGCGTCTGCGATGCTTGTTGCCGGCTGCGGCCGTAGCCCGCGCCGAAGCAGTGGCCGTAGGGGGCGCCGGAGTAGCTACACGAGGCGTCGGCCTTGGATGAGGCGCTATTGTGGCCTTCTTCATCTTCTTCTTCGCAGTCGCCTCGGTGAGCGCTGCAGCAGCCGCCGTCGGCTTTCGAACTCATTTGGCTATGGCCGGAGCGGAGGAAGGGCAACGTGTCATTGGCGGAGAGGCGGTGGCCACCCCGAAGGCCATTGGCACGATTGGAGGAGGAGCTTGAACCCAATGGTTTTTTTTCATCCCCAAACTCTTTTTCAGCGCGGGCGGTGGTGCGTGGGTGATTTCTGGCGGCGAAAAGCCGGCGCCGGTGGCCGGCGGGGTGAGGGAAGGGCCCGAGCTATCCATTCCGGCCGGATGGACGGTCATCGGTGGCGGCAGCGGGGCGCGGTGGCTGCGGCGGCGGTAGGCAGGGCGGCGTGGGAGAAAGAGAGACACCGGTTTTACTCGGCCGTGGCGGGAGTGAGCATATTTAGGGAGATTTGGGGGGATATTGGAAGGTGGAGGATAATTTTTACTCCACTACATCGCATAGGAGATCGGCTATGTGCGCCTTAAGAGCATCTACAGCCGCAAGTTGCAAATTTGGCCCCTGAAACGTCCGCGGACACGCCCGGACGCGCCCGCGGACAGTGACCGGGCGGACCTCAAAATTGACCATCTGCAACCACATACCCTATTTTCAAAACACCTATTACATGCAGCGCCATGCGCAATGATCATCCTGTCCGTGTTGGGCCGGCTCGGCTGTCAAAACACACCGAAAATTGCTCATAGTTAAGATTTTCACACCCGTATTAGTCATACCTCGCCGCGTGACGAGTTAGTCGACCGGCTTAAATAGTCGGGTCGTATCGCTTCTGACATTATTGGATCTTTTGTAAAGAAGATAGACTATTACTATGAATCTTCTATGTTTAGTCAGGGTCTATCTCGTTTACTAGGGAAACAATCAAGTCCATACTGCTTTTTATGAATCACAATCTGTCAACAAAAAATCGATGAACAAAACAAAAAATCTACTATGATTGTAGTAGGGGTATCAATGTACATGAACGCGACGAATAATCATCAACTAATGAAATACGGTCTAGTGTCAAGTTATCTCGCTCACGCAACGATAATTGATAGACCTACACAACAACAAAGAAGCTTGCCGGCGTGCGCCGGCGCGGCTATTTAAGCCGGTCGGCGTCCGCCTCGCTCGGCGATGTGGGACTAAAATTTCGGTGCGTCGATGAGAGAGGACGGAGATTCAGTCGCTGCAGGTGGGACCGCTATGACCTGCAGCGGGGTCGGCAGACGCGCCCGGATGCCCCATATCCGGCTTATATTTGGGCTGGATATGAGGCGTGTCGGTCAGCCCGGGCGTTTGAGACTTGTTTGAGGCGTCCGGCTGGGCCGAAATTTCGTGACCGGGCAGCCCGCCCGGGCATCCGAGGAGGGGGTTTGGGATGCCTGCCCGGCTGTAGATGCTCTAAGAGATGATAACCGAATTTATCATCCTTTACGATCTTACTGGAGATCGGTTAGAAATACGAGCATATCCACAGTATGCGCGGACAAAAAAATAGTAGGAAAAAGGAACCGGACCGCACAAGAAACCCAGAGCTGTACTCGCGCACCAACCAACGGCGGGCGGCCGGCTACCGACTCCGTCGCCCTCGTCATCAAATCAATCATCGGGTCACCAAACAAGCGTCCAACAGAAACCTCTCTTCGCTTCTACGGAACACCTCCCCGTCCCGATACGCGATCCCCGTCCCACCACGCCACCACCTGGCCGCGATCACCACGCCGATATATAGGACGATCGAGATGCCGGCGGGTCGTCCTCACGTTACGTCGATCCCCTTCCACGTCCGCTCACCAGTTCTTTAATCCCGCCTCCCCATTTCTTTATCCCCGCCACGGAGATCGGAGATCATCACCCCATCATTCTTTACCTGCTCTGCCCCTGCCCTGCCCG
This sequence comes from Thinopyrum elongatum, assembly GCA_011799875.1. Lineage (NCBI taxonomy): Eukaryota > Viridiplantae > Streptophyta > Magnoliopsida > Poales > Poaceae > Thinopyrum > Thinopyrum elongatum. The sequence continues at coordinate 516,150,394 of CM022303.1, forward strand.
GTGGTTGCACCGATCGGGAGGGACACAACGAATGGAAGCCGCGGCAGCAGCGCCTCGTTTGACCTACCGCTCTATACTACTCTGAGCCCGTACGGGGGATCGCTGGATGCCCACGTTGCCCGTCCGTCCGTCCGTCCGTCCATGGAGTGCAGGTCAAAAGAAAAGAATAGTTCAACAGCCAAATGGGGCCCTAGTTGCCGTGTTGCTGGACTTGGAGGCACCTCCCCGTCTACGACAGGCCACCAATGGAGACGCGCCCGGAGCGTAATGGCGGTGCGTTCTTGATCGACCGGGCGGCGGAGATGGACGGCCCTTACGTCGTCGCCGTCGGTCAGGCGGGCGGCGGCGAGGGCAGGGTCGGCGCGACCAACATCGGGAGGCTGCGGCAGGGGAAGGCGTCCAGGGGCGGCGCCAACGTCACCTCCTGGCACCTCAGGGTGTTCGCCGTGGTGGTCGGGGTCATGGGCTGCCTCCTGCTCGCCGCCTCCCTCGTCATGTCCGCGCTTCATCAGGTGCAGTTCCGGAACGGCGCCATCTCCGTCAACTTCAGGGGCCTCCAGGTATGTATATGCTGCCGCCTCCGATCAAATTCGTTCAGGAAAAACGCATGTTCGATCACGATCACGTGCCTATCTCTGATCGTCTCGGTTTTCTTTTCTATCGCGTCTGAATTTAATCTTCCTCTCTGATTGTACCATGGCTGTGCTCGTTCATGCTACCGTCGTAGACTGAAACATTTCAAATTTCTGCGCCTTTTCTCTCGACCTGATGAATCCATGTCTGTGAATGAAGGAGCTCAAGCAGAATTTCGTCAAGAAGGAGCAGTCAGAGCAGATAATGCATGAAAGGCTTTTACAGATGGCAACTTTGGCCACCTCGAAGGTTTGATTCAGACATCATAGCCATTACCACTAGTTACTTTCTGCAACTGTATTTGGGAACTTGGTATATCTGTTACTTTTACTGATGCTGCACCTTTCCCTTCCTGCCAGTGCAGAACGAGTCAGATAGTGGAAATTTCGCATTATGGGAGGAACCCTACAAACAGGCGCGCAAATGGACGCCCTGTGCCGCCAAATACACCTTGGAAGAAGGTGAAGCTTCATTCAAGCAAGTCCAAATAGTTACTCCTACTTCACTTTTCTAGTTTTTCTGCTTCCTGACACTGAATTTGGTTGATCTCAGAGCCTAGCGAGGACAACAATGGCTTCATCCTGGTCAGCGCAAACGGTGGCCTGAACCAGCAGCGTGTCGCCGTAAGGATATAGTGCTTGGATCCTCACAAGATGAGTTCAGTTTTTTATATATATTTAGTACCTAAACGAGCTTCATTCTTCCTCCAGGTGTGCAATGCTGTTGTCGTTGCAGCTCTGCTTAATGCCACACTGGTTCTGCCCCGGTTTCTTCACAGCAGCGTGTGGAAGGACAAAAGGTTAGAAAATTTAACTGAAGCGTGTGACAGATGCGTAGCACTAGTTATTCATCTTTCTACCAAATAAGTAGTCATTCATCAAATTCCAGTGTTAACTTTTTTGCTATGTTTGTAGTATTTGAACGAGATTTGACAAATTTTGTCTTCTGTATTTGCCGTGTCTCTCCTTTTCTACCAGCCAGTTCGGTGACATCTACCAGGAAGACTACTTCGTGAACTACATGAAGAGCGATGTGCTCATCGTGAAAGATTTACCACCCCATCTTCAGTCGCTGGATCTCGAGGCAATCGGCAGCCAAGTTAGTGCCTGAACCATGTCCTGAAAGTTCAGATTGTTTTGTTTCTTCAGTCACTTTTTTTCATCTCACTCGCCCGCTTGATCACAGATCACTGATAACGACATCTCGAAAGAGGCTGAACCATCTGAATTCATCAGAACTGCACTTCCCATTCTTCAGAAATATGGTGTTGTTCATTTCCTCGGGTTCGGCAACCGGCTCGGCTTCGACTCGGTGCCTGCCGATCTGCAGGTAACATTTCATCTCCATTGGCATTATTTTTCAGATGAACTGATGAACAATGTACATACAGTGCACCACCGTCATCAGCACGCCCTGTTGTTTCATCATCAGATGTTTGTTTGGCTTTGCAGAGGCTGCGATGCAGATGCAACTTCCACGCTCTCAAGTTCGCCCCCGAGATCCAGAAGCTGGGCTCGCTGCTGGTCCAGCGGCTGCGGGGGGTGAGCGCGATGCAGACGGAGATGGACAAGCAGCTGTTCGGAAGCAACATGCTCGACCGGCCGTTCGGGGATAAGCGCACCGACGACGCCGTAGGGCCGAGCAGGTACCTCGCTCTGCACATGAGGTTCGAGCAGGACATGGTCGCCTACTCCCTCTGCGAGTTCGGCGGCGGCGAGGAGGAGAGGAGGGAGCTGCAGGCCTTCAGGGAGACCCACTTCCCGGCCCTCGTGACGCGCCTCCGGAACACGTAAGCGCGAGCGTCGCCATTGCCGCGTGCTACGCTGATCACGCTGTTCTGCCAAGAACTTCACTGATTGGTTACTGATTGTGTCCCAGCACGGTGTCGCCGGAGGAGCAGCGGAGCCAGGGGAGGTGCCCGCTGACGCCTGAGGAGGCCGGGCTCATCCTCTCCGCTCTCGGCTACGACCGCGGGACGTTCATCTACGTGGCCGGGTCGCAGATATACGGCGGCGCGACACGGCTGCGCCCTCTCACGCGGCTGTACCCGAACCTGGTCACCAAGGAGGACATCCTCTCCTCCGACGAGCTCGCTCCGCTCAAGAACTTCTCCTCCCGGGTAAGCGATCGAGATCAGTTTCTTCTCGTGACAGTTTCTGAATCTGAACTCTCAGCCTGTCGACTGACGAGACCTAATCGCAGCTCGCGGCGCTGGACTTCATCGCGTGCGCCTCGTCGGACGTGTTCGCGGTGACGGACTCCGGAAGCCAGCTGTCGTCGCTCGTGTCGGGGCACCGCGTGTACCACGGCAGGGGCCGCGCGCCGACGCTGCACCCCAACCGGAAGCGGTACGCGCAGATCCTGTCCGAGGAGGCCGGCATCGAGTGGGCCGGGTTCCAGAAGAGGGTCAGGACCATGGTGGACGAGTACAAGCGGGTCCGCGCCCGGCCCAGGGGCCGGACCGTCTACCGGCAGCCCAGGACGCCCGGGTGCATGTGCAGGGCCGATGACGACGGCAGCGTCGACTTCTGAATTTTCTGTTCTGATGACACGATGACCATTCTTCTCCTTTTGCAGCTATTTGTTTCGTTCTTTTGTGCATAACTTAACTTGTAATATTTTCTATAGCTCTAGGAACATGGAAGGTTCAGTTGAGAGGTATAGAAGAGTACATACAGTTTGATAGATTGTAACAGAGGGGTTTTGCTAGGGAGAGCTGTAAAAAAGTGACATATATCATGCTTAATTACGTCTTACGAATATTATTTCCTTTCGAATGGTATGAGATATACGACGAAATTTCAGGGATTTTTGGAGAAAACCTCACGAAGCTTTATCGAACTGTCACAATGTTTACACAGGCGAATAAAGATCATCGGGTATGCCTAACCAGACATGACGGCTTACCCCTAAATGTAGCATGCTTCGCTAGATTGTGAGCCTTGAACTTCGGCCTCCTAAACTCATGAACAAAATTACACAAATTAGAACTATCAGAGTACTCTATGATTTCATGTACAATAGTTATGTATACAGCTGCACTCTGATTTTTTTATATCATCCACCACCACCTTGCAGTCGGAAGTGACATGGACCCTTTGCAAATTTAGGTCGTGAGAGAGCCAAAGCTTCTCTAACTACAAGTGCTTCGAGTGTCCCAGGGTCAATGATTCCCTTTGTTATGATAGTCGAAGCTCCAAAAGACGTGTCGTTGTGATCTCTACGATTGCGGCAGCAGACCCCATGCTAGCACACCTCATGACCGCAACATCGACATTCACCTTGGCTAAACTCTCAGGTGGAGGGATCCACTAAGTTGGTCGAGCTGGTTGCATCGTTCAAAATGACGAACAAACATACAGAGCGTCCCCTGACTAGGCCGTCGGCCCATATTAGCGAACAAGCCAGCGGTATCTTCATGTAGCTAGCTAGAAGTTTTCTCTTACACAGAAAGGTTTTCTTCCAGCAGCAACCGGGTTTTTTACTTCGCAGGTTTTCAGTCACTTTTTGTATTTTCTTTTCAATATAATATTTAATTGTTTTAAAAAGTGAACACTATTTGTAATCTGAGAATATCTTTTGTAAAAAACATGATTTTCAAAAACTTTTGTGAACATTTTTTAAAATCTAAACATGTGTTTCATTTTTTTAATAACGTGAAAACTTTTTCAAAGTTTTTACACGTTTAGAAAACATGAACGCTTTTTGGAAAATATGGAAAAACAAAAAACAAAAAGAACCTTCTAGAAAATTCCCAAAACTGAAATAATGTAATACGCTATGTCCGGCAAATTGACACAATTAGCATCAGATAGGATTTGCCGAAAGTTCCGAGCTGGTGGATACATGGCCATGAGGCTAAGGTCATCTCGGAGCTCACACAAAAGTGATCCAACAACATAGTTGTGGTCTCGTCAACCTCCAAGTACAACGGGGCGCGGCTATATACCTCCCGCAACGACGCCGACCCAAGGCTCACCTGTAGGGAGCCCGAACTGGGCTGGCCAGTAACCACTTACCACGTCAAACTAACTTCAGGATGACATTGTGCATGTTTTTTATTTATTTTCCGCTTTCCTTCACATTTTAATTTTCATTTCTTTTATTTTTTTTATGTTTAGAAAATTCTATACATATTATAATAAACACTTTACATACAATTTTGAAAAATGTCTTCCATTTGAAATATGTTAAACGTGTGGAGAATATTAAGCATGTGGAAACAAATGAATGAAAAAATAGAAATATTTATCATGTGAACTAAAAATGTTTAATCATGTGTACGGAAAATAGTAATTATGTGTACGAGGACAATATTTGCGACAATACAGAAATGTCTCACTTTTCAAAAAATATGTAGGAGACAAATTTAGAAAATGATTATACAATGAGTTTGTGTATATTAGACAAACTGTTATGTGCATTCAAAAAAATGTATGTCACATTTTAAAAAATATACGCAAGTTTCAAAAATGTGTTCTTGACATGTTCATAAAAAAACATTTGTACAATGTACAATAATGTTTGCATAGTGAAAAAAAAGTTGTTTGCTCCTTTGGAAAATGTTTGAATATGTATTTAAAAAAATGTTTGACCAGTATTCTGAAAAATATATTCAAAACCTGTTTGAAAAAAGTTTAACCATGTATTTTAGAAATATATTAAATGTGTATAAAAATGTTTTACATGTATACGTAAAATGTACAACATGTACGAAAAAGCAGACATGTGTTGGGAAAAAAGTATACATGTTCAAAAAAACAATAATAAAAAGATGACGAAAAAATAAAAGGAAAGTGAAGAAACAAAAATAAAATAAAAGTATAAATAATAAAATAGAAAAACAAAAGAAACAATAAAAAAACTAAAAACATAATGAAGAAAAAAAAGGGAAAACGAAGAAAACTGACGAAAACAAAAACAAAGAAAACATTAAAAAAACAAAGAAAACCATACTAAGAGGACCGAAACAGCGACCGGATGCGTAAGGAGCAAACGCATCGCGCGACAAACAACTAATGGGCCGGCCCGCCGTCATCAGCCTGTAGGCGATTCCTATTAGGAATCGGTACTGGCAAGAAAAGCCCTGCCGACGTACGACGTGCATTTTTCTCAAAAAAAAAAAGTATGACGTGCGTCTCCTTGAGATTGATGACTTCAATTTGTGGATTTCAGAAGGAGGCTGGCACTTTTAAAGTTTTTTTTATGCCACATATTTTTGACTTGAGCGTGATTGGTTTAGGTTGGTTACCATATTTCGGCTGCAAATTGGTTGGCTACCAATATACTTGCCTAACCTCTGAAAACTTGACAAATTGCTTCGTTTCATGCCAATATTTGACATGTCAATGCGTGTTGAGTCAAGAAATTAGCTAGTCCCTCCGATCCATATTAATTATCGCAGCTTTAGCATTGTACTCTCTCCGTAAACTAATATAAGAGCGTTTATAATACTAAAGTAGTGATCTAAACGCTCTTATATTAGTTTACAGAGGGAGTACTAAAGTTGCGACAAATATGGATCGAAGGGAGTATCATTTTTTCTTGATAATCTGAAAAAAAGGCTGTTAACTTTTGGTTTTGCTAAAAGTTGACATGTAAAACGCTGTTATCAAGCCAAACAGTCTCGAAATGTTGGCTAGCCACGTTTTAGTAACCAACCAATCATGCGTTACAGAATCTGGCAAGATCTTTTCTGAGTAAGCCTAGTTTTTTTTTAATATATATTTAGCTTAGCAGGTGTGCCATGGGCCGCCCCTGCATTGTCGACCAAAGAAACACAGAGAAAGAACCACACGAAAGGTGGTGGAACGGCTCAACTTGGTGTCAATCGGGCCCAATAATAAAGCTCCTCCAGAAGCTTTACGACGACGACTAGGACGACAGTGACGACCAGTCGACCACCGGGACCAACAAGACGCGGGACCGGGAGACCTATTTGTGTGCATGTTCCAAATGCTACACTACACCTGCAGCCTGCAAAGCTTGCCTACACACACTTGGTTGCACCACGTTTGTCTGAAATTCACCAGGCACCGGACATGTTTGTGCGTGACCTTGTCTGCTCCCGTGATAGCGCGCAGATAAACGCTGCTAGCCAGCCAAGTTTGCTAGGACAATCAGTGCATGAGCCTGTCGATTTGTCGAAAGATGCTGTGAAAATCGACCTGTGCCAGTTTCGGAAGGCGCCATGGACGCCCGGTCGGTCTGTCCCGATCAGGCGATCACCGCGTCTCAGCATTTCGTCGCCGCGGTCCTATCTTGGGGAGAATCATCAAGAGTCGAGACCGAGCTCCGTCCCCAACCTCACTTCTAACTGATTTCAGTAGCGCTGAAACCTTGTGTCGAAGAGCTGGAAAATTGGACAAATGGTGAGGTTTGGGCCTTCGGGGTGGCAGATAGAAGCGGAATGTTGGAACATCTACGATGAATGTTAAACATGCGTGCGGGTGGCATGTCATAGCTCTCTAGCTAGAAGCACAGAAAGAAAGAAGGGTAGTAGTTTCAGAAGAGGCGTAGCTGGAAAAAGGAGGTTTTGATATGACCCCCCGGTCCATATGAAGCGGATAGTCATGACCTAATAACGCGCCGAGCGTGATCTACAAGTCTTGCCAGTGCATAGTTTCTTCTAAAAACGAGTCTTGCTAGACGGTGATGCCCTTGTTTTTTCTCCCTTGTTGTCATGCATTATGAGAAGTCCAGACGAATAAAAGATTAGAATGATAGCAACTGATTTCGCAACAATATATAGGAGTAGAAAACACCTTGAGCATGGCCGTCCGGTTATCGTCCAACAACACAACTCAGAATAGGAGGAGTTGCGTCATATGGGAATGCGGTGAGAGAAAGGAGGATCACGGACCTCCTAACCCGACTTCAGATAAAGATATCAAGCCAGTTCACAACTTGGTCGAACTGTGATCACGCTTGCCCAGCACCACGCAGACCACGGGCACGTCAAACCAGTTGCCAACTCGTGACACTCAAGCGCCACCATCGGCTGATCCGATCAACCGCCCCCACGGTATGCATGAAATAGGATTTGCCATGATAATCCTTGGAAGAAAAAGTGCAATTAATTTCACAAATGTAAAATGGCATGATAAAAGGTGTGTTATCCTCCAGTATGTACGATGTAGCGTGACATGCACAAATTATTGTTTTAAATATGGTGATCACAACAGTGTCCATGGGCTCTGCATAGAGATGCAGAGCGGATGGGTTTGCGGGCTACAGCGTAGTAGTATAAATCAATCTCTGGTTTAGTGTTGATTTTACGCCGCTTGCATCCTTTCTTCTTGGAGAGAATTCCTTATTTGATCCTTTTTTAAAATTTGCTTTCCTTTTTGACCTAATTTTTTTTATTTTTTTTTGACACTTAAACTTCATTTTGTTCCCTATGTGACACTTCCGTCAGTTTTGACCTATAACGGTGTTACGTTTACCCCGAAAAAACTGTTTTCCCCTAGCGTTGTATGTGACCAAATTATTTACATGCACACATGCATCTGATCACCTTGATGTGTTGGAGATGAACACGTACCTGCAAGCTAGCCTCGACAAAGCAGCCAAGCAGGCGGCTTAATTGATCTACAGTACCTAGCTAGCAGTACGTGCACTATAGCTGTGCACGTATGTACTGGCCGGCCGGCGAGTTGCACCAGATAGCCTGTTGCAATCCATCTATTTGTTTCGCGTTCGTTCCAACGAGAGAAGTCGCTACGTTCCGAGAGACGATCAGATCGATCGAGCAGAAGCTAGTCGCGTACGTACGTCTACGCAAGAGTTAGGCCAGAATCAATTAAGCTGCCGGCTTGCTAGCTTGCACGTACACTGCTGGCTGCTGCTACTTGGGGCGCGTTTGTTTACCTGCATCGTTTTTTACCATTTTGCATATTTATTCCGGTTGGGTCTGGTTGAGCAAATGTAGGCTAAAAACCAATATTTGCATTTAGTTTGGTTGCCTGCATATAGGTTGTCTGCATTAGGAGAAATTCTTTTGCCTGCCGTTTGGTTGCGTGCGTTGACTTGGCAGATGCAAGTGCCCGGTGTTTGTTCCATACAGGCAACGTGATGTGCTTGCTACGGCGGACTTGGCTTGACCAATGCCGCCGCCGTTGATGGGCGCGAACATCGGACGATCCTTCCGACTCGCAGCGGTCATCACCCTGCTGATGATGACGGCGATGGTCCTACGAGCGCGTGTTCGCGGCCTGTGGCTCGTTCCCGTCTGTAAGGCAGCTCGACGCGACGGAATTGGGGTTGAGGGCTCCCAACATGTCGTCGTCGCCGCGGGTGCTCGTCGTCATGACCTGCTGGCCTTTGAACTCCGGCACCCCGGCCATCTTGTTGAACTCGTCGGACGTCTTGGCCAGCAGGAATACTAGTGCTAGAATCGACAAATTGTTGAACTCGTCGCCATCATGCTGCTGGAACAAATTGTTCGTGAGCTATACTAGTACTAGAATACTAGTGCTAAGTGGGAGCTTGATTCTGAAGCTACTCCTCTTTGATCTCTTCTCTCTCTCCCGCTTCTTCTCCCTCTACTCCTCTTTGATCTTCCCCTTCTCTTCCTTTCACACCCACACAGGATGCCATGGCCGTCCCGGAAGGTCACCTCGCCTCTACGGTCGACGAAACTACAAATCGATAGTCTGAATGGAATCATGACATCGATGTGCATCTTTTTCATATAGACCTCATCTCGAATCAAAGTGCCGTTGTGTAGATCGGAGGGGACGAATAAAAGGGATTAGGGAGGAGTTTAGCGGAGGTAGGAGAAGAAACGCATAAAGAGCTAGCATCCCTCCCATATCTCCTCGTGCAACAGATCCACCGCGTGAGCTAAAGTTGGCTCCACCCAGCCTGCCTCGCAAAAAACGGCCGAATCGGCCGTTCCTTTAGAGGCAGGCTGAGGCCTGCTTTGAGGTTCGTGCGGGCCAAATTTTGAACGCAGCTCAGGCAATAAAACGGGTCAGATTCTTTCCGCGCGGGCTTGACCCGACCTAATGCGACCAACCAAACACGTCCTTGAAAATCAATCAAGCTAATTGCGTGTGCTAGCTTACATGTACGTATTGTTTCTGAAGGATACGAACTACAATTGTAATACGATGTACAAACACGGCCGACAGCCTTGGAGCCGCCGTGCACGGGAGGTGGCAGCAGCCTCGGCGCACCCACGCACGGGAGAAGGATACAGCCGGCCGCTTGTCGGGTACGGGGAACCTCGGCCCCAACACGGATACATGGAAGAGCAAGAAACCTATACGCACACGTATAGGAGGTTATGTTGTGTTTTGACTCCTAACACCGAATTTTCCTAAAAAAAATTAAAAAAAACTCCCAACACAGATCCCTCCCCCTTCCCTTTTTTCTGTTCGTTCACACCCCTTCTCTTCTCTTTTCTGGTGACATACTACCATCAAGGGCAAAATTATCACTGCATGTGCCAGTTAACACCATTGGATGAAAAAACGGATGAAATGGTTACATAGGGCACAAAATGATGTTTAAGTGTCAGAAAGGGAAGAAAATAATTTAAGGGGCCAAAAAGGGAAGCAAATTTTAAGAAAGGGCAAAATAAGGAATTCTCTCTTCTTCTTTCTTCTTGAAGGCGTCGTCGAGGTGGTGCTCGTATAAGCCAACTCTAGGCCGAATCCGGACGGGGCCTGCCTGCGCCCCGGGCGTGCGTCCATTCGTGCGCCGCTGACATGCGTCACCCATCCATGCCTCCCCCTGGCGTGGCCCTTTTTAGCCGCAGAAAACAAAAAACAGAAATACCCATCGACTAGTACAACGTTGCCTCTTTCACTTGGACCCGTAATACTTGCAGAACATCAAAACTGAACACAAAAAATGGAGGAAAATAATCCCACCCAATCAGATCTCTTAATCCCGCCAAATCAAATCTCTTAATCCTGCCAATAATCAGGGATACTGAGGACTGCATCCTTATCTCCAAATCTCACGCTACTGCACTGGAATCGATCACAAAATACAAATATTAACAGAGCCTGCTTAAACAACTAGCAGACTCTTATCATTCATCAATCAGCGGCGTCAAGCAGATGCAACGTCTCGAGTCTGGAGCGACCTAGAGATTGAAGAAAGATCTTCTTGTCCTCCCTGATGACTTCTCCAGGGAGTGCTCATGGGAACCATGATGATAATGGATCAGAAACACCAAAAGTGAGATTCTCACTTGTATTCTTCATAACCTCCTTTTCATCTTTCTAGTTGTTTTTTTCTGAACCGACTGTCTAGTCTCCATCTTGCAATGCAAATAAATATGGTTGTTATACATCTGTGTATTAACTAAAAATGTATATCAATTGATACAGGATGTGCAAGAAACCGCAGTCACCAATGCGAAAGATCGTATTAATGAAAGAGTACCAAAGATTGGAATGAATTTTTTATCTGATGAGGAGGCTTATTCCTTTTATAACAAGTATGCCGAAGTTATGGGTTTTAGCGTCCGGAGAGGCAGTAAGCGTAAAGTAAAGAACTCTGATACAATACGACAGAGGACATTTTTCTGTTCTCGTCAAGGTATTGACCACTTGTAATTTGTTTGGAGTATAATAATTTTTAGATGCACTAAGACAATATTTTAAACTACTAGGAACTCGAGCTGAAGATAAGAGAGAAGATACATTCAGTTATAGTAGGTCTGAATCACGATGTGGATGTAATGCACATATGAAAATAAGTCTTAGGAATGGATTTTATCAGGTGTATGAATTTGAGGAGACACATAACCACATTCTTGCTACTGGAACCATGGCCCAATACTTGAGATCTCACAGAAAAGTGACCGATGCACATATAGCGGCTGTAGAGGTCGCAAAGTCTGTAGGCATTTCAAATAAAGCAACTATTGATCTTATGGCCAAAGAAGCATGTGGACAGGAAAACCTTGGTTTTATCCCGCAAGACATGGAAAATCGTTTGTACTCAAAAAGAACATTAGCAGCGAAAGGTGATAAGGGGGAGTCTTAGAATACATGGAGAAGAAGGTAGCAGAAGATGTCAGTTTTTTTTATTCAATTCAAGTAGATGAGGACGATTTGATAACTAATATTTTTTGGGCTGACTCCAAAATGGTCTCAGACTATGCAACTTTTGGTGATGTCATAAGCTTTGACACCACATATAGGAAACTAAATGATGGGCGTCCATTTGGTTTGATTGTTGGGGTGAATAATCACAAGAAAACTATTGTGTTTGGTGCTGCACTTCTCTATGATGAAACTGCTGAAAGTTTTGGTTGGCTTTTTAGAACTTTTCTAAAAGTTATGTCACGAAAACATCCACAGACAATTCTAATCGATGAAGATGCAGCAATGGCCAAGGCAATCAGTGAAGTCCTACCTCACTCTCACCATAGACTTTGTGTGTGGCACATGAATCAAAATGCTTGCAAGCACCTTGGTGGAGTTGTTCCAGAATATAAGAAGTTCAATAGTGATTTCCAGCATTGTATCTATGACATAGAGGAAGAAGAAGAATTTATAAGTGCATGGAATGATATGCTTGATAAGCATGGACTACGTGAGAATACATGGCTTCAAAGGTTGTTCGAGAAAAGGGAACAGTGGGCACTAGTGTATGGTAGAAATACATTAGAGCATGTTGTTAGATTTGCTCCAAATGAACAAAAGGTGAATTGTAGTTGTAAGAAGTTTGAATTCGCTGGAATTCCGTGCCGTCATTGCTTAAAGGTACTTGATATCAATAATATCAAGCATATCCCTGAACAATATATATTGAAAAGGTGGACAATAGATGCCAAAGTTCTAGAGATAACAAGCAATCGCAATCGGCATGAGGATCGAAAAGCAAAAATGTCAAACTACTACAAGGAGTTGTGCAGAATGTTTGTGAAAATAGCTGCTCGCGCCTCTGAATTCGACGAAACATATGATATGGTTGCTAAATGCGCAAAGCAGCTAGCACAAGCTGTGGAGAAACACTTGAAAATTAGAACTGATCCTGACCCTCCTAATCCAGATTTGGGCAACCCCTCTATTTCACAAGGTATATATTGTACTACTAATTGCATAGAGTTTTATATAAGACTTGCATTTAACTTTATAGTTGCAGATCCACTTATCAACTTTATAGTTGCAGGTCCACTTATCGACTCTAGTAGAGCTTCAACGAGGGGCTTGCCAAGCCAAGAGGTATGAAGGAGAAGGAGAAAACTGCACGAGGATCAGCAAGACCCATTGGTGGATTGGAGAAAGCAATAACAAAGAAGAAAAAGAAGACAAATGATCATCTACAAGTGCAACCTCAAAGCACATCAATGGTCTGAAACTGTCCCACTTGTTTCACATAGAAAATTTAATTTTACTCACATTTATCTATCACTTTTTATAGGGTCATTTGGAGCTTCTGACAAATCAAATGGGTGCACCGCAATTACAGTACATCCCATTCCTAAATGCTTCAATGCATCCAACACTTGCTAATACATGGAAGACCGATGATTCTTCACAACTACAACCTCAAAGCACATCAACGGTATAAACTGATCCATCTTGTTTCACATGGGAAAACTAATTTTACTAACATTTATCTTCCGCTTTTTATAGGGACATTTGGAGTTTATGAAAAATCAAATGGGTGCACCGCAATTGCAGTACAACCCATTCCTAAATGCTTCAATGCAGCACTCACTTGGTAACACAATGTTGATGTCACCACAACCCACTTGTGGCTTGGTGAAAGAAAAACAAAAAAGACAAACAATTCCCTACAGGCACAACTTACAAGCACATCAACGGTATAAAACTGTCACACTTGTTTCACACAGAAATAAATTTTGCTGACATTCATCTATCACTTTTTAAATTCACGAACCTGTTTTCTACTTTGTTTTTTTTCATATTTGTGATTTTTTAAATTCACAAGCATTTTTCAACTTGTGAACATTGTAAATATATTTTGACCATTTAAAAAAATTATAAAATTTATAAAACTCCTGATAAAATAGAATTCATAAAGAAAGTATAATTTTAAATATATGAACATTATTTAAATTCATGAATCTTCTTTCTTAAAATGTATGAACATTTCTTGAAATTCTAAGAAAATTAAATTTCTGAATAGTTTTGGAATAAATTCAAAGTGTTTCAATAGAAAATGGGTGGAATTAAAAAATAATTTAAAAATTGAACGAAAAAAATCGCCTATGTAATACGCATGGGCCAAAGACCTGCACGTTTGCTCGCAGTCCAAACTTTAAAAAAATGGAAAGTATTTTAAAAAACAACCTAAAAGTCGGTTGAAATCGACCACGAAAAAATGCCTGCATAATATGCACATAGGGCTACATGGGTTGCGACTGTGTCGGCTCTAATACTATTATGCGAGACCCATAATCTAACGAGACCCTTACATGCTTGGTTCACTTTGAGGAAAAAACATTTGAGCTCTCCTAGATCTCTATTGCTAGGAGCTTAATAGTTGTTTCTTTTAAATAGGGGCAAAAGATTTGCCTCATCTTTTAATTAAGCAGAAAAGATTTGCCTCATCTTTTAATTAACTAGAAAACTGACCAAAAACCGTCACAATCTGCTGCGCGACACATATAGGATACCTCACCCACATCTCTGTCGAGAGAGTCTTGTCTAGATAGCACACGGGCGTCAACGTCATTACTTCTCCCCGAGCAGGCATCATCGCCATCCCTAATCCTGAGCAAGCGACTCACACTTCGCCATAGATGATTGTCAACACAATCCACACCGTAGAGGTCATACAGAATCATATGAAGATTCGTGCAAGAACTCTGTCAGCTGCGATGAGGACAATACAGCTTCGACTCCCACAAAGAGCTACGAAGGAAAACAGAGTAAGTATGTCATCGTGTAAGCCCACCGAACAAATGACCTACTGCCCGCCATCATCGCCACCGGGACCCTGCCGCTACGATTTTGACTTCACAGCAACAAACAAACCTAGGCAATCCCGCGGACAGGCCGAAGAAGAGTCAACTACCTCTACCATTGCTGCGTCTCTGACGTCGCTCACGCCCGCCATCATTGCCAGAGAAGCCTCGACACCAATACACACCAACATCTTCCACCGGGCCGCCGCCCTGAACTATTGCATTTCCATACTCTTCGATTTATTTTTTCCAGAAGAAGTGACTTTTACGTTACAATAACGGAGAAGTCACGACGGACACGTACTACTACACACTTTCATCTTTGGTGTGCTTCAACTTAGTCGGTCCTCTCCTAGACCCATAGCCACATCGTGACAGAAGCGCCACTGTAGCTGCAGGTACCTACCGGTGGAAGCAAGCCAACAAGGGCAAATTTGACCTTTGGAAGAAAACAATTCACAAACTGAACTGGTTTGGAAAAAATTCACTCAGCTGACCGTTTTGTGTGGCACCCGACACGCAGACGCCACACCCTACGGTGCAGCGCCTAGCGCTCAGGCGTTGCACGTCTAGCCAGCATGGCACCCCCGGGGCCCGCATCACGTTGTGCAGCGCCTCAGAGCTAGGCGCCACACATGTAAAGTGCAGCGCCTGCTAGCTAGGCGCCATACTTATTTATGTGCAGTGCCTAGCTCTTAGGCTTTGCACATCCTGTTACTAGTTGGCTGGCTGGCCCCAGTCCCCCCACACACCCCAACCCCCAACCCCATCCCCACCCGTGATTTGCCCCCTCTCCCCCTCTCAAATCCTTCTTCAAATCTTCCAAATTTGAAGATTTTGTCCATGGATTTCGAACCCAATCCCTCCCTCAAGGTAATCTCCTCCGATCCCCTTGTTTTGATACAAAACAAGTAAACATTTGCTCATTTGTTGCTAGTTTGGGGAAACCCTAGTTTTTTATGGATCTTGAAATTTGTATGGAGATATGAGATGTTTGTTTGCCAATTTCCTAGGATTAGGGTTGCTAGTATGTTTGGGTTATTGTTTTGGGTGTTGTTATGTTGGTGCTAGGGTTAGGCTTGTTAGTATGTTAGGGTTAGGGTTATGGGTGTTGTTATGTTGGGGCTAGGGTTAGGGAATGATTTGTTAGTATGTGAGGGTTGTGCTTATGGTCATTGTTAAGTGGGGGTTAGGGTTATTGTTTCATATCTATGTTAGGGTTTGTATTCCATGTTAATCTTCGGATGAGTACTTATGGAATATATGTTACATTTTGTTGTTTGAATGCTTATAGGGATGGTAAGAACATGTGTGTTTGTTCATCATATGGAGCTAGGCGTCACACATGTGGACAAGGTATCCAGAGAGTAACAGAAGGTTACAGCCACTTGTGTGCCAAAAATTTCGCTAAGTCATTGTGCGGCGCCTAGCTCAGAGGCGCTACACTGCACAGTGCAACGCCTTGTGTGGTGTGGCTCCCCTGAGCTCGGCGTCACACATGTGGACAAGGTATCCAGAGAGCAACAGAAGGTTACAGCCACTTGTGTGCCAAAAATTTCGCTAAGTCATTGTGTGGTGCCTAGCCCAGAGGCGCTGCACTGCATGGTGCAACGCCTAGCCCTGAGGCGTTGCACTGTGTGGTGCGGCGCCTCGTAGCTAGGCATCACACATGTGTCAACATACAGAAGGTAAACAACATTTGCATTCTAGATTTTTGCAGCATAAATCTTATGACAATTTGATGAAGTAATATGATAAAGCTTATGACAATTTAATGAAGTAATGTGATAAAGCTTAAGCAATTAGGATCAACTAACACATCCATTGAACATAAAGAAAGTCAAGAAGTTCAACATTGCTACAAGTTCAACAAAGCCTAGAAGTTCAACGACATAACAAGTTTGACATAAGAAAAAGACCGCTAGTCGAGTTCGATAAGAAAAGGAGGACGACGACTAGTTCCTTCCACGCTTATTGCCGCCTCTTCCCCTCCTGACGGATATCTTCTTCTTCCTAGAACAAGCAACCGGCTCTGGCTCCGGCTCCGGCTCCTGCTCCGGTTCCTCCTCCTCCACCTCGTCCACATAATCATCCAAGCTCGCTATCCGCGAGGTGCCGACTGTCACTACAAAAAAAAGACACATCCGTGACATTTTGGCCCAAATGAATTTTTTTTTCTGTCATGCTTATGACACTTCTATGACAATAATTGTGACAAAACCCGGTATCATCATAGATGTGGTGGGCTCCTACTTCTATGACAAAAAATCATGACAGAAAATGGGCTTTTCGTTCTGGGCGGGCCGGGTACGCACCTGCATGACTTTCTTTGGGCCGTCCATGATGGAAAAAATCATGGTAGAAGCGAGGGCGAGGAAAATTTCGGGGAGTTCCCGGTTACGGTGGGTGGTCGGGGCCGAGCGATGCACGGAGGTTTGCACGTTTCTCTCGTACACGTACGCGCGTGTGTGCGAGGCGTCGGGCTCTAACTGAACCCGAGCAAGGCGTTGGGCTCTAACTGAACCCGAGCGATTGCACTAGCTACGTTACTGAACCCCGATCGATCCCTTGGCTGTTAACTGAACCCGAGTGATTCCTTCGCTACTACTGCTAACTGAAGCCGACCGAAGCTGCCTCTTGATGAACAGTCCCCGGTGGGGGTTGGATGAACAGTTCCCGGTGGGGGTTGGATGAACAGGACCCCGTGGTAGTAGAGGCCATTGCCGCCGGATGAATAGGACCCCGATCGAGGAGGTGGGGGTGGATGAATAGTAGCAGGTGGAAGGACCCCGTGGAGGGCTGGTTGAACAGTAGCCGGTGGAGGCTGGATGAACAGGACCCCGTGGAGGGCTGGTTGAACAGTAGCCGGTGGATGCTGGATGAACAGGACCCCGTCGATGAACAGTAGCTGGTGGAGGCAGGAGGAAGTCGACGGTGGATGAACAGTAGTAGGTGGAGGCTGGAGGAAGTCGACGATGGATGAACAGTAGCCCGTGGAGTCCCGTTTTGCGGTATGCCACACCCCTCCCGATGAACAGGACCCCCGTTTCGACCGTAGCGCTCCAACACAAGTCCGTTTCCTCCGTTTTGCGGTACGCCACACCCTTCCTGATCAACAGGACCCCGTTTCAACCGTAGGCACTCGAACAGAAGTCTGTTTCCTCCGTTTTGCGGTACGCCAGATCCTTCCCGATGAACAAGACCCTGTTTCGACCGTACGCGGTCGAATAGAAAGGCCGTTTCCTCCGTTCTGCGGTAAGCCATACCTCGTTTCGGCTGTTCCGTCCAAGCCGGTTGGCTCCTGATGAACACGGCGCCGTTGCTGCTGTCCGCTGCCTCTCCATGTACACGAGCCCTGGCCGTACGTATGCGTGAGTAGGTGTTCGAGACCCCGCCCGTATGTACGTACATGGCTGTATTTTTTGCGATTGGGCTATACGTATGTGTACACAGTTTAGAAGGGACTGCCTGAACTGCTACGTCGGGGGCTCTACTACTACACGTGCCGCTGCTTGCTCGGCCACGGTTCATCGTTGTAGAGAGACCGATCGACCCGTATGTACGTACACGTTCGCGACCAGAATGACAACGTGTCATGGGAAACCACGGCCACCTATGGGGCCATGAGTCCCTTTTGGTTCGGCGGGGGGATGGGCACGTTGCACAAAGAGCGGAGAAGCATCGCGCAGCACGGCAGAGATCACACGGGCAGTCTTTACCCAGGTTCGGGCCGCCGTGAGGCGTAAAACTCTACTCCTGCTTTGGTGGATTGATGGTGGATAATGGTGGTGGATGTAGCACACTCGCCCGGCAAGGTCGCTCGGGGGGCGAGAGTGGCTACCAGCGTATCAATATGCGAGGGTCCAACCCTTTCTACGGTCGCCATGGGCCTCCTTTTATAGATTAAGGGGTCACCACAGTGGCAGATCAGTCTTTGCGTACTGATTAGATAGCTAACAGTGCTATCATATCTAACTCTGCAGGCTGACAGAGCGCATTAAATGCGCTGCTCAGTGTCACATCACAGCCCGCCTGGCAGGCCCTGCCGGGCTGTTTTGCCAGCTTCGCGCCTGCTCGCTTGACACGTCTCAGGACGGGTGTCATATGGAGGTGTTTGCTGTAAGAAGTGGCTGCCATGTGGCAAAAAGCAGCCACTTAGTCTCCTTGGAGCTCGACACCGCTTTGATTAATGACTTGCGTCGCTTGTGAGGTCGAGCGGTGGAGTGGCTTGCCTTCATCAGCCCCGGCAAGCCTGCCGGGACGATTTGGGAGCTTGCTTCCGGGGCAAAACCCAACCCTGCCGGGCTCACCTGCCCGGCAAGGTAGGTCCTTCCCTTAGCGATGCCTTGTTTCTCTGGCTCACCTTGGCCTTCTTGACTTGCACTTGGATCCTTCAAAGGAATTGATCCTCCTTGTTTGGTCTGATCTTGGTCTTGTAATCTTGTCTCTGGCCTGTGCACAGTCCGTGCAATGGACCCAGGTTCTGTTGCACCAACACAACGCTATGTACGCTTTGACCAGGTGGGGCCTGGCTGTCAGGGAGGATAAGGAGGCACTTCCTTGCGTGCGAAGTTATTGATGGTGGGTCCGAGCTGTCAGGGGGAGGATTCAATTTTTTTCGCGCCTAATATGGAGGCACTTCCTTGCGTCCGAAGATATAGCTGGTGGGTCCCAGCTGTTAGGGGGAAATGTTTTTTTGCAAAATACGGCCCTTCCGATAGGTCCCTGCTGTCAGGTGGAGGAATCATTATTTTGCGTGTAATAAAGAGGCACTTCCTTTCTGCGGTCCTGGACCCAGCTGTCAGCCTCTCCTCGTACAGTGCTCTTCCGATGTAAGTCGTTCCTTGACCATGTTGACCATGCCGCGGTGAGAGCACCAAGGCGGTGGACGACGGCGAGGCCTAGGAAGGGAATGACCCGGAGCCGGGGAAGACTCCACAATTGTTTCCCACGCGGAGGGGAGTAGAAGGTTTACCGGTTGGGCTGCAGTGTGAGGCTGCCGTCGCCGAAGAATAACAGGAGGTCTGGGTGATTACAGGGATGGCCAGGCCAGCGATGGGAGTAGGGTGGGGCGGTGAGGCCTGCGCGGCAGCAGAGCCGGCCACAAGAGGCAGAAGCAGGTGGCACGACCGACGCTGGTTTGGGCGGCTGGAGCAAGAAGACCAGAGGTTGAAGAAGCACTACGGCCGTTGGATGGACATCATACGGTCACTGGAGCTAGAATCGTTCATATTGACTAAGTTGACAAAGCCCTCCATCTGCGTCAACTTAGTAGGCCCACAAGTCAGCCTCCAACTATGGTGGGTCCCAGATAGCAGGGGGAGTATTCATTTTTTGTGCGTAATAAGGAGGCACTTCCTTGCGTGCGAAGATATAGCTGGTGGGTCCGAGCTGTCAGCGGGAAGAATATTTTTTTCATGAAATACAGAGGCCCTTCGAGTGGGTCCCTGCTGTCAGGTGGAGGAATCATTATTTTGCGCATAATAAGGAGGCACTTCCTTGCGGCGTGCGGCCGTGGACCCAGCTGTCAGCCTCTCCACGTACAGTCCTCTTCCGATGGATGTCGTTCGTTGACCATGTTGACCACGCCGCGCCGAGAGCACCAGGGCAGTGGACGACGGCGAGGCCTAGGAAGGGAACGACTCGGAGCCGGGGAAGACTCGGCAGTGGTTGCCCACACGGTGGGGAGTATGAGGGTTTACTGGTTCGGCTGCCGTCGCCGGAAAATAACAGGAGGTGTGGGTGAGTAGAGGAATGGCCTGGCCAGCGATGGAGTAGGGTGGGGCGGTGCGGCCTATGCGGTAGCACAGCCGGCCACGGGAGGAGGGAGCAGGCAGTCCCCCCGGCGCTGGTTTGGGCGGCTGGAGCAAGAAGATCAGATATTGAAGAAGCAGCACGCTGCTAGAATCGTTTGTGGACTAAGTTGACAAAACCTTTCGTACACGTCAACCTAGTAGACCCACAAGTCAGCCTCCAAATCTATCTCAAACAGCATACAGCCCAAAATTTCTAGCCAGATTCAAATTAATTTAAAAACTAAACATACCTTAATTTAAATCCAATGAAATTTTACCCGCACAAAAACAATGAAATTTAAAATATCAAAATCCGAAAGAAAAAAAGTATTTTGGAACTAATTGCCTGTTTGCTGTATTTTTTCATTTTACAGCCCATTTCTTATTACTTATAGCCCATTTCTTATTACTTATAGCCCATTTTCTGGGCAAGCCCGAATGCATCCCTCCTCATCTTGAAAGATTTCCGGCCCAGCAGGGTGTAGAAAAGCAAGTAGGCCTATGTTGGTTATTCTGCAAAAAACAAAATAGCTGGGCTAGCCATTTTCAGAAAGGAAAAAAACTGGGCTGGTCATGTGGTAAACATATGAAATAAAAGCCTGGGCTAGACGGGCCACAACTCCCGCACAACCCAGTTGATACCCTTCTCCGTCCCGAAAACAAAAAAAAGTAAATACTGCGCGCGCTGCTGGGTCCCAGGTGTCTGCCGCTCCTTGTGCAGTTATTTCGCTTATTGACTACGTTGACAGTGGTGTGCGACCCAGATGTCAGGAAACCATCAGGAGGAGGCACTTGCTTGCCTACTGCCATGGTCCTGGTGGGTCCCTACTGTCATCCTCACCATGTACAGTCATCTCCATATTCCTCTCGATTGTTGACCATGTTGACAACACCGGAGGGCGGCGCCGCGGCGAGCGAACCAAGGCGGAGGACGATGGTGAGGCCTCAGACGGGAACGAACAGGAGCCAGGGAAGATGCGCAGAGTTTTAGGGTGCGATGTGGCCATGATGCGTGCACGGCAGCACAGCCAGCCGTGGGAGGCGGGAGCAGGCGGTCCCGCCGGCGCTGGTTTGGCTTTGGCGGCTGGAGGAAGAAGAGACTGAAGAAACACGATAGACTTTGAATGTCAATCCAACGGTCAAGGTTGGCACAATCGTTTGTTGACTAAGCCAACACCAAGTAGCATACTTTTTTATATATAGGAAGAAAAGAAAAACTGGGCTCGTTCGCCAGATAACATTCCCGAAAATGTGACCGTTTGATCTTGCGTCGCAACTAAAACTGCGAGGAAAATGTGTTTGTTTGCCGTCCTCCTCCCAGGGAACGTTCGCCACATAAGTGACTAGCACCCTTGGTTTTCAACCGAGAGGTCTTGGGTTCGAGTCCCAGGAACCCTCAATTTTCTCCTCCTTCCTTCCTCGCAAAAAAAAGAAAATCAAAGACTTGAGAAGGCGTACAGAACAAGCTAGTGTACGAGTAAAGAGACGTTGCTGAGTTTTAGAAAAAAGAGAGACGTGCTCCTGTAGCTGGTTCGAATCCAAACCTAGACTATGACTATATATGGTGCTATGCTACTCTGCAAGTAATGAAACTGACATATCCAACGTTCGTTTCTCTTCTTCTCTACTTACTCTGCCTAGCATCAGAAGCTCTGGCCGCAGCAACCATGTCCGTTGGCGGCTCGTCCACCTGCTCTTCAGCAGGCAACAACCAGATATGCGCCAAGTCGCCACCCTTACCATCGCCTGTGGGTCTCATCACACCCCCGCCGGCACACGCACCGCAGCCGGTTGCTCATCGCAATCCGCTGCCGTTGGTGTGGTGCCACTGCTGCAAATCACACAGAGTCATCCATCGCGTCTCAACCACAATCCTCAACCCTAGCCGAGTCTTCTACAAATGCCCGAATCATGGGGTAATAATATGTTTAAGTGTTGTTCCACTGCTTTTAGTTGTTGATTTTTTTAATAGTTTGGTTGATGATCTTCCAATTTGATTCGTGCAGAAAAGGGAAGATTCGTGTGATTTGTATTTCTGGGAAGTTGCTGATGTGGGGGAATGAAACTACATTGATTATTTGGTTAGCTGAGGAATCCCAATACCAGCAGGTTGGGGTGTTGGACAAGTAACTGAAGGAACGACAGAAGAGGAAGATGCAGAGCAGAAGGTTAAAGATGCAGTTTCTCTGATCATGGCCAAGCAACAGCTGCTGAACAGCCTTGACAGCAATGAGGAGATGAAAGAGCTTGTGAAGATAATGGGCAAAATTGATGTGCTCTATAGGATGATTGCCTCTTTATTTGCAGTGTATGTAGCACTCGTGATGTATTCAGTGGCTATGACATGAGCACTTTGCTGAAACTAGTAATGAATGAAACCTGTTTAGCAGGCTGGGCGTAGTGTTGTGAACATCTAATGATTTCTATTAACGGAAATCGGGGGTATCCCCTTTTGCTCATAAATAAATAAATAGCAGAGGCCCTTTTGCTAATAAATAAATAAATTAGCAGAGGCCCTGTCGGGTCAGCTTCGTTCCCATTCGAAGACATAGAGCAAATTGCAGTCCAACAACAAAGTATGTCATCAAATACAAGTTTCACAGCCAAATATGAGTACAACTAAACAACAATGTCATCATGTTTTAGTCGTCATACAATCACCAAACACAAATCAACATACACAATAAGTGATGTTCTCACAGCAAAATACTAAACAACAACTTCATTAGGTTTCAGTTGTCATAGCAAACACAATTTCACATAGTAGATAAAAAGACGTCTTCTGACAGGCAAATACGACAAAAACAATCTAATCATCATCCGCAGCAGCAGCGTCAACATCTTCGCCATGTGTATCAGTCTGAATCGTAATTCCCCCCAGTGTCATCTTCTTCTTCTTCATCCTTAATGTCCTCAAACGTTGGCGTCTTATTGATCAAGTCTCGTATGTCCACAGCCCTACAGGCAATCTTTTCGCCAGCGTCATTGATGTGATGGTTCTCAAAGATATTAGGAACATCTGTGGAATCTTCTACATCAGGTGCAGTGTAAGCATCATCTTGTTGTGCAACTTCATTAAATGAATTCCTCTGCTCAAACCTTTGCAATACTCTCCAGTCATCGCTACGTGCATATGTGTCTTCCAAGAAAAATATATGTGTTGCTTGATTTGCCAAAATAAAAGGTTCGTCGGTCTGGTACGCCGCCTTGACATTGATGGATTTGAAATAATCATCAGCACTGGGTTTTGCGATCTTGGAAAACAGGTTATACCAACGACAACACAACAGAACCACACACCGATGAACCTCAAAACAGGAGATATACTGCAACTGAACAATGTCTGTTATGTTAGCATATATTTCAGTTGTCTCTTTGCCGTACTTATCCGTGCTCATGATGGCACTGTTTTGTGTCTTCCTGCCTTCGTCGCGTGCAAGGGTGTTGTAGCGCACATCTCCAACAACGCAAAATTCATAATGTCTTACCCGAGTATCAGGACCCATTGCTAGTGCGTAAAGGGCATCATTAACTGCCTGCCCATCCTTCCGCATCTTCTTAACCTATGGTTAGAAAATAGACAAGCTGATCATCTTATGTACTCAATATATTAAAAAAAACTGACAGTGCAATTCAAAAGCTTACATGGCTCTTGAACCATTTCGCAAATCCTGCCATAACCAATTTGTCAATGTTTCTTGGATTTTACGGCAGTAACTCCTTTTTGTAGATGTTGCACAACATAGTGATCGCGTCAAACATCTAAATATATAAGAGTGTGCTGCAAGTTTAGTAGATTACGATGTATAAGCTGCAGTACTTAGCACTTACTCGATATAAGGTAGAATCTCAGGACAGTTATTCAACACATACCAAACCATTTTGTCCAAATCTTTAGGTTTGTCGTCTTGTCGACTCTTCCCTGTAACTCGAACAGAACAATCGAAAACATTGAGCTCGGGATTGTCTTCACCCACCTCTTTGCTAAGCTGATCAGCTGTTTCAATGTATTTTGAGCAGAATGTCAATGCTTCTGTAGCAATGTAGGCCTCTGCAATGGAACCCTCAGGTCTAGCTCTGTTCCTAACATAGCCCTTGAAAGTGCCTAGCTGCCTTTCAATAGGGTACATCCAGTCATACTGTACTGGACCTCTAAGTAGTGCCTCATCAGGTAGATGAACAACCAAATGCACCATCACATCAAAGAAGGCTGGAGGATATATCTTCTCAAGGTTGCATAGGATAGTTGGTATCTTGTCTCTAAGACGCTCCAAAGCATCTATCCTGATATTTCTACTACAGAGTTCCCTGAAGAATTGTCCCAACTCTGCAACTGCTCTGTATAAGTCAGGGCGGCCCAATCCTCTAAGGATAACAGGTAAAACCCTTTAAAGTAGGACGTGGCAGTCATGAGTTTTCAACCCTTGTACCTTGTTTCCATCTGCACTGACTCTCCTTTCAGGGTTGGAAGCAAATCCATGTGGGAATATCACACGTGACAGGACCTTGCATAATTCTTTTCTTTTTACCTTGTCCAAGACGTACACAGTTGGTGCCATATCCCGTGGTTTGCCTTCATCTTCCACTTGCAAATCCTTTCTGATACCCAGGTGTGTCAAATCAATCCTAAATTTTAAGGTATCTTTCGTCTTGCCTTCAATATTAAGAAGTGTGCCGATAATGCTGTCACATATATTTTTCTCGATGTGCATCACATCAAGATTATGCCGCAGATCCAAATCTTTCCAATACTCCAAGTCCCACAAAGTGGACCTGCGGGTAAACAATAATCTCTCTTCTGCCCTGCCACGCTTCCTTTTTCCGCTACCATTATCAGGATGGTTTCCTGGTGTAATATGCCTGACCTTCTCTAATTCCACTTGCAACTCATCGCCGGTGAGCCTCTTTGGCGCATCATGGTTTTCATGCTTTGCATTGAACACATGTCTTCGGTATTTTGTAGGACATGGCTTGTCCTTGGCAAGGAAACGGCGGTGTCCAATGTAACAGATCTTGCTAAGTATTGTGTATGACAGCGGATTCTTGTCATAGTGAACACATGCATTGTAACCATGTGTCATTCGCCCTGACATAGTGCCCAAAGCCGGATAATCATGGATGCACCAAATTATAATAGCACGCAGAAATAAATTAGCTGGTGGGCTGCTATATAGGTCTCGAGTGAGAACACCCCACCATAGCTGTTGAAGTTCCTCCACAAGAGGCTCCATGAATAAATTAAAATCCTTTCCAGGACTTTTTGGACCTGGGATGAACAAGGCCATCATGTAGTTTGATTCTTTGGTGCAGACATTTGGAGGCATGTTGTAAGGGATAACAAGCACTGGCCACATGCTATATGTGGCGCTCTGGTGGCCAAATGGGTTAAATCCATCTGTAGCTAAGCCAAGTCTAATGTTTCTCGGGCCAGCAGCAAACTTTTTGTGTTTCTGATTGAAGCTTTTCCAGTCACTACCATGAGATGGATGGCTCATTACATTCTGATCTCTGTACTCCTGGTTCCTAGAATGCCAAAGTACATCCTCTGTTGTTTCAGCATCATGAAACAACCTCTGCAATCTTGGTATAATTGGAAAATGTCTCAGAACATTATGAGGAATCCTCTTCACAGCATCTCCATCTTTCCATCTTGATGATTTGCATTTTGGGCATTCACTTAAGTTGGCATAATCCTTCCGGAACAGAACACAATTATTCTTACAAACATGGATCATATCATATCCAATTCCAACTGCACGAAGGAAATTCTTCATTTTACTGTAGGTGTGTGGCAGCTCAAACGCATCTGGGAAAGATTTGCGGAAAGCAGCCAACATCGCATCCAATGATTTGTTGGTCATCCGCTCAGATGTCTTCACCTAAATAAAGGTGACCATAGCTGAGAATACTAACAGCTTATTTCCTGGGGTGACAGCCACATTGCATTGTTCCAACATGCGGGCCCATCGTTTTTCTTCTGCAGGTGAAAGTTCACGAAATGCGCGAGCATTTCGTAGCATTGTTTCAATGTTGGTCAAACTCACTGGCTCCGCCACCACCACCTGCTCCTCCTCCTCCTCTTCCACCTGAACATTAGGCAGATCAAGATGGTGATCTGCTGCTTCCACATAGTCAGTCAGTAACATTGACGTTCACAGCTACACCATGATGAACCCACCTAGTATATGTGACCGACATCCCATACAAGTGTAGATGATTTTGCACAGTTGACTGGGGGCTTGTAACTGAATTCATACAACTGCCACACGGGCAGAGCACATCTGATTTTGGACCACCGTACTTAGCTCTGATAAAGTTCATGAAGTTTTCAACCCCCTCGACATATGCAGCGGAGAATCTTCAAGCAGAAATTATCCAAGTCCTGTCCATCTGTTAGACATACAAATTAGTTCTACTAGATATTACAGGAAAAACATATATGTTTTTTTATGAAGTCTAGAAAAAAATACCTAGGTCGATGTCTAAAGCTATGGCAAGATATTTGGACAAGCAGATCTAAGTAACGAAATATATGTAAAGCTAATTCAGCAAACAGATTTGAGTGCTAAATTATGGCAGGCTGTTTCAGCAGTCAATGAGGCCGAGCACACAGTCATCGAAGGCCATCTCAGCAACAAAGATCGAGTATAAAATGGTGTAGAGTTATTTCACCTAACAAATTGGCTACTAGACCATGGCAATCTACGTCACAATAAATATATGGCAGGATATTTTAGCAACTATTCGGGCGTGGCATGCCATCTCAGCTAAGCAGATTGAGTGCAGAACAGGGCAAGGAAGCTTCTTAAGCAGAGTATATTGACTGTAAACTATTTCGGCAAACAGTGAGATTAACAACGTCTATCAGCTAACATTCAGCGCTACTCCGACATGCACGGGGCCTCAGTCTAGAATGCGCGTACCATGGGAGAAGTTCACCGCCGTGCGTCTCCACAAGAATGTCGCCAGCGGTGGCGGCGCGGCTAGAGGACGGCAGTCTACGAGAGCGTACTGTGGGAGCGAGAGGATCATCGTGCGTCCCCTCGATGAACCGCGGTGGTTAGGGAATATTATTGGCTAGTTGGCCGAAGGGCGGTTGAATTTGGGATTTGGGGGGAATTTTCGTGCGGTGGGCGGGGAAGTTTGGCGCATGGTTGGTTTCTCCAAGTGCGGCCCCACGTGTCAGTGAAGAGGCAAGCCAAAGCGCGTTCCATTTGCGTGAGCCGTGTGCAGGACTGACCGTGTGAGGGGTGCAATGCGACCGCGATAGGCGTGCTGTGAGTGTACCACCTTTTTTCCTTTTAAACTTGGTGCTTCGCGCGATCCATCGATACTACTACTAGTAATCCGGTAATCCCGACTAAAACGGCGCGGCCGGGTCTTTTCCCGCGCGATATGCTGGGAGGTTGGCTTAGTTGGTTTTTTTAGGACGAGTAATGCTACACCTACATAATCCCTGTTACATAATTAATGTAATATGAAACGTGTGGGCTATTGATTGGAGATTGGGGGGAGGGAGGGGCCCACCACCATGAAAATCAGGGGGGAGAGAGAGAGAGGCAATTTACCTTAACCCTTTCGTAGGTTCCCGTAGATGTAGAAAGATGTGAAATGCGTGAATGTGTAGTGGACGTGCTATTGGAGTGCCTAAGATAAATTGTGTATGTAGACCCTATGTGTTTATTTACTTCGCATGTTAGCTTTGTCTTGGGTCAAACCTTCTAAGTTTATACACACAAAAACGAATCATCATTCCATATATTTTCATACTCCTACAATATATCTTACTATTATTGTGAAACTTCATATACACCAGACGAGATTCATGCAAACACGACAGATTTTCATTACATTTCAAACTTTTATAGGACAGAAAAATAAAAGAAACCCGACCCTAAACCTATTCTACGGCAGCGACCGACGTCCTCCATCTGCCATCTCCATGTACGGGGGCGGGGTTCAAGACCCATGAAGTGAAGGTGCGGTCTCCGGTGAGGAAGAGTAGAACACGGGAGATGGACCGGCCAGTTGGCGCACCATGCCCTGCCGCCTCCCATGCCCTACTCATCCTTGGAGGAGTCGCCGACCTCGGCGGTGCCGGTGGACGTGAGGTCGATGATGATGGACGTGGACGGTCCGTCGCTTCACCTGCCACATGCGCCACCGAATGTTGGACGGCGGCAAGTAGGACATGTGGCTGACGGTGCTCCCGTCGTCGGCCGCCAGCGTGGCCACCGCTTGTGCGGTCGCGTCCATGTCCGGCTACGCCGCTATTGTGTTGGGAGCGGCAACTTGAGCGAGGGCGGTGACCTCGAGCTTCATCCCCGAAGACAAGCTCTCCTGCAAAGCGTTCGCGCTCGTGGTCATGGTGGATGTGGTGCCAGTTAGCAGGAGGATGCGCTATGGTGTGGAGTTTAGCTGGGCATTGCCGCTTTAAGTAGCGCATTCCGGTGAGGCCAAGCGTCCGGGTGCGTCATTAAGTCGCCGGAGTTGGTTCCTCGGGCACCGAGCCTCTTAATGATGGCATACGGACGGACGACATGAATGCGGGCAGCTGGCGCCGGCTGGGAACGCACCGCGCGACGGCGTGAGACGAGGGTTTTTGGTGTGCCAGGGTAGTCAGCTACGGTCGTGGCAACGTTGGAGTTGCCCTTTGCTCACATGCGATCACCACATGTCACTGAAAAAGCAAGACGACCCGGCATGGTCTCAGGTCCTGGGGATGCAGTTGGCTGCGCTAGAACACTCCGCGGACGCGTCGCGGCGCGCGCACACTTCAGCGCCCCTTGCATCCTCGACGAACCGGGTGTTGATCTGCTGGTCGTGCCACAGCACTAATGCCACCCTCGGCACCCTGAAGCCGAGCGTGTCCTGCGACGATGAGCGTGTTGCTCACCGCGGTTGCTGTGTCCAGAGGCACTGCGGGAGCTGCGCCACGTTGCTGGCCCACACGACCCACATGAACGGTTGCCGGTGGCGAGGAGGTCGTGGGCCAGCTCCTCCATTGGATTAGTCTGCGCCACGTCATCCCGACAGGTGTGCCCCACATGTCAGTTTCCCTGTTTTCCCGGTCAAATTCGAGCGTCAGTGCTCCGCGTTACGCATTAGGCGTAGAACAGGTGGTTTTTGTGCCCTGGTTCAAATGTGGTACAGTACCAAGTTGTTACCCTAGCCTCAAGTGTGGTGGTTTTGGGTACAGTACCACCCTTTTCCTTTTCAACTCATGAAGCGTAACACTTGATTAAGTAGCCGGATGGTGTGCTAATTTAGGTGTCCGACTGTTTGAAGGAATAATTGAGGTGTGCCCGGTCCGTGCCCGCATTTAGGGGTCCAACTTACCATGTTCGGGTAGTAGTAACTATACTAGTCCGTGTGTACTCCCTCTGTTTTTATTTACTCCGCATTTTAGCTTTGCTCAAAGTCAAACTTTGTAAACTTTGACAAAGTTTATAGACAGAAATAATAACATATACAATAACAAATCAATACCATTAGATTCATTATTGAATATACTTTCACATCATATAGATTTGCTATTGTAAATGTTCATATTTTTTCTATAAATTTGGTCAAATTTTATGAAGTTTGACTTCAGTCAAACCTAATATGCAGAGTAAATAAAAACGAAGGGAGTATCTTACTCCGTGACCAAGACGGAAGGGAAAACGAGACAACTTAATGTTTATTTGAGCCGTTCAAGTATAATCATGTGGCGTTACTTATTTCTCATTCCTCTCCAACCCTCTTCTCCATCGATCATGCCGCCCTCTGGTCGAGTCCATCCTCCCGCATGCCTCATTTGAACATTCCGCCGAGTGTGATTCGCACGTGGGCCTAGACCATGCTTGTATTTCCAATGTTGTAATTTGTCCGACATGCATACAGACCAACGGTTCGTTTAAAGTTTCACTTTGCTTCCACTACATGCCGCTTCCCATCTTAGTTTTGACATCCCATTCGGTTCATGCCCCGACACATCTTGACGAGATCGATTGATGTTGAGAGATCAAGTGCGTGTCGTGCAAGGAGATAAAGGTTTGGTGTGTTTCTATGATAGAAATGACCCGGGGGGGGGTCTGTGTGTGCACGTCGGTCATGTACCATCTAGCTAGATCAATTGAAAGAGGACTAGGTTGGGTCCGGAGATCGACCGATCTAGAGAGGGGCAGAGAGGATGAATGTATGCTTAAAAAAAGATAGATGAAAGGGTTGGTTACAATTAATGCATGGTAGAGTGACCTAGGCGTGTGTCGAAGAGCGACCTGACGACGAGCGAGATACAATCCCGATACCTCGGGAGATCAATTAGGTTTGACAAGCACAAAGAGGAAGAGAGGTGGTATGTGTGTGTGTGTGCGAGAGAGAGAGAGAGAGAGAGAGAGAGAGAGAGAGAGAGAGAGGAAGGGAGGGAGAGAGAGAGACCCCAAGATGAAACCGAGAGAGAATGAGTGGGTGCATGTGTGATACCTAAGGCGGATTCAATATTTTGAACCGGTGATCATAGCATCAGCAAATCATATATAAAGGGTATTCAATGTTCGTTTCGCTTTTGAACGTACAATATACTCCCTCCGATCCTTTCTAGTTTACATATAAGTTTTATGTGTAGTCAAAGTATCTCTACTTTGATCAAACTTATAGAAAAAA
Organism: Thinopyrum elongatum; assembly: GCA_011799875.1. NCBI lineage: Eukaryota > Viridiplantae > Streptophyta > Magnoliopsida > Poales > Poaceae > Thinopyrum > Thinopyrum elongatum. The sequence goes on from CM022303.1 coordinate 516,181,369, forward strand.
GTATCAACATTCAACAACGCCCAATCAATATTGTTAGATTCATACGTACTCCTAGATTTGTATTCAAACAGAAATGGTTTCCAATTTGTTTTCAAACACGTGAATGCTTGTTCTCGCGCATGCTCTTCCTACTAGGATTTCGCCATGTATAGCCAGTCCAATAGTAACTTTTTAAGCTACCTGTCCAATAGTAGTATAAGTAGTAGTACTAGTGGAGTACTGACAGCATCTGCAGTAGAGTATGCAGTGCTCATAGTACTAGTAGTATACTCCCTCCATTTTTATTTACTCCGCATATTAGAGTTGACTGAAGTCAAACTTTGTAAAGTTTGACCAAATTTATAGAAAGGAATATAAATATTTAGCATAACAAATCTATATGATGTGCAAGTACATTCAACATATTAGAGTACTAGTAACACTCAGCCGACCTCTCTCTCTTCTAGTAGTATAAATGACGCGGGCGGGGGAGCGGGAGGGACGTCGGTTTGCTCTCAACTGTGGTCCCACAAGCGAGCGAAAACGCAAGACGAAGCGTGTTCCATTCAGTGAGCGACGTGGAGGGTCCAGCATGCCCGGGGTGCAACGCGAACGCGACAAGAGTGATGTACACCGTCCGTTCCTTATGAGCTTGCATACTTCGAGTACTCCTTTTTTTTAACACAGTACAGACGCAAGCGCTCATACATGTGCGCATACACTCACCCCTATGAACGCACACACGCACACCCTACCCCTATGAACACCTTCGAGAGACTGAGCCGTCACACCTCTATCTCTACTCTTATATCTACTCTTGGTGATGATGGTGTGCCTGGCCATCTTGCAATATAGACCGTCCGATCTATATCTGACGAATAGAAAGCAAACTATGGCAATTTTGCAAAAGGATACCCGCACCTCTATCGTTCATCCTTATCTCCCACAACTTCATTGTGGATTAATTAAAAAGGAAGCCTCTAGAATAATCTGGCATGGTGGCTGCTGCCGGCGTCGTCCATCCCCATGCCTCCGCTAAGTCCGACCACCAATCACCACCGCGCCCCACTCCTCCTCACCTTATCTCTCATCTTTCTCGAGATATCATTTTTTGATGAAATTCTCGAAATATCATAAAAAATGCATCCTGATGTTCCGTGCAACGCACGAGCATCTTGCCAGTCATCTTGAGATTTACGAAGTCACCGCCTCGTCGTCGACAGGAACAGTGGGGAGGTCCGGATGTCTGCCACGTGAAACTCCGAAACTTTGGTCCCACCCCACCCCACAACTCTCCAGGCTCCAGCCGTCCGGCTTTGCAAACTCCGCACAGTCAAAATCGATTGACCGGTCGTCACCGGAACCACTATTCACACCAGAACCTTCGCTGCTCGGCCTACACTAGCTACTTGTCGGCCGGTCACCACTGCCCCAAAACCACACCTCCTCTCCAGCCCATTCCCCCACCTTTCGATCCCCTAGCCCGCATCAACCGTCCCCTAGTTCGCCGAAAAGCCATGGTGCACCGCAAGATCACGTACTACAAGATGCTGACGTCGGAGCACCGCGCAGAAATCACGGCGGCGGTTGGCGCCACAGATCTCCGTTCCCAAGCTCGCTTTGCGGCGGGCCAATCCCCGAGTTCTCCGGAGCCAAGCTCCGAGGAGGAGGAAGCTGATCCAATGTTCATGGCGGAGGTCGCGGTGCAGAAGGCCCCCGATGCGTATGAGACGATGGACGTCGACTTCATGACGGCGTCCGGGACCCCATTGTGCAGGTGGACCAGCGGTTCAACCTGGCGATCCTAAAGGAGGACCGGGAGGTGGAGGCTCAACTGGACGCGGAGCGCGCGGATGCCGCTGCCATCAAGGCCCTCCTGTAGGCGGAACCGGATGTCGTGGATGTGAACCGGGCGGCGGAGGCTCAACTTGACGCGGAGCGCGCGGATGCTACTGCCATCGAGGCCCTCCTGCAGGCGGAACCGGACGTCCTGGACTTGAACCGGGCGGCGGAGGCTCAACTCGACACGGAGCATGCAGATGCCGCTACCATCGAGGCCCTCCTGCAGGCGGAACCGGACGTCCTGGACTTGAACTGGGCGGCGTAGGCTCAACTCGACGCGGAAAGCACGGATGCGCTGCCATCGAGGCCCTCCTGCAGGCGGAATCGAACGTCGTGGACGTGAATCGGGCGGTGCTCGTGTCCGTGTAGAGCGCCCGCACGCTCCGCGTGAACGAGTAGCTAGAGGCCGAGGACAACCACGGTGCGGAGACACACGCTGGCAGCTACGGCTGGTTCGCGCCGGCAGCCAAAGACGACGAGGCCGTCTCGTTCCACGAGCAGTGATAGTTTTTCTTTATGTTGTTGTTTTTAGGGATCTTTTGCTGTGTAAAAACATATATTTATGCAAGTCGCCTGACTTTCATCATTTGGGTCAGTCGACCATTTCAGGCGGTTGGATGAATATCCTTCGTCTCCTAACCCTTCTTCTTCCTCACCTCTTCTTCTTCCCCAACAGACCACCGCACGGGCCGTACGGATCTTCCCCAACATGCGGTTGGATAAACATACTGTATGAACGAAAATTATGTGTCAGCTGTAGGATGGCTGAGTTTGGTTTGATCACATGCGGTAGCACGTGTCAGTGAGGGTGCGTTCCCTTGGTTGGGTTTGCGGCGTGCAGGAGCGACTGTGTGAGGGTGCGGTGCGACCGCGACAGCCGTGCGCAAGTGTACCTCCTTTTCATTTTGAAAACTTTAGGCAAGGTTGGCAAAAACGTGTGGCAAAGTATGGCAATGCAAGGCCTAGACCCAAACAGGATACAAGTACGTACGTACTACTTGTGTTAAAAAAGAAAGACGGGGTTTTCCTTCGCGGGATTGATCGATACAAATCCTCGTTTGACGTGTCAATTAATGCGTATTTTTTTCTCCAACACCCAAAAGAGCTAACCATCTCACTGCTCATTGCTTGATTAATGCAGCGCCATGCAAACCAACCTTCTCACTTCCGCATGCATGCAAGGGTATATTAATTTCCTTGGTTGCTAGTACGAGACAAACCCCATCAATTTTGCCTCGATTAGTGTTAGTGGCCTTCTGCAAATTGTAATTTTGATACTGGCCTTGTATACAAAAAAATGGAGGTAGTAACTATTTGACTTCCTTCCCCATTGCGGTGGCGTCGATGATATCTCGAATGTTGTGGCTTTGGCGAAGTGCGTTCGACGGAGCACACCATTGAGGGAGACCATGGTAAGTCGTTCGCAAGTGCCTCCTGCAAGTCGAGACAACCGCCTTCTTTGCATCCAGGAAGTCCGTTGAACCAAAGGACGCGTAAATGTACTAGTACTACACAATAGCGGCGTCCGTCCAGCTTAGTGCGGTATGGTGGTTTCTCGAAGAAGACGATGGAGAAGCGGAGTCAGCGAAGAGTGAAATGATGGTTGCTTCGTCCGTGCTTTGTGATTTGATGCCTCACTGCTTTGTGATTTGTGATAGAAGGGACAGGGTAGTAGACTCTGTGCTCTATACTGTACATGCATCCAAGCACGGGAGAGAGAGGAGAGAGGTTGCATTTTTCTATTCCTTCAATCAATCAATTAGGGAGCTTCGGTTCCATCTTTTTGGCTTTGGCAGCACCCTCCACAATGGTTCCCATCGATGCCAAAAGCTATTTTCACATTTGGCTACACATTGTGGATGCCCTTAACCGTACCACTTGATTTTGCTCCTGTGTGCTATCTATACAAATCTCGATTATATTGATCTAAAAAATTATAGTATCAAGATTAGTAAAAAGGAGGTGATTTTGCCGCGTGGAAGGCGGGGAGGTTTCTTATTTTTAGAGGACGTTGGCCTGGCGGTTTGCTAACATGCGGTCCCACGTGTCGGTGCTTTACCAAGCCGATCCGTGTCCCACATGAGGCAGAACAACGACAGAAGCAACACGTGGTTAACTTGAAGAAGATGAGGGAGAAGCGGATTCAGCAACAAGTGAAATGATGGTTGCTTCGTCCCTCCAACTTCTTTTTTTTAGCATTACTTCGTCCCTCCAAGTTAACTGGGGGAAAGGTGCAGCTTTGTGATTTGATGCCTCATTGCTCATTACTACGCCGGCGCCATGACTGGGGTGCTTCACCCCTGCTACTCTGCACTGTTATTTCGGTATGGCACGTGGACCTGGTTGCTTGATGTCCCACATGTCGGCGAAAGGGACTAGAACATTTATGAAAGCGAGCGCTCCACTCTTACAACGGAGGAGTACACGACACGGCAGCCCAGTGAACTGTTACTTGTACTGTAGTACTACTATAGTTTTGCTGTTTCGCACGATCCATCGATACAAACCCGATTAAATAGGCAAGGGCGGGATTTTTCCCGCGCGGTAGATGATACTAGCCATACATTTCAAAGGCAATTTTAATATATGCAAACTGAATAATTAAGTAACAATATGAGATCTAGTAAAACTAAAAACACATATGATTTATTGTGTTAGAGTGTAGTAGTAGTGCTGTATTGCATAGTTGTTAGATGTAACATGCGAGAACGTGTAGAGATGTACTTTTGGAGGGCCTACAGAGAGAAATTGGGCATAAAGTGGATTCAAATATTTGTATTCGTCTTCATAGCATTTGTAACTCATATCTACAGTTTGTACAGTAGACGTGAATGCTTGTTCGCTCTTACAAAACCAGTACAACAATAATGGGGTGGCATGCGCCAATTTAGGCACTGGCACGTTGGCCTACTCGGCTCCACAGAGAGAGCGAGAGAAGAGATTAATACACGGGTGGTCAGTGTATTTCAAGCGAAAAGCCTAATACGGTCACCGGATTTTAGAATACGCTCATTACGGTCACTATATACGTTTTGCGGTGATTATACGGTCACTTGCTCACCGTTCAGCATTGGATTGCACTCTATTGACTGGCCAAATAGTCTTTGTGGCACTATGTTGACTGGTTAAATTGACCACGTTCCTTGTGGGTCCCACCTGTCAGTTTGCATAGGAAAAAGGTAAGATAAACACAAATTTACGCAGGCGCGACAAGACTCCAACCCGTGCGCGGGAATCACCTGGTTGTGTATGTGTCTGTCAGGGCCTGATGTGTGCGCATGCACGTGTAGGTTGAGCACTTGAGCGTTAGAGTGTGTGTTGGTCGTGTGGTGTGTGCATGCATGCGTGCGTGTGTGCGACTGTGCGTGTGAGTGTTGCGTGCGTGCGTGGCTGCGTGTGTACGTGTGAGTGTTGCGTGCATGCAGTTTGTGTGCATGCGTGCGTGTGTGTATAATCACCACACCAGCTTCTGTATGTTAAAACAGATGGCTCAGCATACCAATACAAGGCCACCTTGTCCGCTGTGCCCGTGGTCATGATTTCGAACCACCGTCCAATATTTTTTTATCGTTTGTTTTCATACTTATACATGCCGACAGGTGGGCCCAATGGTAGTGAGATAATGTGATGCAACACTAGAGGTGCCACGTGGAGCGTTTAACTGGTCAACTAGTCGTGTCTTGAGCAAATACAGAGCTGTACGGTGAGTCCGTGACTGTATAATAACCACAAAACGTAAATGGTGACCGTAATGAGTGGATTCTGAAGTCCAATGTACGTATCGTGCTTTCGCTTCAAATACAATGATCATCACTGTATATATTGCGAGAGAAAGATGAAACATGCGTGAATGTGCTGGGGCATACTTTTAGAGGACCTGGAGATATTTTATGTGCGTACATGAAAGGGGCGTAGAGGGGGTGTATGCGATGGAGAGAGAGATGCTCTTCGTTTCTCTTTATTATGACTAACTTTATATATAGTATAAAAATATAAAAATTCACAGTGCGGAATAAATATCATTGGGTGCACCATGCAATGCAAATTAACGTTCATACTCCTCCATATAACTTTGTAATGTTGTATATATGTAGAAATTCTAAAATAATTTTTTGGCCACACTTTGTGTGGTTTTATTCAAAAGGAATGTTGTATGCGAAATAAACTTGAAGAGAGGGCTTTTTAGATCAATGGGGTACGTGATGTAACATGTGTGAATGTGTAGTTGACGTATTTGGCAGGGCCTAAAGAGGTATGTGTATGTATTGCGTATTCGAGAGAGGCATGGATAGAGGGGCCGGCCGGGGGGGGGGGGGGACGGGGACGTGGGAGAGATAGCACGAGAAATGAGATAGGTCTAGAGAGAGAGACGAATAGGATGTCACGGCAAGAGATGCCCTTGAGTGTGTATATGCAAGGGGGGAGGGGATAGAGGCACGAGGAGAAAATATTTTGTGTGGTGTCTGTGTTGGTATGTGTGGGTGTGAGAAGATAACGAGACCTAGGGGCAGAGGGTGTGTCACCGCGTGAGGTCCGGTGGGCCGAGGTGAGGCCCTTGGTTCGGTTCCGTCTTGCGCCACATTGGTCGGCCTGTGACGCATTCAGGGAGACCCATGGAGGACTAGTCGTACAAGACAAAGATACCAGAGTCGTGAAGGACTCTGTGTCCACTGACAAAGCCGGCTAGGATTTGTAACCCTAGGTCCTCGGACTAAGGTAACCCCTTATCTCTGATATTACCATTCATCCAACCTAACTTTAAGGAGCATCCTACAGAATGCTCTGCTAGAATCGTACTCGTCAATTAGGAAGAGAGGTGGAGACAATGCATGCGAGACAGGCCTAAAGATAATGTGCGTGCGGGAGACACGTAGGCAGGTCTATGTATATAGAAAGGGTCGACGGGGATTGTGCGTGTGTATGCGTGTGAGAGGAAGAGTGCTTGTGATAAATGTTAGTGAAAACAGTCGTAAATGGTTGCGAGAGGGAGGGAGGGTGATATCGAGAGCATGTCTGCGAGAAAGACACCTCTGGAGAGAGTGTGTGAGCATGTGTGAGAGACCACCGATGGATATACACCGTGTGCGTGTATGTGTGAGAGAGAAAGTCAGCGGGTGTGTGAGGAGGGGCCTATGGAGAGTGAAACTACACGTAAAAAACTGATGTACACATTGATTAAAAATATAAATTGTATCCAAATTTTAGGATGGGATCATGATATTTGCAATTCGCGTAAGGAACGGTCATTGATCCATCAGACATCTATATTCTACCGAATTTGAGGATGTCTATGTTATTATTCGACATAATTGATCCACAGAGTCAGTATTTTGAACTCCAGATAATCCATCGCTTTAGCAATTTGAATATAAACGTGAGTATAGTTCATGTTGTCTGTGTAAAGCACATTATACATACAAAAGTTACACAATGAACATTATAAATAGCTAGCTATGAACTAGCATACATTTGAATTCAACTTAAGGTGGTTTAAAAAATTCGAATTCAACATGAAGTCCATTCAATTATTTGAATTCGAGATCATGGCATTTGTAAATCATACCTAAATTATGGGGGCACCAATCTTTGCTCTGCTTTTGTACATAATAGCATATATAGTCGTGTACAAAATAGATTCAAATTTACCTCCTCCATTCCAAAATAATCGTAGTTATAGGATTTTTAAGTGTCAAAATTTTAAAAAGAAGTGCATAATTTAATGAGGTTTTCAAACATACAAGGTCAAATTTAACGTTGTCTATTTAGGCCAATCCTCAAAGTTCAAGAGTACTCTAAACGTGAATGCTTCTGTTTCAAAATTTCGAACGAAGCGTCAAAAGAGCCTCTACTCGCCCGAAACCGCGTGAGACCAATGTTTGGTAGAAGAAAATTACTTTTCTAACTCCGACCCGTGAAGCCTACCGGCCCGACATCTATAGGTCTAAACCGGGGTAGGTTTGTAACTTCATCTAGACACCACGCAACCGCCTCCGAAAAACATTCATACATCGTGGCCGCCTAAACACACATTCGCTCAGCCGAAATCGCTCCCGCCCACTATTTGGGACACCTGGGATTACCGTCCTACCCCCAACCCGCAGTAGGTCTGAAATTTAAGAGGGGGGCAAAGTTTGTACTTTCCCCAAATTTCAAACAAGTGTGTCCCATCTGTTCAAAACAAAAAACAAAAACAAGCGCGTCCTAGACCGAAACATGGTTCTGTTGGGAAACGTTGCATGGAAAACAAAAAAAATTCTACACGCACGCAAGATCTATCAAGGAGATGCATAGCAATGAGAGGGGAGAGTGTGTCTACGTACCCTCGTAGACCGTAAGCGGAAGCGTTTCACAACGCGGTTGATGTAGTCGAACTTTCTTCGCGATCCAATCGATCTAGTACCGAACGTACGGCACCTCCGCGTTCAGCACACGTTCAGCTCGGTGACGTCCTCCGCCTTCTTGATCCAGCAAGATGGCGAGGTAGTAGATGAGTTTCGTCAGCACGACGGCGTGGTGACGGTGATGGTGAAGTGATCTCCGCAGGGCTTCGCCTAAGCACTACAAAAATATGACTGGGGGCGTAAACGCTGGAGGGGGGCGCCGCACACGGCTAACAATTGATCTGGTGTGTGCTAGGCGCCCCCCTCCCACATATATATAGGTGGGAGGGAGGGAGGAGCAGCCAAAGGAGGCTCCCAAGTAGGAGGAATCTTACTTGGGGTCCCTCCCAAGCCGCGCCCCCTGCCATATATAAACAAGGGGGAAGGAAAGAGAGGGGGGGGGGAGGGAAGGAAGGGGGAGTCCTACTCCACACTTTCCTTTCCCTCCCCTCTTTCCTTCTCCTCCTCATAGGGCCGGCCTCTATAGGGGCGCACCAGCCCCTTGTGGGCTGGTGTGTTCCCTCACTTGGCCCATAAGGCCCATATCTTTGCCGGGGTTGCCCGAAACTTCTTTCCGGTGACCCGATAAGTACCCGGTACCCTCCGAAACACTTCCGGTGTCCGAATACCATCGTCCTATATATCAATCTTTACCTCTCGACCATTTCAAGACTCCTCGTCATGTCCGTGATCTAATCCGGGACTCCGAACAACATTCGGTCACCAAATCATATAACTCATATAACACTATATCGTCAACGAACGTTAAGCGTGCGGACCCTACGGGTTCGAGAACTATGTAGACATGACTGAGACACCTCTCCGGTCAATAACCAATAGTAGAACCTGGATGCCCATATTGGCTCCTACATATTCTATGAAGATCTTTATCAGTCGAACCGTTATGACAACATACGTAATTCCCTTTGTCCATCGGTATGTTACTTACCCGAGATTCAATCGTCGGTATCTCTATACCTAGTTCAATCTCGTTACCGGCAAGTCTCTTTACTCGTTCCGTAATACATCACCTCGTGACTAACTCCTTAGTCGTTTGCTTGCAAGCTTATGATGTGTATTACCGAGAGGGCCCAGAGATACCTCTCCGATACTCGGAGTGACAAATCCTAATCTCGATCTATGCCAACTCAACAAACACCTTCGGAGATACCTGTAGAGCATATTTTTTATCACCCAGTTATGTTGTGACATTTAATAGCACACAAGGTATTCCTCTGGTATCCGGGAGTTGCATAATCTCATAGTGGAAGGAATATGTATTTGACATGAAGAAAGGGATAGCAATAAACTGAACGATCATTATGCTAAGCTAATGGATGGGTTTTGTCCATCACATCATTCTCCTAATGATGTGATCCCGTTATCAAATGACAACACATGTCTATGGTTAGGAAACCTTAACCATCTTCGACCAACGAGCTAGTCTAGTAGAGGCTTACTAGGGACACGGTGTTTGTTTATGTATTCACACATGTATTTAAGTTTCCGATCAATACAATTCTAGCATGAATAATAAACCTTTATCATGAATAAGGAAATATAAAATAACAACTTTATTATTGCCTCTAGGGCATATTTTCTTCAGTCTCCCACTTGCCCTAGAGTCAATAATATAGTTCACATCGCCATGTGATTAACATCCATAGTTCACATCGTCATGTGACCAATACCCAAAGAGTTTACTAGAGTCAATAATCTAGTTCACATCGCCATGTGATTAATACCCAAAGAGTACTAAGGTGTGATCATGTTTTGCTTGTGTGAGAAGTTTAGTCAACGGGTCTGCCACATTCAGATCCGTATGTATTTTGCAAATTTCTATTTCTACAATGCTTTGCATGGAGCTACTCTAGCTGATTGCTCCCACTTTCTATATGTATCCAGATTGAGACTCAGAGTCATCCAGATCAGTGTTAAAGCTTGTATCGACATAACCCTTTACGATGAACTCTTTATCACCTCCATAACCTAGAAACATTTCCTTAGTCCTCTTAGGTACCTAAGGATAATTTTGACCGCTGTCCAGTGATCTACTCCTGGATCACTATTGTACCCCCTTGCAAAACTTATGGCAAGGTACACAATAGGTCTGGTACACAACATGTCATACTTTATAGAACCTATGGCTGAGGCATAGGGAATGACTTTCATTCTTTCTCTATCTTCTGCCGTGGTCGATATTTGAGTCTTACTCAACTTCATACCTTACAATACAGGCAAGAACTCCTTCTTCGACTGATCCATTTTGAAATCCTTCAAAATCTTGTCAAGGTATGTACTCATTGGAAGTCTTACCAAGCGTCTCGATCTTTCCCTATAGATCTTAATGCTCAATACGTAAGTAGCTTCACCGAGGTATTTCATTGAAAAATTCTTATTCAAGTATCCTTTTATGCTATCCAGAAATTCTATATCATTTCCAATCAGCAATATGTCATCCACATATAATATCAGAAATGCTACAGAGCTCCCACTCACTTTCTTGTAAATACAGGCTTCACTGTAAGTTTGTATAAAACCATATGCTTTGATCACCTCATCAAAGTGTATATTCCAACTCTGAGAAGCTTGCACCAGTCCATAGATGGATCGCTGGAGCTTGCACACTTTGTTAGCACCTTTAGGATCAACGAAACCTTCTGGTTGCATCATATACAACTCTTCTTTAAGAAATCCATTAAGGAATGCAGTTTTGACATCCATTTGCCAGATTTCATAATTATAAAATGCGGCAATTGCTAACATGATTCGGACAGACTTAAGCATCGCTATGGGTGAGAAGGTCTCATCGTAGTCAACTCCTTGAACTTGTCCAAAACCTTTCGCAACAAGTCGAGCTTTGTAGACAGCAACATTACCATCAGCGTCAGTCTTCTTCTTAAAAATCCATTTATTCTCTATGGCTTGCCGATCATCGGGCAAGTCAACCAAAGTCCACACTTTGTTCTCATACATGGATCCCATCTCAGATTTCATGGCCTCAAGCCATTTCGCGGAATCTGGGCTCATCATCACTTCCTCATAGTTCATAGGTTCGTCATGGTCTAGTAACATGACTTCCAGAACAGGATTACCGGACAGACTTAAGCATCGCTATGGGTGAGAAGGTCTCATCGTAATCAACTCCTTGAACTTGTCGAAAACCTTTCGCGACATGTCGAGCTTTGTAGACAGTAACATTACCATCAGCGTGAGTCTTCTTCTTGAAGATCCATTTATTCTCTATGGCTTGCCGATCATCAGGCAAGTCCACCAAAGTCCACACTTTGTTCTCATACATGGATCCTATCTCAAATTTCATGGCCTCAAGACATTTATCGGAATCTGGGCTCATCATAGCTTCTTCATAGTTCGTAGGTTCGCCTTGGTCTAGTAACATGACTTCTAGAACAGGATTACCGTACCACTCTGGTGTGGATCGTGCTCTGGTTGACCTACGAGGTTCAGTAGTAACTTGATCTGAAGTTTCATGATCAACATCATTTGCTTCCTCTCTAGTTGGTGTAGGCATCATTGGAAAAGTTTTCTGTGATGTGCTACTCTCCAATTCGAGAGAAGGTACAATTACCTCATCAAGTTCTACTTTCCTCCCAGTCACTTCTTTCGAGAGAAACTTCTTCTCTAAAAAGGATCCATTCTTAGCAACAAAGATCTTGCCTTCGGATCTGTGGTAGGTTTACCCAATTGTTTCCTTAGTGTATCCTATGAAGACGCACTTCTCCGATTTGGGTTCGAGCTTATCAGGCTGAAGTCTTTTGACATAAATGTCACAACCCCAAACTTTAAGAAACGATAGCTTAGGTTTCTTACCAAACCACAGTTCATACGGTGTCGTCTCAACGGATTTAGACGGTGCCCTATTTAAAGTGAATGCAACTATCTCTAATGCATAACCCCAAAATGATAGTGGTAAATCGGTAAGAGACATCACAGATCGCACCATATCTAATAAAGTATGGTTACGATGTTCGGACATACCATTACACTGTGGTGTTCCAGGTGGCGTGAGTTGTGAAACAATTTCACATTGTTTTAAATGAAGGCCAAACTCGTAACTCAAATATTCGCCTCCGTGATCAGATCGGAGAAACTTTAATTTTTTTTACGATGATTCTCCACTTCACTCTGAAATTCTTTGAACTTTTCAAATATTTCAGACTTGTGTTTCATTAAGTAGATATACCCGTACCTACTCAAATCATTTGTGAAGATGAGAAAATAACGATACCCGCCGCGTGCTTCAACACTCATCGGACCGCATACATCAGTATGTATTATTTCCAATAAGTCATTAGCTCGCTCCATTGTTCCGGAGAATGGAGTTTTAGTCATCTTTCCCATGAGGCATGGTTCGCAAGTGTCAAATGATTCATAATCAGGTGATTCGAAAAGTCCATCTGCATGGAGTTTCTTCTTGCGCTTTACACCAATATGACCTAAAGGGCAGTGCCACAAGTATGTTGCACTATCATTATCAACTTTGCATCTTTTGGCATCATTATTATGAATATGTGTATCACTACGATCGAGATTCAATAAACCATTCACATTGGGTGTATGGCCATAGAATGTTTTATTCATGTAAACAGAACAACAATTATTCTCTGACTTAAATGAATAACCGTATTGCAATAAACACGATGTAATCATGTTCATGCTCAACGCAAACACCACATAACATTTATTTGGGCTCAACACTAATCCCGAAGGTAGAGGGAGTGTGCGATAGTGATCGTATCAACCTTGGAATCACTTCCAACACAAATCGTCACCTCGCCCTTAACTAGTCTCTATTTATTCTACAACTCCTGTTTCAAGTTATTAATTTTAGCAACTGAACCGGTATCAAATACCCAGGGGCTACTACAAACACTAGTAAGGTACACATCAATAACATGTATATCAAATATACCTTTGTTCACTTTGCCATCCTTCTTATCCGCCAAGTATTTGGGGCAGTTCCGCTTCCAGTGACCATTCCCTTTGCAGTAGGAGCACTCAGTTTCAGGCTTGGGTCCAGCTTTGGGCTTCTTCACGGGAGCGGCAACTTGCTTGCCATTCTTCTTGAAGTTCCCTTTCTTTCCTTTGCCCTTTTTCTTGAAACTAGTGGTCTTGTTAACCATCAACACTTGATGCTCTTTCTTGATTTCTACTATCGCTGATTTCAGCATCGCGAAGAGCTCGGGAATCATTTTCGTCATCCCTCGCATATTATAGTTCATCACGAAGTTCTAGTAGCTTGGTGATAGTGACTACAGAACTTTGTCAATCACTATCTTATCTGGAAGATTAACTCCCACTTGATTCAAGCGATTGTAGTACCCAGACATTCTGAGCACATGCTCACTGGTTGAGCTATTCTCCTCTATCTTGTAGGCAAAGTACTTGTCAGAGGTCTCATACCTCTCGACACGGGCATGAGTCTGAAATACCAATTTCAGCTCTTGGAACATCTCATATGCTCTGTGGTGTTCAAAACGTTTTTGAAGTCCCGGTTCTAAGCCGTAAAGCATGGCGCACTAAACTATTAAGTAGTCATCATATCGAGCTTGCCAAACATTCATAATGTCTGCATCTGCTCCTGCAATAGGTCTGTCACCTAGCGGTGCATCAAGGACATAATTCTTCTGTGCACCAATGAGGATAATCCTCAGATCACGGACCCAGTCCGCATCATTGCTACTATCATCTTTCAACTTAGTTTTCTCTAGGAACATATCAAAATAAAACAGGGGAGCTATACGCTAGCTATTGATCTACAACATAGATATGCTGAAACTATCAAGACTAAGTTCATGATAAATTAAGTTCAATTAATCAAATTACTAATGAACTCCCACTTAAATCAACATCCCTCAAGTTGTCTAAGTGATACATGATCCATATCAACTAAACCAAGTCCGATCATCACATGAGATGGAGTAGTCTTCAATGGTGAACATCTTCATGTTGATCATATCTACTATATGACTCATGTTCGACCTTTCGGTCTCCAGTGTTCCGAGACCATGTCTGTACATGCTAGGCTCGTCAAGTTTAACCCAAGTATTCTGCATGTCCAAAACTGTCTTACACCCGTTGTATGTGAACGTAGAGTCTATCACACCTGATCATCACGTGGTGTCTCGAAATGACGAACTGTAGCAACGGTGCATACTCAGGGAGAACACTTTTACCTTGAAATTTAGTGAAGGGATCATCTTATAATGCTACCGCCGTACTAAGCAAAATAAGATGCATAAAAGATAAACATCACATGCAATCAAAATATGTGACATGATATGGCCATCATCATCTTGTGCTTTTGATCTCCATCTCCAAAGCATCCTCATGATCTCCATCGTCACCGGCTCGACACCTTGATCTCCATCGTTGTGTCGTGGTCGTCTCGCCAACTATTGCTTCTACAACTATCGCTAACGCATAGTGATAAAGTAAAGCAATTGCATGGCGTTTGCATTTCAGACAATAAAGAGACAACCATAAGGCTCCTGCCGGTTGCCGATAACTTACAAAACATGATCATCTCATACAATAACGAATATCACATCATGTCTTGACCATATCACATCACAACATGCCCTGCAAAAACAAGGCTAACATCCTCTACTTGGTTGTTGCAAGTTTTACGTGGCTGCTACGGGCTTCTAGCAAGAACCGTGCTTACCTACGGCAAAAACCACAACGGTGATTCATCAAGTTTGCTGTTTTAACCTTCTTCAAGGACCGGCCGCAGTCAAATTTGATTCAACTAAAGTAGGAGAAACAGACACCCGCCAGCCACCTTTATGCAAAACTAGTTGCATGTCTATCGGTGGAACCGGTCTCATGTGCGTGGACATGTAAGGTTGGTCCGGGTCGCTTCATCCCACAATACCGCTGAATCAAAATAAGATGTTGGTGGTAAGCAGTATGACTATCACCGCCCACAACTCTTTGTGTTCTACTCGTGCATATCATCTACGCATAGACCTGGCTCATGATGCCACTGTTGGGAAACATTGCATGGAAAACAAAAAAAATTCTACACGCACGCAAGATCTATCAAGGAGATGCATAGCAATGAGAGGGGAGAGTGTGTCTACGTACCCTCGTAGACCGTAAGCGGAAGCATTTCACAGCGCGGTTGATGTAGTCGAACTTTCTTCGCGATCCAACCGATCTAGTACCAAACGTACGACACCTCCGCGTTCAGCACATGTTCAGCTCGGTGACGTCCTCCGCCTTCTTAATCCAGCAAGACGGCGAGGTAGTAGATGAGTTTCGTCAGCACGATGGCATGGTGACGGTGATGGTGAAGTGATCTCCGCAGGGCTTCGCCTAAGCACTATGAAAATTTGATCGGGGGTGTAAACGGTGGAGGGGGGCGCCGCACACGGCTAACAATTGATCTGGTGTGTGCTAGGCGCCCCCCTCCCACATATATATAGGTGGAAGGGAGGGAGGAGCAGCCAAAGGAGGCGCCCAAGTAGGAGGAATCCTACTTGGGGTCCCTCCCAAGCCGCGCCCCCTGCCATATATAAACAAGGGGGAAGGAAAGAGAGGGGGGGGGGGGAAGGGAAGGAAGGGGGAGTCCTACTCCACACTTTCCTTTCCCTCCCCTCTTTCCTTATCCTCCTCATAGGGCCGACCTCTATAGGGGCACACCAGCCCCTTGTGGGCTGGTGTGTTCCCTCACTTGGCCCATAAGGCCCATATCTTTGCCGGGGTTGCCCGAAACTTCTTTCCGGTGACCCGATAAGTACTCGGTACCCTCCGAAACACTTTCGGTGTCCGAATACCATCATCCTATATATCAATCTTTACCTCTCAACCATTTCGAGACTCCTCGTCATGTCCATGATCTCATCCGGGACTCCGAACAACATTCGGTCACCAAATCATATAACTCATATAACACTATATCGTCAACGAACGTTAAGCATGCGGACCCTACGGGTTCGAGAACTATGTAGACATGACCGAGACACCTCTCCGGTCAATAACCAATAGCAGAACCTGGATGCCCATATTGTCTCCTACATATTCTACGAAGATCTTTATTGGTCGAACCGTTATGACAACATACGTAATTCCCTTTGTCCATCGGTATGTTACTTGCCCGAGATTCGATCGTCGGTATCTCTATACCTAGTTCAATATTGTTACCGGCAAGTCTCTTTACTCGTTCAGTAATACATCACCTCGTGACTAACTCCTTAGTCATTTGCTTGCAAGCTTATGATGTGTATTACCGAGAGGGCCCAGAGATACCTCTCCGATACTCGGAGTGACAAATCCTAATCTTGATCTATGCCAACTCAACAAACACCTTCGGAGATACCTGTAGAGCATCTTTATGATCACCCAGTTACGTTGTGATGTTTGATAGCACACAAGGTATTCCTCTGGTATCCGGGAGTTGCATAATCTCATAGTTGAAGGAATATGTATTTGACATGAAGAAAGCGATAGCAATAAACTGAACGATCATTATGCTAAGCTAACGGATGGGTCTTGTCCATCACATCATTCTCCTAATTATGTGATCCCATTATCAGATGACAACACATGTCTATGGTTAGGAAACCTTAACCATCTTTGATCAACGAGCTAGTCTAGTAGAGGCTTACTAGGGACATGATGTTTGTTTATGTATTCACACATGTATTTAAGTTTCCGATCAATACAATTCTAGCATGAATAATAAACCTTTATCATGAATAAGGAAATATAAAATAACAGCTTTATTATTGCCTCTAGGGCATATTTCCTGCAGGTTCCCCCTTAGCTCCCCCCGCCACCCCCGTCTGATTCCCCATTAGTACTCCGTGGGCGCCAAAACTACCTCTCCACTAGCCGCGAAACCCCGGCGTCCTCCGTCCGCCACCCCATCCCACCCATCAACTGCCGCCCTCCTCCTTCACGCCGAAGCCGATACCCGACGTCGTTGTCCACCGCAACCACAACCGCAACACCCTCCACGGCTAGTAGTTGAAGCCGAGGTCGAGCTGCCTCCAGGATGCCGACGTGCGCCGTACCCAAGCCAGTTCAACCACGTCATCCTACGCCTCACCGATGCCGCTCCAACGTCGCCACCGTCCACCGCACTGGAGTTGTTCCCGCTACGCCGTCCTTCGCTGCCTCGGATCTGCTTCCCCTCCGCCGACAGACGGCCATCGCAACACAGTCAACAATTTGGCCATGGGTTCATCCAAGGCTCCACCCTCCTCCAAAACATCGGTTCCCCCGGTAAAAAGAAGAACATCGCCGCGATATTAGGAGGACACAGCACTGGCAACCGGATCTGGTACTCCTCTTCCCTTATTCGTGCAAATCTTACGTGTCTGCTTGCACGGTATTCATCCCACAGAAGACACTAGTTGACCGCTTCTTCCTACACCTTCTTCCTGATACTAGATGTTCCTAGTAACTCTCAATGCACAAGGTTTCTCCTCATATACTATTTCACCTTAGCTAGAGGTCCGTCGCCCCCCTGGATTTCAATTCATGGTCAGTTGATTCCCAATTAAAGGAAGCATTCCCCGGCGTAATAGGCGCTAGTCCGCCTATTACGCCGGGGAAGTAGCGCCTCGATGTTTATCTTAGGGGTGTGTGGGGCCTAGGAGCTGCTGGCGCCTGATCTGGAGGTCGGCCGGACTTAAAGGGATGGCCAGGGGGCGCTGCCAAGCACGGCGGTGGTGTGAGGTCGAGGGGAGGGCGGGGCGGCGGAGGCAGGGATCTGGGTCGGTGGTTGCTGGCGGTTCAAGAAAGATCGTCAACAGTGACTGGCGGGAGGTAGACGAAGGCCATCTGCCCGTTCCTTGTAGATCAGACGGTTCATAAAAAAATTGACTGACCTATTTATTTTCAGTCGATTGTTATTTTGATAGGACCACATGTGGTGGTGTGCTGGAGGAGTACCTGCATTTCCCAGCCATCCCTGTGCTCATATATTACAAAATCATACGGAGTAGAATCTAATTTTGTTTGCCATGCAATGTTGTAGAGCAATCATATGTCTCCTGTCATTTATTTTTCAGCCACCTGCTATCTGCTACTTTTAGAGTGCACTAGTTCTGCACACACTTCACCCATACTCTCACTATTGTTTTTTTATGCATGGGTATTTCAGCCTCTGCCGACCGGTTGATAGAAGCACGAAATAAAAGAGATAAGTTGCTCCAGCTTTCTTCGTGCTTAGGCAAGACACGTTTGGGCGCTATAAAGGGTGTAGTGTCAGCAGATGGAGATGGTAAACGTAGCTCCAGAGTGGATGATCTCGCTCGCCATGAACCACCATCCCAGGTGCTTGCTTTAACTTTGCGGTGTCATATGTGGTTGCATGTTGCATATGGTGTCTAACTTGTATTCGAAAGGCCGAAGTCGGTCTTTATTAAGATAAGGAAAGATATTTTTTACATGAACCACCATCCCGGGAGCACCAGAAGCCAAATAGCTAGTCAGGGCACTGGCCGAGCCAGTGACAAGCCCAGCACAGACAGACATCACCTGCAAGCCAACTAAAAAGCCACGGTGGTGGCGAAGCAGCCCGCCTCCCACTAGGCTCTCAGGTCCTCGATGATCATGCTCACCATTTCAGCCGGGTGTCTAGCTTGTATTGCTTCCAATTTGGTTAAATTGCATCTGCTTAGCTTACACATTATACCTTTGAATATGACATGCCTTCCTGTTTTTGGTACATACTACTACATCTGTCTATTAACCATGTTCTTACATCAAACTAATGTTCTTGTGAATCCCTCATCAATCACTTATGATGAGACAGTCAGGCTCATGGACTGCTGTAAGAAAAGATCCGCTTTTAAAGAATGCAGTGTCAGCCTCCCCACATGATTCTCAAGAAACAACAATGCTAGATGAAGATAGTCAACGTAGCTTTGTAGTTGATGACCGCATTTCCCCTACACCACCATCGCAGGTGCTTGCTCTAACTTGGCAGCGTGATATGTGGTTGCATGTTGCATATAGTGTCTAGATTGTAATTCTTCCAATCTGGTTAAATTGCATGTGCTATTCTGCTTAGTTTATACATTATACTTGTTAATGTGACATGCCTTCCTGTTTTTGGTACATAGTATATCTGTGTATTAAGCATGTCCTTACATAAACTACTATTTTTTTGTATCCCGCATCAATCAATTATGACGAGCCACCTTTAGTATATGCAGAGTGATATTGGTTGCATCTTTCATATGATTTATAGCATGCACTGCTTCTAATTTGTTGAAACGTCATTTATGATGGGACGCTTTTAACTTGGCAGTCATATTGGTTACATCTTTCATGTGGTGTCTAGCTTGCATTGCTTCTAATTTGTTGAAATGGCTTCTGCTTAGTTTACACAAATAGTTGTGAATATGCCATGTCGTCCTGTTTTTCGTACATATTCCATCCTCGTATCATGTGTTTGCCTTACATCAAAGTAGTGATTGTCAGTATCATGCATGAATGAGTTCTGAAGAGTGAATTTTATTGCTTTTTCTTGTCGGTTTTACTTCACAATGCAAAATCAATAAAGCGGAAGGAAATTAGCAAGGCAGTGGATAAAGGTGCTCCTTCCAAACAACTGAAACAGAGGGCCTCTACAGATTCTACTCCGCCACCCCCCAAGAAGATTTGCAAGATAACACACGCATAGACACTCAACGTAGATGTGTTGATGATGAGCACGTCTCCCCTAGTCCACCATCACAGGTGCTCCCTCTAACTTGGCACTGTTATATGTGGTTGCATGTTATGTATGATGTCTAGCTTGTATTGCTTCTAATTTTGTTGAATTCCATCTGCTTACTTTACACATTATCTTGTGAATAAGACAAGAGTTCCTGTTTTTAGAACATACAATATCTGTCTATCACACCATGTTCTTACATCAAAGTACTACTGTTGTGTAACCTGCAACAATAACTTATCATAAGACATGTTTAACTTGGGAGTGTGATATATGTTACATCTCGCATTCTTTTCTAGCTTGTACTACTTCTAATTTGTTGAAATGGCACTTATGACGAGACAGTTTTAACTTGGTAGAGTGATATTCGTTGCATCTTTCATATGGTGTCTAGCTTTCATTGCTTCTAATTTGTTGAAATGCCTTCTGCTTAGCTTACACATCATAGCTGTGAATATGCAATACTGTCCTTTTTTCTTACACATTCAATCGTCCTATCATGCGGTCGCCTTACATTAAAGTAGTGCTCGTCAGCATCCTGCATCAATGAGTTCTGAAAAGTGAATTTTTATTCATTTTTCTTGTGGGTTTGACTTGACAAGGCAATAAAACTAAGAAAGAGGAAGGAAAAAATTAAGGCAGGGACTGATGGCGGTCTTCCGACGAAATCGGCATCCCAGGTGCTTTCTCTAGCTTGGCAGTGCGATATTGTCTTGCATGTTGCATACGGTGTCTAGCTTGTATTACTTGTAATTTGATTAAATTACTTCTGCTTAGTTTACACATCATAGCTGTGAATATGCAATGCTATGAATAAGCAATGGCACTAATGATGAGAGACCTTTAACTTGGTAGTGTGATGTTGTTTGCATCTTGCATATGATTTATTTCTTGTACTACTTCACATTTGTTTAAATGCCAGTTATGACGAGACACTGTTAACTTGGCAGAGCGATATTTGTAGCATCTTTCTTATGGAGTCTACCTTCCATTGCATTGCTTCTAATTTATTGAAATGCCTTCTGCTTAGTTTACACATCATAGTTCTGATTATCTCATGCCGTCCTATTTTTCGTACATATTACATCCTCCTATCATGCGGTTGTCTAACATCAAAGTTTAGTTCGTCTGTATCACGCATCAATTTGTTCTGAAGAACTAAATTTTTATTCATTTTTCTTGTCGGCTTGATTTGACATGGCATAGAGAAAGAGGAAGGAACACATAATGGCAGGGGATGGTGTTAGTACTGAGGACGCACGGAAACGGAAGCGGAAGAATTATCCTGATTCTGCTGGTACTGATGGTGCAATAGAAGGTCAAAGTCCATCGGAAAATTGTACAAACACGGTATCCCGTGCTACACCAGCTGCAAAACAATCCAAACAGAAACTAATAGCTGCCACCAAACAAGCAGTGACAACCCTAGTTGTTGCAACATATTCCATAGTACCACCAGCTACACGAGTTACTCATTTGTCAACTCAGCTAGCAACACGTTCCCAAGCTCCCTTGCCACCTGACACTACTTCCGGAGCACTCTTGACACAAGACGAGTTGGCAAGATCAGATGAACCTTGTGAGCTTCAACAGCAAGAAGGTAGTTGCTGGAGTCAAGTTACAGTTGCATGCTTCTTTATATGTAGTCTCACAGTTTGATGTACACTAACACTTCCTATGTTCGTTGTTGGACTAGCACCTAGGCGCAAGAGGAAATAGACATCAGGGATAATGCTCGATAGGTTAACTAAATCTAGAGGAAGAAGAATGGAGATCTGTTTTGAGGTAGGTTTAAAAAGGCCACGTGATGCTACAGAGTCAGCCAAGTTAGTATCAGAGGCAGCGGTTGCCGTTAGGTGTCATGCACATATCCTCCCAACATGGATTCAGTATAGGAATGAAAAAGACGAAACCCAGTTCAACACCTTCCTCGACCATTTATCTATAAGTATGGTTATGTATGGAAATTAGTAATATCATCTTGGTCTGTCCCATACTTTCTAGGTTGCTGGTAATGAGACCCCCATAATTTTCAACAGATGAGGTTCAAGTTGGATAGCCAAGATGATGCAACCAGACAAGCATGCACCCATGTTTTCAAGTCTGCTCTGCGACAGTATCGGTATAACTTGAGGAAAAATCACTTTGAAGGCAAGGCTAACAGTGAACTTGCCCAAACATCTCCAGTGCAAAATATATCGGATGAAGACTGGAGAGGCCTCGTTAAACACTGGTCTGATCCAAATCACATGTTGATCAGATCACATGTTGAACTCCTATTTACGCATGTGCCTCACAAATCTATCTTCTTGTACGTGAACTGTTCAAAGAACAAGGCCAACCGTACGAAAGTGAAATTCCAACAGACGACAGGATCTCGTAGCTATATTGCACACTGCGAGGCTCTTGTAATTAGCTACTGTTTCACTCTTTTCGCTGTGCCATATTATTAGATCTATATTGACTTGTTCCAAATGTAGAGTAAAGCCCGCAAGGACCAAAAAGTACCTGAACCAAATGCTGTGAAAATCTTTAAGGACTGTCACACCAGCAAGACGAAGGGCATGACTACACCAGTCAAAGCTGCTGTTGTAAGTCCTTAATCCTCATGCCTTTTAACTACTACTTACTCTGACTTGTGCATTGAACTTCACGGTTTGCAGCCAATGTCTATTACTCTTTTCAATTTTATACACAATTGTCTTAGCGTATCATTGCACCTTACAAAGTTTAAAAGAGAGGAGTGATGTTCCTTTGATCTTGATCTGTAATCTAGTTCCGTGCTGGACTTGTCTACACAACATTACAATTGCCTGTTTGTCTGTTCTCAGTTGTTTTGTGATATGAATGATGTCATACTATGCTCACCGTATTGTAAACTTTGTCTCTTTATCCTTAGTGTCAATACAATGTGAAGAAATAGACAATACATTAGTCAATGTACATGGTCATATGTTTGGAACCTGGTTTTATTATGTACTTTGTAGTAAAATACAACTAATATTTTACACGGGTTCACCAGAATAAGTTCTGTATACAGACCAAAGCTATTTTGTTTGGTTTTGCTGCCTCCTTAATATCTTCTGTTCTGGTACTACTAATGTAAAAACTCAACTTTTCAGCAAGCTATGGAACAAATGGTGGAACCGCCACCTTCTGAAGGTGACGAGGCAACTATAACCGCACTGTCACCTCTTGCTGCAGTGGGTCAGTACCTGTCCACTAACAGCGCCAAAAGCACGTTCCTGCGTAATACTGGGTTGGTTGTTAAGGCAATCTCGTCCAAACTGCCTAATGATCAAGATATGCAAGCTCAAAAGAATGTTATATCTGCGCTCTAGACACAAGTCCATTCCCTAACAGAGACCCTTTGTGAAACAAGGATAACCATTGTTCGATGTCGTCAAGATATGCATGATTTTGAAACCAGACTAACAGACATTTGCTATGTTGTTCAGGAGCCTAGGAGAAATGAAGGCGAAGGTTATGGTGCTCCATCGGACAGTACAGCATGAAAACGTAACAGTCAGGTCAAATGAACTGAGCTTCTGAACTTCTGGTGGTGCATTTATCTGCCGGACTGTTAACTTTTATGCCAACCTTCCTTTTGTTTTATGGTTGTAATTTGTTTTGTTGCGATACAAAATTTGTTCTTAACGTGCAGCGACCGGCTGAAGAAAACAGCAAGCCATTTTTGTATAGTGTAGGGTGTTCCCTATATTTGCACTGGTGGCGAACTTTGATGCCCAGTGGATGTAATCTGTGCAATTGCCTTAATAGCCTAGCGTTAGTTTCTGGCTTATTTATTACCCTAGTCTTCTTTTTCCTTGGTTTGCTAGTGGCCGCAACAACCATGAGCCATATACGGATCGTGGTAACCTTGAGCCTGCTACGGGTCGTAGGACCCATGGGCCTGCTACGGGCGGTCGGATAAATGGGCCTCCAACGGCCCGTAGATTCAGTGGGCCTCGGGCCGTCGGATAAATGGGCCCACATGGGCCGTAAACGGGCGTAATTGGTATCAGGCCAGCACGGTAACGGGCCGTTAACATGCCGGAAGACAGCAAATGCTTAATTCTGTCACAGACATAACGGGTCGTTAAAGGGCCAGAATATAGGACGGACTGAAAACGGCACAACGGGTTAACAGGCCACAAACGGGCCGATTCTAACCACGGGCCGAATTTGGCCCATTAGGGGAACAGGCCGGTAATGGGCCAGAAGTAATCGAGGGCCGGAAAGGAGCCCAAGAATGTATGGGCCGTCAGTAGGCCGAAAGCTAACACGGGCTGGAAACGGCCCATGTGAATCATGGGCCGTTACTGGGCATAAAGAAATTTACTGTTTATTATGGGCCAGAGTCACCGCGGCTCATTAAAGGGCCCAAAGATACGAAAGGCCTCGTATGGGCCGAAACACGTCGTGAGCCATACATGGGCCAAAAATGAAACGGGCTGGTATTATACTGGACGGCCCACATGACGTTGTTGGGCCGATTTCGGGAACGCCATAATGGGCCGTGAGTTCCCGGGCCGTAAAATGGGCTATATGCGAACATACCATTAATAGGCTTTTCATGGGCCGGCCCGCTATCTTTTGACCAAGTCAAACGGGCCGGCCTTTGTAACCTAAATGGGCCAGTGTTGGGCCATTGCACGTGTCGACATATCATAGGCGCGTATCTGACCCAATGACGAGCTGACACGTGTTTCCTCCGGCCAATGAGAATTTTACACGTGGAAAATCGCCATTGGTCGTTGCTGTTAACGGGTTATCGGATCCAAAACCGGACCTGATAGATAAACGGCGACCCGTTATGGTGGATGCCACGTGTCGGTTACCCTTGACGAAAGCACTTCCATGACACGTCATTTATCGTCATGGAAGTGAACACTTCCGTGATGATAATTTTGGTATTGTCATGGAACACTTCTACGACAGCACATGTATGACTATCTTGATTCTGTCATAAAATCGTCATGGACGTACATGCATGACAGAAAACGTAACCTACTATGACAAACACGTATCATCACGGAAGTGTATTTTTTTTGTAGTGTGTTCTCTTGGCAGTGCTCACGAAGCTTGCACCGTTTTCCAGCCTTAGCTTGCTCCACACTAAGCGCAAACTGTATGACATACTTCCTGTGATGCTTGTCACAGTCCTTGATCTTGCGCTGCCTTCTCCTATCCAACCTGCATGTTAGAAAATAGAATATTAGCACCATCGAAACCGCCGAGACGCTGCTAACTGCACAAGGTTCATTCTCTCTTACCCAGTAAAAAACTTGTCCATGTCCTCCCACTCCGGCGGGTGAGGCTGGGACAAACCAAACTGACGGAACACACGATGTGGCATGTGAAGCTCAACCGCCCAGTTGCATATGAGTGGGCACCGCATATGCCAAAGATCCCTATCCCTAAGGCACATCGGATTCAGCACGAAATCTCCAGGGTTACCTAATCTATCCCCGGCGCCATACGGCTCCCATTCCACCTGCAACATAGCATACAACAAGGCAACATTGATGCCGAGTTACGATAAAAGCATGAGAATGAGTGATGCAATGTCAAGTCACCTGCTTAGCTGTAATCGTGTCCAACTCGCTCGTGTACTGCTTATACATGAGCGAGGGATCGTACGTCGTCTCATTTAACACATCCCACTTGTAAGCCCAAGTGGGGAGTCATAGTGCGTCGTGTTTGTTGTCCCATTGCTCGTACTTCACCTGCTTCAGTCTTTCAACCGGCAATCGCTCCCAGCTCCATACAGAAAGTACGAGCATACAACCACCAATACATCCGTCCTTTGAGGTCCTACAACAGGCTTCATCCAACTGCACATAAAAGAAAACATGGTTGAATTAGCAGGAAGATCGCATTGATAATGTAGCAATGAAGTGAAAACAAACAACTGCCTACCTGTCTATATAAGTAAGCCAATGCCCCCGAACCCCAACTCCATTTGCTATCGAAGACGGTGAACGCCTTCAGCCACATCCATGGAGCATTCTTGCCTGTGCCGTCAGCAAACATAGTCCTCGATATAACGTACCACATGTACACGCGAGCATATGTCTGGACCTGATCATTAGTAGCATCCTCAGGGCAATTCCCAAAGTGGAATGCAATCCAGGTGAAAGGAGCACCGGCTGCGACTCTTTCCCTCTTCTTGTCTCCTTCTGGTTCCGGAGGCTCTCGAGGAGACATACCGATAAGGGCCTCCATCTGCTGGCGCCACCCATCAAAATCGGTGCTCATACAGAGAGGATTCCCCTCGATAGGAAGACCGGCGATCATAGCAATATCCTGGAGCGTCACAGCCATCTCCCGGGTCCGAAGATGGAAATTGTGTGTCTCCGGCCTCCAACGATCAACAAGCGCGGTGATTGCTGCAGCATTGAGGTTCGGCGTCGACTGGCTGACCAGCTGAATGAAAGGGAGCAGTCATGTCTCCCTTACGTACGATGTGTACCGCTCATCATAACGCATGAAACCAGTGGTCATCCTGTGAGACCGAATCTTCAGATGTTGAAGCTCCTACAAACAAGCAAATCAGAATATTACATATGGGGCATTTGTGTTTAAAATAAACACAAAATTCATAATACCGTCCACTTTGATTATTACCCGCTGCTCCACCGACATAAAGTAGGCCCGGTGTCGAGTGTCATAGTGATCATCGAGAAGCCAAACCATCCTACAAATTTCAAACAATAAACATACGTTAGCTAACTTCCTATGCTTCCTAATCAAAGCATGCCAACAATCATCACAAAAAACATGCCTACAATCGGTACAAACTAAAAGGAAAATTAAATAATAATGTAATATCTACAATCAAAGCATTGCAACAATCATCACAAAAAATATATGTATCCAAAACAATATATGGTTCTATAATGGTTTCGTCTAAAAAACATCTCAACATGTAGGGTTCCGCAACGAAAGCATTCTTGTCAATACAAATCTAGAATTTCATCTAACTCATCTAAAAAAACATCAACACAAACATCTAGACATGTATAAGGTTCATCTCAACAGTCTAGGTTTTCAACATAGAAGCATATCTTTTCAATACAAATCAACTAAACTAGGGTTACAAAATAATTACAAATCATCTACAAATCTTAAATCCCACAAATCTATTTCAAAATATACATGCAAGATTCTAATCCAATCAAACAAGGGTTCCACAAATCTTCAAAATAAGTAACATTTTCTGGATAGAAAGAAGGAGATCGGAGGAAAGTACCTTCTAGGATGGATTGGTAAAGATATCCACAGACCAAATCGTCAGATCTGAAGAATTTGGAAGAGATGATTGAGAGGGGGAGAGGAGGAAGTCGTCGCCGCTATGTCTCTGTAACTGCAAACGAATGGGTGGGGTGAGGGGAGGGCTAGCGCGCGGCTGCCTCTAATTCACAGTGCAGCGCCTACGGGCTAGGCGCTGCACATGTAAGCCTAGCTCTCAGGCGCTGCACTGCTCGGTGCGGGCCCCGGGGTGCCACACTGGCCAGACGTGCAACGTCTGAGCGCTAGGCGCTGCACCGTAAGGTGTGGCGCCTGCATGTCGGGCGCCACACAAAACGATCAGCTGAGTGATTTTTTTGAACCAGTTCACTTTATGAATTGTTTTTGTCCACATGTCAAATTTGTGAAATTTGCCAGCCAACAAGACCTCATCGCTGACCTGAACTGTCGCCGCAGCCTCCCTGCCCACAACGATCCAGCGGCAACCCGACAAGATCGAGCCCTTTCTGACCATTTGTACTCGCGCGTAGTACATGCGTGGTGTGGCCTCACAAACCAAAAAGGCCAAAAGCGCCGAGGTCCCGGCCGAGGCGGCTAACCAACCCCAGTGAGATCTCATCTCTGACTCCCAGCCGTATAACATTTTAACAACCTCGCATTCCTCTCCGCTAACCCATGTTGGTTTTACATTTTTTTTCATGATATTACGTGTCTCATTAATAAAATAAAGATTCGGTTACAGCCATGTAAACATCGACATTACAGGACTGAAGATAGGATAATTCTATGCAAAAACCCAGCACATGTCCCTCTCCACTAAGAAAAAGAAGACATATCACCTCTTCATCCGAACTCGACGCGGCTCCATCGCTGATCAGCAGCTTTACGGACCTTCAAAGTAGTTTGCTTGAAACAAAACCATTGCCGTTGAAAGAATCAGACCAGGGCAACATGTCTCCAGACGTGCCATCGAACTTCAGAACTGACGCCCCTGCACAACTACGACGTCGGAGGAGGAAACTAGAACTGTTAGCCTCCAACCACAAACCCAGCACAAGATGCATCATCTTCCAGCTGTCACTTGCGTAGACAACCGTCTGCGTGTACTCCTAAACGACAAAACCTCCCTGCTCCACCATGACGTCCGAAACAACGCCGCAGCAACGGGACAGAGCAGAAGGAGAGACATACCTGATGAAGTCGCCGTCGCCGCCTCACTGACACCATTCTTAAACCCTAATGCTGCTGCCGATCTGAAGGATCGACAAACACACGATGTCATTAACTCCGAGACGCCGTCATGAAAAGCACCGTCGGTGTGGGAGTGGAGTTTAGACAGATTTATTCGTCCGAACGCCGCTCCCACCACCCCAACGACGCACCATGACCTGCAAATTCAAACACTAACTACATAACGGAGGAACAGGGTCCCCCCTCCCTCCTGCCGCTAGAGCAGTAGCCGGAGGGAGAGGGGGCCAGTGCCCTGGCTAGTGAAGATCGGTGGAAGAAGATCGCCTTCCTAGTACTCGTGGCGGCTGCTAGGGTAGGGAACAGCGGCGCGTGTGACTCGATCTGTGCTAATTCCATGTTGGTTTTACATCTCCTTTTGCTAGTTTAGCAATATCTTGGTACGCCATGCTCGGAAAGCATGTCTACCTACGTCCTCTGCATCTCGATCTCACCTTTTGTACTAAGCCATATGGATTCCACATGCAGATGCAGGTACGATGCATCTTTCTTGTTTCTAGTCCTGTTGGAACTTGGACAGGTGATGCCCGCTGGTTCTTGTCGATGAAGCTCTGGTGTAAGCTTTTGCAATTTAATGGCGGGAACACATTTATGGTGTACGGACGCGCGGCCGCCTGAATTTAAATACGAGCTGTCCATCATCCTGTTAACTATTGGTACCAACGCAGCAACACGAGAGAGAAATGGTCTGAAATCAAATGTTCCCTGCGACGAAATTGTGGATGAAATCACTGTTTTGACTTTATACCAAAAGAATTGCACAAAATGAACTCGATTTGAAAGTATTTCACAATCTGACCCTTTTAGAAACGCCAGATCCCGCGGCGTTGCTGCTACACATAGAAACGCCGAGCTATCTCGCGTTGCGGATCCACATGGAAACGCCGAGCTACCCCGCGTTTCTTACCCGTATGAGACCTACCAGGGCATGTACAATGTTGGCATATGAATACAGATGCCCCATGAGAAAAAGTAGCTTGAGGCAATTATATTGATTTTTCTCCCCAACACAAGCTACTACTTATGGGCCTCGTCAAGAAATAGAAAATAGAAACTTTAATACATATGCATCTCTACTCTTCACTACAACTTTTTCAGTTTTTTACATCGGATCATACTTTTTCTCTTCAAGCATCTGCCTCTTGCAGGGGATCCTGCTTCCCTATCCGAACCTAATTTCCCTAACATCCGATCCTACATGACACATGAGGCATCACCATGAGACTATGTATTGGCCATGCCCTAACTAGTACTACTGTACTAGTAGTAGAAAAAAGGAAAGCTGTGACGTGTATGGTGCACTCAAGCGAAGGCATGTGCTGGTGGCTGGCGGTTCAAGCCACGTACGCACGCACGCAGTTCACACGCAGCACATTGGCAGTGCATGCATGATCATGCGTCGCCACCGCCGTCGAGCGCATGAGGCCGGATGTCCTTGAGCAATCGGGCCCAATAAAGGAGATATGTTTCATCAAAAGGAGATGCGTCTAGAATATATGCATGTGATGTACGTTTTAGGACTGCTGCACCGACAGTTGGTTTCGATACGTTATGTGGACGGATCGACGACGACACCGGATTTAGATATTGAGAGTGAGAGCATGCCACATTATCGAATTTTGTAGGTGTGAGTGATGGCTTAAGATGGCTTGATGTATATTCTTGTTAAACTTTTGTGGAATAATAAATAAAGATGGTCGTATGCATGGATTGATGCAGAGGCCGGGGTCTTAACCTCCTTTTCATAAAAAACGAAAGGTGGTGTAACGGCTCGACTTGGTGTCGATCGAGCCCAATAAAGCTCGTTCAAAAGCCTTACGAGTTACGACGACGACGACAGTGACGACAAGTCGACCACCGGTTCTTCTCCGCTGTCTCAACTCCGCCGCAGATAAGTTCACAAAAAAAGAAAAAACCCCGCCGCAGATGACCGACAACAAGCGGGACCGGGAGACCTATTTGTGTGCATGGCCCAAATGCAGCACGCTACTGCTACACTACACCTGCAGCCTGCAGAGCTTGCCTACACACACTTGGTTGCACCACGTTTGTCTGAAATTCACCAGGCACCGGACATGTTTGTGCGTGCCCTTGTCTGCTCCCCGTGATAGCGCGCAGATAAACGCAACCTGCCAGCCAAGTTTGCTGGGACAATCAGTGCATGAGCCTGTCGATTTGTCGAAGATGCGGTGAAAATCGACCTGTGCCAGTTTCGGAAGGCGCCATGGACGCCCGGTCGTGCGCTGATGTGGGGGGTGTTTGTCTTAGCGTGGCTTGTGATCTTCGCTTGGAGGAATCAGTACGAGGCCCGTCCCGGTCAGGCGATCACCACGTCTCTGCATTTCGTCGCCGCGGTCCTATCTTGGGGCGGGAATCATCAAGACTCGAAGACCGAGCTCCGTCACCATCCTCGCCTCTCACTGATTTCAGTAGCGCTGAAAGCCTGAAACCTTGTGTCGACGAGCTCACAGAGTGGACAAATGGTGAGGTTTGGGGTGCCAGATAGAAGCGGAATGTTCGAACATCTACGATGAATGTTAAACATTTGCGGGTGCCGTTGCCGTGTTGTAGCTCTCTGGCTAGAAGCACCAAGAGAAAGAAGGGTGATCCCGTTCCCGTTTAGCTTCAGAAGAAGAGACGTAGCTTTTTCTCGGACAGGAGAAGAGTCGTACGTAGCAGATGGAAAAGGAGGTTTTGATATGACCCCCCGGTCCATATGAATCGGATAGTCATAACCTAATCACGCGCCGAGCGTGATCTACAAGTCTCGCTGCATAGTTTCATCTAAAAACGAGTCTTCTAGACGGTGATGCCTTTGTCTTTTTTCGGTTGTTTTCATGCATCATGAGAAGGAAGTATACAAACGAATAAAAGATTAGAACGATAGATAACAATATGGAAACACCTTGAGCATGCTCATCCGGTTATCAACCAACAACACAACTTAAAATAGGGGGAGATGGGTCATGTGGGAATGAGGCGAGCCATGCAATGGAGGATCACGGACTTGCTAACCCGGCTTCAGATAAAAACATCAAGCCAACTCACAGCTTGGTCGAGCCGAGATCACGCTCGCCCAGCACCACGTCGGATGGACGCCACAAACCATGGGTCCGTCCAACCGGTTGCCAACCCGTAACACTCAAGCGCCTCCATCGTTGATCGTGGAGAGGATCTCAAGTTTCCTCCAGAGTTGCCTTAGAGCATCTACAATCATATATGACAAATATGGCTCCTCAAACGCCCGCCGGCGTGTTCGGACGTGTCCGCGGGCAGTGACCAGGCACGCCTTAAATTTCACTTATTACATCCGGACATCTCATACTAGATTTTTAAATCCATACAAAGACATGCAAATGAAATAACGTACGTACTACATCGATCACCTAGCTACTTGTTGTTGGAGATGTTCACGATCTCCGTGCCCGGCTCCTGCAGGATTGGTGGCAGCTGCAGCTCTGCCTCCTCCACCTATATCTCCACGTCGAGTTCGGCGAAAAGCGTGTCGGACTTCGCCTGCTCCCGCCGGAGGAACGCCCGGTTGGCCTCCACATATGCCTTATCTTGGATGGACTCCAGGATAGCATGCCGCTCCGCTATCTCGTCGGACTGGGCAACGGTGAACTCTGCCTCCGCCTGCTCCATGTACAAGGCCGACAACTGCTGGTCCGGCTCCTCCGCCTCCATCGGCGCCAGCTCCTCCTCCTCCTCTCCCCCCGGCAGCGATGCGGGCTGCGCGCGCGGCTTGTCTCGCCCGGACCTCCTGCTGGATCTCGGCGTGGCGCTCCGGCGTGAGCATTGCGTAGTACGTGATCTTAGTCTGGACCATGGCGGAGCGCCGGAGCGGGAGAGGTAGGAGGTGGATGGGTTCGGACTGGCGGTGCGGAGAGGGGGGAGGTGGATGGACTAGGGTTGCGGGACTCCGGCCGGCTTAAATAGGCCAATTTGCTCTCGGGCGGCGAGCCGGAGCGGCGCCACGCGGCGTCCACACCGAGGCGGTGGAGGAGGCGTCCGTCGGACCGCTGGGTTTCCGAGCGAGTCCGCGTGGGACCCCTTTGTCAGTCCTACGTGGCGGGCGGGCCCGGGCGCCCTCATATCCGCCCCATATTTTGAGCTGGATATAGGGGGTGTCGGTCAGCCCGGACGTTTGAGGCCCGTTTAAGAAGCCCGTCTGGGTCGAAAAAACGTGATCGAATAGTGACCGGGCGACCCGCTCGAACATATGAGGCGGGTTTGAGGCGGCGGGCTGTAGATGCTCTTAGACTAGCATAACTTTGACAACGTCTTCAAGAAAGATGCAGAGCCCATACACTGTTGTGATTATCATATTTAAAACAATAATTTGTGCATGTCAGGCTCGTTTTTTCTCTATGCCGGTTTTCTTTCTTTTCTTTTTTCTCTATCATTTTTAATTTTTATTTTAATATTCATTTTTGTATATATATTTGTTACTTTTTCTATTTCATGCAGATTTAAAAATTCATTAACATAATTTAAAATCATGAACATGTTTTCTAATTTGTTTTTTTCATATTCATGAACAATTTTAAAATTTACAAGCATTTTCTAATTTGTGAACATTGTAAATTTATTTTTGACCATTTCGAAAAATTACAAATTTTATTAAACTCTTGAAAAAATAGAATTCGTTAATAAAGTATAATTTTAATTTATGAACATTATTTAAATTCATGAATGTTTCTTAAAATCTATGAACATTTCTTGAAATTCTAAGAAAATTAAATTCCTGCATAGTTTTGGAAAAAAACTCAAAGTGTTTCAATATAAAAAAGAATGAATTTTAAAAAAAAATTGTTAAGAATTGAACGATTTTTTTTGCCAATGTAATACGCATGGGCCACATACCTGCAAGTTTGCTCGCAATCCAATTTTTTTCTAAATGGAAAGTATTTAAAAACACGACTGAAATAAAAAAAGTCGGTTGATAAATCGACCAAGAAAAAAAAGCCGGCATAATATGCACATAGGTCTGCATGAGTTGCGGCTGTGTCAGTTCTAATACTGTAACGCGGGAGCCATAATCCGACCCTTACATGCGGGTTCACTTTGCGGAGAATACACTGGAGCTCCCCTAGATCTCTGTTCCTAGGAGTTTAATAATTGTTTGTTTAAAATAAAGGCAAAATATTTATCTCATTCATTTTAAGCAGAAAAGAGTTGTCCAGTTGTTTAACGAAAAACCGAACGAAAACAATCGTAATCCGCTGAGTGGCACATATAGATACCCCACCTACATCTCTCTAGAGGAAGTCTCATCTAGATAGCACACAGACATCCGCGTCATCACTCACACCGAAGAAGAGCCGGCTACCTCAACAATTGCCACGCCTCCGACATCGCTCACACCCGCCATCATCGCCATAGAAGTCTTAGACACCAACACACACCAGCATCTTCCACCGGACGCCGCCACGAACTATTGCATTTCCATACTCTTCGATTTATTTTTTCCAGAAGAAGTGACTTTTACGTTACAATAACCGAGAAGTCACGACGGACACGTACTACTGTACAGTTTCATCTTCGGTGTGGTTCCAACTTTAGTCGGTCCTCTCCTAGACCCACACCCACATCGTGACATAATCGCCACTGTGGCTGGTACCTACCGGTGGAAGCAAGCCAACAAGACCTCATCGCTGATCTGAACTGTCGCCGCAGCCACCCTGCCCACAACGATCCAGCGGCAACCCGACAAGATCGAGCCCTTTCTTGACCATTTGTACTCTCGCGTAGTGTGGCCTCACAAACCTAAAAGCCCCAAAGCGCCGAGGTCCCGGCCGAGGCGGCTAACCAACCCCAGTGAGATCTCTGACTCCCAGCCTTGTAACGTTTTAACAACCTCGCATTCCTCTCCACTAACCCATGTTGGTTTTACATATCCTTTTGCTAGTTTAGCAATATCTTGCCACGCCATACTCGCAAAGCATGTCTGCCTACGTCCTCTCCACCTCGATCTCACCTTTTGTACTAAGCCAGCCATACGGATTCCACATGCAGATGCAGACTGGTACCATGCATCTTTTCTTGTTCCTCCTAATCCTGTTGGAACTTGGATGAGTGATGCCCGTTGGTTCTTGTCGATGAAGCTCTGGTGTAAGCTTTTGCAATTAAATGGCGGGAACACATTTATGGTGTACGGACGCAGCAACACGAGAGAAATGGTATGAAATCAAATGTTTCCTGCGACGAAATTGTCACTGCTACTGCACATTGTACGAGGCCTACCGATTATCTCTACTCCTAATGGAGCAGTTGGTAGGATTGCGTCTAGATTTTTTTTCGTCCCATCACTTTTGTTCGGTTTTTTTTCGACTGGTTTTTTTTCGTCCTCTCCCCCACCCCACCGGTTTAGTTTCGCGTCACTCTCTCACACAACGAAAAAAATCTGAACGGATCATAACTTTCTATGTTGGCGCAAATTATTTAGTAATGTCTTTATGTGAAAGAATCAATCACAATCAATCTCTAAACATCAAATATAAATTAATTAATCTTACCTTAAATCGCTCAATCTCTACTCCTAATGGAGCTTTTATTTCTGTCCGATTTTATTACTCCCACCTCCCGCCTCCCACCATCCCCGTAGCACTGGTTTTATCTCCTTATATACAAATAATCACCGAAGGAAAAAAAATCACTCCGCACTCCTCCCACCACTGATCTTTTCTCTAGGATCCTCGGGGCCGCCGCCGCCGCCACCGTCGCAGAAATTTCTTTGCGCCGCCGCCGCTCAGGAGCTCCTCCACCAGCCCCGCCTCTTGCGTCGGCCGCCACCGGTGCGCCTCCGCCCCTGTCTTCCCCATCCACCCTCGAGCACCTCCTCGCCGTTACGCCCCTACGCCGCGCCCCTGCGGCTAACCCTAGCCGCCGAGTTGTGCTGCAGGCAATGAGGAGCGAAGCGAGGCGGGCGCGTCGCTGAGTGGGTGGAGCGGCTGGGGCGTCGCGGCGTGGGTGGAGAAGCAGGGGCAGCGGTGGCGCCGTGCTGGGGCGGAGAAGGAAACCGTCCTTCGTGGCACCATACTGCTATCCGGGTGCCGCGCAAGAGGTCAGGGGCCGCCTCCACCATAAGCCAGACCAAATGGGACGCTCTTGGTGAGCCTCTTGGCAGGATGCCGATGGCGAGCATGCTGTCAACAAGCCGCCGGGGGGACCTACCGGTTGGTCCGGTGTCGTGGAACAAGGGCCACTGCTTGCGCCGTCGTGGGTGGAGGTGAACCATCGAGGAGCAGCAGGGGAGGAGGTGCACCATCGAGGAGCAGCAGGGGATGAGGTTTGTGATAGATGCGTGGGCGGCGGGCGGATTCATGACTGGATTTTTTACCTTTTGAGATGGAAATACAGAAATTCTTAGGTCACTAACAATAGATCTAATGGTTGCATGCATCTCACTATATGATCGTTAGGTTAATAGTACTCCAGAGAGAATTTCATTTGTATGTTCTTCAGAGTAGAGGTTGATTCATGAAACATTTGTGTAAGCCACACATATGCTATTTCACGGCCATTGATTGTAGGTACTTTGGCTTTAGAAGGGACACTTGACCCTTTGGCGGAGGATGTTATTACAAGGTATACATATGCTGATCTTGTTTCAGGTTCAAATCTATCATCACATATACATCTTATATAATGTGTGAATTCTCAACTGAAACTTGACCAGTGCCGAGAGTGATATTTTGCCTGCTGTTACCTTCTCATACTTAATGTGCAGCAGCAGTTCTAATGAAGCCTAAGTATAAAATACTAAAGGCAGTAGCTTCATAACTGCTGATGATAAGCCATGCAAATAATTCGTCATAGTTTGAACTAGCACCTCTAAATAATATTGTAAGTTTTCTGCAATCAGTGCTAGCTTGGGTGATGTGGAACGTTAAGAGTAGCTGATTGGTATGTTCATCAAAGCCATGCTTTGTAAAATAGGGACTATCAGATGGCCTTGGGATATAACCATTGTAATTTGACTCATGTAATGAACTGTGCAAAATAAAATATATGGTGGTTATCTTCTCCTTTCTTTCAGTATTCAATTGCCTATTTTCCTACGCTCTTTGCTTCTTCGGTTTGACTCGGGCAGTATTGTATGTTCTCTAGCATGCCTACACCGATGGGCATTTGGAGGAGCCAGCAACGGTGGCCGTGCTTCATTTTCATGCCGACAATGGAAGTATGGACCATGCAAGAGATATCGAGTTTGTACTCTCTATTAGTATCCTCTATATAATGTATAACCTCTGCTTGCTTCTCATAAAAAATTCTGATGTATAACCTCTGCTTGCTCTCCGATAGAAAATTCCGTTCGAACATGCAGATTGGCATACTTGCTCAGCAGGTTACAACTCTAGGTAAGGCATCAAACTATATGTCTCAAATTAAGGTTTGTTTTTCGTTGAATGCAATTCTTTCAATAACATTTTTCTATAAATAAACTGAGGTTGCAATTATCTGACCATGCATTTCTGAATTTTGTTTTCCATTGAACATTCAAAACATCCAGAAGGAAGCAGTTGAGAAGAGAAGCACTTAGGGGATGCCGTCGATCTTGCACATTCAGCTTTCTGTATGTAGTCTCACTCTCATCTTATTTAGTTTATTTATAGCAGTTGAATAAAGAAATATAGCCTCTTGGAATCTAAATCAGCAATTGTAAAACTGATCGATACTTGTGCTCACTCACAACAGATGTGGATGTTGGAGTTCGTTGCAATACCACATAATCATCATTTGAAAGGTTGATTTTGTCATTGAATTTAATGTATATGTCCTTATAATATTTTCACCCACACTGGCCTTTTACCTATTCAGTAAGACTAAAAAGCTGAAAAAGATATTAATGCCTTCAGGTAAATGCTTCTTCGTGTACCATATATGGCAGTTTGGTAAAAAATAATAAGAAAACAACGGAGCAAATTAAAATATAATTATGTTTATCAAAAAGGCAGAAGGTAATCGATGAGCAAACATGTTTACTTTCTAATTTTTTTGTTTTCTTTTCTTGATATGTTATTTCCTTTGCTGATCCTTCTCTTCTTCATATGAACAGGCCCCCAGCTTGATTGATGAGAAAATTCATTTTGTTGATTTTTTGTTTTCATTGTCAAGGTTTCTTCAGTTATTCTCCTCTATGGTTATATGGATGATGGCGTGACATCTTCCTGTCAGTATGCATCAGAATCGTAGTGTGAGTTGGAAACCCAATATACCTGGATAACTTTGTGTATGAATCAGAGTTAGTACTTGGTCGATGCTTGCATTGTTGCATTGTGATCATGCCACTTTTCGTTTACCTTCAGTTGCTTTTGATTTAATTAGCGTTTTGGTAGTGAAAATATGGAGACACATTTTCTAAACCACTTTAGGATATGTTCGAAAAAATGTGCTAGGTTTGGTCCTATTGTATTTTCTCAATTCCTATATCATCTCTCACATGGCTATATGGTCTTTCCTGGTTTTGCCCTTGTAGCAAGAAGTACTTTTTTATAACAATATCAGCTTTGCTCTGGTGTGTGCAATGATTTCATTCAGGTACAGACCCCTCCCCCTTCATGGAAGTTACTTCTTTTCAGACAGAGTGATCATTAGTTTTTATATGGATTTAGAGCACATAAATAAGTAGCTTGCATTTTAAGCTTGATTTTAGAATTAGCCTTCCAGTTCTGTGCATATTTTTCTTGCTGCCCATATTAATGACCACATATTTTTCAGTCATTGTAGTTGCCCATATGGACGATGGTTTATTTCAGCGTCGAGGACCTTGCTGGTACCAGATCCAACGGGGAGGAGATTGCTGAGGCGGTTGATTCCTATGGGCTATGTGAAATTGATGGTTGACTTAATTGAGGAGTTATGAGCTTTCTCAAATCCTTAAGAGGTTTGCACATCCCTTTCGCTTGTTTTGCCACTGGCTTTTTCTTCTGAAATTGTTGTGAGGTTACTTGCTACCTTGCAGCATAGTTGTCCAATGTTTTCATAAAGAATTTTTTTAGCGTATACTTTGGTATTTCTACAAGCACCTGCCTCTGTAGTGCGGAAAAATAAATAAAGTAATTCAATCATTAGGTGCCCCCGTATCTACAATTTCAGCATATCCATTACCCTATATTATCAGACGATAGCATACTGCATTATTTGCCAGTACTTCTAACTAAATTGGGTGTAAATGAAGAATATAACTGAGTTTATTAAGGGGTCAAGATTGACTCAGCTACCGGCCTACAAGGACACTTCTTTTGTGAATATTAAAGCATTCTAGGTATACAACGCGGCTGCCCTTGATCTATCTATTTGCTAGATCGATCGTGGAGCCACTCGCCCGCTGCCGAGGTACGAGATCGCCGCCACCGACATCTGAGAGGAGCCGCCGTCGCCTTATGTGAATGTTACTATACACCTTTTTTTAGGAACAAAATAATTACTATACATGTGAGCTACATTTTATGAAGGCGGCCCACTAGGTTGGCTCCGCCCCTGCATGGATGGGTACCATCAGTATCATTACGATTCAACTACTGGTTGTTTTGCGAACCAACCTGTGGTTGGATGGTTAAAGGGACAGTGGTATCCCCAGCCCACCAGGGTTCAACTCCTGGTGCTCGCATTATTCTTGGATTTATTTCAGAATTTCCGGCGATGCACTTTCAGTGGGAGGAGACGTTCCCGTTGACGACGAGGCGCCTACGACGACTTCGTAAATTTCAAGATGACATGCCGGCTCAGCCTCTCGGAGGTGCTCATAGGGGTAGGGTGTGCGTGTGTGCGTTTATAAGGATGAGTGTATGCGTGTATGTATGAGCGCTTGCGTCTGTACTGATGTTAAAAAAAACTACTGGTTGTTTTCAGTAACATTTTTTATTTGTCAATAATATATTATTGTGTTTTTGTTAGGGAATGCTATCACGCTGATTGTAAAAAAAAGATGTGTATTAATCGAAATGACATTGTTCTATATTATTTTAGCTTCGTGAATAGTATCTTTAATTTTTGTAAAGCCGATGGCAACGAACGGGCCTTCTGCTAGTTACAGTAGAACAAAGGAAAAGCTGTGACGTGTATGGTGCACTCGAGCGAAGGCATGTGCTGGTGGCTGGCAGTTCAAGCCACGCACGCAGTCCACACGCAGCACACTGGCAGTGCATGGCATGATCACGCGTCGCCACCGCCGTCGAGCGCACGAGGCCGGATGTCCTTGAGCACGCCCACCACCTGCTGCATCGTCGGCCGCTTGTCCGGCGAGTGCGCCGTGCACAGGTACCCCACCCGCAGGCACTCCACCATCTCCCGCTCCGCCGCTTCGCCGGCGTGCACCCGCGGGTCCACGATGTCCAGCCCCTTGCCGTCGCGGATGAGCCCGCGCGCCCAGCTCACCGACGCCTCGTCCCACCTCGCCTGCCCCGTCATCAGCTCCAGCACCAGCGCGCCGAACCCGTACACGTCCGCCTCCGGCGTCGCGTCCTCCTCGTCGCCGCCGAGGTGCCCGAAGTCGGATATCCGGGGCTCCAGGTCGTCGCTGAGGAGGACGTTGGTCGGGACCAGGTGGCCGTGCACCACGGCCCGGCCTGACCCGGCCCACCCTTGGTGCAGGAACGCCAGGCCCCGGGCGACGCCTAGCGCGATCCGGTGCCGCGTCGGCCAGTCGGATATCGACCGCTTGTCCTCCGCCGCCTCCCAGATGTCGCCACCGGCGTCGTCCATGTCCGGCCGCCCCGCGGGCAGCTCGTGCAGCCACCGGTGGAGGTCGCCTTTCTCCATGTACTCGTATAGCAGCAGCTTCTCCCTCCCTGCAATAAATGGCCGGAATTCGAATTTCAAAAGCCAAGACTTTATGGTGCTCACCCTCGGAATCCATCTGACCTGCTCACCGAACCTAACTGCTCCAACTAGTAGAAAAGAAAGAACCCAAAGTAATCTGGACTCACCTGCAATGCAGTATCCAAGGAGCGGAAGGATGTTGGGGTGCCGGA
The DNA here is from genome assembly GCA_011799875.1 of Thinopyrum elongatum. NCBI lineage: Eukaryota > Viridiplantae > Streptophyta > Magnoliopsida > Poales > Poaceae > Thinopyrum > Thinopyrum elongatum. The sequence goes on from CM022303.1 coordinate 516,221,745, forward strand.
GCCGCGCGAGTTCACGGAACGCGGCGGCCGCGGCAGCCGGGTTGTCGTCCTCCCCGACCCCGGCCATGGCGCCCTCCACGACGCGCACGACGACGTGCAGGTCGCCGGGCAGAACGGCGCGGTACGCGGCGCCGCTGCGGCCACCGCGCTCCGCGAGCTGGGATTCGCGGCCGAAGCCAGAAGTGGCCGCGGCGAGGTCGGCGAGCGTCAGCTCCATGAGCGGCCGCTCGAAGAGCACCACCGGCGCGGCCGATGCCCCCTTCGATGTTGCCGCCGCCACAACCACCTCGTCTTCTTCCTTCTCACCCCACTGCACCTTCTTCTCCTCCGCCTCCTTGTCTCCATTCCTCCTCTTCCTGCACCTCACCACCCCGCACGCCACGGACCCGACCAAGCAGAGCAGGACGATCACTGACGCCACCCCGCACACAATCGCCACGGCGACCACGCCCAGATGCTTCTTTCTTTTCGCTTTCGTTGCCGTGCTCTTTGCCGTCCTCGCGTGATCCTTCTTTGTTCCTCGTGGCGGCGGAGGCGGTGGATGAGGCAGCCTGGGCCGCGCTGGGGAGTCTTTTGAGAACACTAGTGAAGCATTGCCGGCGTGGATGAACGCCGAGGGCCCGAACTTCTTCACGGCGCTGGCGTTCACCGCGCCGGACAGGTTGTTGTACGAGACGTTCAAGAAACGGATCCCGTCGAGCGGGGGCAGGTCGGTGGGGAACCTCCCGCGCATCGCGTTCCGGGAGAGGTCGAGCCGGCGCAATCGCGTGAGCCGCATCAGCCCCTGCGGCACCGCGTGGATCCTGTTGGCCGACACGTCGAGCGCGTCGAGCCCCGGGAGGCCGTCGACCCCCGAGACGACGGTGAAGCGGTTGCCGGACACGTTGAGGGACTGCAGCCGCGGGTTGGGCTCGACCCGCAGCGAGCCGCCGAGCTGGTTCCCCGACAGGTCCACGGCGCGGAGCGCCGGCGCGCACCAGAACCCGCCGGGGATGGCGCCCTGGAGCGCGTTCCCGGAGAGGTCCAGCGCGGCGAGGGCGGACAGGTTCGCGAGCGCCGCCCACGCCACGGCGCCCGTCAGGTTCCGCGACGGGAGGCGCAGCTCCCGGACGGGCCTGCATGCCGGCACGCCCTGCGGCCGGAAGTTGCGCACGTAGCGGAACGCGGCCGCGACGATCGCCGCGTCGTCCTGGACGCCGCCAGCGCAAGAAGAGGAGACAGAGTCGGGAACCGTGGTGGAAAGAACCAGCAGGATGAGCATGAGGCGGCGGACGTGGGAGTGGAGTGGCATGGTGGACGAGCACTTGAAGTCTACCCCTGCCTAGTACGGGTGCGGCGCAGTTATTAGATGGGAGTTTTGAACCGGGGGTGGCATTGAAGGAGGAGGAAGAGGAGGAATGGAACAGTGCGCCGTGCAGGGGCGTTGCTCTGCTCTGCTTTTCAGTTTTTTCTGGGTGGGATGTGTGTGAGCTGGTTTAATAGCTGCTACTGGGATAGTGGCAGTGCGTGCTGCTAGAGACATGGACATGGGGGCGAGGAGTTGGTTTCTCATCTCCATCGTGGACTTGGGTAGAGTGGAGTCAGGTGGACAGAATGAGGATGGTTGATCTGTTACGCCAATTTCCTTTTTTTTTTTTTTGCATTCTTGACTTTTGGAGCTACTGGTTGAATATCCTTAGAATGAGGATGGAACGCTCACATTCGGCATTCCTAAGAAAACTTTATCCCTCACATTCGGCATAACGAGGAGCTCATTACTGAGCAAGAGAGGAAGGGTGAAATCTTCACCGAGGCTTACGAGCAGTTGCTGGGTCATGCAACGTCCAGAGAGGCAGATCTTGACCTCAACTTTGTGGGAATGGAGACTCATGATCTTGGCGAGCTTGATAACATTTTCACGGAGGAGGAAGTCTGGAACACCATCAAGGAGCTACCACCGGATCGGGCCCCTGGGCCGGATGGTTTCATTGCCGCTTTCTATCAGAGGGCATGGCCGATCATAAAAAACGATGTTATGGCGATGATGATGAAGCTGTATGTTCAGGATGGGAGGGGTTTTGGAAAGCTCAACAAAGCACATATTGTGCTCATCCCTAAGAAACCCGACGCGGAGATGGTTGGTGATTTTCGCCCTATTAGCCTCACCCACAGCGCTGCTAAGCTTTTCGCCAAGATGTTGGCTAACCGTGCGAGGAGAAGAATGAAGGAAATTGTCACGGCGAATCAGTCAGCATTTATATGTGGCAGGCACCTGCATGACAACTTTCTCCTAGTGAGACAAGTGGCCAGAAAGATCCATGAGCGTAAAGAAGCTGGGGTGTTCCTGAAGCTAGACATATCGAGGGCGTTTGACTCTATATCTTGGCCCTTCCTGTTCGAGGTAATGAGGCGCAAAGGCTTTGGGCAGAGATGGTTAGCATGGATCACCATTCTGCTGCGCACGGCTTCTACTAAAGTGCTCGTCAATGGCGTACCTGGCAGGAGTTTTTTGCTCGCTCAAGGTCTGAGACAAGGCGATCCGGTGTCCCCTTTATTGTTCATCATTGCGATGGATGCGCTCTCTTGCATCATGGTAAAGGGCGCGGAGGAGGGTGTTTTGAAGCCGTTTACCGGCATCAGGCCTAATCAAAGTGTGTCGATTTACGCCGACGACGTGGCTCTGTTTGTCAGGCCAAATGAAGTCGACCTCAGGTTCGTGACCATGGCGCTCAAAGCCTTTGGAGATGCGTCTGGTCTGAGAGCTAACTATGGCAAGTCATCTGCTATTCTCATCCATGGAGAAGAGGAAGACAAGATCAGGGTCACTAACCTACTGCAGTGCGAGTTGGGGAAGTTTCCCTGCAAATACCTTGGTTTGCAACTTGCCATACATCAGCTTAAGAAGACGGACTGGCAGCCCATGTTGGATAGAGCGAAGAAGAGTGCCCCTGGCTGGCAACGCGGTCTGCTGCAAAGATCTGGACGCCTTGTGCTTGTCAAGTCCGTGGTTGCTGCGAAACCTATCCACCATTTCATGATCACTGACGCTCCAGCATGGGTGTTCGAGGAGCTTGACAAATGGATGAGAGCATTCTTTTGGGCGGGGAAGGATAAGGTTTCGGGTGGACAATGCATGGTTGCTTGGAATGCGGTCTGCAAGCCGACGTGCTTCGGAGGGCTCGGCATCAAGAACCTTAAGTTGCAGGGTATCGCGCTTAGGGTTCGTTGGGAATGGCTGAAACGCACGGATCCGGAGAGACCTTGGCAGGGACTGCGCATGATTGAGGACGAGGATGCACGAGCTGTTTTTGACAGCATGGTCAAGATTGAAGTGGGCGAGGGCACAAAGGTTCTCTTCTGGAGGGACCGATGGATCCATGGCTTTGCGGTGACTGATATTGCACCCATGATTCACGCTTTGGTTGACACTCGCACAAGTAAAAAATGTACGGTCAGTGAAGGGTTGGAGAATGGCCGATGGCTGCACGATATCAATGGGGAGCTGAATTTCGTTGGCCACTTACAGTTGGTGCACTTGAATCTGGCCATTAACACAGTCCAAAGGGATCCTAGCAATCCGGACTGCTTTTCTTGGCCTGCTGATCCTTCAGGATTATACTCGGCCAGGTCAACCTACCAAAGACTCTGCCTCGGTGATGAAAGGGCTCCGTATGCCTCCTGCATCTGGAAAAGTTGGGCACTTCTGAAGTGCAAGATCTTCATCTGGCTGGCTGTGCAGCACCGTATCTGGACTTCTGACCGAAGGGCAAAGCATGGCTTACAAGATCAACCGTCTGCTTGCTACACATGTTTGCAGGACGAAGACAATGCCGAACACATCTTGGTCAAATGTGGATATGCACGACAGGTGTGGCACATCTGCTTTCAAGATCTAAACCTAATTATTCGGGCTCCGGTAGTTGAGGATACTTTCCTCGATTGGTGGATCGAGACTAGGATGGGTATGCCAAAGGGTCTAAAGAGAGGCTACGACACTTTCATCATCCTGGTCGGATGGGAGTTGTGGAAGCAACGGAACGCGTGTGTGTTCAACAGGCTACAACAACAGAGAACCCCGAGAGAATTGGCAGATGATATATTCAGAGAAGTGCAACGATGGAGACAAGCCGGTGTAGGAGTTGGTGGTTTAACCCATTTTGTGAGAGAGTAGCTTTAGAGAGTAGAGTGGTTTGGGTGTAATGGGTGTTGGCCGAGCTCAGATGCTCACATCTAGCTCGTGTCTCTCTTGTACATTATTCTTTCTATCTTCTATAAAGTTAAGGTATGCCATTGGCGTACTCTCGAAAAAAAAGGATGGAACGCTCGTGTTCTCTTGTTTTCCTCTCCTAACCTTGGGCGGCTATGGCAAACTCTGCCCTCCAGACTTTACCGATGAGCCCGTGGATTCGAATCCTCTCTGTATGCCACTCTGGTGGCTAGTGATGGGGAGGGAAATCTCGGTGGCTTCGCTCCAGCTAGTAGTTTAGCATGGGATTTTTTAGTCCTCGCAGGTGCGGCACTCGGGTGAATGGCGGCGCCTCTTCTTCGAGTTTGTCTTTAGGGCTCTGATCCTCCTTGAGTTCGTCCGTCTGGACGTAGTCGACGGAGGTCCGGAGTAGATTCCTGCCGTCTCCTTGAGGCGGTGAGGTTAGGGTCTCTCGTCATGTGGCGAGATTTGGTGTCAGGTGCTTCGGGTCTATGCAAGGTTCAGCGGTGATGACTACGGCTCCAAGGCGCTGGTCCTTAGGGGCACGTGCACGAAAACTTCTTAGCTGTCATCGACATGGTCAAGTCGGCTCCGGTAGAGGAACGATGACAGCGGCACGTCGGCGGCTCGTTCTGTCAGCAGTACTGGTCATTTGGTCTTGGAATCTCGATGTGATTTTATTATGTTAGAGATGTTTTGTACTTTCGATGAATTTTATAACAGATCTGATCCTTTTTGCAAAAAACCGAAACTCCTCCAATTTCTTGCCTTTGTTTTTAGTTCCAGCCAAAATCCTAAGGTTTGCATGTGCTCCGACGGCCACCGCCATGAGTCTACTTTGTGCACGCGTTCTTCCCCGGTTCCTCTTCGCTGTTGTTCGGGGTGACTAAGGCGGTGACTAGTTCAGCCTCTCGGCCTTGACGGTGTGGGGACCTAGGGTTTCTGTGTCAGCTCTCGTGATCGACTATAGATGGAAGACACTGGCGAATCAAATAATTTGTCGAAGAGGGAACAAGTGGAGGACCTATTGGGGGGCATCTGAGCCTACAAGAGGAGGAAAGAGGGAACTATGAAGGACTTGTTGGGGCATCTGAACCTACAGGAGGAGGAAAGAGGGAACATGTGGACGGCCTGTTGGGGCATCGAGCCTGCAGGAGGAGGAGCAAGAAAAGCTTTGTTTGGGAAGAGGAAATTGTCGAGCCGTCGGTTGTCATACAGTGTCTAGAGATTGCTCACGTTCATTCCACGGGGGGATTTAGCCCAACTGTGTTGTACTCAGACATCAGGTGGGCCTGGAATCTTGCCAAGAAAGTGATCTAGAGGAAGATAGATGAGAACTTGTTCACTATCCAATTCGGTTGCCTGGCAGACTAGATAAAGCGATGAACTTGGTCCCGTGGCTCTTCAGGTACCAAGTTGCTATCTTGGAGGAGTATGACAGCTTCGACAATCTTCTTTCAATGGTAATAAACAAACTTGTTGTGTGGACTAAGGTTCTTAGTTTGTCAGATAAATACCTTCACGACAACGTGATTCGGGGTATCTGTTGCCTCATGGGCGAGATTCAAGAGGTACAGATTAAACTTCCAGCTGGTTACGTTGGGGAGTTTGATAGGGGTTGTGCCAAAATTAATGTGGCCGAGAAACTGGTATGTTTTGTCTCGATCACGAAAGACATGAAAAGAGTTTGGTACGAGGTTCAATATGAAAAGTTACCGACCTTCTTTGGACACAGTGGGCTATTCGTGCACTGACTTTAGGATGGGAAGTTATTAAAAGTATGACCAAAGAAGGGCTCTTCTTTTACCCGGGAAAGCATAGTTGATGGTTGCTACTCCCGCAGGAGTTGTTGGGTTTCCCCGAAGAGGAAGGGTAATGTAGCACAACAGCAGAAAGTATTTCCATCAGTTAAGAACCAAGGTTCATCGAACCAGTAGGAGACAACACACATATAACGTTGCAACACCTACACACAAATAAAAATAATTGCTTGCAGCCAACAAAGGCAAGGGGGTTGTCACTCCCGTTGTTCTGGCTAGCCACAAGGTTAAAAGCAAATAATAGTAAATATATCAAAGGATAACAATAACTAGGATAATGATAGTAGATTGATAGCAATTGTAGTAACTTGTAAATATATGGAGAATGGACCCAGGGGCCATAGGTTCACTAGAGGCATCTCTCTCGAAAGCAAAATAGCGAAGGGATAAACAAATTACTGTTGGGCAATTGACAGAATTGCACATAGTTATGAAGATCATCCAAGGCATAATCATTATATAGGGATTACATCCGTGACAAGTAGACCGTTAAACTTACTAACATCTACTACTATTACTTCACCCCAAGACCGCTATCCAACATGCATCTCAAAGTATTAAGTTCATACAAACAGAGTAACACATTAAGCAAGATGACACAATGTAGAGAAAATAAAATCAATCAATATGACCAAAACCCGTCGTTTTATCCTTAGTAGCAACAATACAAATACGTGCCCTTGTCCTTTCTGTCACTAGACAAGATCACCGCAAGATTGAACCTACTACAAAGTGTTGGGGAATGTTGCATGTAAAACAAAAAAAATTCTACGCACACGCAAGATCTATCCATGGAGATGCATAGCTACGAGAGGGGAGAGCATCTTCATGCCCTTGAAGACCGCTAACCGGAAGCATTTATCAATGTGGTTGATGTAGTCGTACACCTTCACGATCCGTCCTGATCGAGTACCAAACATACGGCACCTCCGCGTTCAGCACACGTTCAGCTCGATGACGTCCTCGCCTTCTTGATCCAGCAAGAGGGGTGAAGTAGTAGATGAGTTCCGGTAGCACGACGGCGTGGTGACGGTGTTGGTGAAGAACAATCTCCTCAGGGCTTCGCCAAGCACAACGGAAACTATGACGGAGGATAAACTAGAGGGGGCAGGGTTGCCGGCACATGGCTTAGTGAATCTTGATGTGTCTTGGGTGCTAGCCCTACACCTCTATTTATATGTTGAGCCCTGGGGTCGTTTCTTGGAGAAAGAGCCTCCTCAAAGTCGTTTTAGCCCGCAAGGCAAGAGTCCTTCTCGGACTCCAGGACCAGAAGCCAGGGTCCTTGGCATCTGGCCCCAGACGCCAGGGTCCCTGGCGTCTGGCCCCCTGGCCTCCGCAAAACTTCCTTTTGCACCTTCCTAAAGCCCCCTGGCCTCCACGAAGATCTTTATCGGTCGAACCTTTATGACAACATACGTAGTTCCGTTTGTCTGTCGGTATGTTACTTGCCCGAGATTCGATCGTCAGTATCTCAATACCTAGTTCAATCTCGTTACCGCAAGTCTCTTTACTCGTTCCGTAATACATCATCCCGTAACTAACTCCTTAGTCACTTTGCTTGCAAGCTTCTTGTGATGCTATATTACCGAGAGGGCCTAGAGATACCTCTCCATCATATGGAGTGACAAATCCCAGTCTCGATCCATACCAACTCAACAGACACCTTCGGAGATACCTGTAGAGCATCTTTATGATCACCCAGTTACGTTGTGACGTTTGATAGCAGACAAGGTATTCCTCTGGTATCTGGGGGTTGCATGATCTCATGGTCGAAGGAACATGTATTTGACATTAAGAAAGCAGTAGCAATAAATTGAACGATCATATGCTAAGCTAACGGATGGGTCTTGTCCATCACATCATTCTCCTAATGATGTTATCCCGTTATCAAATGACAACTCATGTCTATGGTTAGGAAACCTTAACCATCTTTTGATCAACGAGCTAGTCTAGTAGAGGCTCACTAGGGACACGGTATTTGTTTATGTATCCACACATGTATTTAAGTTTCCAGTCAATACAATTCTAGCATGAATAATAAACCTTTATCATGAATAAGGAAATATAATAATAACAACTTTATTATTTCCTCTAGGGCATATTTCCATCAGTCTCCCACTTGCACTAGAGTCAATAATCTAGATTACATAGTAATGAATCTAACACCCATGGAGTCTTGGTGCTGATCATGTTTTGCCCGCGGAAGAGGTTTAGTCAACGGGTCTGCTACATTCAGAACCGTATGTATTTTGCAAATGTCTATTTCTCCATCCTTGACCTTTTCACGAATGGAGTTGAAGCGTCTCTTGATGTGTTTGGTTCTCTTGTGAAACCTGGATTCCTTCACCAAGGCAATTGCTCCAGTGTTGTCACAAAAGATTTTCATTGGACCCGATGCACTCGGTATTACACCCAGATAGGATATGAACTCCTTCATGTGCTGCTTCTGAAGCAGCTATGTACTCCGCTTCACACGTAGATCCCGCCACGATGCTCTACTTGGAACTGCACCAACTGACAGCTCCACCATTCAATATAAATATGTATCCGGTTTCTGACTTAGAGTCATTCGGATCAGTGTCGAAGCTAGCATCGACGTAACCTTTTTCGACGAGCTCTTCATCACCTCCATAAATGAGAAACATATCCTTGGTCCTTTTCAGGTACTTTAGGATGTTCTTGACCGCTGTCCAGTGATCCACTCCTGGATTACTTTGGTACCTCCCTTCCAAACTTATGGTAAGGCACACATCAGGTCTGGTACACAGCATGGCATACACTATAGAACCTATGGTTGAGGCATAGGGAATGACTTTCATTCTCTCTCTATCTTCTGCCGTGGTCGGGCTTTGAGTCTGACTCAATTTCACACCTTGCAACACAGGCAAGAACCCTTTCTTTGACTGGTCCATTTTGAACTTCTTCAGAACTTTGTCAAGGTATGTGCTTTGTGAAAGTCCTATTAAGCGTCTCGATCTACCCCTATAGATCTTGATGCCTAATATATAAGCTGATTCATCGAGGTCTTTCATTGAAAAATTCTTATTCAAGTATCCTTTTATGCTATCCAGAAATTCTATATCATTTCCAATTAACAATATGTCATCCACATATAATATCAGAAATGCTACAGAGCTCCCACTCACTTTCTTGTAAATACAGGCTTCACCGTAAGTCTGTATAAAACCATATGCTTTGATCACCTCATAAAAGCGCATATTCCAACTCCGAGATGCTTGCACCAGTCCATAGATGGATCGCTGGAGCTTGCACACTTTGTCAGCACCTTTAGGATCGACAAAACATTTTGGTTGCATCATATACAACTCTTCTTTAAGAAATCCGTTAAGGAATGCAGTTTTGACGTCCATTTGCCTGATTTCATAATCATAAAATGCGGCAATTGCTAACATGATTTGAACAGACTTAAGCATCGCTACGGGTGAGAAAGTCTCATCGTAGTCAACCCCTTGAACTTGTCGAAAACCTTTTGTGACAAGTCGAGCTTTGTAGACAGTGATATTACCATCAGCGTCTGTCTTCTTCTTGAAGATCCATTTATTCTCAATGCCTTGCCGATCATTGGGTAAGTCCACCAAAGTCGATACTTTGTCCTCATACATGGATCCTATCTCAGATTTCATGGCCTCAAGCCATTTGCCGGAATCTGGGCTCATCATAGCTTCTTCATAGTTCGTAGGTTCGCCGTGGTCTAATAACATGACTTCCAGGACATGATTACCATACCACTCTAGCCCGGAACATGTTCTGGTCGACCTACGAAGTTCAGTAGTAACTTGATCTAAAGTTTCATGATCATCATCATTAGCTTCCTCTCTAGTTGGTGTAGGCATCACGGAAATGTTTTTCCTTGGTGTGCTATTTTCCAATTCGAGAGAAGGTACAATTACCTCATCAAGTTCTACTTTCCTCCCACTCACTTCTTTCGAGAGAAACTCCTTCTCTAGAAAGGACCCATTCTTGGCAACAAATATCTTGCCTTCGGATCTGTGGTAGAAGGTATACCCAAAGGTCTCTTTAGGGTATCCTATGAAGACGCACTTCTCCACTTTGGGTTCGAGCTTATCAGGCTGAAACTGTTTGACATAAGCATCGCATCCCCAAACTTTAAGAAACGACAACTTAGGTTTCTTGCCAAACCACAGTTCATACGGTGTCGTCTCAACGGATTTAGACGGTGCCCTATTTAACGTGAATGCGGCTGTCTCTAATGCATAACCCCAAAATGATAAAGGCAAATCGGTAAGAGACATCATAGAACGCACCATATCTAATAAAGTACGGTTACGACGTTCAGACAAATCATTACGCTGTGGTGTTCCAGGTGGCGTGAGTTGTGAAACAATTCCACTTTGTTTTAAATGAAGGCCAAACTCGTAACTCAAATATTCACCTCCACGATCAGATCGTAGAAACTTTATTTTCTTGTTACGATGATTCTCTACTTCACTCTGAAATTCTTTGAACTTTTCAAATGTTTCAGACTTGTGTTTCATTAAGTAGATATTCCCATACCTACTCAAATCATCTGTAAAGGTTAGAAAATAACGATACCCGCCGTGTGCCTCAACACTCATCGGACCGCATACATTGGTATGTATTACTTCCAATAAGTCATTAGCTCGCTCCATTGTTCCGGAGAACGGAGTTTTAGTCATCTTACCCATGACACATGGTTCGCAAGTATCAAATGATTCATAATCAAGTGATTCCAAAAGTCCATCTGCATGGAGTTTCTTCATGCGCTTTATACCAATATGACCTAAACGGCAGTGCCACAAGTATGTTGCACTATCATTATCAACTTTGCATCTTTTGGCATCAATATTATGGACATGTGTATCACTATGATCGAGATTCAACAAGAATAGACCATTCATCAAAGGTGCATGACCATAAAAGATATTATTCATATAAATAGAACAACCATTATTCTCTGACTTCAATGAATAACCGTCTTGCAATAAACAAGATCCACATATAATGTTCATGCTCAACGCTGGCACTAAATAACAATTATTGAGGTCTAAATCTAATCCCGAAGGTAGATGTAGAGGTAGCGTGCCGACGGCGATCACATCGACCTTGGAGCCATTCCCGACGCACATCGTCACCTCGTCCTTAGCCAATCTTCGTTTATTCCGTAGCTCCTGTTTTGAGTTACAAATATGAGCAACCGAACCAGTATCAAATACCCAGGGCTACTACGAGCATTAGTAAGGAACACATCAATAACATGTATATCAAATATACCTTTGTTCACTTTGCCATCCTTCTTATCCGCCAAATATTTGGGGCAATTCCGCTTCCAGTGACCATTTCCCCTGCAGTAGAAGCACTCAGTTTCAGGTTTGGGTCCAGCTTTGGGCTTCTTTACAGGAGTATCAACTTGCTTACCATTCTTCTTGAAGTTCCCTTTCTTTTCCTTGCCATTTTTTTTGAAACTAGTGGTCTTGTTAACCATCAACACTTGATGCTCCTTCTTGATTTCTACCTCCGTGGCCTTAAGCATTGCGAAGAGCTCAGGAATCGTTTTCATCATCCCTTGCATATTATAGTTCATCACGAAGCCTTTATAGCTTGGTAGCAGTGATTGAAGAACTCTATCAATAACACACTCATCTGGGAGCTCAATTCCCAGCTGAGTCAAGTGGTTATGATACCCAGACATTTTGAGTATGTGTTCACTGACATAACTATTCTCCTACATCTTGCAGCTATAGAACTATTTAGAGACTTAATATCTCTCAACCCGGGCATTAGCTTGAAATATCAACTTTAGCTCTTGGAACATCTCACATGCTCCGTGGCGTTCAAAACATTTTTGAAGTCCCGGTTCTAAGCCGTAAAGCATGGCACACTGAACTATTGAGTAGTCATCAGATCGAGCCTGCCAGACATTCATAACATCTGCAGTAGCTCCTGCAGTAGGTCTGTCACCTAGCGGTGCATCAAAGACATAATTCTTCTGTGTAGCAATGAGGATAATCCTCAAGTTACAGACCTAGTCCATGTAGTTGCTACCATCATATTTCAACTTAGCTTTCTCTAGGAACGCATTAAAATTCAGGGGAACGGTAGCACTGGCCATTGATCTACAACAAAGATATGCAAATACTATCAGGACTAAGTTCATGATAAATTAAGTTCAATTAATCAAATTACTAATGAACTCCCACTTAAATTAACATCCCTCAATTTCACGTGAGATGGGGTAGTCATCAATGGTGAACATCTCTATGTTGATCATATCTACTATATGACTCACGTTCGACCTTTCGGTCTCCGGTGTTCCGAGACCATGTCTGTAAATGCTAGGCTCGTCAAGTTTAACCCAAGTATTCTGCTTGTGTAAAACTGGCTTACACCCGTTGTATGTGAACATAGAGTCTATCACACCCGATCATCACGAGGTGCTTCGAAACGACGAACTTTAGCAATGGTGCATACTCAGGGAGAACACTTTTATCTTGAAATTAAGTGAAGGGATCATCTTATAATGCTATCGTCATTCTAAGCAAAATAAGATGCATAAAGGATAAACATCACATGCAATCAAAATATGTGACATGATATGGCCATCATCATCTTGTGCTTTTGATCTTCATCTCCAAAGCAACGTCATGATCTCCATCGTCACCGGCGCGACACCTTGATCTCCATTGTTGCGTCGGGGTCATCTCGCCAACTATTGCTTCTACAACTATTGCTAACGCATAGCGATAAAGTAAAGCAATTACATGGCGCTTAATGATTGACACGCAGGTCATACAATAATTAAAAGACAACCCTAAGGCCCCTGCCGGTTGTCGATATTACAAAACATGATCATCTCATAGAACAACGTATATCGCATCACGTCTTGACCATATCACATCACAACATACCCTGCAAAAACAAGTTAGACGTCTTCTACTTTGCTGTTGCATGTTTTACGTGGCTGCTATGGGTAACTAACAAGAACCGTTCTTACCTACGCAAAACCACAACGGTGATTATCAAGTTTGCTGTTTTAACCTTCTTCAAGGACCGGCTGTAGTCAAATTCGATTTAACTAAAGTAGGAGAAACAGACACCCGCCAGCCACCTTTATGCAAAACAAGTTGCATGTCTATCGGTGGAACCGGTCTCATGTACGTGGACATGTAAGGTTGGTCCGGGCCGCTTCATCCCACAATGCCGCCGAATCAAAATAAGACGTTGGTGGTAAGCAGTATGAACATCACCGCCCACAACTTCTTTGTGTTCTACTCGTGCATATCATCTACGCATAGACCTGGCTCATGATGCCATTGTTGGGGAACGTTGCATGGAAAACAAAAAAATTCTATGCACACGCAAGATCTATCCATGGAGATGCATAGCTACGAGAGGGGAGATCATCTTCATACCCTTGAAGATCGCTAAGCGGAAGTGTTTATCAACGCGGTTGATGTAGTCGTACACCTTCACGATCTGTCCCGATCAAGTACCGAATGTACGGCACCTCCGCGTTCAGCACACGTTCAACTCGATGACATCCTCGCCTTCTTGATCCAGCAAGCGGGGCGAAGTAGTAGATGAGTTCCGGCAGCACGACGGCGTGGTGTCGGTGTTGGTGAAGAACAATCTCCGCAGGGCTTCACCAAACACAACGAAAACTATGACGGAGGATAAACTAGAGTGGGCGGGGTTGCCGGCACACGGCTTGGTGAATCTTGATGTGTCTTGGGTGCTAGCCCTGCCCCTCTATTTATATGTTGAGCCCTGGGGTCGTTTCTTGGAGAAAGAGCCTCCTCAAAGTCGGTTTATTCCGCAAGGCAAGAGTCCTTCTCGGACTCCAGGACCAGACGCCAGGGTCCTTGGCGTCTGGCCCCCTGGCCTCCGCAAAACTTCCTTTTGCACCTTCCTAAAGCCCCGTGGGTTTTTACCCCTTGGCCCAAATAAAGTGTTCTCGTACCCGAACATTTCGGGAAACATCTGAAACCCCTTCCGGTGAATTCCGAAACCCTTCCGGACACCAAACACTATTATCTTATATATCAATCTTTACCTCCGGACTATTCCGGAGCTCCTCGTCATGTCCGTGATCTCATCCGGGACTCCGAACAACATTCGGTCACCAACATACATAACTCATATAATACTATATTGTCAATGAACGTTAAGTGTGCGAACCCCACGGGTTCGAGAATGATGTAGACATGACCGAGACGCTTCTCCGGTCAATAACCAATAGCGGGACCTGGATGCCCATATTGGTTCCTACATATTCCACGAAGATCTTTATCGGTCGAACCTTTATGACAACATATGTAGCTCCCTTTGTCTGTCGGTATGTTACTTGCCTGAGATTCGATCGTCGGTATCTCAATACCTAGTTCAATTTCGTTACCGGCAAGTCTCTTTACTCGTTCTGTAATACATGATCCTGTAACTATCTCCTTAGTCACTTTGCTTGCAAGCTTCTTGTGATGCTGTATTACCGAGAGGGCCCAGAGATACCTCTCCGTCATATGGAGTGAAAAATTCCAGTCTCGATCCATACCAACTCAACAGACACCTTTGGATATACCTATAGAGCATCTTTATGATCACCCAGTTACATTGTGATGTTTGATAGCACACAAGGTATTCCTCCGGTATCTGGGAGTTGCATGATCTCATGGTCGAAGGAACATGTATTTGACATTAAGAAAGCAGTAGCAATAAACTGAACGATCATATGCTAAGCTAACAAATGGGTCTTGTCCATCACATCATTCGTCTAATGATGTGATCCCGTTGTCAAATGACAACTCATGTCTATGGTTAGGAAACCTTAACCATCTTTTGATCAACGAGCTAGTCTAGTAGAGGCTCACTAGGGACACGGTATTTATTTATGTATCCACATATGTATTTAAGTTTCCGGTCAATACAATTCTAGCATGAATAATAAACCTTTATCATGAATAAGGAAATATAATAATAACAACTTTATTATTGCCTCTAGGGCATATTTCCATGACAAAGCACCTCCCAACTGAAGATAAATCAATCAAATTTGGCCAAATTAGACTGATAGATCGGAGAGAAATAATAAAATTACATAATAATGAACGCTCGTGAACTCAAAATAGACAATGAATAATCTGATCATAAACTCACAATTCATTGGATCACAACTATAATATCCCAGTAATTAGCTACAGTAAACCCCTGCTAATTATGCCATGTCACCATGCTTCACTAAGCCACAATGCCACCTGTCCAAAAAAATCAAGTTTAATTCAAGTTTTAAAATAAAATAAATTAAATTATTTCTTCAAGCAGTAAAACTAAAATGTTCGCAGTATTCCATAAATTCCCCTGATCATTGTCATGTAGAAGCCAACATTTTATAAAATAATTAAATGCCCTAAAACAAGTAAAACAGGGGCCAAAATAATATTCAATTGCTTTTTAAATGTATAAAAATTCCAAACTATTTTAAGAGCCTCCCAAACCATTTTATGGCAGTTCCTAAATTTGCATTGTAAATTATAGACCAAACTCTCTTATTTTACAAAGCCTATATGATGTATAATTAAAATGCAAAATAGAAACTATAAAAGAAAAATAGAAAGGAAATTACAAAAAAAAAGAAGAAGAATTAGGAAGGGCCCAGGTGGCCTGGGAGAAGCCCAGCCCACGCCCCTCTCACCTCCCTCCTCGCTATAGGGCAAGGAGGGGTCGTGGCGAGCATCTGGCCGCCATGGCCGCGCCTCGGCTGCGTGGTGGCCATCCCACCCTCCTCAACGTCCTACAAGGCTACCCCCTCGACCCCTTTTCATGAAACCCTAGCCCCCCAGCTCCCCCTCTCGCTCAGCCCTCTCCCTCTCTGGTTTGCTCTCACCCGAGCTCTGCCGCGGCCGCGTCGTTGACATTGACACGCTGTGGAGCCACCCCCACGCCATCAGTTGGTGTCCAGGAGCTCCCGCTGGTCCGCCTTGGTCGACTCTGAGCAGCGGATCGAGTCCGGCGCCCCTACATCGCCTACATCGGGCCCTTCTTCCACCATCGGCCACCGGAGATCGCCGCCACCGCCCTGTCTGCTCCAGGACTCCCCAAGCCCGCCTTGCTCACCTGCAAGAACCCCGTGAGCCCCTCTCCCCTTCCCCTCTCTCTACCGAGCGTATTAGCCATCGTAGCCGTCGCCCTGCTCGAGGCCGAGCTCCGCCACCGCCATGGCTAGCGAGCTCCACACCCCGGCCCCCTTCTGTCTACTTCTCTGCCGCGCTGCTACCTGCCAGCCGATGCTGCTTTTGCCCGCACCCGCCCGGCTGCACTCGACTCTGCCCCGTGCGCGCGTGCCTGCGCGTGGCTGTGCCCGCCATCGTCCGCTCCCGCCCGCGACCTGCGTCTGGCCGCGCCGACCGCACGCCGCTAGCCCTCGCGCACGTCCGCCCTTGAGTGGTTGTGCCCCCCTCTGCTCGGCCCTATGAGCCACAGCTGCTCCTGCTGCTCGACCGCGCCGGCCGCTACCCCGCGTCCGAGCTCTAGCTGCCGCCTCATCCTTCACCGCCATCGACCCCGGCTGTCTCCGGTCAAGCCGCGGCCACCACTCAACGCGGCATCGCGCCCGCGTTCGGACGCACCGCTCCACCATCCAAATGGTCATCGGAGACCGTTTTTCGGCCACCACCGGTGCTCCCTTCCTCGCCGAAGGTTCGTTGCCGGCGCGCGCGGCTAGAGTAAACCTGGCCGGGTCGCTGCCAGGTGGGCCCAGCCTATTTAGCCCCGCTAACCACCCCACTAACACCCCTGACACGTGGCCCCCTTAGGTAATTAGGTTAGTTTAAAGTTAATTATCTTAGTTAAGTAAGGCACTGACAGCTAGGCCCGACGCATAATTAGATTAATTAGTTTAAAATAAACCTATTTTAATAAGTGTCTCACTGACCAGTGGGGCCCACTGATCAGGGTTGATCAGTCAACAGTCAAACCGTTAACTATTGACTGGGCTGCTGACTCAGCCCCTGGCCCCGCCAGTCAGCCTCTGCTGACTAGGCGGTTGACCCAGCCAACTGGGCCCACCCTGTCAGCCTCTGTTGCACATTTTTGGATATACTTCTATGTACCCATAGCATTTAGTATTTAATTTATTTTCGAAATTAATTTAATTACAGAATTTCAGAAAATCATTTAAACTTTGAAAAATCATATACAATAATCTATAAGTCGGATGAAAATAATTTATATATGAAAATTGCTCAGAAAAATATGAAGAATCCGAATATGCAATCCGTTCATCTCTCACATGCCTCTAGCATGATGGACACAGATCCGTCCCCTCTCTTTCATCTATGCGGAAAAGGCCAAACACCGGGAAAACACCCCAGATGTTTTCCCTCTTCATCTGCAACGTGTAGTAACACGTTAGATCACCCCTAGCACTCTGATCATGTCATGCATCATGATGCATCTGTTTGCTTTGTATTTATTGTTTCTTCCCCCTCTTCTCTTCGGTAGACACCGAGACTGACGCTGCTGCCGGGTACGACTACGCCCTTGACGTCCAACCACTTGCAACAGAGCTTCCAGGCAAGCAAACCCCTTGATCATTCCGATACCGCCCATTATATTCCCTCTCATGCTTGCATTAGATTTTGTTATTGTAATTGTTTGCTCCTATTCTGATGCATAGCCTGCTTTTGTAACCCGTCTTTTGTACCTTACCTGCTTATCCTATATGCTTAGTATAGGTTGGTTAGTGATCCATCAGTGACCCCTCTTCTTGTCCTTGTTGCCCCTGCTGGATCATTAGATGACTCGATCAACGTGATCAAAGTCCAGGGCCCGACACATCACCTCACCCCCCCTTAAGTTGTACGACTCTGCAGAGCTACTATTGAGTGCCAAGGGTGATACCTCGTAACGCACTGCTGATGATAACTCTATAGTGTAGCTAATCGGTAGTGGTCTATTGAGGGTGATTCCTCATTCACCACTCCCGGTAACGACTCTGTCGTGCAACACCTCAAGTGTGAACCCTCGAGGGTGATTCCTCTAAGTTTACCTTGACGACTACATCAAGTGGATTCCATCGAGGGTGATTCCTCGGATTCCCCCTTGTTGTTTTGGACACACGATTACTTTGGCTTTACCACAGAACCATGATAAAGACGGGTCGGCCCCGAGGGGTATGATACATCTCCATCGTATCTACTTTTCCTAACGCTTTTGCTCTTGTTTTGGACTCTAATTTGCATGATTTTACTGAAACAAACCCGGACTGACGCTGTTTTCAGCAGAACTACCATGGTGTTGTTTTTGTGCAGAAATAAAAGTTCTCGGAATTGGACGAAACTTTTTGGAGAATTATTTCAGAATAAATGAAAAATACTGGAACCAAGACCCACTGGAGGGGGGCCCTGGCTGCCCACAAGACACCAGGGTGCACCACCCCCCTCTGGCACGCCGTGGTGGGTGGAGGGGCCCTCGGGGCTCCGCTGACCCTAATTCCAACTCTATAAATTCCTATCTTTGGAGAAAAAATAAGAGAGGAAGTTTCATCATGTTTTACGATATGGAGCCGCCGCCACCTCCTGTTCTTCATCGAGATGTCAGATCTGGAGCCCGTTTGGGGCTTCGGAGAGGGGAATCTTCGGTCTTCGTCGTCACCAACCCTCCTTCATCATCAATTCCATGATGCTCCCCACCGGGAGTGAATAATTCCTTCATAGGCTCGCTGGTCGGTGAGGAGTTGGATGACATTCATCATGTAACTGAGTTAGTTTTGTTAGGGCTTGATCCCTAGTATCCACTATGTTCTGAGATTGATGTTGCTATGACTTTGCTATGCTTAATGCTTGTCACTAGGGCCCGAGTGCCATGATTTCAGATCTTAACCGTTTATGGTTTCACCATTATATGTATGTTCTAGATCTGATCTTGCAAGTCATATGCACCTATTACGTGTTATGATCCGTAAACCCTAGGGTGACAGTAATTGGGATACTTTCCAGTGATGACCGTAGTTTGCGGAGTTCATGTATTCACTATGTGTTAATGCTTTGTTCCGGTTCTCTATTAAAAGGAGGCCTTAATATCCCTTAGTTTCCTTATGGACCCCGCTGCCACGGGAGGGTAGGATAAAAGATGTCATGCAAGTTCTTTTCCATAAGCACGTATGACTATTTACGGAATACATGCCTACATTATATTTATGAACTGGAGCTAGTTCTGTGACGCCCTAGGTTGTGACTATTATATGATGAATATCATCCAATGAATTCACTGATCCAATGCCTACGAGTTTTCCACTTATTGTTCTTGCTAAGTTACTATTGCTATTGCTACTATTCCAACTGCTACAAAACTGTTACTACTGTTACCGTTACCACTGCTATCGTTACTACTACTATCAAACCATCATATTGCCGTGCTACTAATTACTTTGCTGCAGATATTTAATCTCCAGGTGTGGTTGAATTGACAACTCAACTGGTAATACTTACAAATATTCTTTGGCTCTCCTTGTGTCGAATCAATAAATTTGGGTTGAATACTCTACCCTCGAAAATGGTTGCGCTCCCCTATACTTGTGGGTTATCAGGGTACCCGTGAGAGTTAATGAAGTCGGGTTGACCTGGAGGGTACCCATGAGATAATTACGAGGCACGGCCGGGCAGGCAGACCGCCCTGGAGTGGGCTGGTCCTGGCCCTTGTCGTAAGTCCTCGAGACGGGGTGACAGGAGCACTAATCATCACCGCACGCTCCGAAGACACTAATGAGATTGGGTATTTGATCTGAGTTTGTCGTTGACCTATACGCACTAACCGCCGCGCGAGATGAGTTATGGGCACTCGGCGTCATATGTATCAGCCGAAGCTCTCCAAACGTCAGCGGTTTAGCGGCGCACGCCTGAGGGGCCCACGTAAGCACCTGCCTTGTATAAGGAGGTAGCCAGGACTGATCCTGGCCGCGTTCGCAACGCGTAGGAGTGCAAAGGGCGATGGCCCAAGACCCCTGAGCGCTTAGGGTGTTGACCGACGTGTTGGCCTCTCTGTTGAGCCTAGGTAGGACTACGACGTGTTGATCTCCCGAGGCCGGGTATTACCCAGGAAAGTGTGCCCGGCCAGAGGTGATTGAGCATATCGGGCAATGTGGTGCACCCCTCCAGGGAAGTTAATCTATTCGAATAGTCGTGTCCACGGTAACAGGATGACTTGGAGTTGTATCCCGATCTATAAAACTAGAACTAGATACTGGAGATGATAATTGGATATGATGGCGCTGGGATTGCTTTCTCGCAAGCAGTTGAGGAAGCATCTCTGGGCATTAATACTACAACATGCTTGCTACTTATAAAATGCTATTCTATACTCTTCTAAATGCAGCAAGATGCTTGAAGATGCTAGTCTTTGATAGGCTAGTCCTTCCCTTCTACTCTGGCACTCTGCAGTTCACTCCAAAGATATAGCCCCATTCCTTTAATACTGATGCATACTTAGTGTAGATCTGATGTAAGTCTTGCGAGTACTTTGGATGAGTACTCACGGTTGCTTTGCTACCTCTTTTCCCCTATACCCGATTGCTACGATCAAATGACGGATCCCAGGAGCAATATGCCACAACCGACGACTACTACTACCCCGAGGGTGCCTACTACTACGTGGAGACCGCCGACGACCAGGAGTAGTTAGGAGGCTCTCAAGCAGGAGGCCTTGCCTTTTCGATCGTTGTTGCTTTTGTGCTAGCCTTCTTAAGGCAAACTTGTTTAATTTATGTCTGTACTCAGATATTGTTGCTTCCACTGACTCATTTGTATTCGAGCTTATGTATTCGAGCCCTCGAGGCCCTTGGCTTGTAATATAAAGCTTGTACGACTTTAATTTGTGTCTAGAGTTTTGTTGTGATATCTTCTCGTGAGTCCCTGATCTTGATCATACACATTTGCGTGTATGATTAGTGAACAATTGAATCAGGGGCGTCACAAGTTGGTATCAAAGCCGACTACCTGTAGGACCCCCGCTTTCCAACTCCTTGGCCGAAGTTGAGTCTAGTCTTTGAAAACTTTTACTAACATTGTTGTGCGGCTTACGGGCCCACATCACAAATGGGTGGTATTATGATCTTTTATTCCTCGTCCTTACTCTGGGAATTCTGATCTCTCTTCTATTCGGGTTAAATGATTGTACTAACTCTAACTCTAGGTTCTCATAACCACTTCCTACCGGAGAGCCCCTGCATTTCAGTTGATCGCCTAATTCACCAGAAGATTTCGAAGATACTATTCGATGTTTTCCCGAGACCTTTGCGCTCATCGTCTTTGCAATTCCCTACCACCGATAAGTCCCTATGGATAACTACATACACTTACATTCATACATTCATTCACAGTTGTTCTTGTTATTACAAGATACATCAAAATATTCTCCGACATTCTGAGAATCATTTGTGCCTACTGCTTTGCAGCTCCTTTCCGCATGATTACACCTACGAATAGTTCCTCCCACTTACCGGGTATTCGTTCACCCCGTTGTTCATGTGTTTCACAAAATAGTTCATAATGCTATCTAAACTTTCGAAAATCCTCTACAACATATCGCTCTTGCAATTCTTGCCTGCTTGCATTATGGTTACTTCCATATGTCTAGCAATAATCATTAGCATCCTTTATCATCGTCATTTTGAGCCTTTGATTCGATATGTTTGTGAATGCTCGCAATCATCAGTCACAATTAGAATTCTTCCCTTCAGCTCAGATGTCACTCCAGACATGAGCTGGTGTTCGGCAAATCAAACCTTGATTGATTATCGTTCTAATTCTATTTAACTTACATATCTTTTGATCAGAGCACCTTCTTCCGATCCCCCGATTCAAAAATCTTAGTTCCTTTGTATATAAGCCTCGAATTTTTCAGATAATTCATTAATTTGATGCCTTTACGTTCTTTCTTATTCTGTCTGAGTGCCGTTACTCGCACCAGATCATTTGTGGTCTGCTAGACCCTTTGGTGGATTATTATTCGGCCATTCCGCATATTGAAAATCCTTGTGAGTTCTTCCCCTATTGCAAATGCCTTCTGCAATGTGGAATCCTTAATCTTGTCGTCTATATTCTACTTTGAGATGTTATTTGTTGCTTCTATAAGTTTGTGGTATAGATTCGCAAAATGTCTCTATGGGTTGCGTCTATGCCTTCGATGTCTGTGAGAACCCAAAAGTATTCATGGGTCATACCCTTCTGGTATTCCACCAGTTAAGCTTTCAAACTCTAAACATTTTTAACAGAGAGCAGTGAATGAGAGGTTGTGTTGGTGCAATATTTTCCCTCTTGTGTTTTGGATATTGTTGACAGAAACAGACATGGACTGATTTGTTTGCTAGTGCACACAGAGAGAAATAGTCCATGCAGAACTGAAGAGAATGCTGTCTCTGGTGCCAAGTTCAAGGAACTTCACCAAAGAGTATCTGCGTTGCAGAGAAGAATGAGCTACATTTGTTGAAAACATGTAGGCGAGAAGATTGATGTGAAGGATTTAACCCCTCAAGAATTTATTGCTGATGTGAAGCAATTGGTTCGGAGATTCTGTCCGAAGAAAATTGTCTACAGCGAATGGAAGTCGAAGACAAAGTGAAGACGTAGTTTTCATTTCCTTGTTCTTCTTTCATTCATCTGATTCATAGGACCTCCATACTATTAAGAGGGGTATAGGTTCTCGAAGCTTAGGTCCATTGTGATGCTTAGCCCAAAACTTATGCAAGACTGAGAGAAATCTCTTTGTGTGTCAAATGATTACCTGTCAGCAGTAGACGTTGTTCTTCGTGCTGTAGGAGATATCTTTCAAACTGAGGATTTAGCATTACTTGATCCGCAAGGAATGTTTTTGTTGTGCTCAATTTCCGACCGTTGGACTCGTGTCGTTCGGCTATTGACTGCTCCACATGTCCAATTTGGTCTTTTTCCCTTCAGGGAAGGCTAGGGCTATATATAGCTGATGACCCACGAGTATAGGGGATCTATCGTAGTCCTTTCGATAAGTAAGAGTGTCGAACCCAACGAGGAGCAGAAGGAAATGACAAGCGGTTTTCAGCAAGGTATTCTCTGCAAGCACTGAAATTATCGGTAACAAATAGTTTTGTGATAAGATAATTCGTGACGGGTAACAAGTAACAAGTGTAACAAAGGTGCAGAAAGGTGGCCCAATCCTTTTTGTAGCAAAGGATAAGCCTGGACGAACTCTTATATAAAACAAAGCGCACCCGAGGACACATGGGAATTATTGTCAAGTTAGTTTTCATCATGCTCATATGATTCGCGTTCGTTACTTTGATAATTTGATATGTGGGTGGACCGGTGCTTGGGTGCTGTCCTTACTTGGACAAGCCTCCCACTTATGATTAACCCCTCTTGCAAGCATCCGCAACTACGAAAGAAGAATTAAGATAAATCTAACCATAGCATGAAACATGTGGATCCAAATCAGCCCCTTACGAAGCAACGCATAAACTAGGGTTTAAGCTTCTGTCACTCTAGCAACCCATCCTCTACTTATTACTTTCCAATGCCTTCCCCTAGGCCCAAATCATTGTGAAGTATCATGTAGTCTACGTTCACATAACACCTCTAGAGGAAAGACAACATACATCTTATCAAAATATCGAACGAATACCAAATTCACATGATTACTTATAACAAGACTTCTCCCATGTCCTCAGGAACAAACGTAACTACTCACAAAGCATGTTCATGTTCAAGATCATAGGGGTATTGAATATCATTAAGGATCTGAACATATGATTTTCCACCAAATAAACCAACTAGCATCAACTACGAGGAGTAATCAACACTACTAGCAACCCACAGGTACCAATCTGAGGTTTTGAGACAAAGATCGGATACAAGAGATGAACTAGTGTTTGGAGAGGAGATGGTGCTGATGACGATGTTGATGGATATTGACTCCCTCTCGATGAGAGGATCGTTGTTGATGACGATGGCTTCATTTTCCCCCTCCCGAAGGGAAGTTTCCCCGGTAGAACAGCTCCACCGGAGCCCTAGATTGCTTCTGCCCAGTTTCCACCTCGAGACGGTGGTGCTTCGTCCCGAAAGCTTCCTTATGATTTTTTCCAGGTAAAAACCCTCCATGTAGTAGAAGATGAACACCGGAGACCTGCCAGGGGGCCCACAAGCCCTAGGGGCACGCCCCCAAGCTTGTGGCCACCTAGTGGGTCCCCTCTGGTATTTTGTTCGCCCAATAATTCTTATATATTCC
Source organism: Thinopyrum elongatum (assembly GCA_011799875.1). Lineage (NCBI taxonomy): Eukaryota > Viridiplantae > Streptophyta > Magnoliopsida > Poales > Poaceae > Thinopyrum > Thinopyrum elongatum. Next base: position 516,245,997 of record CM022303.1, read on the forward strand.
AAAATAATTCTCCATAAATTTTCTGGACTTTTGGAGTTGTGCAGAATAGGTTTCTTAGATTTGCTCCTTTCCGGTCCAGAATTCCAGCTGCTGGCATTCTCCCTCTTTGTGTAAACCTTGTAAAATAAGAGAGAAAAGGCATAAGTATTGTACCAAAATGTGTAATAACAGCCCATAATGCAATAAATATCAACATAAAAGCATGATGCAAAATGGACGTATGAACTCACCCAAGCTTAGACCTCGCTTGTCCTCAAGCGGAAATCGAAATCGATAATCATGTCCACATGTTTAGAGATAGAGGTGTCGATAAAATAAAATACGGACATGAAGGCATCATGATCATCTTTAGAACAACAACATATTGTCATATAACTTCTTATGCCAAAGTAACAATTTGTTCAAAAGGTAAAGTATGAATCAAAAACTTTATTGAAAACTGACAAACTATGATCTCGGTCATGGAAGCAATTGCAATTTATCATAACATCGGAAAGAGTCAATATAAGAGCTTTGTTTAGCAAGTCCACATACTAATTATCTTTTAGTCTTTCATAATTGCTAACACTCACGCGATACTTATGAGATCAAAGTTTCAATCAGACACATAGAAAGATAGGGGCTTATAGTTTGGCCTCCCAACCATTTACCTCAAGGGTAACGTCAATGATAATAGTTTATGAACACGTACATCCGAGTGGATATATATATATATCTGGATCTTCCCCGACATATAGTGCTTGCCAAAAAGAAAAGGTGTAAAAAGGAGAGGTGAAGATCACCATGAATCTTGTATAAGGGTAGGAAATAAATTAAAAGATAGGCCCTTCGCAGAGGGAAGCAGAGGTTGTCATGCGCTTTTATGGTTGGATCCACAAAATCTTAATGCAAAAGAACGTCACTTTATATTGCCCCTTGTGATAAAGAACTTTATTATGCAGTCTGTCGCTTCCATATCACAAGTTCGTATAAAGCTTATTTTCCTCACACTAATAGATCATACATATTTAAAGAGCAATTTTTATTGCTTGCACTGATGACAACTTACTTGAAGGATCTTACTCAATCCATAGGTAGGTATGATGGACTCTCATGGCAAAACTGGGTTAAGGGATTTTGGATGCACAAGTAGTATCTCTACTTGGTGCAAAAGATTTGGCTAGCATAGGATGAGAAGCAAGCTCAACATGTTGGAGGATCCATGAAAATATAACTTCTATTCGGATATAAGCAAACATAACCCATTACGTTGTCTTCCTTGTCCAACATCAACCTTTTAGCATATAATATTTTAATGAGTGATCACAATCACAAAAGATGTCCAAGATAGTGTATTTATATGTGAGACCTCTATTTCTTTATTACTTCCTATTAATTGCAACAATGACCAAAACTATGTTTGTCAACTCCCAACAAGTTTCATACGACATACTTCTTGAAAGTGCGTTATATCGACTAGAGGGGGGGTGAATAGGCGATTTTTACAAATTCGTCACTGAGGAATTTCAAGGTGAGGAAATTCCTAAGCGACGAACTACTTAGCAGCGGAATGAGTACTCAGATGCAAGCATAACAGAGCAGTAGCACAGTCATCATGATGAAATGAAAACAAGCACAGAGTACGAGTAGCGTAAACACAGGATAAGCAGGCTGAAGACAAACTGACTGAAGAATTTGAACTGAGGAAATTGAGAAAGTCTTCAGACAAAGTCTTCAAACAGTAATGATCAAATACATAGCAAGTATGCGAGGAAATGAAAGGGTTGAGGAAATAGCACCAGTAGCTCGGTGAAGACACTGATTTGGTAGACCAGTTCCAACTGCTGGGACAGTTGTACGTCTGGTTGGAGCGGCTAGGTATTTAAACCTGAGGACACACAGTCCCGGACACCCAGTCCTGAACACACAGTCCAGGACACCTAGTCCTCACCGTATTCTCCTTGAGCTAAGGTCACACAGACCTCGCCCAACCACTCGTGGTAAGTCTTCAGGTGACTTCCAAACCTTCACATACTCGGTCACTCGGCAATCCACAATTTCCTCTTGGATGCTCTAGACCATGACGCCTAACCGTCTGGAGGATGCACAGTCCTCAAAGGTAACAAGCGTCGGTTCCACACAGGAACAATCTCTTCAGTGATGCTCAATCACTTTGGGTTTGTAGGTGTTTGGGTTTTTGGGTTTTTCCTCACTTGATGATTTTCGCTCAAAGTCCTCGGAGGATGGGATGCTCTAAATGACAAGTGTCAATCTATCTCTCGGAGCAGCCAACCAGCTAGTGGTTGAAGGGGGCGGCTATTTATAGCCTAGGGAGCAGCCCGACATGATAAGACATAAATGCCCTTCAATGATATGACCGTTAGGTGGGTAGATATTTTGGGACAGCTGGCACGTAGCACAGCAACGGTCGGAAATTTGAGTATCAAATTCCTCAGGGCTATCATGTTCCTCACTTGTAGGCAATCCGCACTGGCGAATTTCTAACTCCTCAGTCAGAACAAATTCCTCAGAGAACAGAAGAACTTCGTCTCTGTCACTGAAGAACTTGACTAAACTGTATGAGATTTCCAATGGCTTCACTCGAAAGGATTGGGTAGGTGTAGGATTTTGAGTTGAGCATCACTTGGAAACTTTTCCTTAGTTTTACCTCGACCCCCTTTAACAGTACGGTGTTTCCTATGACTCAAGAAGAAGAAAATGAAACTACGAAAACAAAATTCTTCACGCTTCATAATCCTCGCATGAATATCAAGTCTTCAGGGTCACACCAATTTCTTCACTTTCAAAGTCTTCAAGAAAACCAAAGTCTTCAGTTGAAGACATTCATTTTTAGGGGTCGACATTCATCGTAAATAACAAACTCCTCATAGACTTATAGACCTGTGTACACTCACAAACACATTAGTCCCTTAACCTATAAGTCTTCAATACACCAAAATCATTAAGGGGCACTAGATGCACTTACACTTCTTATATGTGAAGTCGTTACTTCCCATAATATCATTATATAATCTTTTTATTTCCTTTAAAAAATTCTTTTTCTCAAGATCATAGCAATAAATCAAAGCCCTCAACTCAAAACTAAGCTTTATTATATAACTCTCGGAGTCGATTACATAGAGGGAACACAAAGCAAAACTCAAAGCTAGATCATACTAAAAACTTTTATTCTACTAGGTAATGATAAAATCAAAAGGATCGAACTAAGAAAAATGATAAAGGTAAAGATATGATGGTGATACGATACCGGGGCACCTCCCCAAGCTTGGCGAAAGCCATTGGGAGTGCCCATACCCATGTACTTAAGTCTCCTTCTTCGGGGGTGGTGATGATGGAGTTGATGATGTTGTGGGCTTGTCCTCCATCTTCCAGGGCATAGGTTCGCCATCATAGAAAGATGAACGTGTCTCCGGAATCCTCAAATCTGCAGCCAAACTCATCCTCTTAAATCTATATTCATACTCACAGTTCTGGTTGTCATAGATCTGGGCTTGGAGATGCCCGTTCTTCTCATGAAGCTTGAAGACGGCCTTCCCAATCTCACTAGCATCCATCTTGTGGTCAGGGGTAAAATCCGTGATCATGGAGTGACTGGCGTTGAGTCCACGCTCCACCATCCCCTTGCATTTGAACACCTCTTGCTCCACTGCTTCGAGCCTGGACTCCACGCTTCCAGTCTTCCTCGGCCCTTGAACATCACGGATGTGAAGCACCCCCTCGTGCATCTCGGTGGTTTGAGGGTGTTGCAGCACCTCCGCAAGTTAAGGGTTGATGACCTTCTCGAAAAACTTGTCCTTGGGGGCGCTTGGAGACGTCATGGCGATCTAGATCTGTCAGAAAAACAGCTCAAAATGAAAACATGGGATATTGCCGTGGTACGGTGGTCAAAACCTTCAAGAGATTATATAATGATTTTTTACCAACCAAAAGGAGTGTACTACAAGAAAACGGAGCCCGGAGGGCACACGAGGTGGCCACAAGCCTGGGAGGCGCGCCCAGCGGGTAGTGCGCGCCTCGCTGGTAGGGCGCGCCCCCAAGGCTTGTCGCCTCCTCGTGCACTATTCAGACTACTTTTTATTTTCCTAATTTTCTAAATATTCCAAAACGGAGTAAAATTGCTTTTGGAAAAGTTTTGGAGTCGGTTTACTTACCGTACCACATACCTATTCCCTTTCGGAGTCTGGAACGTTTTGGAAAGTTTCCCTTATGTACTCCTCCGGTGTTATGGTATTAATAATATTGGTTTCAATATTTATGGGAGTACCTGAGATATAATGTTTGATTCTTTGCCCGTTAACCACCTTCGGGTTAGTGCCCTCGGCGTTGTTAATCTTGATGGCACCGGAACGATAAACTTCCTCGATAATGTAAGGCCCTTCCCATTTAGAGAGAAGTTTTCCTGCAAAAAATCTTAAACGAGAATTGTATAGCAAGACATAGTCACCTACATTGAATTCATGCTTTTGTATCCTTTTATCATGCCATCTCTTAACTTTTTCTTTAAAAAAATTGGCATTCTTATAGGCTTGGGTTCTCCATTCATCAAGTGAGCTAATGTCAAATAACCTCTTCTCACCGGCAAGTTTGAAATCATAGTTGAGCTCTTCAATTACCCAATAAGCTTTATGTTCTAGTTCAAGAGGTAAGTGACAAGCTTTTCCATAAAACATTTTATATGGAGACATACCCATAGGATTCTTATAAGCCTATAAGCCCATAATGCATCATCAAGTTTCTTAGACCAATTCTTCCTAGATCTATTAACAATCTTTTGCAAGATCAATTTTATTTCTCTATTACTTAATTCTACTTGACCACTAGATTGAGGATGATATGGAGATGCAATTATGTGGTTGACATCATACTTAGCAAGCAATTTACGGAAAGCACCATGAATAAAGTGTGAACCACCATCAGTCATTAAATATCTAGGGACTCCAAACCTCGGGAAAATAACTTCTTTAAGCATTTTAATGGAAGTGTTATGATCAACACTACTAGTTGGAATAGCTTCTACCCACTTAGTAACATAATCAACAGCAACCAAAATATGTGTATACCCATTAGAGGAAGGAAAAGGTCCCATCTAATCAAATCCCCAAACATCAAATGGTTCAATAACAAGTGAATAATTCATAAGCATTTCCTGACGTCTACTAATATTACCAATTCTTTGACATTCATCACAAGACAAGACAAACTTACGAGCATCCTTGAAAAGAGTAGGCCAATAAAAACCAGATTGTAGTACCTTGTGTGCAGTTCTATCACCAGCATGGTGTCCTCCGTAGGCCTCGGAGTGACACTTGCGTAGGATCTGTTCCTGTTCATAGGTACACAACGTCTAATAACACCATCTACTCCTTTATAAAGGTGTGGGTCATCCCAGAAGTAATGTCTCAAATCATAGAAAAACTTTTTCTTTTGTTGGTATGTAAAACTAGGTGATATAAATTTAGCAACAATATAATTAGCATAGTCTGCATACCATGTCGTACTACAAGAAGTATTTATGACAGCTAATTGTTCATTAGGAAAGCTATCATCAATAGGTAGTGGGTCATCAAGAACATTTTCTAACCTAGACAAGTTGTCAGCTACAGGGTTCTCAGCTCCCTTTCTATCAATAATATGTAAATCAAATTCTTGTAACAAGAGAACCCACCTAATGAGTCTAGGTTTAGCATCTTTCTTTTCCATGAGGTATTTAATAGCAGCATGATCAGTGTGAACAATATAAGATTTGAATTTATCACACGCAAACACAACTGCTAAAAATTCTTTTTCAGTAGTAGCATAATTTCTTTGAGCACTGTCTAGAGTTTTACTAGCATAATGGATAGCATTTAATTTCTTATCAACTCTTTGTCCTAGAATAGCACCAATAGCATAATCACTAGCATCACACATAATTTCAAAGGGTAGGTTCCAATCAGGTGGTTGAACGATAGGTGCAGAAATTAAGGCTTTCTTGAGTATTTCAAATGCTTCTACACAATCATCATCGAAAACAAATAGAACATCCTTTTGCAAGAGATTAGTCAGAGGCCTAGAAATTTTAGTGAAGTCTTTAATAAATCTCCTATAGAAATAGGCATGACCAAGGAAACTTCTTATACCTTTGATATCTTTAGGACACGGAATTTTTTTAATAGCATCAACTTTAGCTTTATCAACTTCAATACCTCTTTCGGAAATTTTATGCCCCAAGACAATACCTTCATTAACCATAAAGTGGCACTTCTCCCAGTTCAAGATGAGATTAGTTTCTTTACATCTCTGCAAAACTCGATCAAGGTTGCTTAAGCAATCATCAAAAGAAGTTCCGTAAACGGAGAAATCATCCATGAAAACCTCAACAATCTTTTCACAAAAGTCAGAGAATATAGCAGTCATACATCTTTGAAAGGTAGCGGGTGCATTACATAAACCAAAAGACATACGTCTATAAGCAAAGGTACCAAAAGGGCAAGTAAAAGTAGTTTTTTCTTGATCCTCTTGTGACCCATCTACTATCAGCAATAGGATAAATTATACCTGCTTCCAGAAGCTTTAGTATTTCATTTCTTACCACTTCTTTCATTTTTGGATTCAACCGTCATTGATGATCAACAACTGGTTTAGCATCAGGCTCCATATTAATTTTGTGCTGACATAGAGTGGGACTAATGCCCTTAAGATCATTCAGCATATATCTAATAGCGGCACGGTGCTTCCTCAAAGTTTTCAATAATTTCTTTTCTTCATGCTCTGAAAGGTTAGCACTAATAATAACAGGATATATCTTCTTTTCATCAAGATAAGCATATTTCAAAGTATCAGGTAATTGTTTAAGATCAAACAGAGGATCACTCTTGGGTGGTATAGGATCTCCAAGTGTCTCAATAGGCAAGTTGTGTTTCAAAACAAACATTTGTTTAAAGAAAATCTCATCTAATTCCTTTCTTTCATGCATAAACATACCATTTTCATGGTCTAGCAAATATTGTTCTAAAGGATCGGTAGGAGGCACGGCAATGGAAGCAAGACCAATAATTTCATCCTTACTAGGCAATTCTTTGTCATAGGGTTGTCTATGAAATTGGAGAAATTAAACTCATGTGACACATCCCCAAAACTTACACTAACTGTTTCTTTCTCGCAGTCTATTTTAGAATTAACAGTGTTTAAGAAAGGCCTGCCAAATATAATGAGACAAAAATCATCTTGCGGGGAACCAAGAACTAGAAAAATAGTAGGATATTTTATTTTCCCACACAGGACTTCAACATCTCTAACAATCCCAATTGGTGAAATAGTATCTCTATTAGCAAGCTTAATAGTAACATCAATATCTTCTATTTCAGCAGGTGCAATATCATTCATAATTTCCTGATATAAAGTAAAGGGAATTGCACTTACACTAGCACCCAAATCACATAAGCTATGATAACACTGATCTCCTATTTTAACAGAAACAACGGGCATGCCAACAACATGTCTATGTTTATCTTTTTCATCGGGTTTAGCAATTCTAGCGGCTTCATCACAGAAATAAATAACATGCCCATCAATATTATCGACCAAGAGATCTTTAACCGTAGCAATACTAGGTTCAACTTTAATTTGTTCAGGGGGTGTAGGTGTTCTAGTATAACTCTTACGGACTACGGCTGAAGTTTTAGCATGTTCCTTTATCCTAATAGGAAAAGGTGATTTCTCAATGTAAGCAATAGGAATAACAGGATCAACATTATAAGTAATAGTTTCCTCTTCAGCTTTAATGGGTTCTACTACTTTTACTTCAATGGGAGGATGATATTTAAACCACTTCTCCTTAGGGAGATCAACATGAGTAGCAAATGATTCAAAAAAAGAAGCTACTATCTCAGAGTCAAGTCCATATTTAGTGCTAAATTCGCGAAAAGCATCGGTATCCATAAAAGATTTAACACAATCAAACTTAAGGTTTATACCTGACTCCTTACCTTCGTACAGCTTCCAATCTTCAGAGTTGTGTTTAATTCTTTCCAAGAGATCCCATTTTAATTCAATAGTGTTCTTCATAAAAGAACCAGTACAAGAAGTATCGAGCATGGATTGATCATTACGAGAAAGCCGAGCATAAAAATTCTAAATAATAATTTCTCTTGAGAGCTCATGATTGGGGCATGAATATAACATTGACTTAAGCCTCCCCCAAGCTTGAGCGATACTTTCTCCCTCACGAGGCCAAAAATTATATATATAATTCCGATCACGATGAACCAGATGCATAGGATAAAACTTCTGATGAAATTCCAATTTCAATCGGTTGTAGTTCCAAGTCCCAATATCAGCGCATAGCCTATACCATGTCAATGCCTTCTCCTTTAAAGATAAAGGGAAGGCCTTCTTCTTGACTTCATCCTCGGGCAAACCTGCAAGCTTAAATAATCCACAAACTTCATCCACATAGATTAGATGCATATCAAGATGTAGTGTTCCATCTCCTGCATAAGGATTAGCTAGCAGTTTCTCTATCATACCTGAAGTAATTTCATAATAAATATTTTTAGTAGGTTCAGTAGGTTTAGGAGCAACTCTTTGTTCTTCTGGTCGAGGTGAAGATACCCCGAACAAACTCCTCAAAGGATGATTTTCCATAGTAACAAGTGATAGTAAATTTCAACACACTATATACATTTTTCCTTACCAAATTCCACTTACCAAAGGCGCTTCACTCCCCAGCAATGGCGCCAGAAAAGAGTCTTGATGACCCACAAGTATAGGGGATCTATCATAGTCCTTTCGATAAGTAAGAGTGTCGAACCCAACGAGGAGCAGAAGGAAATGACAAGCGGTTTTCAACAAGGTATTCTCTGCAAGCACTGAAATTATCGATAACAGATAGTTTTGTGATAAGATAATTCGTAACGGGTAACAAGTAACAAGTGTAACAAAGGTGCAGCAAGGTGGCCCAATCCTTTTTGTAGCAAAGGATAAGCCTGTACGAACTCTTGTATAAAGCAAAGCGCTCCCGAGGACACATGGGGATTATTATCAAGTTAGTTTTAATCATGCTCATATGATTCGTGTTCGTTACTTTGATAACTTGATATGTGGGTGGACCGGTGCTTGGGTGCTGTCCTTACTTGGACAAGCCTCCCACTTATGATTAACCCCTCTCGCAAGCATCCGCAACTATGAATGAAGAATTAAGATAAATCTAACCATAGCATGAAACATGTGGATCCAAATCAACCCTTTACGAAGCAACGCATAAACTAGGGTTTAAGCTTATGTCACTCTAGCAACCCATCATCTACTTATTACTTCCCAATGCCTTCCCCTAGGCTCAAATCATGGTGAAGTGTCATGTAGTCGACATTCACATAACACCACTAGAGGAAAGACAACATACATCTCATCAAAATATCGAACGAATACCAAATTCACATGATTACTTATAACAAGACTTCTCCCATGTCCTTAGGAACAAACATAACTACTCACAAAGCATGTTCATGTTCAAGATCATAGGGGTATTGAATATCATTAAGGATCTGAACATATGATCTTCCACCAAATAAACCAACTAGCATCAACTATGAGGAGTAATCAACACTACTAGCAACCCACAGGTACCAATCTGAGGTTTTCAGACAAAGATCGGATACAATAGATGAATTAGGGTTTGGAGAGAAGATGGTGCTGATGAAGATGTTGATGGAGATTGACCCCCTCTCGATGAGAGGATCATTGGTGATGACGATGGCTTCGATTTCCCCCTCCTGGAGGGAAGTTTCCCCGGCATAACAGCTCCACCGGAGCCCTAGATTGCTTCTGCCCAGGTTCCACCTCGAGACGGCGGCGCTTCGTCCCGAAAGGTTCCTTATGATTTTTTCCAGGTAAAAACCCTCCATATAGCAGAAGATGGACACCGAAGACCTGCTAGGGGGCCCACAAGCCCTAGGGGCGCGCCTAGGGGGGTAGGGCGCACCCCTAGGCTTGTGGCCACCTGGTGGGTCCCCTCTGGTATTTTCTTCGCGCAATAGTTCTTATATATTCCAAAATAATTCTCCATAAATTTTCAGGACTTTTGGAGTTGTGCCAAGTAGGTCTCTCAGATTTGCTCCTTTCCGGTCCAGAATTCCAGCTACCGGCATTCTCCCACTTTGTGTAAACCTTGAGAAACAAGAGAGAAAAGGCATAAGTATTGTACCAAAATGTGTAATAACAGCCCATAATGCAATAAATATCAACATAAAAGCATGATGCAAAATGGACGTATCAATAGCCACCCCGCTCCAACGTTGCCCGTTGGCTGCTCCGCTTAAGATTTATGACAAGATTGATTAAGCATCCCCTCTTCGAGTGATTTGAGTTTAAGATCCACCGAGAGAAAAATCAAGAGCCGAAACATAGATAGTGGTTGAGCATCACATTAGATCTAAGTTAAGAGTTCTTGTACCTATTACTTTGAGAGCTGTGCACTCTCTAGATGGATAGGTATCGGCTTGAGTGTTGAAGAGTTATTGTCTTCACCGAGCAAGATCTTCAGCAACCAAGAGTCATTGTTGTTCACAAAGAGGTCTATCGAAGGTTTGGGGATCTCCGACAAATATCTACCACGAGTGAAATCAACTGGAGTCTGATCAGCTCTGAGTTAAAGGAGAATAGGGCGAAGAGAGTTTATCTTCGGTGTTAAATCACAACCCCTCCAACCAGACATTGTCCTTTGGCAGAAGGGCGAACTGGTCTACCAAATCCATCTGTCGCCATCGAGCACCACTGGTTCACTTTACCTTACTTCATTACCTTCACCATTTTACTTTTGTGCTCTGTGACGATGGTTTATCTGATCAATCATTAACTATTGCATATCATTCTTTTCTATCATCTCTGTCGTTCCCATCTGTTAAAGTTCGTTGCTTACCATGTTGCATTCTCATCATTCAGTTTAGTCATTCCAGTCGTATAAATTTCTCTTCGCACTTATCGTATTAAGACTGGCGTGACTTTCCTGTGTCGCTTTCTTTCACCTCGTCACCTTTTTCTACTGCTTTTCCTTCGTAGCTCTCACCCTGTTTTTTTCTCATGTTTCTGCATCTGTTCGCATATTGCATCACCATCATTATTGTCAAACCTGTGATATCCTATGCTCGAACTACTATTGCTTCCTACCTCGATAGATACGTTCCTCAATAATGCACTTGATTAAGTTCTTTTATACTGATACTTTATTTCTGCTGCTGTGTTTGGGATCAGTTCATAACATTCGCAAGAATTTTTGAATCTCCCATTCACCCCCCTCTGGTCGATATACTCTCGGTCCTAACAATTTGTATCAGGGCAGGTTCTACGTGTCTTTGTTTATTAAAGGTTTAACAACCTTGGAGTTTTGAGTATGTCATATGCAGGTAGATCCTCGCACTCTGAAAGGTTTCCTATCTTTGATGGAAATGACTATGTCTTCTGGAAAGAGAGAATGAGAATCAGACTTCAAGCCATCAACATAGACCTTTGGCAGATTGTGGAAAATGGATACACCATTCAGACCCTGATGCTTCAAATTCTGATGGCAAAGCTGTGAAAGTATCTCGAAAGACATTTTCATCCGGTTCTGAAAGGTTGACATTGCAAAGCAACTCTGGGATGCCATCAAAAATGCTCATGAAGAATTTATTACCAGAACAAATCCGCACACTGAAATGCTTCGTGCCATGTTTGCTGGTTTCAGAAGTCTTCGGAGGGAAAGTGCTATGGAACTCACTGATCGGTTGACCAATATTGTTGAAAGACTTCATCAATGAGGAGTAACTGATATCACCGATAGAGATGTGGTCAACAAGCTACTGATTGCTCTTGATGCAACCTTCGATCCAATCGTAGCTGAAATCAAGCAAAGACCAGACTATGAAGAACTTCACTACGTCGAGGTCATGACGATGTTGTCTATTCACGAAGAAAAGATGGAACTTGAAAATGGATATCAAGAATCCTCTTTGGAAAGTGAAGGGGAAATTCTTTCACACTATGGCAGTTCACAAGAAGAAGATGTCGAAAATCAACACACTATCACAAGGGAACTACAAATGCTCACGGAAAGGCTAAGTGATCTCAGAAGATAGAATCTGTGTCTCACAAATGATGATGAATTTGACTTACCTGAATCTTCAATAAAGTTACCTCCGGAAGAAATAAAGTGCTTCAAGTGCAAACAATTCGGTCACCTCATGGCAGACTATCCTTGCTGGCATGAAAAACCTAGCAAGAGGTGGATGTATCTTCACTGCAATGGATTCACTCGAATGGATCGTCACACTAAGCTCTCAAAGAAAAATGAATCTTTCTCATCATCTTCGATGAGACCACTCACTGACGTGCAAGCCAGAGCAACCATCGAATCTAATATGAAGAGAATATCATAGCTGAACAGAGTACATGCTGAAATGAATATAGAATCTGAAGATGAGACATCCGAATCAGAATCAGAAGATGAAGAGCTTCACATAAGGTTAGGAAGAAGTGATACGTCTCCGTCGTATCTACTTTTCCTAAAGCTTTGACTCTTGTTTTGGACTCTAATTTGCATGATTTGAATGAAACTAACCCGGACTGACGCTGTTTTCAGCAGAACTACCATGGTGTTGTTTTTGTGCAGAAATAAAAGTTCTCAGAATGGAACGAAACTTCTTGGAGATTTTTTATGGAATAAAAGAAAAATACTGGAGCCAAGAACCACCGGAGGGGGGGGGTCCCTGGGGGAGCACAACCCACCAGGGCGCGCCCCCCTCCTGGCGCGCCCAGGTGGGTTGTGCCCACCTGGTGGCCCCGATGACCCTACCTCCGACGCTATAAAATCCTATTTTTGGAGAAAAAATCGGGGAGAAAGAATTATCGCGTTTCACGAGACGGAGCCGCCACCACCTCCTGTTCTTCATCGGGAGGCCAGATCTGGAGTCCGTTTGGGGCTCCAGAGAGGGGAATCTTCGATCTTCGTCATCACCAAACCTTCTCCATCGCCAATTCCATGATGCTCCCCACCGGGAGTGAGTAATTCCTTCGTAGGCTCGCTGGTCGGTGAGGGAGTTGGATGAGATTCATCATGTAATCGAGTTAGTGTTGTTAGGGCCTGATCCCTAGTATCCATTATGTTCTGAGATTGATGTTGCTATGACTTTGCCATGCTTAATGCTTGTCACTTTGGGCCCGGGTGCCATGATTTCAGATCTGAACCATTTATGTTATCACCATTATATCTATATTCTAGATCCGATCTTGCAAGTTATAGTCACCTATTACATGTTATGATCCACAAACCCCGGAGTGACAGTATTCGGGATACTTTCCGGTGATGACCGTAGTTTGAGGAGTTCATGTATTCACTATGTGTTAATGCTTTGTTTCGGTTCTCTATTAAAAGGAGGCCTTAATATCCCTTAGTTTCCATATGGACCCCGCTGCCACGGGAGGGTAGGACAAAAGATGTCATGCAAGTTCTTTCCATAAGCACGTATGACTATTTACGGAATACATGCATACATTATATTTATGAACTGGAGCTAGTGCCGTATCGCCCTAGGTTATGACTGTTATATGATGAATATCATCCAACGAATTCATCAATCCAATGCCTACGAATTTTCCTTATATTGTTTCTACTAAGTTACTATTGCCATTGCTATTGTTACACTTGCTACAAAACTATTGCTATCACTGTCACTGTTACCGCTATTATTGCCACTACTATCAAAACTATCATATTACTTTGCTACTGATCATATTGCTGCAGATAATTAATCTCCAAGTGTGGCTGAATTGACAAATCAGCTGCTAATATCTTCAAATATTCTTTGGCTCCCCTTGTGTCGAATCTATAAATTTGGGTTGAATACTCTACCCTCGAAACTATTGTGATCCCATATACTTGTGGGTTATCAAGAACATTTTCTGGCGCCGTTGCCGGGGAGCATAGCTATATTTGTTGAATCACTTGGGATTATTATCAGTTTATCACTATGAAGAATCTGAAGGATACCAAGACTAAGATTTTTCCCTCTAAGACGAGGGGGGGGGGTAAGGAACTGCCATCTAGCTCTACACTTGACTCACCTTCTGTTATGAGTAGACTTGCAACACCACCGCATGCTATTAATCCTGATATGTCGCAAGTTATTGATGATGCTACTTCTATGAATGCTACTCATGATGATGCTAGTACCTTGCTTGATGATGATGTGCCACTAGGTGAATTTCTTGATGAACAAATTGCTAGAGTTAGAGAGAAAGAAATTACTGAAACTGATGAAATTATTGTAACTGATGAAATACCTGAAACTGAAAATCTTGAAACACCTGTTAGACCTAGCTCTCCTAGATATGAATTGCCTAAGATACCTGAAGGTTATGTTATGGATGGAGAGGTAACTAGAGAAATTCTTGCTTGTAAGGATAGAGATGATCTGAAGAAATTATTATGCAAGTATAAAGAAAAGACTTTGAATGCTAAAATGAAATGTGATCCTTAGTTTGCTACTTCACCTATCTTTGTTGATGATAAGGATTATGAATTCTCTGTCGACCGAGAGTTAATTACTTTGGTTGAATCTGATCCTTTCCATGGTTATGAAAATAAAACTGTTGTGGCACATCTTACTAAGTTAAATGATATAGCCACCCTTTTTGCTCATGAGGATAAAATTCGCTATTACTATATCCTTAAACTATTTTTGTTCTCATTAAAGGGTGGTGCTAAGACTTGGTACAATACTCTTGCTCCTGGTTGTGTGCGTAGTCCCTAGGATATGATTTATTATTTCTCTGAAAAATATTTTCCTGCTCATAAGAAACAAGCTGCCTTACAGGAAATATTTAACTTTGCACAAATTGAAGACGAGTGTCTCCCACAAGCTTGGGGGAGGCTTCTCCAATTGCTTAATGCTTTGCCCGATCATCCACTCAGGAAAAATGAAATACTTGATATCTTCTATAATGGACTAACCGATGCTTCTAGGGATTTCTTAGATAGTTGTGCTGGTTGTGTTTTAAGGGAATGAACTATTGGACAAGCTGAGGAATTATTGAATAATATATTGAAGAATTATGATGATTGGATCCTTCTTGAACCACCACTTAAACCCACTCCGAAGAAGAGGGGTATCTTATATCTTAGTCCGGAAGATATGCAAGAGGCAAAGAAATCTATGAAGGAAAAATGTATTAAAGCAGAGGATGTTAAAATTTTACCTCCTATTGAAGAGATTCATGGACTTAACACACCACCACCTATGGTGGTAGAGGTAAACACTTTGATGAAATTTGATGAAAGTGATATCCCTTATGATAAACATCCAAGCCAATGCCTTTATGAGTTTGACAACTACATTAGAAAACAAGATCACTTCAATGCAAATGTTATGAAACAATTGAAATACAATTCTGATATGATTGCTCGCTTGAGTGACTTGTTATTTAGAATCTCCAATGATGTTAGAGGTGTAGGAAAACATGCCTCTATGGTCCAAACTCAACTAGAACAAGTTGCTAAATCTCAAAGAGAATTTCTTGATGAAATGAATAGTAATCTAAATGACTTTGCTGTTAGAGTAGCAACTAGAGGAGGTAAAATGACTCAGGAACCACTATATCCTGTGGGACACCCTAAAAGGATTGAACAAGATTCACAAAGAAGTAATAATGATGCACCTAGTCCTTCTAAAAAGAAAAGGAAGAAGAAAAATGATAGGACTTTGCTTACCTCTAGTGAACCTGAAAAGGAAAAACCTCCTGAAGATAATAATGATGTTTCTATTTCTGATGCTGAAACTCAATCTGGTAATGAACATCCACCTAGTGATAATGAAAAATAAAATGATGATGTTCATGAAGATACTCAGCCAGACAATGATAAAGAGCCAGATAATGATGTTGAGATAGAACCAGCTGTTGATCTTGATAACCCACAACCTAAAAATAAAAGATATGATGAAAGAGACTTTGTTGCTAGAAAACATGGAAAAGAAAGAGAGCCATGGGTTCAAAAACCCATGCCCTTTCCACCTAAATCAACTAAGAAAAAAGATGATGAGGAATTTGAACGCTTTGCTGAAATGCTTAGGCCAGTCTTTTTGCGCACTCGCTTAACTGATATTTTGAAGATGGCCCCTTATGCAAAATATATGAAAGACATCATATCTAATAAAATAAAGATACTGGAAGCTGAAATCTCCACCATGCTTGCTAATAATTCTTTTAAGGATGGAGTCCCTAAAAAACTTGGAGATCCGGGAATACCAACTATACCTTGCTCCATCAAAAGGAATTATGTCAAAACTGCTTTGTGTGATTTAGGAGCCGGTGTTAGTGTTATGGCTTTCTCCTTATATAAAAGACTTGATTTGAATAAACTCACACCTACTGAAATATCTTTGCAAATGGACGACAAATCAACTGCCATACCTATCGGTATTTGTGAGGATGTGCCCGTTGTTGTTGCAAATGTTACTATCTTAACTGACTTTGTTATACTTGAGATGCCCGAGGACGACAATATGTCGATTATCCTTGTTAGACCCTTCTTGAATACTACAGGGGCTGTTATTGATTGCACCAAAAGCAAGGTCACTTTTCATATCAATGGTAATGAGCATACGGTGCACTTTCCGAAGAAACAATTCCAAGTGAATGGTATTAATGTTATTGAAAAATCTCCTACACTCACTATTGGAAGTTTTCAACTACCTCTACCTACTACCAAAAAGAAATATGAAATGCTTATTGTGGGGGACATGCATATCCCCGTTGAGGTAACCTAGTGTTCTACGAAAGTTCTTCGATTTCATGCTAATCGAAAGTGGTTGTTAATAAGACTTGATCAACCTTATTAATGGATCATTTTTGAACGGTATGAAGTTGATGAATTTAGTAAGCACAACTTTCTGTTTCCAACTTTTGTTTTTTGTTATTCTTAGTTAAATAAAATAAAATGCCATGTTTTGTCTGTTTTCTGATTTTTCCCGTGCAATAAAAAACTGACCCAAAAATAAAAGTTCTCAGAATGCCCTAAAAAATTAATACGTTTTTTTTCTGAATATTTAAGAATTTCTAGTGCAAATAACATCAGAGGGGGGTGCACCAGGTGGGCACAACACACCTGGGCGTGCCAGCAGCCCCAGGCGCACCCTGGTGGGTTGTGGTCCCCACGTGGGCCCCCTCAATTATCGTTTTAGCCCATGTCATCACCTACCTCCAGAAAAAAAAATCACCATTGCTCACTCTCTCGTGTTCTTGCTCTCAAACCCATGGATTTCGATCTCTTTGCTCGAAGCTCCGTTTCCGAAACTGTTTTGGGGGATTGCTACTTGGTATGTGACTCCTCCATTGGTCCAATTAGTTTTTGCTTTAGAGGATTATAATTTGGATAAATTGCTACTCTTGGTGTTGCTGTAGATGAGCTTGCATGTTGAATCCTTAGAGTTCTAAGTAGTTTGAATGCTCAATATAGCCTCTATACATCCCTATGAGTAGGTGCTATCAATCTTGCAAAGTTTTGTTGACCAAAAATTTCATGGACTAAAAATTTCAGAATTTTATAGGAATAAGATGAGTTTCTTTAGGAAGTTTGCTTCTAAGAAGAGCTCCAAGGGAGTCATTGGGGAGTCCTCGGACAACGATCTCCAAACACGGAGAATGGCGGAGGTGCGGCCGTGTGAATGGCCGCATAACCCCTTCATGGATGGAGCCGGGATCCATCAAGAGTTCACACAATTTGCTGCTAATGCTGGCCTTACCGACTTCATCGCAGCTGAGTGTGAACAATATCATCTCCTTACAAATTCCTTTGTGCAAAGTTTTCATTTTCTGAGTAGGAATAAACCTCCTGAGGTGCAGTTTAATTTGTATGCTGAAAACCATCAGATACCACTTACTGAATTTTGTGACATTTGCTTGATCCCTTCTGACGGGGAAATAAGAGAGCCTAAGCCTGCAGAATTTGAGGGCTTTTATCATACGTTGTCAGTGGGAGATGAGAGAGGGGTATCGAGTGTCACAACCACTAGCTTGCATTTTCCTTCTGTGCACTATTTTACTTTATTTATCGCGAAATGTTTACTTGCTAGAGAGAAGGTTGGTGCACTTAGTACCCCCGATTTCGTTGTCTTACGATGTGCACTACATGATGATAATACTTTTAGCCTAGGAGCTCTTATTGCACGTCGTCTGCACCTTAACAGGACCAAGGGTAAAATTCATGGCGGTATTTATGCCACTCGTTTAGCGAGTCACTTTAACATTCAGATTTGCCAGCATGATTATCGTTTGCCCAAGGTTTACTTAGATCGTCAGGCCATGGCAGATCATCAGTTTATTAATGGTGAGAACACTTCTATTGATATTCCTTACAACTTGGTTTTCAGTGTGATTACCCATGATATTATCCCTTTGCCTGCACATGCTTTGTTTGATTCTATTGCCAGGGGCGGATACAGGATCATGCCAGATGACATCATTGCCTACCGAAACGCCTAGGCAGCGGCTTAGGAGGAGCCTCAGGAGTGGGACCCTCAAGTACCCGCTCCACAGCACTTTGAGATGGGACCAGAGGGCTACTACGAGTGGTGATTATCAAGCTAGACCAAAATCCTAAGCTTGCGGGAGTACGTATTTCCACCGACATTACATTCATATTCACACATTTCATTCCAGTTGTCGGTGTTCACACTTTTTCATTGTATTATCCATGCTTGATTTATTTTCTCGCTTTCTTCTGGTGTGTTTGAAAAACTTTGAGAAAATAATAAAATTTCTTGCTTCTTTTTGGTTTTTCTTTCTAGTTCAATCAGTTGTAGTATTTTAAAAGAAAACCCAAAAAGATTTCCTTGTTCTTCTTTTGCTCGTTGGGAGCTTTCCCGTGTAAATAGTTTTTCTTGTTTTTGTTTTTCTCTTTAATTTGGTTTCTTCAAGAAAAACGAAAAACTCCAAAAATATTTTAGTGTGTTTCTCTGCAATTCTTTTCATTTTATTGAGTCATACCGAGGAGAAGACCACGATGAAAATGTTGAGTGGCTCTCATATGCATTATTGTTGATCTAACAAAGAGCTCAAATTGCCTTGTCTTCTCCTCTTGAATAAAATGTTTGCGATTCCAGCTTAGTCCACGGCACTCTTGCACTATTATTATTTTCATATCATTCGGTCGTGCAAGTGAAAGACAATAATGATGATATTTGATGAACTGGCTGTGGCAGAGAGAAACGGGTATGAACTCAACTTGTTCTGTTTTTGTAAATATGTTTAACCTAGTATCCATGATTCAGCCTATTATGATCAAACATGTTTGGAATGACAATTAGAGATTATAGTGTCTCATGCCATGCTTAAGTAGCTAGGAGTGGATGATGATTTATCTTGGATGTCAATGTTGCGTTAAAATGATTGTGATAGAGTATGATGATATGGTATCCTCCTCTGAATGTTCGAGTGGCTTGACTTGGCACATGTTCATGCATGTAGTTGAATCAAAACCAACATAGCCTCTATGATATTTATGTTCATGATGTTCATAACCTACTCATGCTAGTATTCAATGTTACTTATGCATAATGCATGTTCATGACCGTTTTCGCTCTCTAGCTGGCCGCTTCTCAACCTATTTGCTAGCTTTCGCTTGTACTACGCGGGATTACTGCTTGTGCATCAAATTCCCAAAACCCAAGTTATTCCAGATGAGTCCACCATACCTACCTATATGCGGTATTACCCTGCCGTCCTAAGTAAATTTGCATGTGCCACCTCTAAAATCTTCAAATAAACATCCGTTTTTGTGTGCCTGGATTGTTCATAGAGTGATAGGAGGTAGTCAATATCTTCCATGCTAAGCGGGTTATTCTCATGATAAGTGTTTATTCACTTGTCCTTGCATGAGAGGGGCGGTAATAGGGATTCCCAGTCCCGAATTCAAAAAAAATTACAATTAATCAAACAAAACTCCCCCAGGACTGGTGTTGGTATGGACGGTACCCATGGATTCAGCTAGCTGTGGAGTGTGTTTGTTGGTGGAGGGGGAGTAAACCTTTACTTATATCACTTGGGAACTGCCACTAATATGTTTAGCATGGAAGATATCGATAACTGATGGTCGCGGAGTAAACAAGAAGGGTGCATTTCTCAAAATTTTATTTATCTCTGTTTTAAAATTTTGAGCTCTGGCACCGCTGCAAATCACTGCTTCCCTCTGCGAAGGGACTATCTATTTACTTTTATGTTGAGTCATCACCTTCTCAAATAAGCGCCAGATCTGAGAGCACTATTGTCATCCTCAGGAATTGTGTGTAGCTAATGTTGGATGCATCGTGACTGGATCTTTTCTATCATGAATTACAATGTTTAGTCGCTGCTTGAACTTTGGAGGTGCTCTGCATTTATGTTTTGCGGTCTCAGAAAGGGCTAGCGAGATACCATTGTTGTCATATTATATCATGATTTTTTTGACAAAGTGTTGTCATTTGAGATACTTTATTATTGCTCGCTAGTTGCTTATGCCATTGATATGAGTTAATATAATTTCTAAGAGTTATTGTTGGCATGGTTAGTCATGATCTTGGCTGAAAACCTGGGTGCTACTTAAGCTTTTTTATGTAAACAAGAGCAAAAGAGTTCGTAAAAGTTTTTCTTTTTCACTTTCAGTTTATCAGTTGAATTGCTTGAGGACAAGCAAAGGTTTAAGCTTGGGGGAGTTGATACGTCTCCATCGTATCTACTTTTCCTAACACTTTTACTCTTGTTTTGGACTCTAATTTGCATGATTTGACTGAAACTAACCCGGACTGACACTGTTTTCAGCAGAACTACCATGGTGTTCTTTTTGTGCAGAAATAAAAGTTCTCGGAATGGAACGAAACTTTTTGGAGATTTTTTAAGGAATAAAAGAAAAATACTGGAGCCAAGAAACACCGGAGGGGGGGGGTCCCTGGGGGAGGACAACCCACCAGGGCGCGCCCCCCCTCCTAGCGCGCCCAGGTAGGTTGTGCCCACCTGGTGGCCCCGATGATCCTACCTTTGACGCTATAAAATCCTATTTTCAGAGAAAAAAATCAGGGAGAAAGAATTATCACGTTTCACGAGACGAAGCCACCGCCACCTCCTGTTCTTCATCGGGAGGCCAGATCTGGAGTCCGTTTGGGGCTTCGGAGAGGGGAATCTTTGATCTTCGTCATCACCAACCCTTCTCCATCGCCAATTCCATGATGCTCCCCACCGGGAGTGAGTAATTCCTTCGTATGCTCGCTGGTCGGTGAGGGAGTTGGATGAGATTCATCATGTAATCGAGTTAGTTTTGTTAGGGCCTGATCCCTAGTATCCATTATGTTCTGAGATTGTTGTTGCTATGACTTTGCCATGCTTAATGCTTGTCACTTTGGGCCCGGGTGCCATGATTTCAGATCTGAACTGTTTATGTTATCACCATTGTATCTATGTTCTAGATCCGATCTTGCAAGTTATAGTCACCTATTACGTGTTATGATCTGCAATCCCCGGAGTGACAGTATTCGGGATACTTTCCGGTGATGGCTGTAGTTTGATGAGTTCATGTATTCACTATGTGTTAATGCTTTGTTCCGGTTCTCTATTAAAAGGAGGCCTTAATATCCCTTAGTTTCCATATGGACCCCGCTGCCACGGGAGGGTAGGACAAAAGATGTCATACAAGTTCTTTCCATAAGCACGTATGACTATTTACGGAATACATGCCTACATTATATTTATGAACTGGAGCTAGTGCCGTATCGCCCTAGGTTATGACTGTTATATGATGAATATCATCCAACGAATTCACCGATCCAATGCCTACGAATTTTCCATATATTGTTTCTGCTAAGTTAGTATTGCCATTGCTATTGTTACACTTGCTACAAAACTATTGCTATCACTGTTACCGCTATTATTGCCACTACTATCAAAACTATCATATTACTTTGCTACTGATCATATTGCTGCAGATAATTAATCTCCAGGTGTGGCTGAATTGACAACTCAGCTGCTAATACCTTCAACTATTCTTTGGCTCCCCTTGTGTCGAATCTATAAATTTGGGTTGAATACTCTACCCTCGAAAATTGTTGCAATCCCATATACTTGTGGGTTATCAAGAAGCAATGCTTTTGTTGCTTATGAATCATCCAAGAAATCACTCGAATTAGACTCTGATGACAATGCTTCAAGTGATGATGAACCAATCGCATTCTATCTCATGGCAAAGACTGTCGGTGTCAAAACCGGCGGATCTCGGGTAGGGGGTCCCGAACTGTGCGTCTAAGGTCGATGGTAACAGGAGACGGGGGACACGATGTTTACCCAGGTTCGGGCCCTCTCTATGGAGGTAATACCCTACGTCCTGCTTGATTGATCTTGATGAATATGAGTATTACAAGAGTTGATCTACCACGAGATCGTAATGGCTAAAACCCTAGAAGTCTAGCCTGTCTGATTATGATTGCCTCTACGGACTAAACCCTCCGGTTTATATAGACACTGGAAGGGACTAGGGTTGTACAAAGTCGGTTACAGAGAAAGGAATCTTTCATATCCAAACGCCCAGCTTGTCGTCCACGCCAAGGAGAGTCCCATCTAGACACGGGAGAGGGCCTTCGGTCTTGTATCTTCATGGCCCATTAGTCCGGCCCACATTACGTTGCCCGGACGCCCGAGGACCCCTTAATCCAGGACTCCCTCAGTAGCCCCTGAACCAGGCTTCAATGACGATGTGTCCGGCGCGTAGATTGTCTTCGGCATTGCAAGGCGGGTTCCTCCTCTGAATACTACAGAACAGACTTCGAGCACAGAAAACGTGTCCGGCTCTGCAAAACAAGTACCACACACAACCGCAGAGAGTATAATATTTCACGAGTCCAATCCGCTGACAGCTTTTTGTAACGCGACACCACATTCCTGCATGGTCATTATTTCGAACCGTTCTTTAGCCTCCCGCTCCAGGCTTTAAGATGCGGTTTCCAGTGGCTCGTCTTGTCATAGCAGAGATCGTGTCCCTTAATTACGGGATTCTCATTAATACGGGCGTGGGTAATCCAACCGTGTCGTTTGCACGGCCCTTGGGAATAGGCGAGTTTTAAGGCGAGTGGGGAGGCGCTTGATATTCACTGCCTTTATAGGGAGATAAGGATTCCCCCCTTTCACCCACGCCTTCTCTTTCTCTGCCTCTCCATTCCTGAGCTCCAGCGCCCAAGTTCTCATCTTTTCCGCCTCAAAGAAGCACTCCGACCATGTTCGGATCCGGAGCGCAGGGCAAGTGGATGACCTCCTCCGTCAAGGAGAAGGACATCACGAAGCTCCGGGAGGCGGGGTATTTGGCCAAGGAAATCGCCCACCGGCTTCTGGCCAAGGGACAGATCATCCCCACCCCCAGGCCTCATGAGAGGGTGGTGTTCATCCCCCACTTCGTCCGCGGGTTAGGGTTTCCTCTCCACCCTTGCGTCCGCGGACTCATGTTCTACTACGGGCTAGATTTCCATGACCTAGCCCCAAATTCTTTCCTCAACATCTCGGCATTTATTGTCGTGTGCGAGGCCTTCCTTCGCATCCCACCCCACTTCGGACTGTGGCTCAAGATTTTCAATGTGAAGCCGAAGGTGGTGGATGGCCAACACGCAGAGTGCGGAGGCGCCATGGTGAGCAAGATTCCCAACATCACATGGCCCAAAGGTAACTTTGTGGAGACCGTCAAAGGGTGGCAGCAACTGTGGTTCTATATCACAGAGCCCCGCGACGCCACCTGGGCCGCGGCTCCCGAATTCAAGTCCGGACCCCCAATGCGGCTCACCTCCTGGCTAGAGAAGGGCCTAAATTGGGCGTCGTCGGAAGAGCTGTCAGCGCTGCAGGCGCATATCCATAGTATGGTGGACAAGAACATCAAGCTTGTCAATGTGATCCAGGTGATGCTAGTTCGCCGGATCCTTCCATGCCAAAGCCGGACTTGCAATCTGTGGGAGTTCGATCCGGCCGATCACCAGACCTTGCAATAGTTCTTCGGAGCTACGCACGAAGACATCTGGAAGGTGCTTTTTAAGGCCAACGAGAAATGGCCGGAGACGACCGAGGACCGTGGGCATGACCTGGCCCATCCCGCTAGTCCGGTAAGTCTTTCGCGTTTCAAAGTGTATCCTTTACCTGCTTACTCAGGGAAAATGCCTAAGCCTCCCTATTTATTCTTTTCAGGGATGGACGAAGAAGGCAGAGTAGATTAAGTGTCCGGCTCCGCTACCCGAGGAACCAGCCATCCCGCTTCTGATGAAGATGCTAGTCCCGGTGCCCTACCAGGCGCCGGAGAAGAAGGCCAAGAAAAAGGCCAAGAAGACGAGAAGCGGCCTCCGTCGCAAGGGAACTTCGGACGCGATGTCCAAAGACACCAAGACTCACTCCACCGTCGCAGAGGACGACGAGGAGGAGGAGGAAAGCAACTCTCCCCCTGAGGGGGGAAGGAAGAAAAGGGTGGCCCACATAAATCTGGAGGCAGAGGCGTCCAAGAAGGGGAAGGACTCCCTCGCGGATAACTCCGCGTGGGACGTCGACAGCAGCCCAGAGCGGCGCCCCCGAGATAAGCCCCTGGCCGAGTCATGAGTACTCAAAGACCCAGATGCATTCATATATCCAGCCTCTTTTCTCCATAGTTTTAACATGTTGAATCATGTACTTGCAGTCCGGCTCATTCCGACCTCGAGCGATCCTCATCTTCGGGGAATTCGCTGGACCCGAAGGTGATGGACAACGGGTCCCTTCCGGCGGCCTCCTCTCCCAAGGCCATTGATGACACCGAGGCGTTGTCCCGAAGGATCCCACGTCAGGGGGAGACGCAGGAGGCCGACAGCGCGGCGCCAGAGGGTAAAACCTCGGCGGCCGGACACATGGGGGAGCAGATCCCCATGGAGACTGGCCATGGGGGCCAGGTCCAATTCGGCCCCCAGCCGAATACTGTCCCGGAGACCTATACGGCTCCGGAATCCGGCAAGCAACCTCCTTCAAAAGAAGGGGGTGTGCCTATTTCGCCGGTGACTTCTGTCCAACCAGAGGCACCGGACACCCTACTGGAAGCGCTACGAAGTGCTTCCATTGTAGAGGAACACCGTGCCCTCATGGGTACGGTGATTGAGAAGATTCAGTCCATGAAAAGCAGACTGACCGACGCCTGCACAAGCCTTCTAACAGGTTTTGAGGTATAAAACGCAATTATGTAAAAAGAATGTCGCAGTATAGATAGTAGCTCCTAAGACACTGTCCGGTGGTCGAAAAGAAAAGCCGGACAGAGGATCAAACAATTTTCGCAGGAGACTAACCACACATGTCTATGTGAAAAAAGCAGGCATCGCTTCTAGCTGCGACCTCCCATGCTGCCGAAGTCTTCGGACTGAAGCAGAGTCTGGAGCGGGCCGAGGAAGAACTCGGCCGTGTGAAAAAGCAGCTGGAGGACAAGCAAGGTATGTCATGACCTTCTGTATATCAGAAAGGATAGATGACTTGTATTCACCATAGTGCCATGATATTTGTAGGAGTGGCGACCGAGGTGGAGGCCCTTAAAAAGGCGCTGACCGAGGCCCAAAAGAGAGCGGCAGAGGAACAATCCATCCGCGAAAAGCACGAGGCCAGGGTCGGTGAGGTCCAACAAGAGCTCCAGGACGCTGTAAAGAAATGCGAGTCCTTGGAGCACAAGATTTTGGATCGAGAGTCCGAGCTTGCTAAGGCCCACCAAAGCACACAAGAGGCCCAGGTTGAAGCCCAGGGCGCCCTCCAGGAAATCCAAGAGGCTAGAAAAATCACGGCGGGTAAGGCCTTGATAATGCAAAGCAAATTTGTGAAGAAAAGGTACATCTTACTGACCCGGATTTGGAGTTCTCCCGAAGCGTTTGCGGATCTGCCGCGCAGCATTGCTGATGCTGCGGATATCTTCCGAGCCGAAGATGGGAGCTCAACGGAGAAGCTATTCTGGTCGCAATACCTTGCGCCAGAGCATCCGGTGCCCTTCAGCGATCAGCTGAAACAGCTAACCGAACTGCATAGGGCGGCTGAATTGGCCATGAAGGATTTGATAATCCGTCTATGGCCTGCCGAAGCCATACCCAACAGCTACTTCGGGCTCGTGAAGCGACTGGTTGCTACCTGCCCTCGGCTTGATGTCATCAAGCGGTCGGTCTGCATTGAAGGTGCGCGGATGGCCTTCGCCCGTGTCAAGATACAGTGGGCGAAGATGAACGCCGTTAAGCTCGCGACCGACGGACCGCCCGTGAGCAAGGAGCACCGCATGCCCGAGCGGTATTTTGACGATGTCCTGGAGGGATCCCGCATTGTAGCGGAGCAGTGTGCAAAAGACATTATTTTTGGATGAATATATTCAAGTTATCCTGCCCTGTAAAATGGAACAAAACTAATGTGTAATATAATATTAGTTGTTTACAACAAGATTTTTCCTCCTGTGCGGCCGTTTTATTAAATCTGAGAGTTGGCCAGTCGTCAGCTTCAGCCCCCATGTAGGTAGTACGGGGGTGTTCGGGATAAAATCTAAACACTCTTGATCCAATGTTTGGTCCTTGAAGGAGGTGTTTAGCGCAACGAACCAGGCAATCAGACTATGTGGCTTTATCACCCTCACTTAGCCATAGGAGTTTTATAATAGAAATTTGGGCGCAGCCCCTAGTGAACTAGGGTGCTGTAAACACCTGGTCGGGTAGAGACCAATTCGTCGCATAATGCGGAAAAAATCGCAAAAGATTTGTAACCTCCGAAGAGCT
The DNA here is from genome assembly GCA_011799875.1 of Thinopyrum elongatum. NCBI lineage: Eukaryota > Viridiplantae > Streptophyta > Magnoliopsida > Poales > Poaceae > Thinopyrum > Thinopyrum elongatum. The sequence continues at coordinate 516,272,756 of CM022303.1, forward strand.
AACCGGCTCACACCACATCATGACAGTCAGTTTTTGGCTTTCTCTACTGAGGTGCTCATCCGGACGAACCAGGGCACAATCGCAGTAGTTCTCCCTTTACTACCCTAGCCGATATAGCGGAACGTAAGGTAGTAAGCACAGGAGCCGGGCAACCCAACTATTGACCAAAGACATGATTCGGAGCCAATGCATATAATGCTAAATTCGGGGTGCCGAACTATACTGTAAAAAGTGTTCGGACTTTGTTGCCGTAATATGGGGCGCAATAAATCCCCTGGCAAATTTAAGCCGTACCAAAAGTGTACGGGTGCAATTGGTAAGATTATCAAGAAAAAATGAACTAGTAAGCTAGTGCAGCAAAAGTTGGGCCGCAGACAGTTTCCATTATAATTTTATTGATACGTCAAAGCGTATAAGTAGTGCGATAAGCAACAGGGCTATTTAACATGCCATGACCAAGGGAAAACTGCGTGCGGATCCTGAGAACAGGTAGAGTGATCGTCAAAAAGACCTAGCGATTCCCGTGTACCTCAATGCTTCTTGCTGTCTTGGTGTATCTATCCTTCGAAAGGACCGATGATCAGGCCGTCTTGAGGGGCCTGTGAAAAAGAAACCTGAAGAGGATAAAAAAAAGAAAAGAAAGTGAAAGTATGTGTGTCCAGGGGAGGTCGAGCCATATTATGGACCACAATCTAGTTATGCCTCCGTCTATGCCCATGGTATTTTAAGTGCGTAGTTATGTACGCGTGGTACGAATGCCGCTATTAGGCCGGGACGGAGACGGAGGCCGGATTGCTAGTCTAACTCCTGACGAGCCGGACTGTTATGCTACAGAGTAGTCCGGATCCGCTTGACAGTGTCCGGGAGCTTGGCCGCTGAATTAAAATTCTGCTTGGCAAGGCCGCTCTGTACTTCCGCTGCCAAGGCCGCGGTGTGCTCCTCGGTACGGAGGGAGCGCTCCGTGTTTCCGTTAACTGTTATGACACCGCGTGGTCCCGGCATCTTGAGCTTGAGATAAGCATAGTGTGGCACCGCATTGAATCGAGCAAATGCGGTTTATCCGAGCAATGCGTGATAGCCGTTGCGGAAGGGGATGATATCGAAGATCAACTCTTCGCTTCTGAAGTTGTCCGGGGATCCGAATACAACCTCCAGTGTGATTGAGCCCGTACAGTGGGCCTCTACGCCTGGTATGACTCCTTTAAAGGTAGTTTTTGTGGGTTTGATCCTTGAGGGATCGATGCCCATTTTGCGCACTGTATCCTGATAGAGCAGGTTCAGGCTGCTGCCGCCATCCATGAGGACGCGTCTGAGATGGAATCCATCAATAATTGGATCGAGGACCAGTGCGGCTGAACCGCCATGATGGATACTGGTCGGATGGTCCCTGCGATCAAAGGTGATCGGGCAGGACGACCATGGGTTGAACTTTGGGGCGACTGGCTCTATCGCGTAGATGTCCCTGAGCGCTCGTTTGCGCTCCCTTTTGGGGATATGAGTGGCGTATATCATGTTCACCGTTTTAACCTGGGGAGGGAACTTCTTCTGTCCTCCTGTGTTCGGCGGGCGGAACTCCTCGTCGTCGTCCTCGGTTTGCGACCCCTTCTCCTTGTTTTCGACATTTAACTTGCCGGCCTGTTTAAAAACCCAACATTCTCTGTTGGTATGATTGGCTGGTTTATCCGAGGTGCCGTGGATCTGACATGGACGATCGTGTATGTGGTCCAAGCTGGATGAGCCCGGATTGTTTCTTTTGCATGGCTTCTTCCGCTGGCCGGACTTGGAGCCGCTGAAACCGGCGTTGACCGCCGTGTCATCGGCAGTGCCACCATTGCTTCGGCGCTTGTGCCTGTTGTGTCGGGGCTTGTCATTTTTATTCTTGGCTTCAGAGGTGCCGGCATCGCTTGCAGTGTTATTGCTACGGGCTAGCCAACTATCCTCGCCCGCACAAAAGCGGGTCATGAGTGCCGTGAGGGCTGCCATGGACTTTGGCTTTTCTTGGCCGAGGTGACGAGCGAGCCATTCATCGCAGATGCTATGCTTAAAGGCTGCTAGGGCTTCGGCATCCGGGCAGTCGATGATTTGGTTCTTTTTAGTTAGGAACCTAGTCCAGAATTTCCTGGCCGACTCTCCAGGCTATTGAACTATGTGACTTAAGTCATCGGCATCCGGAGGTTGTACATATGTGCCTTGGAAGTTGTCGCGGAAGGCGTCTTCCAAGTCCTCCCAGCTGCCAATAGAGTTTTCAGGCAGACTGTTTAACCAGTGCCGAGCTGGCCCCTTGAGTTTTAGTGGGAGGTATTTGATGGCGTGAAGGTCATCGCCGCGGGCCATATGAATATGGAGAAGAAAATCCTCAATCCATACTGCGGGATCTGTTGTTCCATCATATGATTCGATATTTACGGGTTTAAACCCTTCTGGGAATTCGTGCTCCATTACTTCATCAGTGAAGCAGAGGGGATGTGCGGCGCCTCTATATCGGGCCAAGTCGTGACGTAGTGCGGATGTAGTCCGTCTGCGATTTTTGGCCCGGTCATGGTTATGATCGTTACGTCTAGCTTGATAGCCGTCGTTGCACGCCAGGGCATGCCCCCGCGATCCGTAGATCGATCTGGACTGACCTGCTCTGTTCACCAGGTCTCGCCGCAGGTCATATGTGTGTTCCCGAGCTGTAGTGTCTTTGCCTTTATGGTGAGGTAGTGTGGGCAGGTGTTCGGCTTGGGTTGCCGCTTTGTCCCGGCCACGTGGTGGTCGGTCAGCCGCATTACGCGTTGATGGCATGGGCTCAAGTGCCTCGTCGTCGAATTGGGGTAGCAGTTTACGCTTCGGGTAACTTTTAATGGGGCGCTCGAGTCCGTATTCCTCGGCTTCCAGGACATCAGTCCATCTGTCATTGAGTAGATCTTGATCAGCTTGAAGCTGCTGCTATTTCTTTTTCAGGCTCCTCGCAATGGCTATTAGCCGGTGCTTAAAGCGCTCCTGCTCGACGGGTTCCTCAGGCACGATAAAGTCTTCGTCGCCGAGGCTCACCTCGTCTTCGGAAAGTGGAAGATAGTTGCTATCCTCCGAGTCTTCGTCTATGGCCTGTTTGTCAGGGCTGACTTTCCCATCTTCCCTATCGTCTTGTTCGGAAGTCGGCTCGACAGGATCTTCTCTATCTTCGGCATCATCCGGAGTATTGTTTTCTCTCGTGTCGGTATTGCTGTCTTTTCCACGGCGTGATTTAGAGCGGTGCCGCTGACGTCGGCGCTTTGGCTGTGTCTCAGGAGGTTTATCCTCGACTGGATCTTTCTCGTTATCGCCTTTATTCTCTTTGGGAGTATCCACCATGTACACGTCATACGAGGAGGTGGCTGTCCAGCGCCCAGTAAACGGCGGGTTTTGGGACTGCTCCTCTCCGGCATCGTCGTCCATACCGTCGATGTCTTCGGAGTCGTAATCGAGCATGTCGGTTAAGTCTTCGACAGTGGCAATGAAGTGGGCGGTGGGTGGGAAGCGAAATTCTCCGTCATCAGCCTCTAGTTCAAACCGGATATAATTCGGCTATGAGTCCTCCGCTAAGGAGAGGGTTTTTAATGAGTTTAGCTCATCACCCAAAGGTGAGTGTCGGAAGATGTCCGCGGAGCTGAACTCGGCGATCGGCGCCCGATCAAGCTCGATGGGCGCGGACGCATGCGGTTCAGAACCTGTGGCCGGAGACGAATCCGAGGTTCCAGTGACACAGATCCCGTTCGAAGTCGGGTCTGTGTGCGGCTCCAACGCCGCTGAGTCTGCGGCTTCCATGGCGGGGTTGAGCTTCCCGTCCTCGGATGGCGCAATCTGCTCCGGATCTAGGGCCAGAGCAGTTACGGGCGCTATCTCCCGAATATGGTCTGATGACAGATTTAGGTCATGTTCATCGCGGTGGCAGGGAGCAACTGCCATGGGCTCGAATCCGTCAAAGATCAAGTCTCCGCGGATATCAGCAACGTAGTTCAGGCTTCCAAACCTGACCTGATGGCCAGGGGCGTAGCTGTCGATCTGCTCTAGATGGCCAAGCGAGTTGGCACGCAGCATGAAGCCGCCAAATACGAAGATCTGGCTGGGAAGAAAGACCTCCCTCAAGGCAGCATCATTGTGGATGATTGATGGAGCCATCGAGTCTTCTAGCGACAACACAGCGGAACTCTCAATGAAAGCACCAATGTCGGTGTCAAAACCGGTGGATCTCGGGTAGGGGGTCCCGAACTGTGCGTCTAAGGTCGATGGTAACAGGAGACGGGGGACATGATGTTTACCCAGGTTCGGGCCCTCTCTATGGAGGTAATACCCTACGTCCTGCTTGATTGATCTTGATGAATATGAGTATTACAAGAGTTGATCTACCACGAGATCGTAATGGCTAAAACCCTAGAAGTCTAGCCTGTCTGATTATGATTGCCTCTACGGACTAAACCCTCCGGTTTATATAGACACCGAAAGGGACTAGGGTTGTACAAAGTCGGTTACAGAGAAAGGAATCTTTCATATCCGAACGCCCAGCTTGTCGTCCATGCCAAGGAGAGTCCCATCCGGACACGGGAGAGGGCCTTCGGTCTTGTATCTTCATGGCCCATCAGTCCGGCCCACATTACGTTGCCCGTACGCCCGAGGACCCCTTAATCCAGGACTCCGTCAAAGACCTCTAAGGATCAGGTATCAACAAAACACCGAAAATCTATGACTGAATATTCTCCTAAATACATTGCCTATGCTAAACTGGTTAAGATTGCAAAATCTCAACAAGATGAGCTTGAAAAACTTGAGAAGAATCTTAGGAAAGCCGAAGGATTACTGGTCGAAGAGATGGAGAAGAATCAAAAGTTGATCAAAGAGCATGATGCTTTTTCTTAAACTATTAATGATTTTTCCAACTGATATGATTCCCTTACAGTCGACTACAGGATTTTATCAGATGAACTCCTTAACAGGAATCAAGAACCCGAGTCACTGAAAGAGTCTCATAACGTGCTTGCAAAAGAAAAAGCTTCGCTCTTCACCGAGCAATCTAAACAACTTCCTGATGATTTTGTGCCTCTTTGCTCGCAATGCCTAGATCATAGCAATGCTGATTCAGATGCTGAAATATCTAATGCTATCATTGAGAATATTGCAACAACTACGAATGGTATTTCTAACCTCTCTTCTGAGGAATTTGTTGCTATCTCTGATGAAAATTGCAGGTTAAAGAACTTACTTGAGACAGGAATGCTAAAAAGCCTCAAAGGGCATCAAACTCTCTGTGATGTGCTCAAGAAGTCAATACTGCACAAAAACCCCCGAAAGGAAGGATTGCGTTTCGAAAGAAAACTCAACGTTGATGGAGTCTACTGGACTCCCGAGAAATATCCTCGAATGAGTTGGGTTCTTGCTAAAAGTAAAACTCCCGAACCTGCAATTCTGTCTGGATATGACACTCCCATTTCTGTTGTTTCTGACGAGTCTTATGACTCAAACTATAAATTCTTCAAACAACAGAATGGTAAGGTTTTCGCTTGGTATGTTGGGACTAACTGCAGGTCTGGTTCACCCAAGAAACAAATCTGGGTGAAGAAGTGCATAATTGAAAATTTATCTGTCACTGCTAACCTGAATATGCAGAGTGATTCTCTTCGAGGAAATGATTATCATTCATAGATTGGCGCTGGAACTTCCTCGAATGGATATCGGTCAAACCTTCGACAGAAGGAGTACATGTGTACCTCCTCAAATAATTATGCTCATGTCTCTGGAAACAATTTCAATGCTTATTCGTATGATTACTCTCGGAATGCACAGGCGAACTACAGAACTCATCGAAGGAGTGTCCTTGCTCAGACAAAACAAATGAGATTCTCGCTGCCCACGCAAGTGTGGGTTGCGAAAAAGAACTAATCCTTCTTGCAGGAACTCTCTTAGGGATTCTACTTCTTTATTCTTAGCCCTGAGATCTATATTGTTGGTGCTCGTTCTTTGTGTTTATTTGCTCTCATTCGTGTGTTTGTCTTCGTGTCACCGTGTTTGTGTTTCGTCTGATGGACAACTCACTCATAGCTCCGTGTTTTCTGTGTTTCCTCTCTTCTGGCTGAGTGTTTTGTTTCGGACCCTTTTATCCCTCTGTTCTTTCTCATCCAAATCTATGTTGTCCGTCATAAGCATGCAATTTGATCTGAAGAAAATTTCTGTTCGACGTCCTTGGCCGTGAAAGAAATTGACTTCGAACTTTTAACCATTTTTGGCATTTTCCCATCTTCAAACATTTCGGTCTCCTAATCTCTTCCCGAGTTTCTCGCAAAAAACGGTTGCCACATGCCCACAATCCCCACGACCGTGATCGTGTCCGTCGAATGCGGAACGTCCCGCAACTGAGGGATGTAGATTTCGCAGAGGAGGTTCAGCTCACCAGCTATAAATATCCCTCACCGTGTCTTCTTCCTCCCAGTCCCTCAAACCCTCGTCCACCTCCACCCGAGCCCTTGCTTGAAGCAACTCCAACGAGGAGCTTCACCGTGCTACTCCGATGAAATTTTGTCGCGGTTGATCATGCCGGTGCGGTAATCCTTCCTCCCGCATTGCCGTAGCTGATCCAAGTTGCCAAGTTAGGGCGCTTGGATCCGGAACTGCGCGTGTCCATAACTCCATTCTTAGGGCAGTTCTTACCGATGCTATTTTCCATGATTTATTTCACCGTGGTAGATCTTTAGGAATCACTAAGATTTTACTGGTACGGTTTGTAGATCTTCCTCATACTTGTTCTCCTCGACCTAGGGTTCATGTGTCCTTACCCGAAAGATTAGATAGTCTTTAACCAGCCTTGAACATTCTATGGCTTGTTTAAAATCTATCGAGGATATCTTCTCTAAGACTACCATGAATTCCTATGTTTCTTCCAAAAACATTCATTTTCGTTCAAAATACCTTCTGTGCATGCTTATGACCCTACCCCATTTTCCCTCGTATCTATTCTTCTCACAGGTTGGTCATGGCACAAAGTTTCGAAAAGTATTCAGAGTCTGAAGGAGAATTGCCTCAGTTTCCACCAAGGTCTGATCGAATGAGATTAACAGGAGGAGGAAAATATTCAAAGCCTCCCAAAGCACCAAAAAAGAAACATGAATCTGAATCCAAAGAAGATAATGAGGAGATTCCCTCTGCTCACAGTCAGCCCAAAGATGAATTGGTCACAGACGCCATAACCATCTTCTCGGATGGTAATCCTAAAAAGGGTGGTCGTGGCAGGGAAAAGAATACCACGACTAAAATGTCTGATCCGGATAGTTACAGAACTCTGACTGAGGATGAATCAACGACTGAATGCAACAATAGGCTTCAAAGGATTCACCGCCACTGGGCCAGAAAATGGTACAATTATGAAAATGTTCGTGAGAAGTACCAGATTCTGTTTGCTTTCACACCACTGTGGAATGAGTGCATTGCTGAAAATTACATTGGCCCCAATGATGAAAAAGTCAGACCACAACCGCCTTCAAATGCTCATCCCGACTCCCTCAAAAGCATCGCTAATTTTCCCGAGGAAGCGGCTAAGAGGGTGAAAGCCAAAGCCAAGCGTGATGCTAGGGAAGCACAGAAAAACCAAGTTGAAGCGAAAAACATCGCGCTGACTCAGCAAGACATCCAGAAAAAGAAGGATCGTGCTTCTGCCTCCAAGGGAAGCAAGTCTAGGAAATCTGTTTCCCCTCGTGCTCCCTGAAAGAAATCCGTCGTCAAGAAATCAAAGAAGGCCGTTTCTAACTCGTCTGATGATTCATCCAGCGAAGATGAACCTGATGAAATTCCTATGTATGACCAACATGCCATTCTCAACAAGCCATACAAGAGCCCCTCACCAGTGAAAGTATTACCCTCTCCAAGGAGATCACCAAGGCGTGCACCCATTTCCTTCACTAACAAACCTTCGGGTTCTGCAGATCCAAGATCTTTGACTAACCCTATGGCGAAGAGAAAGCTGCAATCTAAAGGAAAAGTGGATGCATCTGCTAAGAAGTCTAGACCCTGTGTTCCTGCTTCCACAAAGGAACAGAAGTATGATTTCAATCTCATGATCGATGTGATTGAAAGTGCTGCATATGATGCAAAATCTGATGATTTAACCAGTCTAGGACTACCTGATGATGTTACCAAAATGGTAATGAAGCATTTCATTGAGCTGAGAAAAATCTCCAAGAAGCTGAATCAAGCTATCAAAGACAAGCAAGCCGTCAAGCAAATGAGGAAAGAGGCCAACTCTGAATCTGAAAGAAATTATCTGAACAATGAGATTGTTGAACTCACCAAGGCTCTCAGTCTCATGCGGAATGAGAAAATTGATTGGCACTTGCGGTTGCACATGGAGGTATCTCAGTTGTGTGACAGAAGAAACGAGGAGATTGATCGCAAGGCAGATCTTGCTCGAAGAAGAATTAAAGAAGAGAAACGTCAGAAGGCTAAAGCGAGAGTTAGCAATCCGAAAGTAAACAAAGATCGCCGCCTTCATACTGTTACTGATGCTCCACTTGATTCCAGTACTCCCTTGCAGCAGATTCCACCATCTCCACCTCATGAGGATGAACCTATGCAGCAAGTTGGCCATGTGGAGGATATCATTCCCACTCCATACGCCCAAGAACAACCTGATGTTGTTGATATCTTCCTTGAAAAGACTGATGAAGAAAATGCTTCACCAAAGCAGCAAGCCCCAGTTGATGATCTTGATGAGGAAATCGAAGTTGAGAAGGCAGATCCATTGCCTCCGAGACAATTGCAAGCTGAGCCCTCCAAATCAAACAAGGAGGAGATTGACAAGAATGAGGGGGAGCCAAATGCTTCCCAAGACAAATCCACCCTGGTCGCATCATCTGGTGCCCCTACCCAGATGGATGTTGATCCTGCTCCTCATTCCACTGCACCATAGTTCGAAGAGGAAGAAAGGAAATCTAATGAACCGATGGCTCAAGAAGTAATTGCTCCACCAGTTGTGCCCCAAGCGTCTGAGAAAGAGGTCGTTGTGCCTCCAACCAAAGCAAATACAGTGAAAGAAAAGACCCTAGTGCCCAAAAGACTGAAAGCTGCTAAAGGAGTTCCAGCGAGCAAAAATGATAGACAGTCAAGTTCCTCAAAGAAATCTGTACAAGAGAAATCAAGGAAGCCTCGTGCTCCTCTCAAGCCTATTGAGGATGGTGTGCCTGCACCTGCTGACATTCGGACCCAGTTTATGGGTGAAGAGGAACATCTAAGAAACTCTTTGGAAACCTTTCCCTTGTTTCCTGTCGAAGATGGTCCGAATGGTCCTGCCTTTATCGAGCAGTTTCATCTTTTGAAACTTGCATTCTTTGGAACAAGCCCATATGATGGATAAAGAACTTCCTTGTCACAAAGATTCTGGACAAAGGAACATGCCGTGTACTATGCTCGTATTCTGTATGACAAGAATCGCATTTTCAAGCACAAGATTCTGGATTTCGCAGAGCTCGAAAGTCTACCCTGCTTCCATCATACCATCGAGCAGATTGAACTAGTCTTCTTGAAGAGCTTCCTTCGTTTAAATCATGGCTGGAATCATGAAGTGATTCTTCAGTTCTATGCCACTCTTTATATCTCAGGGGACCTTGCAGATAGCAGTACTTGGATCCTCGAATGGATGACAGAAGAAGAAAAGATCAAATGTTCGGCTGACCAGTTCTTAGCACTGTTGAATCTTCCTCGGTGTGAATTTGATGCTACTCGAGAACATAGACTGCACTATTGGGATGTATCCGAAGCTCAACTTCATCTGCTGATGGACCCCAAACTTGTTGGTGATGAATGTACAGAGGCAAATCCAAAGAATCTGGCTTATGAGAACAAAGTGTTGCTCTATATCCTCTGCAATGCCCTCACGCCAACAAACAAGCCAGGAACCATTCATGGCCTCGTGGCAAATGCTCTTCTAGCCACATCTCAGGGTATTCGTTTTGACTTTCCGGATGTTTTCATTCGCAACCTAGCCTGCGCGGCTGATAGCCCTCAAGCTTTGAAGCCATATCCACCTTGGGTCATGTTTGCCATTGAGCGGCTCATGGATTAAAAGTTTTTCTGCCGACATATCCCAAAAGTTTATATGCCACCAGTCCGTGACACACTTCGGATCATGAAGTACATCGGCAAAGGGAAGATACTGATTGATGCTACTGCCTCTGCCTCTATGTCTGCTTCTGCTAAAGCTCCAAAGGTCAAGAAGGCAAAAGTTGAAATCCCTCGTGAAGAAAAGCCTTCACTGTACGAGATTTGTCTTCGCACTCAGCAATCCCTGGAAAGTCAGATCAAGCTCGATTGGAAAGTGAAGCTAGAAATGATGACTGAGATAAATTTGCTTCATAATTAATCTCGCCAAGCTCTCCTGTATGAGAAGGAACAAAAGAAGCGCTCCTGGACCCTTCTGCGCAAGCGTTATTCTCACAAACAACTATCTACCAATGGTATTGAGAAAGAATACAATCATCTAGAGCTGTTTGAAGTTCCTCGCATCCGAAGGAAAACCCCAGTGCTTCCTCAGCGTTCTGCCTCCACCAACCTGCTGTTTGTTGAACCAGATGATGATCTCGAAGACACAGCAGGCACATTTATCTTCAGGCCAGATGCACCTCGCGTTGCTACCCCCGAAGCTGATCCCGAAGCCCATGCTGCGTCTCCAACTCCTGCTTTGGCCTCGACCATCACTCGCTCTGCTTCTCCGAATAGTTCGAATTCTAATTCTGAGGATTCTTTGGACGAGTGGTTCCTCGCATGCATTCTCTTTCCTTTTTGACACTTGTTGACAAAAAGGGGGAGAATAACATCGAGTGATAGATAAGCGGGTTATTTGCAGGGTGTTTCCTTTCGTGTTTCCTTTAGATATTCGATTTTCTGTCGAACTATTTGCTTTTGAAACTTGGAGCACCGCCTGTGGTGTTGGAATACTTGGTCGTCATGTACCGTTAATAACCCCCCTGCAATGCTATTCGCTTCCAGTTATCTGTTTGCAGGTGAAATCGAAAGCTTACTTCCTTGCAACAATTATCCTCGATACTTATCTATCATGTAGGGAAAGTAAAAGCATTTCAAGGAGGATTAGAAATCATGCTTCTCTAGAAGATATATTTCACTCCTTGAAACTATATGTGTCTTATGCTTATATATACTCTAATGATTATGTTTCGCTATCTAACTTTGCAGGAGAAGAAAGTTAGCTTCAGATTAAACTTGTGATTCCAAAGCAAACTATCTCTATCTGTTTCATAAGTTGTTTTTCCTGGCATATCTCCATCGTATCATCCCTGTTGCAGGAAAACCACGTCTGAAGCATGTCTACTCCGAGCAATATACCTATGATTCCCTTGCTCTGATTCTCCTCGAGTATCTAACTTGCAGGGAACTTATATCTTATGTGGATTCAAACCGTGTTCTGAGTAAAGCCTCATGGATTATCCTTCATCACAAATCATTTCAAAGTATTCACTCTATCAAACAAATCTTTTTCAAAGGTTGTGTGTGGCAGGAAATACCTCAGACACTGTCGAGTGCATTAAAATAGACCACACATTAGATTATATGTCAATATCACTCATACGAAGATTCATCTCGCTACCTTCCAATTTATCTCCTATGCATTCTCCAAATGATGCATACCGTCAGGGGGAGCGTGCTTTATCTTCGTAATTATCTCTTGTCCTTCATTATCCTTCGCAATCCATTTCATTTTGTTATCTATCTTTCGATGTGTTCTATTTTGTCAACAGTCGTCCAAAAAGGGGGAGATTGTTGGTGCAATATTTACCCTCTTGTGTTTTGGAGATTGTTGACAGAAACATGCATGGACTGATTTTTTGCTAGTGCACATAGAGAGAAATAGTCCATGCAGAACTGAAGAGAATGCTGTCTCCGGTGCCAAGTTGAAGGAACTTCACCGAAGAATATCTGCGTTGCAGAGAATAATGAGCTACATATGTTGAAAACATGTAGGCAAGAAGATTGATGTGAAGGAGTTAACCCCTCGAGAATTAAGCAATTGGTTTGGAGATTCTGTCCGAAGAAAATTGACTGCAGCGAATGGAAGTCGAAGACAAAATGAAGACATAGTATTCATTCTGTTGTTCTTCTTTCATTCATTTGAGTCATAGGACCTCCGTACTATTAAGAGGGGTATAGGTTTTCGAAGCTTAGATCCGCTGTGATGCTTAGCCCAAAACCTGTGTAAGACTGAGAGAAATCTCTTTGTGTGTCGAATGATTACCTGTCAGCAGTAGATGTTGTTCTTCGTGCTGCAAGAGATATCTTTTGAACTGAGGAGTTAGCATTACTTGCTCCGCAATGAATGTTACCGTTGTGCTCAATTTCCGACTGTTGGACTCGTGTCGTTCAGCCATTGGCTGCTCCACATGTCCAATTTGGTCCTTTTCCCTTCAGGGAAGGCTGCGGCTATATATAGCCACCCTGCTCCAACGTTGCCCGTTGGCTGCTCCGCTTAAGATTTCTGAGAAGATTGATTGAGCAACCCCTCTCCGAGTGATTTGAGTTTAAGATCCACCAAGAGAAAAATCAAGAGCCAAAACTTAGACAGTGGTTGAGCATCACAGTAGTTCTGAGTTAAGAGTTCTTGTGCCTATTACTCTTGAGAGCTGCGCACTCTCTAGACGGATAGGTGTCGGCTCGAGCGTTGAAGAGTTATTGTCTTCACTGAGCAGGATCTTCAACAACCAAGAGTCATTGTGGTTCGCGAAGAGTTCTGTCGAAGGTTTGGAGATCGTTGATAAGTATCTACCATGAGTGAAATCAACCGGAGTCTGATCAACTCCGAGTTGAAAGAGAATAGGGCAAAGAGAGTTTACCTTCTGTGTTAAATCACAACCCCTCCAACCAGATGTTGTCCTTTGGCAGAAGGGCGAACTGGTCTACCAAATCCATCTGTTGCCATCGAGCACCACTGGTTCACTTTACCTTACTGCATTACCTTCACTAGTTTACTTTCGTGCTCTGTGACGATGGTTTATGTGATCAATCATTGACTGTTGCATATCATTCTTTTCTGTCATCTCTGTCGTTCCCATCTGTTAAAGTTCGTTGCTTACCATGTTGCATTCTCATCATTCAGTTTAGTCGTTCTAGTCGTATAAATTTCTCTTCGCACTTATTGTATTAAGACTGGCGTGACTTTCCTGTGTCGCTTTCTTTCACCTCGTCACCTTTTTCTAGTGCTTTTCCTTCGTAGCTCTCACCCTGTTTTTTTCTCATGTTTCTGCATCTGTTCGCATATTGCATCACCATCATTATTGTCAAACCTATGATATCCTATGCTCGAACTACTATTGCTTCCTACCTCGATAGATACGTTCCTCAATAACGCACTTGATTAAGTTCATTTATACTGATACTTTATTTCCGCTGCTGTGTTTGGGATCAGTTCATAACATTCGCAAGAATTTTTGAATCTCCCATTCACCCCCCTTTGGTCGATATACTCTCGGTCCTAACAGGTTATGTATTGGAGAAGTGGGATTTGACCTTGAGCCTTTGTGTTCATGCCCATGGACACGATGTATATCTTATCATGGAAGCTTCTCTCAAAATAATTATCCCCTTGCTATAAGATCATTTTGTATCTGTCGTTTTGATCATTTACAAATGCGGTTCCGACCATATTGTTCTCCTTCGATCTCAATTCTCCGTCAAGTTAAAAGGCAGTTGTCTTCTATAGATAAATACACCACTCCAACCTCTATTTTGATCTGCCTTCGAGTAATACCCCCTGGTATCTTGAGAATATCACAGAACCACATAACTTCTTATGAGTTCTTCCACAACTATTATTTCTCATCGATTCCATTTTTTCTCGGGTTCTGAGTTGTTAGTCACTCGAGGACACCGATAAGTGAATCGAGACCGCACTACGGTTCAACAACTCTTAGTAATCTTTATTGCTTACGAGTTTGTACTCGATCATGTCATTCCCAGTCGATTGTCTAAAATCATCATCTTTATGCTGAAGCTTGACCGTGCTATCTAAGTCCTTCATCCCTGGAACACAATTCAAACAGGACACTAAGCGTACATCAAGCTTTCAACATCATGTTGGTTGTCCTTAAAGGCAATTTCAATTTTGAGCATACAATCTTATCTATGGTTCCGATAACCTTTCGCTTCATCATTCCTGTTGCTTGATGTCGTCGATGATCAATTACTTCTTCAAGAAACCTCTCGACAAATGTGTCGTGAACATCCTCAACATTCTGAACTCTTCCAGGATATCAATCGAATTCATGATAAGAAATACCATCCTTGCCCCACGATGATTTGTGTTATCATCAACAACATTATTGCCTTCCCTCCAACACAAACTTGTTCATGTTATGGAGCTCCTTGCTATCTAGCTTATGTTATGTTCTACCTTCAAGTATTACCATCTATTATGTCAAGGATGTTATGAGAATTGCTCCACCTCTTAAGAATTCTTGATATAGTAATACTTCTCGCCATCTCCGTTCATTTCTTGGTCCCCGTGTTGTGTCTAACCGGAATACCGACAATTGAACTATGATGAGTGAATTCAAAACTTCTAGCAACCCTATTGCTTTGAAGTGCATGGTCGATAGTTTTATTCTAGGTCTTTTGGTTATTGAATCACCATTCTAACATTGATCGTGCTACTTGGGCCATATTTCCAGGTGCACTTTCGTTCAATGTTTAATTGAGGATGTTCTCCTCGAACATACTTCATTATATACTTTGGTGTGTCCAATGCTATTACGTTGTTCACTTAATTGTGGAAACCCATGTTTATGGAAATCTCGATGAATTGTTGCTGAGCCCGTCGACCACATCCTCATCTTTTTCTTGCTGAAATTGTATGACTTATTCTATGAGTTGTTTCCGATGGATCCTTTGTGTATCCAAAGTTTTATCTTTACCTCATGACCATGTCAATGCTATCTCGAAGCATGACTGTGGTACTCAAATATCAACAAGAACATTGGGAGCATAATGCTAAATGTTTCTTGATCAATTATCCAAACACCATTGTATGGGTAACATCATCAGTTTTCTCGCCCTTTTCCCAAGATGGTTATCTACTTGCAGTCCTGTCATGATTAGCCCGCTCTGCTTGCTCTTGGGAAGGAGATACACCTAATACTCGTATATACACATTTTCCTTTCCATTGTTCTATTTAAATCTGATAATCACTTTTTCCTTTCCATTGTTTTGTTTAACATTTCTTGTGATCTATATGATATAAGCAGTAATATTTCCCTGCTTATGTAAATAGCTCGGTGTACAACCCTGCCAAGTATAACTGTTGGGGATATAATCCCGTGATATAACCCGCCATGATTGGGCCGGGTCATCCAGGTGGCGGCCTAGGAGCAAGGATCCAGATGGGCCGAGGCACTTAGGAGCAAGACCAGGTGGGCGGCTCACAGAGTGGGCCGGCTTAGGCCTGGTGTCCGAAGGCGGCGGCTTGTGGCCATGAAGTCCAAGTCGCCATGAGTTTCCTTACTTAGGAGACAAGTTGTAAACATGCTAAGTCACAGATCGTAGTATGACCCGGACTCTTGTAAACCCTGGGTCTCGATCTGTATATAAAGGCGGGTCTCAGAGGCAGATAGGACTAAGTTACAATCAATCAATAGCTAGGTCAAGCGAATCCGCTCCCTTGTAATTGATCTTTAAGCAATAAGTAAACAAGCAGGAAGTAGGCTATTACCTCGATCCAGACGGCCCGAACTTGGGTAAATCCGCGTCTCTCGATTCCGATCAACCCCGACAAGCTAATCACCTAGTTGCGATGGCCTCACGTCTAAGTCCTCACACTAGGACATCTGCCGTGACAAAACCACGACAGTTGGCGCCCACCATGGGGCTACCGCACGGTGGTTTCGAGTTCTTGAAGGGCTCTTTCCCAGGGATCGAGGGATACGCTGTTGGCAGGATGACCAAGAGTCACCGTGGCAAGCTCTACATCGACGATGCCAGCTGGGGCCCCGAGGCCGACTCAATCGAGTATGGGTACCAGGTCCCCTTCCGCGGAATCCACGTCTTCATCGGAAAAATCAGCGGATCTGAGCCTGAGCGGGACATCTGCACAGAACTTGTCGAGCCGGCTCAGCGCGGGAAACCCGCCCGGGTCCGAGCCGGCCGAAAGCACGACTTTATACGTCTCCAACATATCTATAATTTTTGCTTGTTCCATGCTATTATATTATCATTCTTAGATGTTTTACAATCATTTTATAGCAACTTTATATCATTTTTTGGGGCTAACCTATTGAGATAGTGCACAGTGCCAGTTGCTATTTTTTGCTTGTTTTTTACTTCACAGAATATCAGTACCAAATGGAGTCCAAACGCAACGAAACTTTTTGGAGAATTTTTCTGGGCCAAAAGACACCTAATGGGCCAAAGAAGTACCAGAGGGGGGCTCCGAGGGGAGCACAACCCACCAGGGCGCGCCCAGGTGGGTTGTGCCCACCTCAGTGGCCTCCCGCACCGCCTCTTCGCTCTATAAATACCTGAATATTCCAAAAACACTAGGGGAGTCGACAAAACACAATTCCAGCCGCCGCAAGTTTCAGAACCACCAGAAACAATCTAGACACCATCACGGAGGGTTCATCATCCTCATTGGTGCCTCTCCGATGATGCGTGAGTAGTTCATCATAGATCTACGGTTCCGTAGGCAGTAGATAGATGGCTTCCTCTCTATTTTTGATTCTCAATACAATGGTCTCTTGGAGATCTATCTGATGTAACTCTTTTTGCGGTGTATTTGTTGGGATCCGATGAACTTTGAGTTTATGATCAGATCTATATCCATGAATATTATTTGAGTTTTTTTGATCTTTTATATGCATGATTACTTATAGCCTCGTATTTCTTCTTCGAATCTTTGGTTTAGTTAGGCCAACTAGATCGATTTTTCTTGCCATGGGAAGAGGTGCTTTGTGATGGGTTCGATCGTGCGGTATTATTTCCCAGTGACAGAAGGGGCAACAAGACACGCATGTATCATTGCTATTAAGGATAAGAAGATGGGGGCTATTCCTAGATGAGTAGATCTCATCTACATCATGTCATCGTTCTTATCGCATTACTCCATTTCTCCATGAACTTAATACACTAGATGCATGCTGGATAGCGGTCGATGTGTGGAGTAATAGTAGTAGATGCAGGCAAGAGTCGGTCTACTAATCTTGGACATGATGCCTATATAATGATCATTGCCTTGGATATTGTCATAGTTATTTGATCTTCTATCAATTTCCCAACATTATTTGTTTACCAACCGTGTCCTATTTTCTCAAGAGAAGCCACTAGTGAAATCTACGGCCCCCGGGTCTGTTCTCCATCATATTTTGCTTTGAGATCTATTTTTATTCGCTTTTATTTTCAGATATATTATTCCAAAAACCCAAAAATACCTTGCTGCACTTTTTTTATTTATTTTATTTCATGTTTTATCGAGGGCTCTTTATCCAATCTACCACAAATTTATCTATCTTTTTACCGTGGAGGTATTGACAACCCCTCTTACGCGTCGGGATGCAAGTATTTGTAATTTGTGTGCAGGTACTGTTTACATAGTGTTGTTTGGTTCTCCTACTAGATTGATACCTTGGTTTCATAACTGAGGGAAATACCTACCGTAGCTGTACTGCATCATCCCTTCCTCTTTGGGGAAATACCGACGTAGTTCAAGCGACATCGAAAGGGATTTCTGGCGCCGTTGCCAGGGAGACATCATCAACATCTATCAGGTTCCTAATCACAAATCTCATCTCCTTGCAATTTACATTATTTGCCATTTGCCTCTCGTTTTCATCTCCCCCACTTCACAAAAATTTGCCGTTTATTCACCTTCTTTTTCGTTCGCCTTTTTCTCGTCAGATCTATTTTTTTATGTTTGTGATCTTGCTTGCCTACCTTGTCACTATGGCTAGCATGACTACCCCTCCTTTGTCACCAGATTTTGAAGTTTTATACATCAAGCAGAGACAAGGAGAAAATTTGAAAGATGCTTGGTATAGGTTAATGGAATCCTATCGCATTAACAACCTAAAAGGGGATGCAAAGATTTTGCTTCAATTTTTTTATATAGGATTAGCTTTGCATCATAGACAACTTCTGGATTTTGCCGCTAAAGGGAACTTTATTGAGCTCTATGCTAATACCGCTTATGAGATCCTAGGGGGATTTTGGGAATTCCACCAACCAAAAAGGGGATTTATTTTACTCAAGAAGGGGTTCAAATTTTAGATAAGTTGAGTGATTTGCATAAACATATGGTCGAGATGCAAAAATATAATGAACCTCTCAAACATATTAGTGGAAATCTCAATCGCATGAATACTTTTATTACTCTTTGCAATAAATGGTTGGATATTTTAGATCTCAAGATAGTTTCTTTTCCTAAGAATTTGGGGAAGCGTAAAGAGCCTCCCGGCTTTGAGAAAGCCCTTACCAAAGTAGCAAAAACTAAAGATGACAATACTTGAATCTATGCATTATGCCTAGCTAGGGGCATAAAACGATAGCGCTTGTTGGGAGGCAACCCAATGAATAAAATTTATTTTTGCCTTTTTCTTTATGTTTTTGAGTGTTTGCACAATTATGCCTCTGTTATGATTGTGTTTTTATGTTTTAATTAGTGTTTGGGCCAAGTAAAGACTTTGGGATCATGTTTGGTGATAGTTGATTTGATCTTGTTGAAAAACAGAAACTTTTGCATCCAGAAAATTAATTTTAGAAATTCACAGAAGTGACGAAAAATTCTGATTTTTTTACAAAAGATTGATATACAAATTGCCTACGTTGTCCTGGTTTTTCATAATTTTTGGAGTTACAGAAGTATACGAAGTTTTCAGATTGCTATAGACTGTTCTGTTTTTGACAGATTCTGTTTTCTTTGCATTGTGTGCTTATTTTGATGAATCTATGGACTTTATCGGGGGGTATAAGCCATAGAAAAATTGGAATACAGTAGATATAATGCAATAATAAAATATGGATGGGTTTGCAACAGTAACTAGAGTGGTGATTTGCTTTGTTATACTAACGGATCTCACGAAGGTTTTGTTAAGTTTTGTGTGATTGAAGTTTTCAAGTTTTGGGTGAGATCACGAAGGATGAAGGAATAAGGAGTAAGAAGAGCCTAAGCTTGGGGATGCCCCATGGCACCCCAAGATAATATTCAAGGAGAAACAAGCAACTAAGCTTGGGGATGCCCCGAGTGGCATACCCTCTTTCTTCTAACGACCATCGGTATTTTACTTGGAGCTATATTTTTATTCGTCACATATCATGAGTTTTGCTTGGAGCGTCTTGTATTATATGATTCTTTGCTTGTTTTTCTTTTTAGTTTGTCACAAGTATCCTTGCTAGACACACCTATTTGAGAGAGCCAAAATTATGCTATGATTTATTAGAATTCCTCTTTATGCTTCACTTAAAAAATTTTAGCTATGGAATTGCTCTAGTGCTTCACTTATATCTTTTTGAGCACGGTGTGCTTTAATATTTTTTGAAGAAATGCTCTCATGATTCAGTTAGATTTATTTGAGAGTTATTAATTTTGAAGAAATTCTCTCATGCTTCACTTATACCATTTTAAGAGATGAAAATCTTTATGCTCATGTTCTTCACTTAAATTTGTTTGAGCTTGTCAAAAGCAATTGCAATATATGAAATTAGTCCCAAAGTGATAGATATTCAAGAGGGATATAATAAAAACTTTAATGAAGATCATTGGACAAAATAAACTTGATTCTTTGTAATAGTTTTGAGATATGATGATAGTGATATGTGAGTCATGTTGGTGAGTAATTATGCTTTAGTAAGAATATTGGTGTTAAGGTTTGTGATTCCCTATGCAAGCATGAAAGTCAATAGTTATGCAATGAAATTACATCCTACTTGTGGTGCATTATTCGGTGTTAGTTATGGTTAATGCTCGTTTATGTGATTTTTCATTTCTTGGTTGGATGCTTCTCAATCTTTTTGCTAGCCTTCACTTGTACTAAGTTGAAATACTACTTGTGCATCCAAATCCTTAAACCCAGTTTTGCCATATGAGTCCACCATACCTACCTATATACGGTATTCTCGTGTCGTCCTAAGCAAATTTGTATGTGCCATCTCTAATTTTCAAAATTATTTCCTTTTTGTGTGCTCGTCCCGCTCATGAAACGGTAGGGGTGGCTGATATTTTTCCATGCTAGATGTGTTATTCTCAAGATGAGTGTTTATTCACTTGTCATTGCATGAGAGTACGACAAAGGTATTAGGGATGCCCAGTCCCTAAATGAAAAATGAATTTAGTTTTTGTTGTCAAATAATAAATTCCTTGGAAAGTGTTGGTATGGACAGTACCCGTGGATACGGCTAGCCGTGGAATGTGAAAGAATGGTGGAAAAAGGAATAAACTTTATTTTCTGTTTGGGAACCGCCTATGATATATCTAGCATGGAAAGTATTGGGAACTACTCGATCGTTTTCGTTGACAGGAAAAGCATGCCACCCAAAAAAAATTATCTCTCTTTTTCTTTTTGAGCTCTGGCACCTCTACAAATCCCTACTTCCCTCTGCGAAGGGGCTATCTATTTACTTTATGCACTTTTATTTTTATTTGAGTCTCCATCTTCTCTTATAAAGAACCAACTAAGGGGCACTATGATCATACTTGAGCATTGGATGTAGCTAATATGCGAGTGTGTTTCATGAATGGATCAATGATTGAGCATGATGGGCTAGGGTTAACTTTCTTTAGTGTTGATATTTTGAAAGACATGGTTGCTTGTTGATATGCTTGAGTATTTAAATCTTCATGCCAAAACTAGACTATTGCTTTGAACCATATAAAAGTCCAAATGTCCATGCTACAAAAGAAAAAGAAAATGTGATGAACATGTTAGGCAGCATTCCACATAAAAAATTCTGTTTTTATCATTTACCTACTCAAGGACGAGTAGGAATTAAGCTTGGGGATGCTGATACGTCTCCAACGTATCTATAATTTTTGCTTGGTCCATGCTATTATATTATCATTCTTGGATGTTTTACAATCATTTTATAACAACTTTATATCATTTTTTGGGACAAACCTATTGACATAGTGCCCAGTGCCAGTTGCTGTTTTTTGCTTGCTTTTTACTTCACAGAATATCAGTACCAAACGGAGTCCAAACGCAGCGAAACATTTTGGAGAATTTTTCTGGGCCAGAAGACACCTGATGGGCCAAATAAGTACTAGAGGGGGGCTCCGAGGGGAGCACAACCCACCAGGGCGTGCCCAGGTGGGTTGTGCCCACCTCGGTGGCCTCCCGCACTGCCTCTTCGCTCTATAAATACCCCAATATTCCAAAAACCCTAGGGGAGTCGACGAAACACAATTCCAGCCGCCGCACATTCCAGAACCACCAGATCCAATCTAGACACCATCACAGAGGGGTTCATCATCCTCATTGGTGCCTCTCCGATGATGCATCAGTAGTTCATCATAGACCTATGGGTCCATAGGCGGTAGCTAGATGGCTTCCTCTCTCCATTTGATTCTCAATACAATGGTCTCTTGGAGATCTATTTGATGTAACACTTTTTGCAGTGTGTTTGTTGGGATCCGATGAACTTTGAGTTTATGATCAGATCTATATCCATGAATATTATTTGAGTTTTCTTTGATCTCTTATATGCATGATTACTTATAGCCTCATATTTCTTCTTCGAATCTTTGGTTTAGTTAGGCCAACTTGATCAATTTTTCTTGCCATGGGAAGAGGTGCTTTGTGATGCATTCGATCGTGCGGTGTTCTTTCCCAGTGACAGAAGGGGCAGCAAGACACGCATGTATCGTTGCTATTAAGGATAACAAGGTGAGGGCTATTCCTACATGAATAAATCTCGTCTACATCATGTCATCATTCTTATTGCATTACTCCGTTTCTCCATGAACTTAATACACTAGATGCATGCTGGATAGCGGTTGATGTGTGGAGTAATAGTAGTAGATGTAGGCAGGAGTCGGTCTACTAATCTTGGACGTGATGCCTATATAATGATCATTGCCTTGGATATCGTCATAATTATTCGATCTTCTATCAATTTTCCAACAGTAATTTGTTTACCCACCATGTGCTATATTCTCGAGAGAAGCCACTAGTGAAATCTACGCCCCCCTGGTCTATTCTCCATCATATTTTGCTTTGAGATCTATTTTTATTCGATTTTATTTTCAGATCTATTATTCCAAAAACCCAAAAATACCTTGCTGCACTTTATTTATTTATTTTATTTCGCGTTTTATCGAGAGCTATTTATCCAATCTACCACAAATTTATCTATCTTTTTATCGTGGAGGGATTGACAACCCCTCTTACGCGTTGGGTTGCAAGTATTTGTTCTTTGTGTGCAGGTACCGTTTACATAGTGTTGCTTGGTTCTCCTACTGGATTGATACCTTGGTTTCATAATTGAGGGAAATACCTACCATAGTTGTGCTGCATCATCCCTTCCTCTTTGGGGAAATACCGACGTAGTTCAAGCGACATCACGTCTTCATTGGTTGCACGCAAGGTGTGGAACTTGCGAAAAACTCTGCGTCTGGTGGAGAGACTCTCATTTATTCAGATGATGAGTCCTCAACCGAGGAAACTGAGTCAATCTATTAGCTTCATGATGGTGGGCTTGGGGGCTGTTCCGATGGCAACAGTATTCCGGACCCCTATGAGCCGCCGTGCCGAGCCGCCATCTTCATGGCAGGGACGATGCCGGCTCTCAATACTATGACAGCCGGGGCAACAGCGACAATAGACCCTTCAGCGTCCGGCTCAGCCAGGCCTCCGGCTCAAGTTCTATCTGAGCTGATGACCACCCTAACAACCTTGCTAGCAACCAAGGTCACTGCGGAAATTCAGGCAGAGCGCAATGTGGAGATTGCAAAGCTTCGGGATTAGATGACCAAGGCCCAGGAGGATGTCAACGCTAAAAGTGCCCGGGTAGCCATATTACAAGCTCGGGTTAGTGCAGAGGCAAAACAGTTGAAGGTGGAGGCTTGGCATTTAAGTCTTGATCAGAACACTTCCAATGCGGTCTACCAGAGGAGATATCAGAGCCGATTACCTCCGGGTTATGAGACGACACGCTTGTTCAACATGCCAGGTGCAGGCCCAAGCACCCCGGGAGCGCCGGTTATACCCCAATTAACCACTGGTGCACCCGAGAATAGAGTGGCGGATCAGCCTCACCAGCCAGAGCCAGCTCAGAGGGAGGACCTAACCCGCCCCCGTTCAGACACCACCACAACATTTTTTTATGCTGCCGGGTCACTTCTCCAACCCGGTGCACAACATGGTAGCGGCCGTGACCCGGCTCACTGCGCTCCCTATTACTGGCGAGTCACCGATCACTATGGAGACTCGGAACGCCATTCGACTCTTACAGACGGCAACTTCTCAGCAGGCTAATTACTCGTATAGTTGGCATCGTGTACATTCTAAACTGCTGCCAAGCCATAGCTACAGCCGGCACGTTGAGTCGGCGGCGGTTTCGAGCAGGGAGCGACGTCGTAACCCGCCCTAGAATAACCCTCCCCTCAACACAAGGACTGATGCTCAAGCAATTGTGGACGGGGCACGGGCCCGTCGTGAAGCAGAAGCAGTAAACCAGGGGGCTTATCAGCTGCCCCCAGTAATTCCTTCAGCCTCGGTGGGAGCCATGTTGAGTGATAGAACCATCGGAGTGCCCCGAACCGCCATCAAGTCTCAGGCCTTGGTGGATTTTATCAATGATTGGACAGAACTGCAAGCACCTGAGGAGAAACCAGATCATACATACTGGACGATACACTTTGATGGATCCAGGCAATTGGATTGCTCGGGGGCTGGAGTTGTTATATCTTCCCCACGAGGTGACCAATTTTGTTATGTTTTAAGGCTAATGTTTCCCTCTACTAACAATGCAGCTGAATACGAGGCTTTGCTACATGGGCTCTGCATGGCCAAGGAGATGAACTTGAGCCGAGTTAGATGCCTTGGCGACTCAGACCTTGTTGCACAACAGGTTTAAGGGAAGTGGGACTCTAAAGACCCGCTCATGGTGGCTTATCGTCAAGCAGTGACCAATATCGCTGGTCACTTTAAAGGATATCAGGTGGATCACATAGACCGGCGCCACAATGAGGTGGCTGATGCTTTATCTAGACTAGGCTCTCAGCGTAAGCCGGTTCCCCCTAATGTGTTCCTGGATGTGCTGCATAACCCTTCTGTCAAATTGCCCTTAGAGGAAGACCTCGCCGTCCCTGACCCGGAGGGACAATTGGTGGCGGCTCTACATGTTATTCCAGATTGGACAAAGCCTTATTTGGATTACCTGACTAGGGGCGAGTTACCAGAAGATGAAAACCTGGCACGGCAGATTATAAGGCGGTCTAAGTCCATGACTATTGTCAATGGCGACTTACACAGATGTAGTGTGACTGGTGTGTTTCAACGTTGTGTTTCCCCTGATGAAGGCCGAGAAATTTTGCACGAAATTCATGCAGGCGACTGTGGTCATCATGTCGGGTCAAGATCTCTGGTGGCTAAGGCTTTTCGACACGGTTTTTTCTGGTTGACGGCTCACGCTGATGCAGAGGACATTGTTCGTAAGTGTGACGGTTGTCAGAAATTTGCATGGCAGGCTCATGTGCTGGCTCAGGAATTGCTTATGATTCCAATAACCCGGCCGTTAGCAGTCTGGGGGCTTGATATGGTCGGGCCCTTCAAGAGGTCTAAGGACAAGAAGACTCATCTTTTGGTTGCAGTCGACAAGTTTACAAAGTGAGTGGAAGCCGAGCCAGTCAGCAATTGTGAGGCGGCAACTGCAGTTCAGTTTGTGAAAAAACTGATCTTCCGCTTTGGTTATCCTCATAGTATCATCACGGATAATGGGACAAATATGTCTAAGGGTGCTATGAAAGAGTTCTGTCAAAAGGAACACATCAGGCTTGATGTTTCATCTGTGGCTCATCCACAGGCCAATGGCCAAGCTGAGCGTGCTAACCAGGAGATATTACGAGGAATCAAGCCTCGGCTCATGGTTCCTTTGGAGCGCACTTCGGGTTGTTAGGTCGAAGAGCTTCTTGCGGTTCTTTGGAGCATAAGGACTACCCCCAACAGATCAACAGGCTACATGCCGTTTTTCATGGTTTATGGAGCAGAGGCGGTTCTCCCAAGTGACATCCGGCATGACTCGCCCAGGGTGGCGGCTTACGTCGAAATAGATAACGAGGCGTCTCGCCAGAATGCTTTGGTTGCCTTGGAGGAGGAACGTGACCTTGCGGCGGCTCAATATGTGATTGACCAGCAAGACCTACATCGCTATCATAGCCGCAGGATTCGAAGCCGCAGTTTCCAGGAGGGCGACTTAGTGCTCCGGCTGATTCAAGATCAGACAGGCATGCATAAGCTTTCACCTCCTTGGGAAGGGCCTTTCGTAGTCAGCACGAACCTCAACAATGGGTCATATTATCTCATCGATATACGTGAATACAATAAGTCACGTACCTCTGAGGAGGAGACCAACAGGCCTTGGAATATTGTTCATCTTCGGCCTTACTACACTTGAGCCACTGGCTCCAGTCATTGTACATACATATCATGTATATATATTTTATGATCAAATATAATAAAGTCGGCATCCTCAAAACTCGGGGCCTCTGTCGTTTCATCTCATATATTGTGCATGAGCCTTTTATTTGTTGTTCATAGGTCACTTGGGGGCTTCCAACTCATCGAGTTTAGCTTTCTCACCCTCTTGACCCGGCAAAAATGCCACACTATTGGTTAAACCTGCCTGTATGCTTGATGCTACTCCGAAAAGATGACCCATCGTACTCTTGACAAGTCAATATTTATGACCCTGAACTTGTCAAGGTTAAAATGGCGGCTTAAGTCATGTGAGAGTTGGCTTACGGAAAGCGAGGATAAACCAAGGCTATCATGCCAGCTTCATCGAAGCAAGACTTGAGCCTCGAAAGCCAGTCTTTTTGTCGAGCCTCGAAAGCCGACTTACTATTTATTCAGTATTTATATATATATCAATATTGGTTATGTATCTACAGGAATATTTTGCTCTTAATCACATTATGGCAATGACTATATGTCTCCAGGGGGTAAGAACTCCGGGTTGCTTGTGATGAGTATTGGCGTTTTTTGACCGTGAGTCACCGTACTCGTGACCCGCCATACTCTTGGCAGTCAATCTTTATGACCCTGAACTTGTCAAGGTTAAAACAGTGGCTTAAGTCATGTGAGGACCGGCTTACGGAACACGAGGACAAACCAAGGCTATCATGCCAGCTTCACCGAAGCAAGACAATGAGTCGCCAACTTATCAATTCAGCATTGTGTTTTCACAAATGTTTATTATGACTATAAGTCGTCGGTACATAACTCGCCAGATTGTTTCACACCAATTATGACTTGGTGAAATTTTTGCAGATGTTAGAAGTCTCTGCATTTATAGGTTGCTGCAGGCGACTTATCAAACACATATACAAGCAATGGCTATTGGATATTTCAGCATAAGACGCCCAAGACGGGTCACATAGCATGCATTAGTCCAAACAGTTTCAACCAACAAGCAGATAAGTGCTTGTGCAACGGTTCAACATGCACGAAGGCACGACAAGAGCAATCAAGTATTTCATCTAAGCCTATTACATGGCTACAGCTGAGCTAAGAATATTCAAAGTTTATGACAATAACCCTATTACTGTTGTTGATGACATTCCGGTAACCGCCGGTGGATGAGAACTTTGCCTATTGGCCGACCTCGTTTCAATGAGCAGGAAAATGGTTCTCTACGTACCTCGCCCTTGGTACCAACATTGTTGCCAACATAACTGACAGGCTATCCTCTGACCTGTCTTGCTATCATAACCGTGCAAGATGTCAGCGCCCTTCCTACTTTTAACCCACATGGTGGGCCCATATATAACCCATAGGTCACAGGATTGAAACCTGACTCTCATGTACCTCCCTGTTTCCAAACTTATTCCTCATGCTTGGCTTCGTATGTAAATCACGAGCCACCTCAAACGCAATATTTACTCTTGTTGCTCTGAACCCCGTTCACCTTCTGATTAGGCATCGAACGATTGCCTGCCCGCTCGGAACTTCTCATGGTACCTTCTTACTTTTCTCTCGATATTTTTTTAAGTTTCAATTCGAGAGTTACTTTTTGCCACCTTCCCTAATTTTATCTACCAGATAAGCAACCTTGTAGAGGACCATTCTTCCCAAGTTACCCCTTGTCCTTTCGTAAGTACGATGAAAGACCCCGAAGAGAGGATGACGAGTTCATCATGATGACCTGGAGCCAAGGAATGAAGACGTCAATGGAAGGGATCGACTTCTTTGAGAAGAGCAACCAAGACCGAGGAGATCCGTTAGACTTTCGTAACCAGAACCTCCCCCTTACTCCACCTCTTAAATCTCGGGACGAGATTTCTTGTAGTGGAGGAGATTTGTAACACCCCCAGTAACTAGCTACAGTAAACCCCTGCTAATTATGCCATGTAACCATGCTTCACTAAGCAACAATGTCACCTGTCCAAAAAAAATCAAGTTTAATTCAAGTTTTAAAATAAAATCAAATAAATTATTTCTTCCAGCAGTAAAACTAAAATGTTCGCAGTATTCAATAAATTCCCTTGATGTCATGTAGAAGCCAACATTTTATAAAATAATTAAATGACCTAAAACAAGTAAAACATGGGCCAAAATAATATTTAATTGCTTTTTAAATTTATAAAAATTCCAAACTATTTTAAGAGCCTCCCAAACCATTTTATGGCAGTGCCTCAATTTGCATTGTAAATTATAGACCAAAGTCTCTTATTTTACAAAGCCTATATATTGTATAATTAAAATGCAAAACTGAAATTATAAAAGAAAAGAAGAAAGGAAACTACAAAGAAGAAGAAAACAAAAGTAAGGGCCTAGGTAGCGTGGGAGAAGCCCAGCCCACGCCCCTCTCACCTCCCTCCTTGCTACAGGGCAGGGAGGGGTCGTGGCGAGCATCTGGTCGCCATGGCCGCGCCTCGGCTGCGTGGCGGCCATCCCGCCCTCCTCGACGCCCTACGAGGCTGCCCTCTCGACCCCTTTTCACGAAACCCTAGCCTCCCTCAGCTCCTCCTCTCACCCAGCCCTCTCCCTCTCTGTTTTGCTCTCGCCCGAGCTCTGCCGCGGCCGCGCCATTGACATTGATGCACTCTGGAGCCACCCCCACGCCATCAGCTGGTGTCCAAGGGCTCCCGCTGGTCCGCCTTCGTCAACTCTGAGTAGCGGATCGAGTCCGGCGCCCCTGCATCGCCTACACCGGGCCCTTCTTCCACCATCAATCACCGGAGATCGCCGCCCCCTCTCTGTCTGCTCCAGGCCTCCCCCGAGCCCGCCTTGCTCACTTGCAGGAACCCCTCTCCCCTTCCCCTCTCTCTACCGAGAGTATTAGCCATCATAGCGGTCGCCCTGCTCGAGGCCGAGCTCCGCCACCGCCATGGCTGGCGAGCTCCACGCCCCGGCCCCCTTCTGTCTGCTTCTCTGCTGCGCTGCTGCTGCTTTTGCCCGCCCCCGCTCGACTACACTCGACCCCGCCCCGCGCACGCCCGCCCGGCGTTGTCCGCTACCACCCGCGACCTGCGTTTGTCCGCGCCGACCGCGCCCCGCCCGCGTTCGCCCTTGCGTGGCTGTGCCCCCCCCCCCCCCCCCGCTCGGCCCTACGAACCACAACTGCTCCTACTGCTCGACCGTGCTGGCCCCTACCCCGCGCCCGTCCGCGTCCGAGCTCCGGCCGCCGCCTCATCCTTCGCCGCCATCGACCCCGGCCATCTCCGGTCAAGCCGCGGCCACCACTCAACGCGGGATCGTGCCCGCGTTCGGACGCACCGCTCAGCCGTCCAAAAGGTCGCCGTAGACCATTTTCCAGCCACTACCATCGCGCCCTTCCTCGCCGGAGGTTCGTCGCTGGTGCGCGCGGCTAAACTAAACCTGGCCGGGTCGTTGCCAGGTGGGCCTAGCCTATTTAGCCCCGCCAGTCAGCCTCTGCTGACTAGGCAGTTCACCCAGTCAACTGGGCCCACCCTGTCAGCCTCTGCTGCACATTTCTGGGTACACTTCTGTGTACCCATAGCATTTAGTATTTAATTTATTTTCGAAATTAATTTAATTACAGAATTTTAGAAAATCATTTAAACTTTGAAAAATCATATAAAATAATCTATAAGTCAGATGAAAACAATTTATATATGAAAATCGCTCAGAAAAATATGACGAATCCGAATATGCAACTGTTCATCTATCACATGCCTCTAGCATGATGAACACGGATCCATGCCCTCCCTTTCATGTGTGCGGAAAAGGCCAAACACCGGGAAAACACCCCAGATGTTTTCCCTCTTCATCTATAACGTGTAGTACTGCGTTAGATCACCCCTAGCACATCATTTGGTCATGTCATGCATTGTGATGCATCAGTTTGCTTTGTATTTATTGTTTCTTACCCCTCTTCTCTCCGGTAGACACCGAGACTGACCCTACTATCGGGTATGACTACACCCTTGACGTCCAGCCACTTGCAGCAGAGCTTCCAGGCACGCAAACCCCCTTGATCATTCCGATATCGCCCATTCCATTCTCTCTCATTCTTGCATTAGATTTTACTACTGTAATTGTTTGCTCCTATTCTGATGCATATCCTGCTTTTGTAACATGCCTTTTGTACCTTACCTGCTTATCCTATATGCTTAGTATAGGTTGGTTAGTGATCCATCAGTGACCCCTCTTCTTCTCCCTATTGCCCCCGCTGGATTATCAGATGACTCGGTCAACGTGATCGATGTACAGGGCCCAACACATCACCTCACCCCCCCTTTAGTTGTACGACTCTGCAGAGCTACTATCTAGTGCCGAGGCTGATACCTCGTAATGCACTCCTGATGATAACTCTGTAGTGTAGCTAATCGGTAGTGGTCTATCAAGGGTGCTTCCTCCTTCATCACTCCCGATAAATGACTCTGTCATGCAACACCTCAAGTGTGAACCCTCAAGGGTGATTCCTCTAAGTTCACCTTGACGACTACATCAAGTGGATTCCATCGAGGGTGATTCCTCGGATTCCCCCTTGTTGTTTTGGACACACGGTTACTTTGGCTTTACCACTGAACCATGATAAAGACGGGCCGGCCCCGAGGGGTACCCGTGAGAGTTAATGAAGTCGGGTTGACCTGGAGGGTACCCGTGAGATAATTACGAAGCACGGCGTGGCAGGCAGATTGCCCTGGAGTGGGCTAGGCCTGGCCCTTGCCGTAAGTCCTCGAGACGGGGCGACAGGAGCACTGATTGTCACCACGCGCTCCCAAGACACTAATGAGATTGGGTATTTGCTCTCAGTTGGTCGTTGACCTATACGCACTAACCGCCGCGCAGGATGAGTTATGGGCACTCGACATCGTATGTATCAGCCGAAGCTCTCCAGATGTCAGCGGTGTAGCGGCACGCGCCCGGGTGGCCCGCATAAGCACCTGCCTTGTATAAGGAGGTAGCCTGGACTGATCCCGACCGTGTTCGCAACACGCAGGAGTGCAAAGGGCGATGGGCCCAAGACCCCTGAGCTCTTAGGGTGTTGACCGGCGTGCTGGCCTCTCTGTTGAGCCTAGGTAGGACTACAACGTGTTGATCTCCCGAGGCCGGGCATTACCCAGGAAAGTGTGTCCAGCCAGAGGTGATTGAGCATATCGGGTAATGTGGTGCACCCCCGCAGGGAAGTTAATCTATTCGAATAGTCGTGTCCATGGTAACATGACGACTTGGAGCTGTATCCTGATCTATACAACTAGAACTAGATACTGGAGATGATAATTGGATATGATGGCTCCGGGATTGCTTTCTCATAGGGAGTCAAGGAAGCATCTCTGAGCGTTAATACTACAACATGCTTGCTACTTATAAAATGCTATTCTATACTCTTCTAAATGCTGCAAGATGCTTGAAGATGCTAGTCTTGGATAGGCTAGTCCTTCCCTTCTATTCTGGCATTCTGCAGTTCAGTCCAAAGATATAGTCCCATTCCTTTGATACTGATGCATACCTAGTGTAGTTCCGATGTAAGTCTTGTGAATACTTTGGATGAGTACTCACGGTTGCTTTGCTACCTCTTTTCCCCTATACCTGATTGACGCGATCAGATGACGGATCCCAGGAGCCAGATGCCACCAGCGACGACTACTACTACTACCCCGAGGGTGCCAACTACTACGTGGAGACCGCCGACAACCAGGAGTAGTTAGGAGGCTCCCAGGCAGGAGGCCTTGCCTTTTCGATCATTGTTGCTTTTGTGCTAGCCTTCTTAAGGCAAACTTGTTTAATTTATGTCTGTACTCAGATATTGTTGCTTCCGCTAACTCGTTTGTATTCGAGCTTATGTATTCGAGCCCTCGAGGCCCCTGGCTTGTAATATAAAGCTTGTATGACTTTAATTTGTGTCTAGAGTTGTGTTGTGATATCTTCCCATGAGTTTCTGATCTTGATTGTACACATCTGCATGTATGATTATAGTACAATTGAATCAGGGGCGTCACAACAACAAACACATCGCAAAAGATTACATTGGATTGAAGAGGAGATCATTGTATTGAAGATCAAAAGAGAGAGAGAAAGCCACCTAGCTACTGCTATGGACCCATAGATCCTGTAGGAACTACTCACACATCATCATGGAGGCAGCAAGGTTGATTAAGATGGCCTCCCTAATGGTTTTCCTCCTCCGGCAGAGTACTGGCAAAGGGATCCAGATGGGATCGTGGCGGAACAGATGCTTGTGGCGGCGGAAGAATTATTTCAGGTCTCGCTTTGAAGGTTTGGGAATATTTGGGAATTTATAGGCCAGAAATTAGGGCAAACGGAGCATCACGGGTCCCACAAGCTCATCCGACGTGCCTACCCCCCAGGGAGCACCACCGGGGCTTGTGGCCCCCTCGTGTGTCTTCTAGTCTCTTCCCAAATCTTCTAGGGTCTCTTACGTTCTAGAAAAATTACCGCAAAGTTTCATCGTGTTTGCACTTAGGTAGGTATGGTTTTTCTGCGAAACAAAAAACTTGCAAAAAGCAGGAACATGCACTGGGCACTAAGTTAATAGGTTAGTCCACAAAAATAATATAAATTGACATATAAACCATACAAAAGTGATAATATAAAAGCATGAAATAATCAAATTATAGATACGTTGGAGACGTATCAATGGTTTGCAAGTGTTCAACAGGGGCCATGTATGGAGAGTGGGATCTGGTATTCACATCAATATTTGGGAGGAACATTGGATCCCTAACAGCCCTACGAGAAAGGTAATCACCCCAAGAAGCCAAGTTCTTCTCAAAACAATTGATGATTTAATTAACCATTTTACAGGTATTTGGGATGAGGATGATGCTAAGAGAATTTTGAAGATTCCACTAAAAGGTAATCTGATGGAAGACTTTGTTGCATGGAATAGAACAAAATCATTTGCTTTCTTCGTCTGGTCGGCATATCATACTGGATGGGATCATCAGTTTGGTTCGAAAGTGAGAAGGGAAGAGGGCAGGGATCGGATGAGGTGAATCCTATTTGGGATTTTTTTGTGGAAGTTGGTTGTTCTAGTAAGGTGAAATTATTCATTTGGATGACAATTCATGGAATAATACAGGGTTTTGCAATTTTGACATCTAGACTTATCCCTTTGTCTCCACAATGTCTTGTATGCAAAGCCGGAGCAAAGAACATCAGGTACTTACTATTCATGTGTGATTAAGCCTGAGAAGTTTGGATGTCTCTAGGAATCCATGAAATCATTGATGAAGCGTTGTTTGCTGATCAATCAGGCTCCATAGTTTTGGAAGAGATTCTACATAACAGCTGCAAATCATCACCGGTTCTTAGTCAAATTGGCATGACAAAGATCACAGTAGCGGGCACCTAGAACGTTTGGGGGCAAAGGCGTGATCTTGTCAAGAGCCATCAGGTAAATTTGGCGGCTAGTACGACATTGGCTATCTAGGCTTTCTCCTCCAATGATGCTACCGTTCGAGCAAGAAATGCACATGAATTATCATGGACGAAGCCGCTTCGAGGCTCTTACAAACTGAATATTGACGCAACGTTCTTTGAGGATGGGAAATGTGCAAATGGAGTAGTCATTTGCAATGATCGTGGCGAGGCGGTAGCGGGAGCTGCTAAAGGAAATTTTCAATTTCTTAAGTCTAGCTACAAACAGAAGCTCGGGCACTTGAAAAAAGGTTTGCTCTAGTAGAACAATTG
Source organism: Thinopyrum elongatum (assembly GCA_011799875.1). Taxonomy (NCBI): domain Eukaryota; kingdom Viridiplantae; phylum Streptophyta; class Magnoliopsida; order Poales; family Poaceae; genus Thinopyrum; species Thinopyrum elongatum. The sequence continues at coordinate 516,306,086 of CM022303.1, forward strand.
GGCTGCTCTCTGATCATCATCATGTGTTCGAAATCTTAACTCCGTATGCAACAATTATGGTTGAATGCTTCGTGATTACACAAAGGTAAAGGATTATATCGTTCCAACACTACCCAAAGGATGCAAATAAGGCGGGTCATACTATAGTTAGGCATGTTTATGATTCAGATCATTTCTTAGTTTGGGATGGTGATCCGCCCAGATTTATCATTTCTTTTGTAATAGTGATGGAAATATGCCCAAGAGGCAATAATAAAATGGTTATTATTATATTTCCTTAATCATGATAAAGGTTTATTATTCATGCTAGAATTGTATTGACCGGAAACTTAAATACATGTGTGGATACATAAACAAATACCGTGTCCCTAGTGAGCCTCTACTAGACTAGCTCGTTGATCAAAAGATGGTTAAGGTTTCCTAACCATAGACATGAGTTGTCATTTGATAACGGGATCACATCATTAGGAGAATGATGTGATGGACAAGACCCATCAGTTAGCTTAGCATATGATTGTTCAGTTTATTGCTATTGCTTTCTTAATGTCAAATACATATTCCTTCGACTATGAGATCATGCAACTCCCGGATACCGGAAAAAAACCTTGTGTGCTATCAAACGTCACAACGTAACTGGGTGATCATAAAGATGCTCTACAGGTATCTCCAAAGGTGTCTGTTGAGTTGGCATAGATCGAGATTGGGATTTGTCACTCCGAGTATCAGAGAGGTATCTCTGGGCCCTCTCAGTAATACACATCATAATAAGCTTGCAAGCAAAATGACTAAGGAGTTAGTTACGAGGTGATGTATTACGGAACGAGTAAAGAGACTTGCTGGTAACGAGATTGAACTAGGTACGGAGATACTGACGATCGAATCTCGGGCAAGTAACATACCGACGGACAAAGGGAATTACGTATGTTGTCATAAAGGTTCGACCGATAAAGATCTTCGTAGAATATGTAGGAACCAACATGGGCATCTAGGCCCCACTATTTATTATTGACCGAAGAGGTGTCTCGGTCATGTCTACATCATTCTCGAACCCGTAGGGTCCGCACGCTTAACGTTCGTTGATGATACAGTATTATATGAGTTATGTGAATTGGTGACCGAATGTTGTTCGGAGTCCCGGATGAAATCACGGACATGGAGAGGAGCTCCGGAATGGTCCGGAGGTAACGATTGATATATAGGACGATGCTATTTGGACACCGGAAAGGTTTCGGGATGTATCGGGTATGCATCGGAGTGCCGGAAGGGGTTCTAGGAGGCCACCGGTAAGTGGTGGGCCTTATGGGCCAAAAGGGGGGAAGCACACCAGACCACAAGGGGGCTGGTGCGCCCCTCCACCCTTGCCCACGCACCAAAGGAAGTAGGAAAGGAAGGGGGAGGCGCCCCAAAGGCAGCCAGCCTCCCTTTCCTTCCCCCCATGCACAAATATGGAAAGGGGGGTTCGGCCAGGGCAGGCAGCCTAGGGCAGCCGCCGGCCACTTGGGGCGCCCAAGGGGCTGCCTCCCCTCCCCCCTCCACCTATATATATGAGAGGAGGGAGAGGGGCAACACACACCACGATTCCCTAGTCGTGTGCGGCGCCCCTCTCCCGCTAGTTCGTCCTCGGTCATATTTTCGTAGTGCTCGGCGAAGCCCTGCGGAGATAGTTGCATCACCACCGTCACCACACCGTCGTGCTACCGGAACTCATCTACTACTTCGCCCGTCTTGCTGGATCAAGAAGGCAAGAACGTCATCGAGCTGAACGTGTGCTGAACGCGGAGGTGGCGTACGTTCGATACTTGATCGGGCGGATCGTGAAGGTGTACGACTACATCAACAGCGTTGATAAACGCTTCCGCTTTACGGTCTATGAGGGTACATAGACACACTCTCCTCTCTTGTTGCTATGCATCTCCATGGATAGATCTTGCGTGTGCCTAGAATTTTTTTTGTTTTCCATGCAACGTTCCCCAACAGTGGCATCATGAGCCAGGTCTATGCGTAGATGATATGCATGAGTAGAACACAAAGAGTTGTGGGCGGTGATAGTCATACTGCTTACCACCAACGTCTTATTTTGATTCGGCGGTATTGTGGGATGAAGCGGCCCGGACCAACCTTACATGTCCACGCACATGAGACCGGTTCCACTGACTGACATGCAACTTGTTTTGCATAAAGGTGGCTGGCGGGTGTCTATTTCTCCTACTTTAGTTGAATCGAATTTGACTACGGCCGGTCCTTGAAGAAGGTTAAAACAGCAAACTTGATAAATCACCGTTGTGGTTTTTTTTTTGCGTAGCTAGGAACGGTTCTTGCTAGAAGCCCGTAGCAGCCACGTAAAACTTGCAACAACGAAGTAGAGGACATCTAACTTGTTTTTGTAGGGCATGTTGTGATGTGATATGGTCAAGACGTGATGTGATATACGTTGTTGTATGAGATGATCATGTTTTGTAATATCGACAACTGGCAGGAGCCTTAGGGTTGTCTCTTAATTATTGTTAGCAATAGTTGTAGAAACAATAGTTGGCGAGACGAACTCGACACAACGATGGAGATCAAGGTGTCGAGCCGGTGACGATGGAGATCATGACGATGCTTTGGAGATGGAGATCAAAAGCACAAGATGATGATGGCCATATCATGTCACATATTTTGATTGCATGTGATGTTTATCCTTTATGCATGTTATTTTGCTTAGAACGGCGGTAGCATTATAAGATGATCCCTTCACTAAATCTCAAGATAAAAGTGTTCTCCCCAAGTATGCACCGTTGCCAAAGTTCGTCGTTTCGAAGCACCTCATGATGATCGGGTGTGATAGACTCTACGTTCACATACAACGGGTGTAAGACAGTTTTGCACATGCAGAATACTTGGGTTAAACTTGACGAGCCTAGCATGTGCAGACATGGTCTCGAAACACTAGAGACCGAAAGGTCGAACATGAGTCATATAGTAGATATGATCAACATAGAGATGTTCACCATTGATGACTACCCCATCTCACGTGATGATCGAACATGGGTTAGTTGATTTGGATCATGTATCACTTAGATAACTTGAGGGATGTCAATTTAAGTGGGAGTTCATTAGTAATTTGATTAATTGAACTTAATTTATCATGAACTTAGTCTTAATAGTTTTTGCATATCTATGTTATAGATTAATAGCTCGCGATATAGCTCCCCTATTTTGATATGTTCCTAGAGAAAACTAAGTTGAAAGATGATACTAGCAATGATGCGGATTGGGTCCGTGATATGAGGATTATCCTCATTCCTGCACAGAAGAATTATGTCCTTGATGCACCGCTAGGTGACAGACCTATTGCAGGAGGAGATACAGACGTTATGAACGTTTGGCAAGCTCGATATGATGACTACTTAATAGTTTAGTGCGCCATGCTTTACGACTTAGAACTGGGACTTCAAAAATGTTTTGAACGCCACGGAACATATGAGATGTTCCAAGAGCTGAAATTGGTATTTCAGACTCATGCCAGTGTCGAGAGGTATGAGACCTCTGACAAGTACTTTGCCTACAAGATAGAGGAGAATAGCTCAGCCAGTGAGCATGTGCTCAGAACGTCTAGGTACTACAATTGCTTGAATCAAGTGGTAGTTAATCTTCCAGATAAGATAGTGATTGACAGAGTTCTCTAGTCACTATCACCAAGCTACTAGAACTTCGTAATGAACTATAATATGCAAGGGATGACGAAAACGATTCCCGATCTCTTCGCGATGCTGAAATCGGCGAAGGTAGAAATCAAGAAAGAGCATCAAGTGTTGATGGTTAACAAGACCACTAGTTTCAAGAAAAAAGGGCAAGGGAAAGAAAGGGAACTTCAAAAATTAATAGCAAGCAAGTTGCCACTCCCATGAAGAAGCCCAAAGCTGGACCTAAGCCTGAAACTGAGTGCTTCAACTGCAAAGGGAATGGTCACTAGAAGCGGAACTGCCCCAAATACTTGGCGGATAAGAAGGATGGCAAAGTGAACAAAGGTATATTTGATATACATGTTATTGATGTGTACCTTACTGGTACTCGTAGTAGCCCCTAGGTATTTGATACCGGTTCAGTTGCTAAGATTAGTAACTCGAAACAGGAGTTGCAGAATAAACGGAGACTAGTTAAGGGCGAGGTGACGATGTGTGTTGGAAGTGTTTCCAAGATTGATATGATCACCATCGCACACTCCCTCTACCTTCGGGATTAGTGTTGAGCCTAAATAAATGTTATTTGGTGTGTGCATTGAGCATGAACATGATTAGATCATGTTTATTGCAATACGGTTATTCATCTAAGTCAGAGAATAATTGTTGTTCTGTTTACATGAATAAAACCTTCTATGGTCATACACCCAATGTGAATGGTTTATTGAATCTCGATCGTAGTAATACACATATTCATAATATTGATGCCAAAAGATGCAAAGTTGATAATGATAGTGCAACATACTTGTGGCACTGCCGTTTAGGTCATATTGGTGTAAAGTGCATGAAGAAACTCCATGCGGATGGACTTTTGGAATCACTTGATTATGAATCATTTGATACTTGTGAACCATGCCTCATGGGCAAGATGACTAAAACTCTGTTCTCCGGAACAATGGAGCGAGCTAATGACTTATTGGAAATAATACATACCGATGTATGCGGTCCGATGAGTGTTGAAGCACGCGGCAGGTATCGTTATTTTCTCACCTTCACAGATGATTTGAGTAGGTATGGGTATATCTACTTGATGAAACACAAGTCTGAAACGTTTGAAAAGTTCAAAAATTTCAGAGTGAAGTAGAGAATCATCGTAACAAGAAAATAAAATTTCTACGATCTGATCGTGGAGGTGAATATTTGAGTTACGAGTTTGGCCTTCATTTAAAACAATGTGGAATTGTTTCACAACTCACGCCACCTGGAACACCACAACCGTAATGGTGTGTCCGAACATCGTAACCGTACTTTATTAGGTATGGTACGTTCTATGATGTCTCTTACCGATTTACCACTATCATTTTGGGGTTATGCATTAGAGACAAACACATTCACATTAAATAGGGCACCATCTAAATCCGTTGAGACGACACCGTATGAACTATGGTTTGGCAAGAAACCTAAGCTGTCGTTTCTTAAAGTTTGGGGATGCGACACTTATTTCAAAAGTCTTCAGCCTGATAAGCTCGGACCCAAATCGGAGAAGTGCGTCTTCATAGGATACCCTAAGGAAACTATTGGGTACACCTTCTACCACAGATCCGAAGGCAAGATCTTTGTTTCAAAGAATGGATCCTTTCTAGAGAAGGAGTTTCTCTCGAAAGAAGTGAGTGGGAGGAAAGTAGAACTTGATGAGGTAATTGTACCTTCTCTCGAATTGGAAAGTAGTACATCACAGAAAACCGTTCCCGTGATGCCTACACCATCTAGAGAGGAAGCAAATGATGATGATCATGAAGCTTCAGATCAAGTTACTACTGAACCTCGTAGGTCGACCAGAGCATGATCTGCACCAGAGTGGTACAGTAATCCTGTCCTGGAAGTTATGTTATTAGACCATGGCGAACCTACAAACTATGGAGAAGCTATGATGAGCCCAGATTCCGATAAATGGCTTGAGGCCATGAAATCTAAGATAGGATCCATGTATGAGAACAAAGTATGGACTTTGGTGAATTTGCCTGATGATCGGCAAGCCATAGAGAATAAATGGATCTTCAAGAAGAAGACTGACGCTGATGGTAATGTTACTGTTTACAAAGCTTGACTTGTTGCAAAAGGTTTTTGACAAGTTCAAGGGGTTGACTACGATGAGACTTTCTCACCCGTAGCGATGCTTAAGTCTGTCCGAATCATGTTAGCAATTGCCACATTTTATAATTATGAAATCTGGCAAATGGACGTCAAAACTGCATTCCTTAATGGATTTCTTAAAGAAGAGTTGTATATGATGCAACCAGAAGGTTTTGTCGATCCTAGAGGTGCTAACAAAGTGTGCAAGCTCCAGTGATCCATTTATGGACTGGTGCAAGCATCTCGGAGTTGGAATATACGCTTTGATGAGGTGATCAAAGCATATGGTTTTATACAGACTTACGATGAAGCCTGTATTTACAAGACAGTGAGTGGGTGCTTTGTAGCATTTCTGATATTATATGTGGATGACATATTGTTGATTGGAAATGATATAGAATTTCTGGATAGCATAAAAGGATACTTGAATACGAATTTTTCAATAAAAGACCTCGGTGAAGCTGCTTATATATTGGGCATCAAGATCTATAGGGATAGATCAAGACGCTTAATAGGACTTTCACAAAGCACATACCCTGACAAAGTTTTGAAGAAGTTCAAAATGGATCAGTCAAAGAAAGGGTTCTTGCCGGTGTTGCAAGGTGTCAAATTGAGTCAGACTCAAAGCCCGACCACGGTAGAAGATAGAGAGAGAATGAAAGTCATTCCCTATGCCTCAACCATAGGTTCTATAAAGTATGCCATGCTGTGTAGCAGACCTGTTGTGTGCCTTGCCATGAGTTTGGCAAGGGGGTACAATAGTGATCCAGGAGTGGATCACTGGACAGCGGTCAGTATTATCCTTAGTTGGCTAAGAAGACTAAGGAAATGTTTCTCGGTTATGGAGGTGATAAAGAGTTCGTCGTAAAGGGTTACGTCAATGCAAGCTTTGACACCAATTCGAATGACTCTGAGTCTCAATCTGGATACATATTGAAAGTGGGAGCAATTAGCTAGAGTAGCTCCATGCAGAGCTTTGTAGACATAGAAATTTGCAAAATACATACGGATCTGAATGTGACAGACCAGTTGACTAAACTTCTCTCACAAGCAAAACATGATCACACCTTATTACTCTTTGGGTGTTAATCACATGGCGATGTGAACTGTTATTGACTCTAGTAAACTCTTTGGGTGTTGGTCACATGGCGATGTGAACTATGGGTGTTAATCACATGGCGATGTGAACTAAATTATTGACTCTAGTGCAAGTGGGAGACTGATGGAAATATGCCCAAGAGGCAATAATAAAATGGTTATTATTATATTTCCTTAATCATGATAAAGGTTTATTATTCATGCTAGAATTGTATTGACCGGAAACTTAAATACATGTGTAGATACATAAACAAATACCGTGTCCCTAGTGAGCCTCTACTAGACTAGCTCGTTGATCAAAAGATGGTTAAGGTTTCCTAACCATAGACATGAGTTGTCATTTGATAACGGGATCACATCATTAGGAGAATGATGTGATGGACAAGACCCATCCGTTAGATTAGCATATGATCGTTCAGTTTATTGCTATTGCTTTCTTAATGTCAAATACATATTCCTTCGACTATGAGATCATACAACTCCCGGATACCGGAGGAATACCTTGTGTGCTATCAAACGTCACAACATAACTGGGTGATCATAAAGATGCTCTACCGGTATCTCCGAAGGTGTCTGTTGAGTTGGCATGGATCGAGATTGGGATTTGTCACTCCGAGTATCGAAGAGGTATCTCTGGGCCCTCTCGGTAATACACATCATAATAAGCTTGCAAGCAAAATGACTAAGGAGTTAGTTACGAAGTGATGTATTACGGAACGAGTAAAGAGACTTGCCGGTAACGAGATTGAACTTGGTATGGAGATACTGACGATCGAATCTCGGGCAAGTAACATACCGACGGACAAAGGGAATTACGTATGTTGTCATAAAGGTTCGACCGATAAAGATCTTCGTAGAATATGTAGGAACCAACATGGGCATCCAGGTCCCGCTGTTGATTATTGACCGGAGAGGTGTCTCGGTCAAGTCTACATCATTCTCGAACCCGTAGGGTCCGCACGCTTAACGTTCGTTGATGATATAGTATTATATGAGTTATGTGAATTGATGACCGAATGTTGTTCGGAGTCCCGGATGAGATCACGGACATGACGAGGAGCTCCGGAATGGTCCGGAGGTAAAGATTGATATATAGGACGATGCTATTTGGACACCGGAAATCTTTCAGAATGTATCGGGTATGCATCGGAGTGCCGGAAGGGGTTCCGGGAGGCCACCGGTAAGTGGTGGGCCTTATGGGCCAAAAGGGGGGAAGCACACCAGCCCACAAGGAGGCTGGTGCGCCCCTCCACCCTTGCCCACTCACCAAAGGAGGGAGGAAAGGAAGGGGGAGGCGCCCCAAAGGCAGCCAGCCCCCCTTTCCTTCCCCCCATGCACAAATATGGAAAGGGGGGGGGTCGGCCAGGGCAGGCGCCCTAGGCCAGCCGCCGGCCACTTGGGGCGCCCAAGGGGCTGCCTCCCCTCCCCCTCCACCTATATATATGATAGGAGGGAGAGGGGCAACACACACCACGATTCCCTAGCCTTGTGCGGCGCCCCTCTCCCTCTAGTTCGTCCTCGGTCATATTTTCGTAGTGCTCGTCGAAGCCCTGCGGAGATAGTTGCATCACCACCGTCACCACACCGTCGTGCTGCCGGAACTCATCTACTACTTCACCCGTCTTGCTGGATCAAGAAGGCGAGGACGCCATCGAGCTGAACGTGTGCTAAACACGGAGGTGCCGTACGTTCGGTACTTGATCGGGCGGATTGTGAAGGTGTACGACTACATCAACTACGTTGATAAAAGCTTCCGCTTTACGGTATACGAGGGTACGTAGACACACTCTCCCCTCTCGTTGCTATGCATCTCCATGGATAGATCTTGCGTGTGCGTAATTTTTTTTTTCCATGCAACGTTCCCCAACAAATAGGTGATGTAATTATCCCGATTTCACAATAAAGAGCCACGATGCATTCCCTTAAAAACGTCCTCCAATTTCTTTGAACCCCAACAACCCATAGAGCCTCCCTAAACAAACAAAAACAACCCATTGAGTCGATATTTGACGAATGGGGATTGTCTGTTCCATATGTGTCAGGTGAATCAACATTGATTTGATGGATGCAAGTTTACAAAAGAAAATTATGTGTGTCGTATTATATTTATTATGTTATTAACAACAAACATTGATAATCGCAAGGTTTTATGGAAAAGACATGTGCTGTCATATGATAAACAAAACATGTGTTTATTTTAGTGCAGACCTTTTTAGGTCATACTCCCTCCGATCCATAATAAGAGTGGTCGTTTTAGTTCAAACTGAACTAAAACCACGACACTTATTATGGATCGGAGGGAGTAGCATATGTCTTTTTTCAGGAATATTTGTACACATGTTGGAAACAATAAAAAGTTTGATTTCAAAAGAAAAATCAGTTTCTTTTTAACTATTTGCTTTTTACCGTTCACCCAAAAGTACGAGCTCGGGGCATAATTGAATATCTGCATTTTATAGAAATGTTAGAGGATACTATTTCTTAATATATATAGAATAATTAAAGTGGCTAAGCTAGCTCGCTTCGTATGCATTTGTGGTGTTATGGGATGTTTCTTCTATGGTTGACATGTGGCAACCCCTCAAATAATGAGAAGTATTTGTGCTCATTATAATTGATCATATGAGGTAATTTTGCGTGAAGAATAATCGCGGATGAACAAGAACTGAATGTGTTTCGAGAAAAATGCAAACACTTAAAAATTGTTGTGTACAGTAATTACATCTTAACATTATTTTTCATACAAACAGTATTTTTGAAAAAAAAATACAAATAAAAAATTTACGCATCAAAGACAAGAGACCCTTCTAGATTGTGCAAAATTTCACGCTGAGATGACATCCGAGATTTTGCGTGAACAATAATCGCGGATGAACAAGAACTGAATGTGTTTGGAGAAAAATGCAAACACACTTAAAAAATTGGTGCGGACAGTAATTACATGTTAACATTATTTTTCGTACGAACAGTATTTAAAAAAAATTAATTTACACATCAATGACAAGAGACCCTTCTAGATTTGTGCAAAATTTCACGCTGAGTTGACATCCGAGAAGGTCGGTACAAAAAAATCAAAGCTAGAATTAGCTTCATCTTTTTTGAATTTTTTTCTCGGGTCGGTGGTTATGTTTAGAACGGCACGTGTTTATTCAGATAGACACCACTTTCAATAGTATATTGGCTAAGCTAGCCCGTCTCTTGGAATTTTGACGAACAGTTCAGCTAACAGCCACTCTTCAAGCAATAGAAATGACCATTAGTGTTTAGACCAACTTACAGCAAAGAGCAAAAATCATATGGTTCACAAGCATTCTTTTCTTTGTATAATGCCAAATAAGCTAGACATACCAAAAAATCAACCAAAAACGACATCAAGGACCGCCGAGTACCACGGAAAAAAATGCAAGGAACTGCAAGAATCCACGAAGTAAACAAAACTATCTGTCAACTAGCTTCCTTTAGAAGCCAACACCTTTTTTCTCATGCAGAAACAAGCAACAGAGAAACACACACAGACTTTTCAATCGGCGCGGCGTGCCGCCCCGCCTCCGCCTGCTAGTTTATATAGGACTTGGTAGGTTTCTAGGATTGGGGATCAAGAATTTTTCCTATGGTCTACGATGCATGTAATTTTTTTTTGAAAAAAGATTCAAATCTATTATAAAAGTTCATCAAAAGTATAAGGCACCTCAAACATAATAAAAATTACATTGAGGTCTCGAGACCACCGAACGACCACCACCACCGCTAGAACGAGTCGCCGACATAGTGCTATCGCTGATCCCCTATCGAAGTTGGCTTGACCTTATTGATGACAATGAGAAACTCTTCATGCACGTGCCCCTAAGGACCAGAGTCCTCGAGTCGGAAGTCATTGTTGAACCCTTGAATAGATTTGAAGCAACTGATATCAGATATCACATTCACACACGCACGACGAGAAACTTAACTTTGCATGTAATTTAAAGAAGAGTTATGCTAAGTGTATAATGTTTATCATTGAGTTTTTCCGAAGTTACAATCAATATAGAAAATTACAACTGCAGTTCAATGAATGATGCAAATTGCACTTAACTTAAGATGTTAGTCGACTCAGACATTAGCGAACATTGAAAAAAAAACATTGAGTCCAACCTTATAGAATTTTCTTGATAAGTATAGTATGCACCTACGCTTTAATTTGTCGTCCAGTTTTCCTCCTCTCCAAGAAAGCCACTCTCCAGGCAAAAAAGGCTTCCTACCTCCCGGCGGTGCCGCCACCGGTCTGCCTTATCTTCTATAACTTTAGGGTCACAAAGATGTGGTGGATCCCGGGTCTTGCCGGCGGGAGGGCTCCTTCTCCGTTTTAGTTTTTTTTTTTTTGAGTTTGGTTAGGTTTTGTGTCCTGCTCAGAATTGTTAGGCGACAACGACTTCCTGAAGATGGAATAAGATTCTCTCCGCCTAGCCCCATCCAACTGGTGCGTCTATTGTCGTCGGAAGGCTTGTGGAGGTGTGTCTCTAGTGAATCTCTTGGGATACGATCGGTGTTTGTCTTCAGTGGATCTGTTTGGTACGTTCTTCGTTTGTTTGCGATCGGGCGTCTACAGATTGGATCTTTCTGATCTATGCTTCTCTTCATCGGTGATGGTTGATGTTCTGGTGCGTTGGTCCCGTGGGGCCTTAGCCCGATGACTTCCCGACTGTCTACTACAACAAGGTTTGCCGGATTTTTACAAGGGAGGGGCGTCCATAGCGACGCGTCTTTGGCTCGCTCCAGTGATTGTAATCATCACTAGGTGGTCTACAGACATGGATATAATTTTGATTACTTCTGATGTTCTCTATAGTGCCATGATAGTTGATGAAAAGATTGAAAGTTCTTCCCGCAAAAAAGAGAACTATAGTATGCACCTAATTATCTTTTAAGAGAGTTCATATATTTTTCTATGATGCAACCAAACTTTAACAGTTACTTTCATGTGTTTTCAATTGGATTTGACATGCCACAGATTTGAACTCTATGTTTTTCTATTCTTGCTTCGTGAGCATATTGCGAACCAAAAAGGCCCAAGAGTTTTGTATGGAAGAGTAAGGAGTTGTTTGGATCACGCTCCACTATCCACGTCGAATTTGGGCACACCAATAATTTGGTACCCCTAAAAGAAAACCAATAATTTGGTGAAGGATTTCGCCGCCACAATTTCACCAATGTGTGGGCGTAAATGTTGAACCAAGCAACCGTAAAATTGAAATGGATTCAAAATATTGGTGTTGATCCAAACGGACGCACATGATAACGATCACCGTAGAAAAATTGGTAGGGCGCCCGCCGACTGCATTCCAAATAGACCCTAAACGTCTACTCTTATCTCTGGCCAGCCCAAAATCAAAATGCAAAGTGCACAATTACCTAGGCCTGCCAAGAACTGTTGCTTGATGGAACCAGAGTAGATTTATCAGTAATGATGTTCACCTTCTTCATGCCCTCCATCTCCTTTGATACCACAAAGCAAGTAATGATGTCTCTCTTTCATTAACGGTTAGTATGTTTTTGGCACTGATGACAGATGATCATCCCCGTGCATGGCTGTTGCCTGCTGCACATGCATAGCTTGTTTTGCATGCGCCTAAACATAAAATTGGCTATCTATGTTGCATATTTCTTACTATTGTTTTGTGGGTGGGACTGCTATGATGAACGCCACCAAGATTTGCACATTTCCTAAAGGAGAAAACAAACGGCCTCCTGCAAGAATCCTATGTTCCAAAGGATCTTCGGTGCGGTTCGCTTGTGCACAGTTGTGCTACCGAAGCTAGCGAATTGCCAAAAAGCTACACTTCGCTCTCTAAATGGTGTACATGGATGATGATTGTGTCACTCGCTTGTGTTAGAAAGTTACTACCTGCATGTAAAGTAGAGTATGATGCTATGGGTGACTAGGATCGTCTTTTCAGATAACCATGCATGCTGAATTATTGTTTCTTGGCCCTGCCGCTAAGCATGCATGTATCATTAGGCCGGCCTTCTCTCACCTCCTCTCTTGTTTCTTGTAGACCGTTGCCTTGCACGAAGCTTCTACTCCTATCGATTATTTTGTTACTCATGGCTTATCACCATGATCGCTCGATCGTATAGGCCAATTTAGACAGTAGAGGAAACATGTATCTCAAACACATGTTGAAGGACCGCCTGGTCTCTATGGAAGCACCGCAACACTCGCATCTTCGATGAACTTCGGCCTTCCTTGCATCATCTCATCACCGCCATCGAGGACGACGCGCGCCATTGGGCTATAGGGCCAGCTGTTAGAATAAATCTAAGGCCGCCGGTCGATCCACCGAGGAACAAGCAATCACAGCACAATGACGACACCGAGATTTGTTAACGAGGTTCGGCGAACTCGCCTACTCCCCGGGGCAATGACTATAGGCGCTCCTCCCCGAGAAACCACAACACCGGCTACCCGGGCGCCGGCACCCCCTTGCGAGCCTGTCGCTATCTAGTCGTCATGGGTTACAACGTGGGGTGCCTCCTCATATATAAGAGGCCAAGGGTACAACATGTCCGACTCCGACACTACACGTATCCTACCCACACTACAACACCAAGTCCAAACGTAACCCAACTCATACACAATATTCGACACAAACGTAACACCAGCGTTGAAGGTCTGAACATGATCATATCTGTAGTCTAATTCTTTGTTGGGGCTGAGCAACCCCTTTCTTCTGCTCAATCGCACTCTCGACTACGCCAATCTGTGTACGTTGGTTTGAGTGCTGCCCACTTGTAATTTCTTACTCTCTATCAACGGAAAGATACACATCCGAGCTATTCGTGAAAAAGAAAACACGTTTTAAGGGACTCTTGAACCGGGTGTAAGTATTGTTGTATTTGAGTCTCTCCCAGTCATCTAGCAATAACATTTGGGCTTGTTTAATTTGGTTGATGCTATTCCGAAAACACACAAAGACATGGAAAAGAAATACACATGATTGAAAATTTGAGATGTTATGCACTCTTGAATCCTAGTATATGGTATTAATAGGGTTTCATAGCGGTCCAACTTTCACTTCACAACCTAATGAGAAACATATGTATGTAACTTGTGTGAAACACTTCCCCAGTGAGAACACATGTAATTGATGTGAATGTTAAACAAATTCAGAAATGTTCTAATTGCAAACTTCGTGTAAAATTTGACTCTCCAAAGAATCAAACCAACTAAAATCTGTTTTTGAATTTCAGTTAAAACTTGTTTGAAGCATTCTTTATTGGTCATATGGACACTTTCTATGCACGATATAACACTATTTTAGAAAGAAAATAATGCAATCATGTTTAAAGCTTATATTAGTACCGTGACATCCCGACTTGACAGGAATAATAGACTACTTGTATAATCAAGGTGCAGCTTCTTTTCTAGGAGCCAATCCGAAAAGAACCTCAAAGTAAAGGGTGTTTGGCTTGGAGCAATTTGAGGATGGGTGACTGACGCGAAAGTTGATCCCGGGTGCGTACGAGTGACCACAAAGTGCATAGAAAAAGACTAGTGTTGATCTCTGGGGTCAGTCTAGATCCCATACGCAATGGTCAGTAACCGGTGGTTTGGTCAGGGCGTTACAATTGGTATCAGAGACGACCCTCGCGTTTACACGGACGTGTGCGGGTCAGTATGGACTACTCATGTTACACAGAAAAGACTAGTGTTCATCTGTGGATTCAGTCTAAATCGCAGACGCAACGCCAAGAACTGGTGGGTTTGATCGAAGCGTTATAAGTACACATTTCCATTTATAAATATGATAGAAACGAACAATGTTGAAAACACAAGAAGAAGAAGAATTCTGTAAAAGAGAACAAGTTTTCTTTCTAGCAACTGTAAAAGAGAATAAGTAAAACAAAGAAATAGCGTCGTTGAGCCTTAAATGGGCTTTCTCCACGCATGGGGCTTATGTTGTCCTCTTCTGATTTCTAAATAAGAAAAAGCAACATCCCTTTATCTTTTTTTCCATAAACAGGCCTCAGCCTACATATTGTTTCCCTTCGGTGGGCCCGACGGGAAAATGCAGTTTCTCTATTCAAACAACTAGAAAGAAGGGAACAAAGGGTTATCCCCTGTGGGGCTCCCATCAAGGTCATTTTTATGGCCTGAGAGCGCGTTAAGCAGTGCACCTAGCCGCCGCCATGGGTCATGTGCTAGGCGTTCCCTCTGTATTTTCTCTTCCGTACGCATTTTCAGGATTTAAATGGTTTTTCCTTTTTGGTTTTCGTCTGGTTTTCTCTAAGTTTTGCAAAATTTTCTCGTGTCTTTTTCCTTTTCGCAAAGCACAGTTGTGCTTCTTAAAAAAGGTCAAAAAATTACTTATACGAGAGGCAAATATTTGCTTCTCGTCGAAGCACATATTTGCTTTCGCGAGAAGCATAACCGTGCTTCCCGAAAAAGGGAAAACAGTGAAAAACCGCAACCGTTCTTTCGGGCTAAGTTTTTTCCTTTTGTTTTTATTCATATTATTTTTTTTGCTACTGGTTTTTCCGGTTTTCATTTTGTTTCGTTATTCTCCCGGTTTTGTATCTGATTTTTTGGATATTTGTTTTTTCTGGGTTTTTTTGTGGATTTTTTTTTGGCAAAAACCTACTAACATGGGACCTAATTTCGAAGATCTGGATGTAAGAAATCCAACGGTGTGAGCAGTTCAGGATTTGGACGCATAGTTGAAATGGTGAAACATTTTGAATAAATGAATCTACGAAAAAAGGAAAAACTCCCAGATTTGGATGCAGTACGCCACTTGGCAATGTCTGAGATGGTGAAAAGTGACCTTTGCAAGGGGTAATTATTAACTAGTGATTTTGTAGAAAGAAATGTTAGGGCAGTGTGTCGATACACAAATTCCTGTTAGGAATTGTCTACTGCGGGCGTCTATTCGGCCGGCCCAACACTGTAGCCGACCGCGAGTTGTTTTTCTTTTTGGTTTTTCTACTGCTTGTAGCACGGTTTTCCTCGGGTTTCATTGCTTTTTTTTCTTTCTATTTTTCTTGGTCTTTTGTTCTTTCTTTTCTTTGTTCTTTCTTTTTTTTCAGTTTTTTGTTTTTTTAACTTATTAATAATTTTACCATACACATTGTACATCTTTGGTATACAAGGAACACTTTATATTCATATTTAATATATTTTAAACATGGTTAATATTGTTATCAAATACTTGTTTTGATGCCTACTTTTTCCATAAATATTGTACTTTTTTGTATACATGTAAAACATTTTATTATATATGCTGAATATTTTTAAATACATGATTAACATTTTTTCCGAATACTTTTTGGAGCGTTTTTCGAATACACCTTGAATTTATTTTGTAGGATACAAAAAATTATTTTCAATCGATGTGAACACTATTATACATCGGATAAACATTTTTTAAAATGTCCTAAACATTTTGTTTGAGACATGTCGAGAATTTAAAAAAATGTATCAAACATTTTTTGAATGGTACGAAATATTTTACATGAATTATACTAACGTTATTTCTACATTGTATAGCATTTTTGTTAAACGTCACTTACATGTTTTGAAATGTGTGAACATTTTGTAGTATCACATACATTTTTTTGAATTGTACAAACAATTCTTTCAATGTTGAGCGAACATTTTGAGTACATTTACATTTTTTTAATATGTGATGAACCTTTTTAGTTAACTAATTTAATTTTAATAATATATGTATTAAGTATGTTTTTAAATCAATAACTTAAAAAAGCGATCACGTCAGCATGACGAGGCCATGCAGTTACAGGGTTGGCCCAGTACCGATTCCCTGAAAGCGACCACATAGGACTTGCTGTGGGCGGCACATAGCCACGCCAAGTAAGAAAGGTGGAGCCTATTCCACGTCTGGTCAAATGTGTAGTGATGCACGGGCAATGCGCCGGCTCACTTGGTTGTTCTCGTGTCTTGTTTTCCTATACCAGATTTTTGTTGTTGTGTGTTTCTTTTTAGCTTGTTTTTGTTGTTATTTTTTTATTTTTATTTTCCCTTTTTATTTTTATTTCAAAATTTGCGTTCATGTTTTAAATCAAGTAACTTCTTTGAATTCAGAATTTTTTCAAATTCGTGAATATATTTTAAATTTGGGGGGATTAGTTTTTAGATTCATTTTACAAATTGAGGAACAATTTTATAACTTCATAGACATTTTTAAAAGTTGTATTTTTTCTTTCAAAACCATCGCAGTCTAACTGGAAAATCATTCATCTTTGGCCCCCATTTGCTAGGGTTTGGACATGCCACGGGGGCTGCACGCTTCCTTGGTGTCTTGTTCCTCTCAACCTCTTTGACCTCTTACGTGCTCTCGTTTGCCTCGTAGCCATTGTGCCCACTGTTCCTCATAGGCCTCACTTGCACATTCTCGACTTTGACGATGCCATGCGCAACCTGTGTCAATTTCCAGCATTGATTAAGTGATGCTATGTCCAGAAAAGAATTCCAAGTACGTAGTAAGAAGTCACTGGCGTAGCAAACTGTATGTCAGGGGTGGGGGAAAATTGTACCTAGGTTTTGCATAGTTGTTTGCAGGTAGAAAAGGATAGAAACCCCATTCTCGTTCTGTTTTCTCTAGTGCTAGTGAAGAGAAAGGAAGTCATCTTTGTAATAAGGAGTCAAGACGCCCTTTGTTTGGGCTACAGATTCCTGAGAATCGGCTGCGGCTTGGATTCCTAAAATCAGTTGTAGCTGCAGATTCTGAGAATCAGAAGCAGGCTCTTTCTTTACCCGGCTTCGGAGAAATTAGAAGTGTTGTCAAATGTCTAGAACACCGAATGCGCTAATGGTCAATAACAAAACTTGCAGAACATGGCCACTAGCAAGGATGATGCAGGTGGTCGGGGGAGGGGGTGGGACCATGGTGGAACAGTGTAGGTTGACCGGAGGTAGGTGGACTACCCTCACAGAGTATGGTGGCCGGAGCTCAGAGAGGGGCGGCATACGCGAAGATTGGAGGCGGCAGGTCGCAGGTGGAGCTCGTGGGCAGCGGTAGTGGCGAGGCTCCATGGCCGGAAGAGGGGGGGCAGAGGTGTTGGCACTGGATCCACCCGTTCCATGGCCGGAATAGGGGGAGGCGGAGGAGTTGGCACCGGATCCACCCGTTTTGGAGCCGATGGGGAGAAGCTAGTGGCGCCGGAAGCTACTCGAGCCCCGCATGGCCTCTCTCTCTGTTTTCGTAAGGGGGAGAGGATAACTTTTGGTGGAGAATTTGGGTCAGGGGAGGAGTGGCATTCTTGTTGTAATAACGGGGATAACTTGGGACAAACTTCAAGTTGGGTAAGTGGCAGCTCGGGAATCACCGAGAATCACCAAATTCGCAGCTTCGGCTTGGACGTGGCTGGTAGTTCATTTTCTAGAAGCGATTATAGGAAGCTGGGGTGAGAATCTGTATGTTTGTGCTGGATTCTGATTTTGTGAGGCCTAGAATCTGGCAATCTGTAGCTCAAGCCTAGACAAAGGCCACCTGAGTACGCAAGTTGTCTCGTAAAGAAGTAACTAGCCAAGTGTTTTTAGAATACCCGCCTTACTCCAATTAACATAAACTGAAAACTAAATTTGGGGAAAAGGTAGTTCTACATGAGTTGCGGTCTATATCAGTCCTTACTGCCACTTACCAATATACGTTGATTTAGACTAGCATAATAACACATGTATTTTGCTTAGGGAGTAACATATGTGTGAATATCTCAGTTGTATGAAGGCAAATAAGAAAAACTCCATGGAGCAAGTGATGATTGGTTACTAGTAAAATACACAAGGCAGTTCATCCAGTACACAATGATTCAGCCTCAAATTTTCTATATCTAAATAGCTGGCCCTTACTGCTAGTTTTTTCCTCCACATGCACGATTCCACATCAACTCAATTATTGATAGCCGGCCAATTGAAATTGTGTGGCATTAGACGTCATGCATGTACTCAAGAGTTAATTTGTTTTTGCATTAATTTGTCCATGCAAATCATGCCACCTCATCAAGTCATTCATGTCTTTTTTGGGGGAATTAAGTTATGCCTACTTGTCATAAGCTAAATTTTATGCATTAGCTTTTGTGTGGTCATGCTTCACATTTATTAAAATATGGTATAGCTTAAATTTAACTCAAAAGTTTTTCCATTTCATACATAATTTCGTCATGTTTTATTGTTTCTAAAATGGGAACCAATAACAATTTTACATTTTTTTTTCATTATATATATTTTTTAACATCTATTTTGCATGGTTTTTTTTGAATTTGGGTACACTTTCTAAAAAATCCTATTTAAAAAAAGTTGGAGAACATTATTTCAAATCCATGAGCATTTTTTTAGAATTCATGTCTTTATAAATCCCTAAACATTTTTAAACCCATAGAAAGTATTATTCATAGAAAACGCCAAAATAAAACTAGCTGAAAGAATCTATACCAATATAAAAAGATCCAAAGAGGCAGATCCAACTGATCTCGGCCATCAAATTAAGTCAATCCAACAACCTAGACTGCTCCAAGGACGAGCGTTCAACATGTTTAACGTGCAATTAATATCATACCAAATATTGCATTAATCACAAAATTAACACACAAATAATAGCATACCTAATATCCGTGTGCAATTAATATATTGCCTAAATAGTAACGTGCATTGCACACGCGCATTTACTATAACAACAAAATTCGCTTCAAAAGCGTTGGCTAAAGCAAATATGGGCCAGCCTAGAGAAGTGCTCTGCAGGTTGTTGGGTGCACGTTTGGGCCGCCATGGCTATTTCTGACCTACCGCGGGAGATCCTTCATCTTATCTCTGACGCTCATTAAATTGGCCTGCCGAAACTGTTGATCCTGTAGCGGTTTTCAGACCTTTCATGTGTTTTTTTCTTCCTCATTCGTTTCTATGCGTTAAGAAAATGTGTTTTTATCGGGCTTTCATCAGTTATCTTTGGTTTTCTCATTTTTTTTCTCAAGACATATCTACTTTGTGAACACACGTCGTATGTTTTTCGTGTACATTTAAATTATTTTTATATACATTGAAGTTTTTTCGAATACAAGATTAATTGTTTTTTAAAACAATTTTGAGAATTTTTTAAATACGTGTTAACTGTTTTTAATTTATTTTAATTATGATTTTTTTAACTAAACATTTTTTAAATTTTATATAACGTATAGAAAAATGACAAACATTTTTATAAAACACGTGAAATTTTAGAACGATAAAAATATATGTTTGAAGTACATGAACAATGTTTACATTGTAGAAATATTTTTTTGAAAATGTTAAGTAATTGTTTTATTGTTGATGGATATCAACATTTTTAAAAATGAAGCTGACAATTGTTTTTACACTGCCTTAGCATTTTTTAAATTCACAGTTTACTTTTAAAATAATTAAGTTTAATATTATATGTATTTATAATATCTTTTGAACATATGACTGAAATTAAAATGAAAAACAATAATCTACAGGGAGCTATTTGTGCGGGCCCAATAGTAGCTACGGTCTCGTAACAGGCCATACATAGCATCTCCCCGTGCGTCCTACTCGCGCTATAGGAGGTCCCATAAAGAAACAAGAGATGCAATTGCTCGCTGGTTGGCTCCCGCACCGCTCCACGCCCTACGACGACTTCTCCAGCGGCAGTCAGCCAGTCAGGCCGTAAGACATGTTGGGAAACCGAGCCGGCGGCTACGTGGGAAGTGCATGGGATAGCCCCTTCCGGTTCCACACTTTACGTTAAGTGGGTACTTATCTCTTGACCCCTTACCTCTATATAAAGAGACGAGAAGCAATCATTGTAACAGTTGATCATTGATTAATAAAGATAGTCTTCTTCATACTTCCTTGTGTTCATCTACTTTTGCGTGTTCGACTACTTCGTCTACGACGCTCGCTCTCGTTCCGCAACCTCGGACCGGACTCGCCGGCGGAGTTGCGGAACACGTTATCAGCACGCTTCGCTCCATCAACTCTCCGTCAAGCCTGCGTCAAGCCTGCATCACGCAGGCTTTCGTCGATCCCGCGGAGGTATAAGATCCGATCTCTCTTTTGCAAAAATGGATTCCTCATGCCATCATGATTCCGTTTTTGCGATTAGTCTATTTTTTCGGATTTGATCTACCTATGGTGTGGATTTCTCTCCCAAGAACTGGCTGACGATTAGGTCGCCGACCAATGTCGATGTTCTTGGATCAAGAGAGATTTGTTGACTACACTCTAGGGAGACGGTGATTACACGTACTTCAGATGAGCACGGCACCGCCGTGTTGTACCCGACGTACACGCGTCGTGACGTCCCGAAGACGCACGATTTTGACACCCCGAGGCCGACGTCCAGATGACGCCGTGCCAAGCCACCTACGGCGTCGCCATGGCCCTGCTGGCCGTTCCCGTGCCCGCTGCACGCTCGCGCCGCAGTCGACGCGCGCCCTGCTGGCCGCCATCGCCGCACACTATGGCAGCGTCGCCGCGCACGCCCGCTCGTTGCCGCTGTGTACCACGTGCCGCCGCGGCCGCACCTTGGCCGCGCTGGCACCGGCCGCGCTCGCCGCAGCCAGCGCCGCACCCTGGCCGCCGTGCCCAGCTGGCCGGCTGGCCGGACTGCCGCGGCTACGCGAGTGCGCCCGGCGAGCCGCCACCGCGTGCGTGCGTACGAGCCGCCGCCGCCGTCGCCTGCGTGCGTGCGAGCCGCCTGCGTGCGTGCCGCCGCCGGCCGCTGGCGCCGCCGCCGCGCGCCGCCACCCTGTGCGTTGTTCGGGCGCTAGGGGAAACCCTAGTGTCGCCCCACGGTGGGTACTGGGTAGTGCAACGCCTGGGACGGCCCACTAGGAGGCCTGCTACTGCGGGCCAAACTCTTTTCCATAAAAAAAACAGGGAGAGGGCCTGGTGTTGTCTGAACGGGCTGACGGCCCATGCTTGGCCTGCTGCCGAGCAGGACCGAGCTGGCCAGCAGGCGCTCACGCAGCATTTTTTTGTGTTTTAGCCCCCACAGTACTGTATATTTATGCACACTATATTCCTGCTGTAATACTTTTTGTATAAGTCCCTGAAACAGTGTGTTTTCGCTAAAAACACATATTTTGGCTTTAAAATGTCTCGGGAATTCAATTTTTGGGCTATTTTTCACGTGAGAAATGCGCTTAACATGCTATATTTTGTAAACATGTTTTTATTGTATGATTTTACTACTGTAGATTAATTGTTTAGCACTCTTAATTATTAAGTAAGTCATATAAGAACATGTTTTAAATAATGGAACGTCATTTTTATTGAATAAGTTTATCAACATCGCATTTGTGCAAAAGATTACCTGCTGTAATCTCATGATTTTTGCATAAATCGCAGATGGCCGGAATTGTCAACAAGGAGTTTGCTGAGTTGGCCCAGACAGGGCTGAACTACCTGTCATGGTCCTCGGACTGCGAGATCATTCTCCAGGGCAAAAGCCTCCTGAGGGCGATCGGTAAGGGGACCCAGCTGGCCCCCACTGATCCCAAGTTCGAAACTGAGAATGCGCAGGCTCTGCATTTTCTCCGTCATCACCTGTCACCTACTCTGAAAGATGAGTATATGGCTGAGCGGAGTGCTTCTGGCCTTTGGACTGCTCTTAAGCAGCGGTTTGAGCGGCTGAAGTACACTGTAAAGCCACGTGCAGAGGCAGAGTGGATCCGTCTGAGGTTTGCGGACTTCAAGACGGTTGGGGAGTACAACTCGGCTCTGCACCGGATTTGTACGACTCTTCGGTTGTGTGGTACTGAGATTACTGACACCCAGAACATTGAGAAAACCCTATCCACTTTCCACCCCGACGCGGTCCAGTCCTCACGGAACTACCGCCAGGGCAACTACACGAGGTATTCAAAGTTGATTGACGTCCTCCAGGTGGCGGAGGCGCAGGACGAGGTTCTGAAAAAGAACTTTGTCGCGCAACCACTTGGGGGGAGTTCTCGCCAGGAGATGAACGCTCTCAAAGTCCGCAAGCCTCAACAGAAGAAGAGGGGCCGCAAGGGCAAGAAGAAGGGCCCTCAGCCCTCCGCCCCGGCTAAGCAGCAAAAGCCGGGCAAGGGGGGGCAGAGGCCTCAGGACTGCTTCCGGTGTGGCTCGGTGGAGCATTTCTCCCGCCAGTGCCGCGCACCACAGGAGGTCGTTGATGCATACAAGGCTAGGAAGGCGCGTGAGACACACCTCGCCTTGGTTCAGGAGGGAGCACCACCGGCGCCCGTGGCGGCACCCGTGATGATCTCTACGCCCCCTGCTGCGCCCATAGAGGCGACCCCCGTGGTGCCCATCGCGGCAGCTTTGGCGGTCTCTAATGACGCTCACGTTGACATGGAGGTTGACCACATGGTCACCTCGGCGGTGCCGCAACTAGATGTTGATGCTGCCTCCAAGATGATTTCTAAGGAGGATCAGCTCACTAGTATGGAGATTGCGGCTGAAGTCAATGGCTTCTTTACCGAGTCTACTTAGCATACCTCGTTGATTTTCATGATTACGTGATTTGATACAATAAATTCGAATAAATTCGATTTGGTTGTAAGCTCTATGAGAGCATAAACTTATTCTTTACTCTGGCGCTTGGATGACATTTATTTCATTCATTTATTCCATTATTTATACATGATAGTATGTTATGTTCTGGAATGTGTGCATTTATTATTAATGTAGGATCTTCCTCATTACATCAATTATATGTCATATTTTAGAACGCGTGTGGCGCCCGAATGGAGGAAACGTGCCATGCCGATAGCGCCACCACACATACCATTTTACGAGAAACTAAGTACTTTGAGTCTATTAAAAAATCTCCGGGAAGTATTATGACAATCGCCGGCTGCGGTTCGCATATAGTTGGCTCCGGACGAGCCACTATTATACTTCCTATGGGAACAACTTTGATCATTAATGATGCGTTGTTGTACCCGGAGTCGACTCGTACTCTTTTGAGCTTTAGAGACATCCGCGCTAATGGTTTCCATATTGAGACCGATGATGAAAATGGCAAGGAGTGCCTACTCATCACAAAGCGGGATGCAAGTGGTAAACACGTTATCGAAAGGCTTCCTTCGTTTGACACAGGGCTATACTACACTAAAATAGTAGCACCGCCCGTGTACACTACCCTCAAGACTGTTTTTAGAAGCTCTGAACTCTTCTGCCTCTGGCACGATAGGTTAGGCCACCCCGGACTTAGGATGATGAGAAATATAATTAACAACTCGCATGGTCATAATGTTAACATGAAGAACTTCCCGAATCCCGATGATTTTGTATGCTCCGCATGCGCCACGGGGAAGTTAGTCATTAGGCCATCGCCCCTCAAGGTGAGGGATGAAATCCCCGCGTTCTTGGAACGTATCCAAGGGGACATATGCGGTCCAATTCAGCCCCTCACGGGGCCGTTTCGGTACTTCATGGTGCTCATTGATGCTTCCTCTAAATGGTCCAATGTTTGCCTGCTGTCAACACGGAACCATGCCTTTGCAAAGTTGATCTCTCAAATCATACAAATGAGGAATAATTTTCCTGATTATCGTATAAAGTCTATTCGAATGGACAACGCCGGAGAATTTACTTCAAAGGCGTTCGATGATTATTGCATGGCAATGGGAATCAAAGTTGAGCACTCGGTACCGCATGTTCATACACAAAAATGGACTTGCCGAGGCATTGATTAAAAGAATTAAATTCATTGCCCGACCGCTCCTCCAGGGTTGTAATTTACCAACTACATGTTGGGGCCACGCGGTGTTACACGCGGCCAATCTCATCAACTTTAGACCGTCGGCCTACAACATCCACTCTCCTGTTCAGCTTGCGCAAGGGTCGGCACCGAAAATTTCCCACCTTCGTAGGTTCGGTTGCCAGGTATATGTACCAATACCACCACCTCAGCGATCGGCGATGGGCCCGCTCCGTAAGTCGGGGATATATGTTGGTTATGAGACTGTGTCCATAATCAGGTATCTGGACCCCATGACAGGTGACTGTCACACGGCTCGTTTTGCTGATTGCATTTTTGACGAGGATTTTTTTCCGACTTTAGGGGGAGAGAATCAACCCCTTGATGCTAAAAGTCGAGAAATCACGTGGCAAGCCACGGGAATCCACGCTCATGACCCGCGCACCGCTGAGACTGAGAGAGAAGTCCAAAAGATAATAGATTTGCAGTCATTAGCAAATCAACTACCTGACCACTTTAGTGACTTAAAGACTGTGACAAAATCGCATGTGCACGCGCGCAATGCACCGGAAAGGGTTGAAATACCGAAGAAAAATGATGGTATACCCGCTCCCGTCCAAAGGCCTAAAAGGACGAGAGATCCGGCTTCTTAAATTCCAAGTACTCGGGGACGCCCGACGAAAAAGGATAAGAGAGATTTATTACAGCCTGTCGCCAAAGTACCCCAAAGTGAAACGGGGAGCCAGTCGAGACCTGGCACAAGTACGGAAAATTCAGTGCACGAAATTCCGGACTTAAACTTTCCCATAGGGGAAACACCCAGCGGAGATGTGTGCGCACACATCGGCGCAGGAAATCTAAAGGACCTTGCTCCCATAATGGGAAATTTGGTAGGGCAAGTATTTGCGCCGGATGCGCTCCATGACGAAATGGCCATAAATTATATTTATACGGGGGAGTCCCTGAACCGAGCAACGGTGATTGTCGACATTAACTTTGCTACGAAAATTGCCTCAATCATAGATCTTGACCCTGAGCCTAACACGCTCGCTGATTGCAAGAAAAGGTCGGATTGGAAAGATTGGCAGCAGGCAATTACTGCCAAATTATTATCTCTCAACAAAAGGAAGGTGTTCGGACCAGTTTGTCGAACTCCTCCCCACATTCGCCCTGTTGGCCATAGGTGGGTTTTTGTTCGAAAGAGAGATGAAAATAATAAGGTAGTACGGTACAAAGCAAGGCTTGTCGCTCAAGGGTTCACTCAACGACCAGGTGTCGATTTTGAGGAGACTTATTCCCCGGTCATGGATGGAGGTACCTTTAGATACTTGATCTCAATGGCAGTAAGCATGGGCTTGAGAATGAAACTAATGGATGTTGTCACCGCTTACCTGTATGGTAACTTGGATTCGAACATATACATGAAGGTTCCTGAAGGTATCCCTGTTCCGAACCATGATAGAGCAAACAGGAGTCTATACAGTGTTCAACTTCAAAAGGCGTTGTACGGACTCAGACAGTCTGGTAGAACGTGGTATAATCGCCTAAGCGATTTCCTTCATCAGAAGGGCTACACGAGCAATAAAGATTGCCCATGTGTTTTCATACGGCGATCCCAAGATGGATTCTGTATAATCTCGGTGTACATGGACGATTTAAACATAATCGGTACGCCTGAGGATATTGAGGAAGCGAGTTCCTACCTGATGTCGGAATTCGAGATGAAGGATTTGGGTAAAACCAAGTTCTGTCTAGGTCTGCAACTTGAACATTCCCCTGATGGGATTCTAGTGCACCAGTCGGCCTACACCCAGAAGGTGTTGGAAAGATTTGGATTTGATAAGGCATATCCTTCTAAGACCCCGATGGTCGGGAGATCTTTACAGCCAGACAAGGACCCGTTCAGGCCAAAGGAAGAGTGGGAGGAAACTCTGGGACCAGAGGTTCCTTACCTGAGTGCAGTTGGAGCACTCATGTACCTCGCAAATTGTACACGGCCAGACATTGCATTCGCCGTCAGTTTGCTTGCTAGGTACAGTTCTGAACCTACCAAAAGACATTGGAAAGGTGTCAAGGACGTCTTCCGTTACCTGCAAGGGATCAAAGATCTTGGCCTGTTTTATAAAAGGAATCAAGACCTATCTATTATAGGCTATGCCGATGCTGGGTACCTATCGGACCCGCATGATTGCAAATCGCAGACTGGATATGTTTTCCTTTGTGGTGGAACTGCGTTTTCCTGGAAATCGTCCAAGCAAACTCTTGTGTCGACTTCCACGAACCACTCGGAAATCCTGGCCTTATTCGAGGCGTCAAAAGAATGTGTATCGCTTCGGCGGATGATCGGCCACATTCAGCAGACATGTGGGCTGAACACCGTACAAACCCCTACCATTATCTATGAAGATAATGCTGCTTGTGTTGCACAAGTTCAGATGGGTTATGTGAAGAGTAACCTCACAAAGCATATTTGTCCCAAGTTCTTCTATGCACATGAGCTGCAACAGTTGAACGAGCTGAGAGTTTTGCATACTAAGTCCTGTGACAATCTTGCTGATATGTTCACTAAATCATTACCGGCATCAACCTTAGAGAGGTGTGTGCGTGGGATCGGTATGATGAGACTTAGAGAAATGCAAGGTTCAGGGGGAGAAACTTCACAAACTCGTCGTTAAAATCTCGATCCTGATGATCGAGTACTCAACTTGATGGTTGAGTGGATTGTACTCTTTTTCCCTTGAGTGAGTTTTCCTGATGTTTCTCATAGGAGGTTTTTGACGAGGCAATTCGTGTAATACAACAACGTATACTGTGTGCTCTTTCTTCATATTTTTTCCCACTGGGTTTTTCGGAGTCTTGAGGCATGGATATACGGATAATTATCCAAGGGGGAGTGTTGGGAAACCGGCCCACGTCGTGGGAGCCGGCGGCTACGTGCGAAGCGCACGGGATAGCCCCTCCCGGTTCCACACTTTACGTTAAGTGGGTACTTATCTCTTGACCCCTTACCCCTATATAAAGAGACAAGGAGCAATCATTATAATAGTTGATCATTGATTAATAAAGATAGTCTCCTCCATACTTCCCTGTGTTCATTTACTTTTGCGTGCTTCGTTTACGACGCTCGCTCTCGCTCCGCAACCTCGGACCGGACTCGCCGGCGAAGTTGCGGAACAAGACACACAGCCAACACGCGTATCCCGCGCGACGGCGCGAAAACAATCAACTCAACCGTACACGTGGCTTCCTCTCTCGGAGAAAAAAAAAAGAACTCAACCGTACGTGGCCGGGGCCGCGCAAAGCGTCGAGCAGCTGCAACGGCACGCGTGTTGGGTCGATCGTACCGGCGCACGGGATCCTCGTGAAATTTAGGCGCGTGTCCGTGCATGCGTTTGCATGTTTTTTTTTTAATTTAACACCGCGTCTCTATATATTAATAGAAGGCAGGGATATCTGCCGAAATAATGTGCAAAATACAATGGGGGGGGTTTCATGCAACCAAACTTTGCATAGATTATTTGCTACCCCTTCCTTAGCTAACCCGTGCGCGGCGCCGTTCGCCGTCCTCCTGACACAATACACCTTCCACCTCTCCCTCGTCGCCAGCATGTTGCCACCCGTGCTGGCACACGCGCAACAACTAAAAAAAAACCTGTTGGCCAGCCCTTAAATAGACCTATTCGAAGCTGAAGCCCCGGCATGTAACCATTAGTGTTTTTCTTTAACACAGTACAGGCACAAGCGTTCATATACACGCGCATACACTTAACCCTATAAACGAACATACGCACACCCTAGCCCTATGAGCACCTTCGAAAGACTGAGCCGGCATACCATCTTAAAATTTACGAAGTCACCGTAGGCAGCTCGTCGTCGACGGGAACGTCTCCTCCCACTGAATGCGCATCGCCGAAAATTCTGAAATAAATCCAGGAATAAATGCGAGCACCAGGATTTGAACCCTGGTGGGCTGGGGATACCACAGTCCTTCTAACCATCCAACCACAGGTTGATTCGCTTACCTAGGAGTGTAGTACTTAGCGTATTAGAGCATCTCCACTCGGCCCCTCAACAGCCCCCCAGGACGCATTTTTTAGCGCCGGCGGCGAAAAATCGGCCCAGTCGCGCCCCCAGGTCCTTGTTTATCGCCGGTTTGGACCGAAATAACAGCCGGCGAACCCGAGCCGAACCCAGCCCCCCAGGGGGCACCTGGGGGCGCCGGCCGAAGCGAAAAGGCGCGTGGGCCCGCTCTGTCGGTGACAGACAGGCCTTTTCCCGCCGTTTTCTCCCTTTCCCTCCATTTCCTCATTGCTTCCCTCTTCTGCCCCGCCACTCCCGCCATTCTCCTCCCGCTCCCCGCCATCCGGCCGCCATGCTGCCGAAGAAGTATTCGGCCCCTTGCTCCGCTGCCGCTGCCGATTCCACCCAGCCAAAACAGAGGAAGCCGAGGGCGCCGATGGCAAAACCACCAGGCGTGTCCAACGCCGAGTGAAGGGCGGAGGTTCAGCGCCGGGAGACTGTCACCACCGACCGGCGGAACAGGCTCAGCGCCAAGAAGGCCAGGGATGCGGCGGCGTCGGTGGTGGCGTCGACGGTGTCGGAGCAGGCAGAGGCGTCTCGCGCGGGGATGATGAATCCACCTGGCCCTCGCCAAGATCGAGTCGTGCGAGAAGTGGAGGGATGTCCGGCTCACCCTCGCCAAGGCCAAGTAGACCTACAAGCCGGACGCGCCCGCCCCGGAGGCGGTGGATGGGCGCCCTGATGGCAACAAAAGAGCCAAGACGGCGAGGGCCGCGGCACCGGCTGCCGAACGGCTGCAATCATCGATCGAGCAGTGCATCGCCAACGCCGCAAAGTGGGAGGAGAAATCCGACGCGCGGTGGTCGGCGTTGATGACGAAGCAGGACGTGAAGCTCGACCTACTCCGGACCAACGTCGCCGCGAAGAAAAGGAACACCGACCTGACGTTCTTGATGGAGGCAGACATGTCGATGATGGACGAGCAGGTCAAGGCGTGGTACTCGGCGGAGCGCGGCCTCATCTTGAACCAGATGCCTTCGGCCACCGCGCGTACGCCCACGCCGACCCCAACGCCGACGCCCAGCCCGAGCCATGAAGCCACACCGACGCCGAGCACAGAAGCCACGCCGACGCCGACCAGCCCGAGCACAGAAGCCACGCCGACGCCGAGCACGCTGACGGCGGCCAGTCCCACGCCGGAGGAGCCCGTCGTTTGATGCATTCCTTTGTCTACGCGTCCTTCCTTTTGAACGCCGAACTTTTGTGTATGTTTGATCGCCGAACTGTGGCATGGTGATCGCCGAACTGTGGTAGATCGCCAATGATCGCCGAACTTGTGGCTTTTTTTGGCAGCGGGAAAGACAAGTTTGAATTTACGTGCGTCTTGGGGCCGAAACCTGGGGTGCGGCTGGGAACTGGATCGCCCCCAGGACGAAAAAACCGCCGGCGCATAGGCCAAAAAGCAATCGTCAGGTGCGCTGGGGGGCGAACGAGTGGAGATGCTTTTATCATGCAGACAGATTCGACGATCGCCGGCTGGACGCTAGAGAATGCCAGAAGCCAAAAACTGCTACCTGCTGACCCGGTATTCACTGTGCGGTGATCACCTCGGTGGCGGTGGCTTGATCTCTTCCGCACACTCGCACCAGCGAGCTAGCGGCCACAAGGCGTCAGTCCCACTCCCAGTCAGACAGTCACCGAATTTTTGTCGAAAAGGACTACCTGCGCGAACGAATTGCCAAAAAGGACCACCTGCGGAATAATTTGACAAAAAGGACCCCTTCGACCGTGGCGGCAGGCGACACGTGGCACCTGCCGCCACGGGGCGAGGCGGCCGCACCTGCCGCCACCAAGCCAGGCGGCAGGCTGCCTGCAACGGGATTCTGGCCGAGCGACGGAACGGGCTGGCGTGGCGGGGCCCGGCCGCCTCCTGGCGTGGCGGCAGTACTGTAGCCGCTGGGACCGGCCGCCTCGCCCCATGGCGGTAGTACTGTTCCCGCGCTGTGTCGTTTTCCCGCGGGCTCCTTCTCCCATTTCACAGAGCAACGCAGCAGCGAGCATGCGATTGATGAGACGTCGAGTGGGCCCACTCAACACCCACGACGTGTCCAGAGGGGTCTCATGCATGGCAGACGACGATGGGCACATGCATGAACCTACCATTGTCAATGCAATGGGCTTCATTGCTTTGCAGATGTACAGAATCGTGTGTGAAGCTTGACACATGCACACACACACGCGTACCTTTGGCAGTCAAAAGCTAGATAGCTCCCGCGTGCCTAGCTTGTGCACACTACTGTACTACTGATGCTAGCTATCCCACGAATTTTTGTCGAAAACGACACAGCGCGGGAACAGTACTGCCGCCATGGGCGAGGCGGCCGGTCCCAGCGGCTACAGTACTGCTGCTACGCCAGGAGGCGGCCGGACCCCGCCAGGCCAGCCCGTTCCGTCGCTCGGCTAGAATCCGTTGCAGGCAGCCTGCCGCCTGGCCCGGTGGCGGCAGGTGCTGCCACCTCGCAGCGTGGCGGCAGATGCCACGTGTCGTTTGTCGGGCCTGCCGCCACGGCCGAGGGAGTCCTTTTTATCAAATTAATCTGCAGATGATCCTTTTTACCAATTCGTTCGTGTAGGTGATCCTTTTCGACAAAAAACGACAGTCACCGCGGGATCTACGCCGCGGTGGCTGGACCCCTCGCACACGCTCGCACCTGCAGAGTTCGCGGCAAGTTCCACGGTGCACACTGACTGAACGCCGCAAGGCGTCAACTTCAGTTACCGCGCGATGTGCACCGTCCGAGGTTTCAGACAACGCAAGCTAGCGCCTAGCGGCTGCTAGCTGGGCACGCGACACGGAGCGGAGCGGAGGCCTGGTGTCTCTTTCCTCGCGGCTTCGTCCGATACGTTATGTTGTGCTGAACTGCGCATTGTTTTGATCCAACCACCTGTACACGTCCCGTGTCGAGCAGAGGCCGAATGACAAGTGTAAATCATGCACTCAAGCGTGCACGCCTGATGCCTGCGTGTTTGGATAGGCCGTCCGTAGGCCGACGAGAGCTAAGTTTGGCTGTGTACAGTGTACTGTAGTAGTAGTAGCTATATTACCTACTTGGACCACGGTAACTAATCCGTGTATAAAGCATTGCTAGCTGACGCCTCGTACCATGTCGTTTAGAGCAACTCCAATCGTGCCGACCTCAACCGATGGCGATTTTGTCTCTTTTTGTCTGTTTGGCTGGGTCGCCCGCTCGGCATCCGCCCTGTTTACGATTTGGGTCGACAGTGTACCCAACGCGTCGACTCATATTTGCTGATGTTTTTTTTTAGCCCAAGACCGTAGAACAATTGTTCTACGGTATTTTCATTTATAATAAAGAATATTTACAAATTCAAGTACAGAATGTAAAATTATCCAATACCAGCTCTAGGTATCATGATATCAAATTAGAAGTTCAGTTCTATCCAACTATCAATCTGTACTACTTTGTGGTGCTTTGCTCTGAGCTTGACTGTCTACAACCCATCTTTGAGATAGTATTTCCATGAGATAACATGCGGTGGAGCCGATCTGAAGATCTTATCCAAGTACTCCAGCAGCCCATAATTGTGATATCCATTGCAATGTCTTTAGGTAGCTTGATCATGGTCAGAACTATTTCATCAAAAGCAGAAATCCCTCTTTGCTTGGTGGGTATCAGACTTGTCCAGCAGCTAAGTGAGAAGGGGCAATTCCATAAGAGGTGGATGAGAGTCTTTTCTGTTGCGTCAACACATAGAGCACAATTATAATCAGGCAGAAACATATTTCTGCGTTGGAGTAAATTCCTTGTGCTAACTCTGTCACGCAGTAAGAGCCAAAAGAAGATCTTGTGTCTAAGCCTGCAGGTAGTTTTCCATAGCTGTTTAAATATGATGTGGGCTTCAGCCTGTCCACAAATGTTCTTATACATTTTCATGGATGAGTATTGTGGGCTTTTCCATGAATAACTTCATTTATCCTTCTCATCAGTCTGTGGTATGTTTTGTATCTGATTATGGAGGAAGTTGAATTGGTTGAAGGCTTGCAATGAAAGGGGTCTATGCAAAAGCTGACTAAACTCCTGTTGATCTTGGGCTTGTTTCAGTGTAATCCCTTTGTTGATAACAAAGGAGAAAAGTTCAGGTAGTTTGTACTGCAGAGGTTCACCCATCCACTTGTCATACCAGAACAGAGCAGTGTCCCCCTTGCCTGGCTTGCATATGGCATGTTTCTTGAATGTGGGCAGGGTTTTTAATATAGCTTTCCACCAAACTGATCCCACCATTTTATCCCCAGGGAGGTAGTCCTGGTAATAAGCTTCCCAAATGGTCTTAACCCAAGGAGTATTCTCTTTGTTGAAGAACTTGTGGAGGAATTTCATGAGTAAGGCCTGATTATGAGAATGTACATCCAAGACACCCAAACCACATTATGCTTTAGGTTTACAAACTTTGTTCCATGAAATCATAACTGATCCTCTCTCTTGTGTGCCAAACTTTCTCCAGAAGCAATTCATGAGATAAGTGCTTATTTGCTTGACTACAGTTTTGGGAATCCATAGAGTGCACATGAAAAAATAGGCATGCTTGAGAAAACTGACTTGATGAGGGTGAACTTGTCTCCAGTGGATAGAAGGGTGGAGCATCCAAGTAGCCTATTTTCAATTCTCTTCAACATGGGCATATAGTCTTCCACTCTTGGTTTGGTGTGGCAGAGTGGTAATCCCAAATATTTATGAGGAAGTGTGCCTATTTTGCAGCCCAATAGTTGTGACAGATCAGTCATCTTGTCCACAGGAGTGTTGATGGCAATGAGGGTTGATTTGGAGTAGTTGACTTTGAGCCCTGTGTAGGCAGCATAGTGAAGCAGTAGGTTTTTGATATGCTCAAGTTGCCTTATGTCAGCTTTAGCAACCAAGATGGTGTCATCAACATACTGTATGATGGGGTAATTAGTACAGGATTGATGAACAAGTGGTGTTTGGATCATGTTGTTGTGCATAGCTTCATTCATCATGGTTTGTAGGACATCAGCAGCAATCACAAATATAAGAGGTGAAAGCGGATCACCTTGTCTGACTCCCTTTTTGCACAGAATTGCTTTCCTGGTACTCCATTCAGCAGAACAGAGGAAAATCCAGTCCCATAGATCATTTTAATCCATTGAATTCATTTGGGTCCAAATCCTTTGGCCTGCATAATCTGGATGATGGTGTCATGATTTAACATATCAAATGCTTTCTCAAAGTCCAGTTTCAATAAGACCAACTCAGTTTTGCTTTGGAAGCATTGATGTATGTATTCACATGACCATGCAAGACAGTCTTGGATGCATCTGTTGTTCAGAAACCCATATTGATTGGTGTGGACCACCCTGAGGATAACTTGTTGAAGTCTGTTTGCCAGGAGTTTGGTGATGATTTTAAAAGTCTATTTGCCGACGTGGCCGGTTGGGCGTCATTTTTCAACAAATATGCACACATTTTACATAGTTTCACAAGCAAACAAAAATAACATAGTTTCTCACAACCAAATAAAAGCATAGTTTTACAAGCCGAATAAAAATTAAATAGTCTCAAATACATTTGAAACAAAGATACATCTATTGGTTGCCAACATGAGCCCACATATGCTCAACCAAATCATTTTGCAGCTGCATGTGAGTTTCCCAATCACGCATTTCATGATGAAATTGGGTGAACTGTGCAAACGTTGCCGCTCCTCCATGCTCAGGCACAACATTCTCACCCTGAAACTGAAACCCTTGATCGTAGATATGTTCCGGACACCCATCCTCCACGATCATATTGTGTATGATCACATAGGCAGTCATCATCTCCCACAACTTCTTGGTGCTCCAAGTCCTAGCAGGATACCTAACGATGCCCCATCGAGATTGCAGAACACCAAAGGCACGCTCGACGTCCTTCCTAGCACTCTCTTGCTCTTGGGCAAATCTTTTCCTCTTCTCTCCGACAGGGTTGGGGATTGTCTTCACAATAGTGGTCCACTGAGGATAGATACCGTCACCTAGGCAGTATCCTTTGTCGTAGCTGTGGCCGTTGATGGTAACATTCACCGCGCGGGCTGTTGCCTTCGGCAAGCCTTGCAAAGACCGGCGAGCGTTGAAGCACGTTGATATCATTGTGCGATCCGGCCATGCCGAAAAAAGAGTGCCAGATCCAAAGATCTTGTGAGGCCACGACCTCAAGTATACTGCCCTTGCCAAGTAGAAGGGCAGTTCTTCCACTCCTAGTGCATGCAGTCTATGCTGCCAATCATCCCTGGGAAGCCCCTGCTGGCATTCATCGCCAACAAGCAGACTGTATCGTGAGCAGTCGGCTCTCTCAAGTACTCAGGGCCAAACACAGCAATCACAGCCTTGCAGAACCTGTACATGGAGTCTAGGCATGTAGACTCGCTCATACGGACGTACTCATCAATGAGATCACCGGGCACTCCGTATGCAAGCATCCAGATGGCTGCAGTGCATTTCTGATAAGATGAGAAGCCAATCTATCCAAGGGTATCCTCTTTGCACTCGAAATAATTGTCGTATCCGACAATCCCTCTCTAATACGGTTGAAAAGATGCCTACCCATACGGAAACGCTGCCGGAATTTCTGATGTTTGAACTGCGGATTGGTTGTGTCAAAGTAGTCCTTCCAAAGAAGGAAATGTCCGCTCTCTCGGTTGCAATTCAACGCCGAAAGGCGCCCCGAGATCGAGCCACGGAATAACGGCTGCTGCGTATTAAGGTGGTCATGGACCAACACGGCAACCAAGATCTCTTCCTCATCATCGGACAAGGAATCGTCCGAGTCGCAAAAGAAATTGTGGAAAAAGAACTCGTCGGCGGAGTCCATTTTTGTACCTTGGCAAACTGTCGAACAACTTGCGGGCGTCAACGAAGAAGCTGGCCGGCGAAGAGACGCGCGCCTCCCTTGGACCAGGTGGCTGGCCTGGTGGCGTGCGACGAGCGTGCCGGCGTCAGGACAGCGGACGTTGTTGGACAAAGGAGCTAGCCGAGGCGGGGGGCCGACTTTCTGCTCGCGGCTGCGTTGGGGGATGGGGGTGGGAAGTGTCGGTGCCCCGGCGGCGAGGCGGTGGTGGCGACGACGTGGGAGGTAGCGGCGTTGGGGGGAGGTGTTGAGGGAGTCCTGGATTAAGGGGTCCTCGGGCGTCCGGACAACGTAATGTGGGCCGGACTGATGGGCCATGAAGATACAAGACTGAAGGCTCTCTCCCGTGTCCGAATGGGACTCTCCTTGGCGTGGACGACAAACTTGGCGTTCGGATATGAAAGATTCCTTTATCTGTAACCGACTTTGTACAACCCTAGTCCCCTCCGGTGTCTATATAAACCGGAGGGTTTAGTCCGTAGAGGCAATCATAATCAGACAGGCTAGACTTCTAGGGTTTTAGCCATTACGATCCGTGGTAGATCAACTCTTGTAATACTCATATTCATCAATATCAATCAAGCAGGACGTAGGGTATTACCTCCATAGAGAGGGCCCGAACCTGGGTAACATCGTGTCCCCCGTCTCCTGTTACCATCGACCTTAGACGCACAGTTCGGGACCCCCTACCCGAGATCCGCCGGTTTTGACACCGACATTGGTGCTTTCATTGAGAGTTCCGCTGTGTCATCGCTAGAAGACTCGATGGCTCCATCAATCATCCACAACGATGCTGCCTGGAGGGAGGTCTTTCTCCCCGGCCAGATCTTCGTATTCGGCGGCTTCATGCTGCGGGCCAACTCGCTTGGCCGCCTAGAGCAGATCGACAGCTATGCCCCTGGCCATCAGGTCAGGTTTGGAAGCTTGAACTACGTTGCTGATATCCGCGGAGACTTGATCTTCGACGGATTCGAGCCCATGGCAGCCGCTCCCTGCCACCGCGATGAACATGACCTAAATCTGTCATCGGACCATATCCGGGAGATAGCGCCCGTAACTGCTCTGGCCCTAGATCCGGAGCAGATTGCGCCATCCGAGGACGGGAAGCTCAACCCCGCCACGGAAGCCGCAGACTCAGCGGCGTTGGAGCCGCACACAGACCCGACTTCGAACGGGATCTGTGTCACCGGAACCTCGGATTCGTCTCCGGCCACAGGTTCCGAACCGCGTTCGTCCGCGCCCATCGAGCTTGATCGGGCGCCGATCGTCGAGTTCAGCTCCGCGGACATCTTCCGACACTCACCTTTGGGTGATGTGTTAAACTCATTAAAAACCCTCTCCTTAGCGGGGGATTCACAGCCGAATTATATCCGGTTTGAACTGGAGGCTGATGACGGAGAATTTTGCTTCCCACCCACCGCCCACTTCATTGCCACTGTCGAAGACTTAACCGACATGCTCGATTACGACTCCGAAGACATCGACGGTATGGACGGCGATGCCAGAGAGGAGCAGGCCCAAAACCCGCCGTTTACTGGGCGCTGGAGAGCCACCTCCTCGTATGACGTGTACATGGTGGATACTCCCAAAGAGAATAATGGCGATAACGAGAAAGATCCAGTCGAGGATAAACCTCCTGAGACACAGCCAAAGCGCCGACGTCAGCGGCACCGCTCTAAGTCACGTCGGGGAAAAGACAGCAATACCGGCACGAGAGAAAACAATACTCCGGATGATGTCGAAGACAAAGAAGATCCCGTCGAGCCGACCTCCGAACAGGACGATAGGGAAGATGGGCAAGTCAGCCCTGACAAACAGGCCATAAACAAAGACTCGGAGGACAGCAACTATCTTCCACTTTCCGAAGACGAGGTGAGCCTCGGCGACGAAGACTTTATCGTGCCTGAGGAACCCGTCGAGCAGGAGCGCTTTAACCGCCGGCTAATAGTCACTGTGAGGAGCCTGAAAAAGAAACAGCAGCAGCTTCAAGCTGATCAAGATCTACTCACTGACAGATGGACTGATGTCCTGGCAGCCGAGGAATACGGACTCGAGCGCCCCATTAAAAGTTACACGAAGAGTAAATTGCTACCCCAATTCGACGACGAGGCGCTTGAGCCCATGCCATCAACACGCAATGCGGCTGACCGACCACCACGTGGCCGGGACAAAGCGGCAACCCAAGCTGAACACCTGCCCACACTACCTCGCCGTAAAGGCAAAGATACTACAGCTCGGGAATACACATATGACCTGCGGCAAGACCTGGAGAACAGAGCAGGTCAGTCCAGATCGATCTATGGATCGCGGGGGCATGCCCGAGCGCGCGACGACGCCTGTCAAGCCAGACGTAACGAGCATAACCACGTCCGGGCCGAAAACCGCAGACGGACTACATCCGCACTACGTCGCGACGTGGCCCGATATAGAGGCGCCACACATCCCCTTTGCTTCACTGATGAAGTAATGGAACACGAATTCCCGGAAGGGTTTAAACCCATGAATATCGAATCATACGATGGAACAACAGATCCCGCGGTATGGATTGAGGACTTTCTTCTCCATATCCACATGGCCCGCGGTGGTGACCTCCACGCCATCAAATACCTCCCACTAAAATTAAAGGGACCAGCGCGGCACTGGCTGAACAGCCTCCCAGAGAACTCCATTGGTAGCTGGGAAGACTTGGAAGACGCCTTCCACGATAACTTTCAAGGTACATATGTCCGGCCTCCGGATGCCGACGACCTAAGTCACATCATCCAGCAGCCCGGGGAGTCTGCCAGGAAGCTCTGGAGTAGGTTCGTAATTAAAAAGAACCAAATTGTCGATTGTCCGGACGCCGAAGCCCTTGCGGCCTTTAAACATAGCGTCCGAGACGAATGGCTTGCCCGCCACCTCGGTCAAGAAAAACCAAAATCCATGGCAGCCCTTACTGCTCTGATGACCCGCTTCTGCGCGGGAGAAGATAGCTGGCTCGCTCATAGAAGCAACAGCGCCAGTGATCCGGGCACTTCCGAAGTTCGAGACGGCAACGGCAAGCCACGACGCACTAAACACAAGCGTCGAAATAATCATGAAGGAACGCGAGACACGGCGGTAAACGCCGGATTCAGCGGCTCCAAAACCGGTCAACGGAAAAAGCCATTCAAGGCAAACAAAGACGGACCATCCAATTTAGACAAGATACTAGATCGGCCCTGCCAGATTCATGGCACCCCCAATAAACCAGCCAATCACACCAACAGAAGCTGTTGGGTCTTTAAACAAGCCGGCAAGCTTAACGCCAAACACAAGGGGAAGGGGCCGCCCAGTGACAGCGATGACGAAGAGACTCGCCAGCCGAACACCGGGGGTCAGAAGCAATTTCCCCCCGAAGTAAAAACAGTCAACATGGTATACGTGACACACATCCCTACAGAGGAGCGCAAGCGCGCACTACAGGACGCCAATGCCGTAGAGCCAGGCACCCCAAAATTAAGCCAATGGGCGGCCTGCCCGATCACTTTTGATCACAAGGACCACCCAGCCAGTATCCGTCACGGAAGTTCGGCAGCTCTGATCCTCGATCCAATTATCGATGGGTTCCATCTCACGAAAGTCCTTATGGACAGCGGCAGTAATCTTAATCTACTCTACCAAGACACTGTCCGCAAAATGGGCATTGATCCTTCACGAATCAAGCCCACCACAGCTACCTTCAAAGGAGCAGTGTCCGGCGTAGAAGCTCGCTGCACGGGCTCAATTACATTGGAAGTCGTTTTCGGCTCGCCGAACAACTTTAGAAGCGAAGGTTTGACCTTCGATATTGTACCGTTCCGCAGCAGCTATCACGCATTACTCGGGCGTTCCGCTTTTACTCGTTTTAATGCGGTCCCACATTACGCCTATTCCAATCTTAAGATGCCCGGTCCACGCGGCGTCATCACGATAAACGGAAATACGGAATGCTCCCTCCGTACAGAGGAGCGTACTATGACTGCTGCAGCCGAAGTACAAAGCGGCCTTATCAAGCCGCATATCTCATCGGCCGTCAAGCCGTCGGTCTCTACTAAACAGGACCAATCAATCTCAGAGCTGGATTAGCAGTTCGGCCTCCGTCGTCCGCCCCATATAGCCGCGAAGTTTGCACCGCGCATATATCATTATGCACTTAAAATACCATGGTCATCGACGGAGGCACAGTACGGACAGGCCTACAATGCGGTCCGCACCCTCATAGTCCTTTTTCTTTTTCTAACTATTTTTTATCCTTTACAACAGGTGATTCCAAGCCTGGTCATCTTACGAACTCTTTCTAAAGTTCGGCGTTGTAAATAACCAAAGGCTATTCCTACTAAGGAGTCCTTTAACCGAGGCAAGGCAGTGCAGATGTGCGACAGGAGGGCCTAATGATTTTTGTAAGACCGCACTCTTTATTTTATACTGTAAATTGCCTTTTTCCTCAACCCTCAGCCCCCGGCATGTTAAATAGCCTGGGTAGGGGCGTTATAATCTGTAGAATTGCGTTTGATGCATCAATCAGATTCCAGTGAACATAACCTGTTTTCAGTATTCGCTTTTTCTACGTACTGAATTTCGCTTCTTTGGTTGTTTCACGAACGCACCTCGGCAAAAATTGCCAGGGGCTCGACACGGCAACACATAAGTTGCCGACAAGTCCGAATAGCTTTTCAGCGCACTTCGGCGTCACGAGTTTGGCCTTATATGCATCAGCTCCGAATCATGTCTTTGGTCAATAGTTGGGTTGCCCGGCTCCTGTGCTTACTACCTTACGTTCCGCTATATCGGCTAGGGTAGTAAAGGGAGAACTACTGCGATTGTGTCCTGGTTTATCCGGATGAGCACCTCAGTAGAGAAAGCCGAAAACTGACTGTCATGATGCGGCGAGAGCTGGTCAACCACTCAATGACTCATCAGAGTCTTTCGCGATTCTTTCCGTATTACACGAAGGACCGTTTTTCTGGTCACCTATGTAACGCACCGTATTCGGGAAAACGCGTACATACCAGGGGCTATATCGTAGACCCGCCGTCAAACTCCTATGGCTAAGTGAAAGTGTTAAAGCCCTATAGTCCGATTGTCTAGTTCGCCGCATTGACACCTCCTTCATGGACCAAGACGTTGGGTCAAGAGTGATCAAGTGCTTTTCCGAACACCCCCGTATTATATGCGAGGGGGCTGAAGCCGACGACTGGCAAACTTTCATATTATATAAAGAACGGCCGCACAGGAGGCACCAAAACTTTCAGGACAAAAGTATAAAAATATGGCCTTAATATATCATAATATTGTATTTTCACAGTTGGTATATTCACTCGAATATCATATTTTTCGAGCACTGACCCTCTATCAAGCGGGCACCCTCTAGGACATCCTCAAAATAATGCTCCGGCGTGTGATAGTCCTGGCCCTCGGGTGGACTCTTCGCTGCAATATCGGTGGCCTTCATCTTCGCCCAGTACGTCTTGACGCGGGCAAAGGCCATCCGTGCACCCTCAATGCACGTTGACCACTTAACAGCGTCGATACACGGCACCGCATCAACAAGTCGCTGCACCAAACCGAAATAACTATTCGGAATTGGCTCAGTCGGCCACAGGCGGACCACGACGTCCTTCATGGCAGATCCAGATATCTTGTGGAGCTTGGCCCACTGGGCCATCTGTTCGTTCAGCAACAGCGGACGCTTCGGCATGCTGAATTGCGACCAGAAAAGCT
The DNA here is from genome assembly GCA_011799875.1 of Thinopyrum elongatum. Taxonomy (NCBI): domain Eukaryota; kingdom Viridiplantae; phylum Streptophyta; class Magnoliopsida; order Poales; family Poaceae; genus Thinopyrum; species Thinopyrum elongatum. The sequence goes on from CM022303.1 coordinate 516,347,321, forward strand.
TCTCCGTTGCACATCCTTCTTGCGCTTGGAAAAACTGCGCTGCATCGGAGACACTCTTCGGCAAGTCCAAGAATGCGTCCGGAGAACTCCACATTTGATTAAGGGGGGCATACTTCGGATCGCCGAATTTAGTCTGTACTAAGAAAGGCTTACCGGCCGCTATCTCCCCAGCTTGCCGGACCTCCTCCCGAGCCGCTCTAGACTCGGACCGTGCTTCTCTCACCTCTTGTAAGGCCTTGTCGAGTTCGACCGTTCTGGCTTTGTTATCCTTCTCGAGGAATTCGCATCGAACATTGGCATCCTTTAGCTCGTGCGTCATGGTAGATATTCTCTCCTCGCACTGGCGCCGAGCAGCCTGTTCGGCCTTTAACTTAGCAGCTGCCTTCTTGGCAGCCGCCTCACTCATCCTGGCTTGCACCTTGGCCCGGGCAAGCTCAGCCCGTAGGGCCTCAACTGCGGCAGCATTATCTGCAGTTATACATATCTCAGTATACAATTTTTATCGTCATGCTCATATTATCATACTTACATATACTGACTGCCCCAAAAACATACCTTGCGCCTCGTCGAGCCGCTTGTTAATAAGTGTGAGGTCGTCCTCCGCCACTTCAAGTTTCTGCTTCAGCCTTACAACTTCTGTAGCTTGGGCAGTCGTCATGGATGAAACAGCCTGTGTTCCAATCCATCAGATTATTTCCTGGGAATATCTTTTTTGATCCTCTGATCGCCTCCCTTCGGACGCCAACCAGAGTCTCAGGGGCTACTATCTATACACAGGTACATTTTGCACGTAGAAGTGCAATTAAAAATATTACATTGCATACCTCGAAGCCTCTTAGCAGGCTCATGAAGGATTCATTCAATCCGCTTCTCGCGGACAGAATCCTCTCAATTACCGTACCCATTAAGGTACGATATTCCTCTGAAACGGACGCATGTTGCAGCATGCCCGTCATTGTATCCGGCGCCCCCGGATCCCTGGGAGCGGCCGCGGGAGTACGGACTCCCTTCGAAAGAATATGTTTACCCGGCTCTAGAGTCGTCCCTGGCTGTAAACCGGATAGTCCGGGCCCTTTATTGTTGGTCCCCATTGGGTCCGCATGACCCAGACTCTGGACGGCCGAGGTATCACCTTCGGGTGTAGTTTTCATTATCCCTCGCACCGCTTGTTGGTCGGGAGAGATCCTCCGGGACGACACCTCGGAGTCGTCTGCCCTGTCGGGCGAGAAGGTCTGTGGAGGCATCTCGCTTTCCATCATCTCCGGAAGAAGATCCCCCGAAGAGGAGGACTGTTGAGGAAGGCTGCATGCCGGACTGCAAAACATATATTTTAAATGTTACCCTGGTAACCAGAAAGCAATGGGATATGTTTCGGACGCCCCTGTTCACTTACGATTCGGCTAAAGGCTTGTCCTTACGGAGGAACTGCGCAACAACGTCGTCTTCTGAACCCGAGCCACCTGACAGGGACATCTTCCCTCGCTTAGGAGCCCTTGCTTCCAAATCTTCGGAGGCGGCCCTTTTCTTCCCATCGGGAGAGGGGATGTCAGTTTCTCCTTCTCTTTTGTCTCCGGAAGGGGGAGTTCCAATCTCCCCGGACAGAGTGTCTGGTGTACCTTTAGAATAGAGGCCACCTTTGGCCTTATTGCTCTCCTCTTTGTCCCCCTTCGCCGACACTTGGTATGGCGCCGGAGCCAGCATCCTTGTTAACACAGGATCCGCTGAGTCTTCGGGAAGAGGGGCCGAACACCTAATTCTTACCGCCTTCTTGATCCAGCCCTGGTCGAAGATGGTTTTCTCAGTATATTGTTACGAGATATCTAACTAAGTTGTGTTCGGGAGTCGAGGGCTTACCGAGGTATCCGGATGGTTGCAGTCGAGGCCGATGTCCTCGGTAGTATCCGGCCATTGTTTTCGTGTCCCGAAGAATAACTTCCACATTCCTTTGTGCGTCGTGCCAAAGAAGTGCTGAAGAGTCCGTGGTCCTTCCGGATTGAACTCCCACATACGGAGGGGCCGTCGCTGGCACGGCAGGACCCGGCGGACTAGCATTACCTGGATTACGTCGATGAGGCCGGTGTCCTTCTCAAGGAGGCTCCGGATGCGGCTTTGTAGCGTCTGCACTTCGTCCATTGATCCCCAGTCCAGCCCCTTATTAATCCATGATGCGAGCCGTAATGGAGGGCCAGGCCGGAACGCAGGTGTAGCTGCCCACTTGGTACCACGGGGTTCAGTGATGTAAAACCACTCCCGTTGCCATAGGTTGGAGGTTTCCGTGAAAGAGCCTTTTGGCCAAGGTGTGTGGGTGAGTTTGCTCACCATCGCACCGCCGCACTCCGCTTGCTTCCCATCGACTACCTTCGGCTTCATATTAAAGGTCTTGAGCCATAAGCCAAAGTGTGGGGGAATACGGAGAAAGGCCTCGCACATGACGATGAACGCCGAGATGTGAAGAAAGGAGTCCGAAGCTAGATCATGAAAATCTAGCCCGTAATAGAACATGAGTCCGCGGACGAAGGGATGGAGAGCGAACCCTAGCCCTCGGAGGAAGTGAGAGATGAATACGACCCTCTCGCCGGATCTGGGAGTAGGAATGACCTGCCCTTGAGCAGGGAGCCTGTGGGGGATTTCCGCGGTCACGTATTTTGCCGCCCGGAGCTTCGCGATATCCTCCTCTGTGATGGAGGAGGCCACCCACCGGCCTTGAGGGTTGGGTCCGGACATGACTAGGAGGCTCGGAGCAAATAAATTGAACCTTGGGTGCTAGAACTCGAGGTTGGAAAGGATGAGGCATAGAGGAGAAAGACGGGTCTGCGCCCCTTTATAAAGGCAATGAATATCAAAACGCCTCCTCCTAAGCCTCAAAACCTGCCTATTCCCAAGGAATCATACCAACGGGACGGTTGGGTTACCCGCACCCGTATTGATGAGAATCCCGTGATAAGGGGACATGATCTCTGCTTTGACAAGACGTGCCAATAAAACCGCTTCTCGAAACATGGAGCGAGAGGCTAAAAAGAAAACGGTTCGAAATAATGACCGTGCAGGAACGTGGTGTCGCGTTACAAAAAGTTGTCAGCAGATTGGACTCGTGGAATATTATACTCTCTGCGGTTGTGTGTGGTACTTGTTTTGCAGAGCCGGACACGTTTTTTGTGCTCGAAGTCTGTTCTGGAGTATTCGGAGGAGGAACCCGCCTTGCAATGCCGAAGACAATCTGCGCGCCGGACACATCGTCATTGAAGCCTGGTTCAGGGGCTACTAAGGGAGTCCTGGATTAAGGGGTCCTCGGGCGTCCGGGCAACGTAATGTGGGCCGGACTGATGGGCCATGAAGATACAAGACCGAAGGCTCTCTCCCGTGTCCGGATGGGACTCTCCTTGGCGTGGACGGCAAGCTTGGCGTTCGGATATGAAAGATTCCTTTCTCTGTAACCGACTTTGTACAACCCTAGTCCCCTCCGGTGTCTATATAAACCGGAGGGTTTAGTCCGTAGAGGCAATCATAATCAGACAGGCTAGACTTCTAGGGTTTTAGCCATTACGATCTCGTGGTAGATCAACTCTTGTAATACTCATATTCATCAATATCAATCAAGCAGGACGTAGGGTATTACCTCCATAGAGAGGGCCCGAACCTGGGTAACATCGTGTCCCTCGTCTCCTGTTACCATCGACCTTAGACGCACAGTTCGGGACCCCTTACCCGAGATCCGCTGGTTTTGACACCGACAGGTGTGTCGGCACCGGCTGCTGGCAGAGGCACCGAAAAATGGGCGGTGGCGGCGACGGGGCGGAGGGCGGGCGAGGGTTTGCTGTCGATATGGGGTGGGGGAGGATGGCCAATGTGCCACCGACTGGCGGGCCAGGAGAAAAGTAGGCGCGGTTCGTGTCCGCGCCGACGCAAATGAGACTCAAAATTGGGCCGGGAATGGGTCGGCAGGCGTACGAAAAGCGGACACACGTTCGTTTGGATGGCACGTTGGGCCGACTTTTCTGTCCGCCGCGATTCAAACAGACTTGCGTGGACAAAATGGGTCGGCGCGTTGGAATTGCTCTTAGTGCATCAGATAAGCAACTAATTACTATCCGAACGTTTTTCATCGTCTTGAACATATGTGGAACAGCAGTTACTTCGCGCACGATGCTTCCTTGCTTCCACCGGCAGCTCTGTTTCATCCATGCCACTAAGAAATATACAAATATATTAAGTTGGCTAAGCAAACTCGCACGTCATTCATTTGAAGTGTTGGGCGTCCTTGCTCTCTTAACTTGACACGTGTTTACCTATGTAGTACTGGTTCAATGCTGCCTTTTGTTAACTTGTGAATTCTTTTATGCCTTTACGGTTTACGCGATGATTATCACTATTTTTGTTAGAGCATGATTAATACTATAACCAGCTGCTGCCTATAGTATTTTGCCATATCATCTGTAGTCAATGCAATAGTTAATATGTACAATATTTTATACAATACAAATATATTAAGTTGGCTAAGCAAGCTCGCACATCATTCATTGTAAGTGTTGGGCGTCTTTGCTCTCTTAACTTGACACGTGTTTACCTATGTATGTACTGGTTCAACGCTGCCTTCAGTTAACTTGTGAATTCTTTTATGCCCTTACGGTTTACGCGATAATTATCACTATTTTTGTTAGAGCACACAGACCAAATCGGGCACGCGCGGGTCAGCGGAAAAATCTGGCGGGGAAGGCAGGGAAAAGGCGGGCTTTGGCGCGGCGATTCGCCGGCGTCTCCTCGTCTCGCGGCCTTCGCCGGCCGCCGCCGCCGTCGCCACTGAGGAGAGGCAGGGACGAGCGCCGTCCGCCGCGGGAACCAGGGCCGAACGCCGCCGCGGGTCGGGGACGAGCGCTGTCCGCCGCGGGAGCCGGGGACGAGCGCCGCCGCGAGCTGGGGACCGTTCATCATCGTCAGCGACCTCTTCTCAGGTCCCCTCTCTCTCTCTCTCTCTCTCTCTCTCTTATTCCATTAGTGCCAGAGGCGGAGCCAGCTCCCGGGCTCGTCCGGCAACTCTTCACTGCAGATTAGTCTAATTACTATGCTTAGTAGTGATTTTTGTTGGGGCAAAGCTAGCTGACATCGCTATGCACGAGCTTTGCCCAGGCTCCTCGCGCTGTCTGGCTCCGCCACTGATTAGTGCACTCGATCAGATGCAGTGATGCGGTCATCCCAGGTACTCTTGTCGTTTCACCATTATCGCCAAGTAAAGTATTTTCCAAGCGAGAGTCTGGCTATGAAAATAAGATGCAAAAGTATGTGGTTCCCGCTCTGCGTCATAAGAAGATAATGTATGCTACAAAACAGAGAGGAATCTTAGGCATGATGCCTGTTCCATATGCTACTGAAGTTGCTCCTCGGATCGTGCCTCAGGAGGAAGTGAAGCCTATGTTCAGAACACCTTGCCAATATTTGTACGAAGGCCAAGTAAGAATGAAAGTTTGATTGCTAACATACGGCACCATCAACTTGATTTTGGTTTTGACCTAGCAACCATACATGCAAGTATATGTACGTGGGTCCTCGGATGAATCAAGCCTACAAACATGCCATGGCAGAGGAGGCGTGTCCTTTTTATTTGTTTTCTAGTTTAATTGGTTTTTGTGGTTTTTTTTTTAGTTTCTACGTATAAGTTGTAACGTGAGGAGTCCTCATCATTTTCCTAGTCCAGGTCGGTCTAGGCCCAATTATTAGGCACCACCTATATAAGCAAGGGGGCAGCGTTGTCTAGGTTTAGGTTTTAGTTGGTACAGAAAAATATTCAGAAAAGTCATCTTATGATTGGCGCATATCTGAGTTCCTGCGTTCCATGATTTGGATCGTTGATTGCATGTGTTCTGGCTGACTTGATTCGCAGGACGCTAGCTTCGCTTCGATTCTTGATCAATCAGGGGTCGATCCGATCTCTACTTTCTTCAATCTACTTCTACCACCTCACGTCCTCCATCTGCTAATTACTACGTCGCCGCCGCCGCCGCTGATCATCATTAGTCTAAACCAATCCATCTAGTTAGCTACTACTCCTTCACGTACAGAATCACCACTGCGGTTATATATATTCGGCCTGTTCTAATTCATCTGCTTTCGTTCAAGTTTTGCTCTGCTAGCTCTTTGCGTCAGTGAAAGATCAGGGCCACCCTATAAAATCGTCTCAAAGCTACTTGAGGCGTATCAGTTGGTATCAGAGAGCGCCAGGTTTATCACTGCGCGCGATGTCAACCGCAAGCAAGCATGACGAGGATGAGGTGCGGGAGGATGACGGGCCGCCGCAATATGGTCCCGATCTGGACCCAGGTGTCCGTGCTACGTTCAAGGCTACATACCAGCACTTCGACAACCGCATGAAGGCCCTCGACGAGACGGTGACCGACGGGTTCCAGGCCATGCAGGCAGCCCTCCGTCGCCTAGAGGCAAGGGCAACCGGCGCGGCCGCTCCATCAAGGGCAAAGCATGCCCTGCAGCACCGAGCACCTTTACATGTCCGTGACGCGGACGTTGCCAACGACGACAATGATGCTGAGTCTGAGGATGGTTCTGATGCTCGCGACGACTTGCCTCGCCGACCACGACATGATGCTCGTCCCCGTGATGATGGACCAAGGCGGCGCCGCGATGAGGACAAGGACGAAGGTATTGGTAGAATAAAAATTACTATACCTTCGTTCACAGGCAAGGCCGGTCCCGAGGAGTATCTTGAGTGGGAGATGCGTGTGGAGCGGATTTTTGATAGTCACCGTTACTCCGAGGAGCAGAAGATTCGTTTTGCTTCTCTTGAATTTTCAGGTTATGCATTAATTTGGTGGGATCAGCTCAACCGCAATGACGCACGACCAGAGTCATGGCGTGAGATGAAGCGTACAATGCGTGCTCGCTTTGTGCCAGCTTATTTTCAGAAGGAGCAACACACAAAGCTTCGGCGTCTTGTTCAAGGAGCCATGGCGGTGGATGAGTATTACCAACAGATGCAAGTCTTGATGATCAGAACTAATGTGCATGAGTCTGATGATGCAACCATGACACGTTTCTTTGAGGGGCTGAATGAAGACATACGCGACCGTGTTGATTTGATGCAGTATAATGATATGCAAGAGCTTCTTCATCAAGCGGAGCGTGCCGAACAGTGGGTCAAAGCAAAGCAAGTTTCAAAAGGCCGCACTAATTTCAGCATGGGGTGGCGTTCCTATTCGCATGACGATGATAATGTCAAGCCAGTTTCATCATATAGGTCAGCTGCCACCGATCACAAGGAGATGAGCAAAGAACCTATGGCCGCGAGCAAAGTGGCTTCAAGGGCTGATTCAAGTGCGCAGTCTGTTATGCGCACTAGTGAGATTGTGTGTTACACATGTGGAGGTAGGGGACACAAACACATTGATTGTCCGAACAAGAAGAGAGTGCTCCTTGTTAATGATGGATATGTTTCCGAAGACAAAACTGACTCAGAGTCTGATGAGCCCAAGGAAGGGGAAAGTGAAGCTAATCCTATCAAGTGCTATCCTTTGGATTATGATCTGCCATGCATCATGGTGCAGCGAGCTAAAGAGGATCAAATTCCAAGCGCAGGACAACGGTGGAAAATTTTTCAGTCACAATGCCGAATCAACAACAAGTGTTGCAAGTTGATTATTGATGGAGGGAGCTACACCAACATCATAAGCAAGCGTGTGGTGGATGCTTTAGGAATGAAGGCATGGCCACATCCGCAGCCACATTGCATTGAGTGGTTGTATAACTCCGGACGTCTGAAGGTGACTCACAAGGTACGCGTAAAGTTCAATATTGGCACATATTATGATGAGGTCATTTGTGACGTTGTGCCAATGGATGTGTGCCAATTACTATTGGGTCGTCCGTGGCAATATGATCGCAACGCTATACATGAGGGGAGATCGAACACTTACGTATTCCGAGATGTTGGCATCAAACGTGTGCTGCAGCCCATGGGTAATAATGCTATCAAGGTTGATCATATGTTTGTACGCAAGGATATTTTGAAGGGTGCTCCGAAACCGATGACGGTTTTGTTTGAAGGGGGAGAGGATGATGCGGTCATCCCAGGTACTCTTGTCATTTCACCATTATCGCCAAGTAAAGTATTTTCCAAGCGAGAGTCTGGCTATGAAAATAAGATGCAAAAGTATATGGTTCCCGCTCTGCGTCATAAGAAGATAATGTGTGCTACAAAACAGAGAGGAATCTTAGGCATGATGCCTGTTCCATATGCCACTGAAGTTGCTCCTCGGATCGTGCTTCAGGAGGAAGTGAAGCCTATGTTCAGAACACCTTGCCAATATTTGTACGAAGGCCAAGTAAGAATGAAAGTTTGATTGCTAACATACGGCACCATCAACTTGATTTTGGTTTTGACCTAGCAACCATACATGCAAGTATATGTACGTGGGTCCTCGGATGAATAAAGCCTACAAAAATGCCATGGCAGAGGAGGCGTGTCCTTTTTATTTGTTTTCTAGTTTAATTGGTTTTTGTGGGTTTTTTTTAGTTTCTACGTATAAGTTGTAACGTGAGGAGTCCTCATCATTTTCCTAGTCCAGGTCGGTCTAGGCCCAATTATTAGGCACCACCTATATAAGCAAGGGGGCAGCGTTGTCTAGGTTTAGGTTTTAGTTGGTACAGAAAAATATTCAGAAAAGTCATCTTATGATTGGCGCATATCTGAGTTCCTGCGTTCCATGATTTGGATCGTTGATTGCATGTGTTCTGGCTGACTTGATTCCCAGGACGCTAGCTTCGCTTCGATTCTTGATCAATCAGGGGTCGATCCGATCTCTACTTTCTTCAATCTACTTCTACCACCTCACGTCCTCCATCTGCTAATTACTACGTCGCCGCCGCCGCCGCTGATCATCATTAGTCTAAACCAATCCATCTAGTTAGCTACTACTCCTTCACGTACAGAATCACCACTGCGGTTATATATATTCGGCCTGTTCTAATTCATCTGCTTTCATTCAAGTTTTGCTCTGCTAGCTCTTTGCGTCAGTGAAAGATCAGGGCCACCCTATAAAATCGTCTCAAAGCTACTTGAGGCGTATCATGCAGGCAACAAAATTGAAATTGGTATTTGTATACTGGTAGAGCTAACCATAATGTACCTCCTGCTGTGGTATTTGATATAATTGGTTGTCCAGTCACCGGTATAATACTAATAGTGACAAACTATACTCTGAATAAATATGGAGACTTGCAGCACTACACTCTGAAAATATCAGTCAGCACTACACTCTGAATAAATATGGAGACTTGCAGCGAGTTAAGTACTTCTGTGCATCTCGATAAGACTATAACCTGCTAAGCTTTGTGGTTTCAACATAGGAACTACTTCTATTTTGAGTCAGCACTACATTTCTGAATAAATATGGAGACTTGCAGCGAGTATTGTACTTCTATTTTCTCTGTTCACTATAGCACAACAGTATACTTCTATAATTCTGTAACTTGTATACTGTTTGAATTTCAGTTAGCTTCTACCTTGTTCCACTAATTTGTATACACTGTAGAATTTGGCAGAATTGTGCTTTGTGCGATGGGATCGATTGCAACAGGATACCCGAAGTTGGTATGCGGTTCAGAAATTCGGATGAGGCTTGGGAGTTCTGGGTGCAAATTGGAGGTCACATAGGCTTTGATGTGAGGAAAAGAAATACCATCAAAAGCAGAACTGATGGAACAATCACTTCATGTAGGTTTGTTTGTTCCAATGAAGGCATTCGAAGGAAAAGTCAAATAGATCACGAGCCGAAGCGCATTAGAGCTGAAACAAGAACCAATTGTAAAGTTCGGATGATTGTTTCATTTGATCGAGTGGCCAAATTTTTTGAAGTCACCGAAGTTGATTTGGAACACAATCACCTCCTTCAATTGCCACAAACCTGTCACTTGTTGGCATCACAAAAGAAGATTTCAGATGTGCAAGCTTTAGAGATAGAAACAACCGATGATTCTGGAATTATGCCAAAAGCTTCACATGAGTTTGCATGTCGTCGAGCTGGTGGGAAGTTCAAAGTTGGTTACACTTTGACTGACCAAAAGAATCATTTGCGAACCAAGCGGCAGCGGGAGATGGCTTATAGACAGGCCGGTAGTATGTTGAAGTTGTGGAGGATGATTTAGAGTTTGAGGAGGAGCGCATAGTGATAGGTGATCTTTTGACCAAAACGATTTCATGTAGTTGTGGAATGTTCAATAGGACGGGGATATTGTGTGGACATGGTCTAAAAGTCCTTGATTTGATGAATATAAAGACATTGCCGACACATTATGTCTTGAAGAGATGGACTAGAGAAGCTCGCAATGGAAGTATACAAGATAAGGAAGGAAGGAAAGTGGTAGAAAATCCAAAACTTGAAGCTCAACTTCGGTACAGGGATTTGTCTCATCAATTTCACAATGTGGCACATAGAGCAACCAGCTCCCCACAGTGTTGTTTGCTATTGGCCAATGCACTTGCCTCCGTTGCACCTAGCATACAGGAAATACTCAATGCCACTAGTGCTATGGATGAACCATATAAAGACAAAGAGAATGTTGACCCAAATGTGCAGCAAATAGATGAATTGCTTAGAGCTGCACGACTGAAGAAAAAAGAGGTTCCGGCAACAAAATTAAGGAGAAAAAAAACTTGGCTTGATAAGTTACTCAAGGGGAAGCGTATACCATTGAAATCTACCGCGCCGACCAAAACGTGAGAAAATGTATGCTGCAATTGGTACATGATATGTTTTTATTCTTCATTTGTAAACTAATTACTATACTTTTCATTGGCAGCCAAAAAAGAAGAAGGATGGTGTGCAAAAAAAGAAGGATGGTGTGCAAAAAAAGAAGAAGGATGGTGTGCAACAAAAGAAGAAGGATGATGTACAGCCTCAAGTACTACTGGAGAAGTGTGACAACACCAAAGGAGTAAATATCGAGCCCCAAGAGTGCAATGCTATCATGAGTTTCACCCAGCTCTTGACGGCTCCGCCTTGTGGTGAGGATGATCTGTTCTAGCGTGCAAGCTCGCTAGAAGTATTTTGGACATAGTTAAATATAGTATTTTGGGCTAACTATAGTCGTCTTTTGAGGCCTAAGTGTACAAATCAAATGGCACTAAATGGCTGTTAAGAGCTCACTGAATTCACTGGAAAGTGGTACTGAAACTTCAAATCATGTACTTCTGAATTACTTGTGATGAAGTGGGTTGTCTGAATCTAAATAGTGATGAATGGCATGTCTGAATTTCTTATGAATATGAATGTAAACAGTATATTTGACTGTTGTTTGTACTGTTTCTGGACTAAAAGGCTGACATTTATATTTTGTATTGTTCAAAACTGAATTTCTTGTGAATCTGAGTGCAAACAGTATTTTGACTGTTGCTTGCACTGTTTTCGGACTAAAAGGTTGATGTTTGTATTGTGTTTTATTCAAAACACTTGTTTGTACTGTTGAATGACTAAAAGATTTGTATCTGTATCATATAAAGTTCAAAACTGTGAAGTTCCAGATCGTCTGGGCTGAAAACTGTGAAGTTTGGATGTTTTTGCCTTGGGAAGCTGTGGTGCGTTGGATTCTGGCTGGGCGGTGGATTGGAGGCTGCGAGGCACACGGTGCCTGATCTCTATCCATATAAAACCTGCTTCTCTTCTCTCTCCTTTTCTTTCTTCCAGCTCAGCAAAAACATAAAATTTAAATCCTTACTGTTGTCATGCCATCTATAGTCAATGTAATAGTCAATATGTACAATATTTAGCAACAAGGTAGTACTATTTTTTTAACATATGACCAAGCTTTCACTCTCATAAAATTTCTTGGAGCGCATGCTATAGCCGACTATAAATATACAACATGCTTCTCTTCTCTCTCCTCTTCTCTCTACTTCAACTCAGCAAAAACATAAAATTTAAATCCTTACAGCCCACTTACATCATCTCATTATACTTACTCTTATTGCCACGAAGCTTCCCAAAGTCGCGTCATACATGTCGTTACTTTTTTCACCGCATATTACAAAGCTTCCATAGTCCACGTGCACCACTTGACATGCCGTTAAATCTCTCGCTCACCCCCTACATCGCCGCGCTCCTCTATCGCCTCCCGCACACCACAGACCAGCCGCATCGCCGGTCCAGATGGATCTCGCCCGTAGGGCTTTCCCCCCGCCCCCCTATGTGCGTTCTCTTCTCCAACATGCATCTTTTTGGGGCGGAAAGCACCGAACTTCCTGACTTGGCCTCCTCTCTTGCATGTCTTATCCGTCGATGTTGCATTCTGGTGACCCCTGCACCGACGAAAAACTCCTTTATGATCCCCCATCTCTCCCGTCTAACGGCAGCAACGACGGGCCGATGCAATTAGGCCCACGGTACAATAGCGTTGTGATCTCCTCTTCCCCCAGTAGGACCACGTCCTCTCCCTCACCAATCACGGCAGCCAATAGTCGGCAGGCCTGGATCCAACCTTGGTTGTCTCCCTTCCCTGGCGATGGGATCACCTCAGTCTGGCGGTGCCATAGCAGCACTGCAGCAGCGCCTATCCGTTATCTCCAGTCACAAGCGACTCGTGTTGGGAGCGGCGCCAGTCTACAGCGGCCGTGCTCTGCCGGATAAGAAGCCGCGAGGTGGTGGCCGGGCTGAGGTCGGGTTCGCGCAGGCCAGCTGCAGCCCTGAGAACGATGATTGTTTCGCCATCGTCGAGCCAGCTGCCAAAGGAAAAGGCTTCCTGGCCTTCCATCGGTCCACTTACAATTGTATCCATCACCGCTCGCCGACCTGCCTCTAGCTGTGGCTCATCGTCCTCCGGCTTAGTTGGAAATATGCCCTAGAGGCAATAATAAAGTGGTTATTATTATATTTCCTTGTTCATGATAATCGTTTATTGTCCATGCTATAATTGTATTGACCGGAAACTCAAATGCATGTGTGGATACATAGACAACAACATGTCCCTAGTGAGCCTCTACCAGACTAGCTCGTTGATCAAAGATGGCTATAGTTTCCTAGCCATAAACATGAGTTGTCATTTGATAACGGGATCACATCATTGGGAGAATGATGTGATGGACAAGACCCAAACCATAAACCTAGCATATGATCGTATGAAGTTTATTGCTATCGTTTTCTGCATGTCAAGTATATGTTCCTATGACCACGAGATCATGCAACTCACTGACACCGGAGGAGTACCTTGTGTGTACCAAACATCGCAACGTAACTGGGTGACTATAAAGGTGCTCTACAGGTATCTCCGAGGGTGTCTGTTGAGTTGGCATGGATCAAGACTGTGATTTGTCACTCCGTATGACGAAGAGGTATCTCCGGGCCCTCTCGGTAATACAACATCACAAAAAGCTTGCAAGCAATGTGACTAATGGGTTAGCCACGTGATCTGGTATTACGGAACGAGTAAAGAGACTTGCCAGTAACGAGATTGGAATAGGTATGGAGATACCGATGATCGAATCTCGGTCAAGTAACATACCGATAGACAAAGGGAACTGCATACGGGATTAGCTGAATCCTTGACATCGAGGTTCGACCGATGAGATCTTAGTAGAATGTAGGAACCAATATGGGCATCCAGGTCCCACTATTGGTTATTGACCGTAGAGGTGTCTCGGTCATGTCTGCATAGTTCTCGAACCCGCAGGGTCTACACACTTAATGTTTGGTGATGATATAAGTATAGTTGAGTCATTATGGTGGTTACCGAAGGTTGTTTGGAGTCCCGGATGAGAACCCGGACATGACGAGTAACTCCGGAGTGGTCCAGAGGTGAAGATCGATATATAGGACGAAGGGTATTGGAGTCCGGAAGTGTTCCGGGGGTACCGGGCAATGACCAGGAAGACCGAAAGGGGTTTCGGGGGGCCCCGACAAGTGTTGGGGGGCCTCATGGGCCAAGGGGAGGGGGCAAACCAGCCCACTAAGGGGCTGTGCGCCCCCCTCACCCCATCTCACATAACCAGGAGAGGTGGGGCGCCCCCTCTAGGGTTCCCTCCACCTGGATTGGGGGGCAAGCCACCCTAGGGTTTCCCTAGGGGGCGCCCCCATTTGCCTTGGCCGCCGCCCCCTAGGGGAAACCCTAGGGGCGCCACCCCTCCTCCCTCCCCCCTATATATAGAGGGGTAGAGGGAGGGCAGCCGCACCCATCTATGCCACGGCGCTGCCCTCCCTCTCCCTCGTAGTCCTTCTTCTCCGTGAGGCTTGGCGAAGCCCTGCTGAGATTTCTCCACCACCACCGCCATCACGCCGTCGTGCTGCCGGAGGACTCAAGCTACTACTTCACAATCGCTCGCTGGATCGAGGAGGTGAAGGCGTCATCAAGCCGTACGTGTGTTGAACGCGGAGGTGCCGTCCGTTCGGCACTAGATCGGGAGTTCGCGGGACGGATAGTGATTGGCTCGCGAAGACGTTCGACTACATCAACCGCGTTTCTTAACGCTTCCGCTTAGCGATCTACAAGGGTATGTAGATCCAATCTCTCCTCTCGTAGATGGTCATCTCCTAGATTAATCTTGGTGAGCGTAGGAAATTTTTTGTTTCCCATGCAACGTTCCCCAACAGTGGTATCACAACTAGGTCTATACGTAGATGACATCACGAGTAGAACACAAAGGATTTTGTGGGCGTTGATATTCAGATTGCTTCCTTCCTTTGTCTTTTCTTGATTCAGCGGTATTGTGGGATGAAGCGGCCCGAACCAACTTTACATGTCCATGTACATGAGACCGGTTCCATCGACAGACATGTGACTTTGTTGCATAAAGATGGCTGGCGGGTGTCTGTCTCTCCCACCTTAGTTGAATCGGATTCGACAAAGGCGGTCCTTGTAGAAGGTTAAATAGCAACTTGCATATCACCGTTGTGGCTTTGCGTAGGTAAGAATCGTTCTTGCTAGATACCCATAGCAGCCACGTAAAACATGCAACAACAATTAGAGGACGTCTAACTTGTTTTTGCAGGGTATGTTGTGATATGATATGGCCAAAGACATGACAAAATATATTTGATGTATGAGATTATCATGTTTGTAATAGTTTATATTGACTTGCATGTCGATGCATACGGCAACCGGCAGGAGCCATAGGGTTGTCTTTAATTATTGTATGACCTGTATGTCAATCATTAAGCGCTATGTAATGCTTTACTTTATCGCTAAGCGGTAGCAATAGTAGGAGAAGCATGGTTGGCGTGACAACCCCGATGGCGACACGATGATGGAGATCATGGTGTCATGCCTGTGACGATGGAGATCATGCCGGTGCTTTGGAGATGGAGATCAAAAGCACGAGTTGATGGCCATACCATGTCACTTATGATTGCATGTGATGTTAATCCTTTTATGCATCTTATTTTGCTTAGGATGACGGTAGCATTATAAGGTGATCCCTCACTAAAATTTCAAGTTAAATTGTATTCTCCCCAAGTGTGCACCGTTGCGAAAGTTCGTCGTTTCGAAGCACCACGTGATGATCGGGTGTGATAGACTCTACGTTCGCATACAACGGGTGCAAGCCTGTTTTGCACATGCGGAACACTTGGGTTAAACTTGACGAGCCTAGCATGTACAGACATGGCCTCGGAACACAAGAGACCGAAAGGTCGAACACGAGTCATATAGTAGATATGATCAACATGGAGATGTTCACCATTGAAACCACCTCATCTCACGTGATGATCGGACTTGGGTTGGTGAATTTGGATCGTGTTACACTCGGACAACCGGAGGGATGTTGATTTGAGTGGGAGTTCTTAGGTAATATGATTAATTGAACTCATTATCATGAACAATAGTCTAAAGTTGCCTTTGCAAATTTATGTTGTAGATCAATGGTTCGCGTAGTAGCTCCCCTGAATTTCAATGCATTCCTAGAGAAAGCTAAGCTGAAAGATGATGGAAGAAACTTTGTAGACTGGGCCCGTAATTTGAGGATTATCCTCACGGCTGCCCAAAAGGCTTATGTCCTTAATGCATCGCTTGGTGTGCCACCCCCTCCAGCAACTGCGGACGTTGTGAACGCCTAGCAGTCGCGTGTTGATGACTACTCAATAGTTCAGTGCGCCATGCTGTATGGCTTAGAGCCGGGACTTTAAAGGAATTTTGAACGTCATGGAGCATATGAGATGTTCCAGGAGTTGAAGTTTATGTTTGAGAAGAATGCCCGGATCGAGAGGTATGAGACCTTCGATAAGTTCTATGCCTGCAAGATGGAGGAGAATGGGTCTGTCAGTGAGCACATACTCAGAATGTCTGGGTACTACAACCGTATGGCTGAGTTGGGAGTTGAACTCCCGCCAGAGGCTGTCACTGACAGAGTTCTTCAATCGCTACCACCTAGCTACAAGAGCTTTGTGTTGAACTATAACATGCAAGGGATGAACAAGTCAGTCTCCAAGCTGTTCGCGATGCTGAAAGTCGCTGAGTCAGACATCCAGAAGGAGTATCAAGTGTTGATGGTGAATAAAACCACTAGTTTCAAGAAAGGCAAGGGAAAGAAGGGAAACTTTAAGAAAGGTGGCAAAGCAGTTGCTCCTCCCGTGAGGAAACCCAAGGCTGGACCCAAGTCGGAGACCGAGTGCTTCTATTGCAAGGGAACTGGCCACTGGAAGCGGAACTACCCCAAGTATCTGGCCGATAAGAAGGGGGCCAATGTCAACAAAGGTATTGATGTGGGCATAGACACCATAGATACTTCTACAAATATTACACGAGACATTTCTCAGGTAATTTCTATTGATAATTCTATAATATTATATTTTATTATTGGGGGCAAAAATACTACACATTTTTGTGTTTTATGCAGAATTATTGGAAACACATATACACTGCGCATTGAAAGGCGAAATTATACTGAAGATTTTGAAGCACATGAGTATTTAAATCCTAGACGCCAGTGCGTGTGCTCAAACCAAGTAGAAGAAGCTCACGTACGTGCATCCAAGGGACCAGTACTAAGTCAAAGCATCATGCATGTGTTACATTATACGTGCGTGTGCACACATGGGCTGGCCCCAGGAGCATTACGTGCATGTGTACGCACAGGCCAGCACATCCCAATACGGAGGCTGTTTCCTGCCTTCTTTCGTCAGCGACAAGGAATCTGAATACAACAAGAGCCGTCCGCCGTCGTACCGTCCTTTAATAAATAGCTAGTCTATGTTAGGGTTTTAACGGGTTTTTTTTAAGAAGTTTAGCTTTAGCTACTTTTATTTGTCTTCGCTCGTAGCGGCTAGTGCGACCGTCAAGACATCCTATCGGAACCCCATCTTGTGAGATTTATCCATCTAGCATATTCGCAATTTTGAGATTGCTTGGCTATTATTTTCTTGCATGTTCTTCGATTTGATTGCAGGAAAAATCCTTCGTGGATAGGTCGATCGCGCCGTTGGCTCGGTCGATAACGCCGTGGAGTTGGTTTAGCGATTGCCGTGGATATCAGTCGTGTACGGTTCTCCCTGTACGGTTGGTAGCCGGATCGTGAGGGTCAAGTCCCATCCAAAATCGTAGTTATCTCTCTCTCATCGAAAGATCGGGTCCCCGGTTCACATCAAGTGGTATCAGTTTTCAGGTTCATCGGTGAGAGATTTACAGTTTTATTAGGTTAGATTGTTTTTCAGTCCTATAACCCACAAAAAAGCCAAAAAAAATTAGATTAGTTCATCCGCTGCACCTATCTTTTTAGCCTTTAGCAATTTGCATCTAGTATTTGCTTTGTTGAATTTTTGGTTGCATTCATCCTAGTATTAGTGCTGGTTTAGATTAGTTTGGGAACAAATCATCTACTAGATCGCACTTGTTTTTGTCTATTACGTGTCCATCATATACTGCTCCATTCGCCCGCCTCGTATCACGCCTGCCGCGTATCATTTTTTTTCCGCCTCGTCCTCTGTTTCTCGTGTCCACGCAGTCCACGCCCTTTTCCGTCCACAAAATTTACATCAGTTTTTTTTTCTCTCTCTCTTTGATTCAGCAACAGGTCTGCCTTCCCGTGCGGCTGTTCAATCACAACATATTCCTTGGTTGTCTCGCATGCATGCAGTACACTGTACACGTCCCATCACCAGACGAGCAGTGTATTGTTTTCTTTTGACTGATTGCTTTTCCAATCTCTAGTACACATCCGCACTGCAGCACGCACGTTTTTCCTTAATCCGGTGGTACAGCCGATCGTTTCTAGTAGCACTTTCGCTCGTGAGTATACTTATTGGTAACCGGCCTGGTCAAAGAGAAAAAGAAAAAGAAAAGAAAAAGAAAAAAAAGAATAGGATAAAAAAGAAAAGAAAGTTGAAAAAAAAAAGTCAGGCCGGCTAGCATCTAATTTGGATTGATTTGTTCTATTTGCTATTCAGACAGTAGTTTTGCTTCTACTTGGTCGCCACTGTGTCTATCATATATTTTCGAGCTTTGTATTACACTCGTTTATACCTCACTTATATCTAGCTATTTAGAGCTATCATATTTTCACTTGTTTCAGTATCTGGGCTTAGATTATTTTATCTCTTACTAGTCGACTGCCAGCACTAGTTAGGAGTTTGAGCAATTATTCAACTTGCATTGCTTTTTGCTAAATTGTGCCACTGATATTGTGAGTTGAGAAGCCTTTGCCAAGCTACACTTTTTCTACCAATAAGTACAGGTTCCGGCTCTACTGATTCCTGGTTATCGCTCCATCCAATCTTCATCGGTCGTTTGAAGCCAACACCAACGCGCCGATCACCACCTGTTGCATTGGTAAGAACAAGTAAGAATTTGATACTAAGCTTGAGTGTGAGCGAAAAAATTTCCACCACGTCCTACTAGTTGATAGGGTTTATCCACTGTGTTTTTTCTCTTTCACTAACAATGGCACAGGATCAACCCACACTTGAGGGTCTCACCGCGGATGTGAAAGTCACCAGCGAGCGTCTCGCCCAACTTGAGGGTGCTCAGATTGCGGCCGAAGAGAGGCTCAAGGCCATAGAGGATGCACAGGGTGTTGCGAACACACAGCTAAAGGACATCTTGTCACGTCTTGACGAGTTGCGGACTGCACCCCCCGTCAACAACAATGCTGATCCTCGCAACTCCACGGGTGGCGCCGCTATTTCGCGAGCTCGGCGTGTGCCCATGGGTCATCCACAACACCCAGCTACTGCCACTGATGCCGCCACCATAAACCAACACCAACAAATTCCTCCCCGCGTCGAGCAATATGGGGACAACTACGAGGATTATTCTGGTGACACCGAAGACGACCAAATGGTCAACCACCACAATGACCGTGCTCATCGACAACTACGTTTCAACCGTCAAGGTATGGCACGAGGTCAACCCAGGTATGATGTTAGAGATTATGAACACTCTAGTGCCAAAATCAAATTTACTATGCCTGCTTTCAATGGTAAATATAATCCAGATGTTTATCTTGACTGGGAACTTTCTGTTGAACAAAAATTTGCATGTCATGATATTCCTGAGAACCAAAGAGTTAGGGCAGCCACTAGTGAATTTACAAATTTTGCTTCCATGTGGTGGAGTGAATATTGTCGTATTAATGCAAATAATATACCTACTACTTGGGATGCTTTAAAACGAGCTATGCGACAGCGTTATGTTCCTTCATATTATGCTCGTGATAAACTCAATGAATTGCAACGTTTAAAACAAGGTAGCAGTTCTGTAGAGGATTATTATCAAGAATTGCAAACTGGCTTAGTGCGATGTGGCTTAGTTGAAACCGAAGATGCTATGATGGCTAGGTTTTTAGGTGGTTTGAATCGTGATATTCAGGATATATTGGACTATAAGGAGTACAATTCTATTACTCGTTTGTTTCATTTTGCTTGTAAAGCTGAAAGGGAAGTACAGGGACGACACAACAAGGGACGAGGTAACTTTTCTGCAGGTCGTCCCTCATCATGGTCACACTCTCCCACTATCCCACCCACTACCGAGGCAACACTGCATATCTCAAACAATGGTACACTCCCAACAAGTTCAAAATCAGCCCCACAATCCTCTGCGGCATCGAGAGCAATTTCTGAAGCACCAACCACTTCGTCTGGACGCACAAGGAACATGAAGTGTCATATATGCAAAGGTGGCGGGCACTTGATGAAGGACTGCCCAAATAAACGTACATTCATTGTGCGGGAAGATGGTGAGTACTCCTCTGCTAGTGATTTAGATGAAGATACACGTGCTATGCTTGCTACTAATAATGTAGGTGACACTGAGGAGAATGACACGGAGGCGATACATGTTAATGCTGCAATGGCAGATCAATACCCAAGCCTTGTCACCATGCGAGTACTTAGTGCCCAGGTTGAGCATACTGAGATGCCTCAACGCCATAATCTTTTTCAAACTAAGTTTGTTGTCAAAGGGCATTCCGTTCGTGTGATAATTGATGGTGGAAGCTGCAATAATTTGGCGAGTATCGATATGGTAGAGAAGCTTTGCCTCACCACTACGAGACATCCCCATCCATATTACATCCAATGGTTCAACGACTGTGGTAAGTTGAAGGTAACGCGTCGTGTGAGAGTCCATTTTACACTTGGTTCGTATCATGATTATGTTGACTGCGACATCGTGCCTATGCAAGCTTGTTCTTTATTGTTAGGTCGACCTTGGCAATATGATAATAGTGTCACCCACCATGGAAGAACAAATTCGTATACTCTCTTGTTTGAAGGAAAAACCATTAACTTGCTTCCCATGACTCCCGATGAAATAATAATTGATAGGAAAGCTAAATCAACTGATCATACTACGCATAATATGCTTGCTATCAATTCTGAAAATTTTCCATTGAGTGTTTCAACTTCTGAACTGGACATACCGATAGTTCATTTGCATCCCTATAAATCATATATAAACTCTCTGTGTGAGAAAATTTATCATGATATTCATAGTGGTATTATTACAAAATTATCACACCCTCATGCGCTCACGCCTTTGGAACGACCTATATATGTTGCATCTATTCTTGCTTTCCTCTATGATGTGTTTCAGATAAATGAAAGCCGAGGACGGCTTTGTTTTCAAGAAAGGGAGGATGATGTGGGCATAGACACCATAGATACTTCTACAAATATTACACGAGACATTTCTCAGGTAATTTCTATTGATAATTCTATAATATTATATTTTATTATTGGGGGCAAAAATACTACACATTTTTGTGTTTTATGCAGAATTATTGGAAACACATATACACTGCGCATTGAAAGGCGAAATTATACTGAAGATTTTGAAGCACATGAGTATTTAAATCCTAGACGCCAGTGCGTGTGCTCAAACCAAGTAGAAGAAGCTCACGTACGTGCATCCAAGGGACCAGTACTAAGTCAAAGCATCATGCATGTGTTACATTATACGTGCGTGTGCACACATGGGCTGGCCCCAGGAGCATTACGTGCATGTGTACGCACAGGCCAGCACATCCCAATACGGAGGCTGTTTCCTGCCTTCTTTCGTCAGCGACAAGGAATCTGAATACAACAAGAGCCGTCCGCCGTCGTACCGTCCTTTAATAAATAGCTAGTCTATGTTAGGGTTTTAACGGGGGTTTTTTTAGAGAAGTTTAGCTTTAGCTACTTTTATTTGTCTTCGCTCGTAGCGGCTAGTGCGACCGTCAAGACATCCTATCGGAACCCCATCTTGTGAGATTTATCCATCTAGCATATTCGCAATTTTGAGATTGCTTGGCTATTATTTTCTTGCATGTTCTTCGATTTGATTGCAGGAAAAATCCTTCGTGGATAGGTCGATCGCGCCGTTGGCTCGGTCGATAACTCCGTGGAGTTGGTTCAGCGATTGCCGTGGATATCAGTCGTGTACGGTTCTCCCTGTACGGTTGGTAGCCGGATCGTGAGGGTCAAGTCCCACCCAAAATCGTAGTTATCTCTCTCTCATCGAAAGATCGGGTCCCCGGTTCACATCAGGTATATATGATATACATGTTATTGATGTGTACCTTACCAACTCTCGTTGTAGTGCCTGGGTATTTGATACCGGTTCGGTTGCTCACATTTGCAAATCAAAGCAGGAACTACGGAATAGACGGAGGCTGGCGAAGGACGAAGTGACGATGCGCGTGGGAAATGGTTCCAAGGTTGATGTGATCGCCGTCGGCACGCTCGCTCTTCGATTGCCATCGGGATTAGTGATGAACCTGAATAATTGTTATTTAGTGCCTGCGTTGATCATGAACATTATATCTAGATCTTGTTTAATGCGGGATGGTTACTCATTTAAATCAGTGAATAATGATTGTTCTATTTATATGGGTAATATATTTTATGGTCATGCACCCATTGTGAGGGGTTTATTCTTATTGAATCTCGATAGTGATGATACACATGTTCATAACATTGATGCCAAAAGATGTAGAGTTGATAATGATAGTACCACTTTCTTGTGGCACTGCCGCTTAGGTCATATTGGTGTTAAGTGCATGAAGAAACTCCATACTAATGGGATTTTGGAGTCACTTGATTTTGAATCACTTGACACATGCGAACCATGCCTCAGGGGCAAGATGACCAAAACCTTGTTTTCCGGGACAATGGAACGGGCAAGTGACTTGTTGGAAATCATACATACTGATGTGTGCGGTCCGATGAGTGTTGACGCGCGCGGTGGATATCGTTACTTTCTCACCTTCACCGATGGCTTGAGTAGATATGGGTATATTTACTTAATGAAGCATAAGTCTGAAATGTTTGAAAAGTTCAAGCAATTTCAGAGTGAAGTTGAGAATCATCGTAACAAGAATATTAAATTCCTACGATCCAATCGAGGGGGAGAATATCTGAGTTATGAGTTTGGCAATCACTTAAGACAATATGGAATCGTTTCACAGTTGACGCCACCTGGAACACCATAGTGTAATGGTGTGTCCGAACGTCGTAATCGAACCTTATTGGATATGGTGCATTCTATGATGTCTCTTGCCGATCTGCCACTATCGTTTTGGGGTTATGCGTTAGAGACAGCTGCATTCACTTTAAATAGGGCACCATCTAAGTCCGTGGAGACAACTCCATATGAACTATGGTTTGGCAAGAAACCTAAGTTGTCGTTTCTTAAGGTTTGGGGCTGCGATGCTTACGTCAAAGGGCTTCAGCCGGAAAAGCTCGAGCCCAAAGCGGACAAATGCGTCTTCATAGGATACCCAAAAGAGACGGTTGGGTATACCTTCTATCTCAGATCTGAAGGCAAAGTGTTTGTCGCTAAGAATGGGTCCTTTCTCGATAAGGAGTTTCTCTCGAAAGAATTGAGTGGGAGGAAGATAGAACTTGATGAGGTTATTGAACCTTTACTTCAACCAGTGAGTAGTGCAGCGCAGAAAGATGTTTCTGTGACACCTACGTCAGTTGAAGAGGAAGCTAATGATAGTGATCACGAAGTTTCAGATCAAGTTACCATCGAACCTCGTAGGTCGACAAGGGTACGACCAGCTCCTGAGTGGTACGGTAACCCTGTCTTAGATGTCATGTTGTTGGACAACGATGAACCTACGAGCTATGGAGAAGCGATGGTGGGCCTGGATTCCGACAAATGGTTAGAGGCCATGAAATCCGAGATGGGATCCATGTATGAAAACAAAGTATGGACTTTGGAAGTATTACCTGAAGGGCGAAAGGCCATTCAAAATAAATGGATCTTCAAGAAGAAGACGGACGCGGATGGTAATGTCACCGTCTATAAAGCTCGACTTGTGGCAAAGGGGTTTTCACAAGTTCAAGGAGTTGACTACGATGAGACTTTCTCACCCGTAGCGATGCTTAAGTCCGTCAGAATCATGTTGGCAATAGCTGCATTTTTTGATTATGAAATCTGGCAGATGGATGTCAAAACAGCGTTCCTTAACGGTTTCCTTAAGGAAAAGTTGTATATGATGTAACCGGAAGGTTTTGTCGATCCCGAGAATGCTGACAAAGTGTGCAAACTCCAGCGATCCATTTATGGACTGGTGCAAGCATCTCGGAGTTGGAATCTTCGCTTTGATGAGGTGATCAAAGCGTTTCGGTTTATACAAGTTTATGGAGAAGCTTGTATTTACAAGAAAGTGAGTGGGAGCTCTATAGCGTTTCTAGTATTATATGTGGATGACATATTGCTGATTGGAAACAATATAGAACTTTTGGAAAACGTGAAGGAATATTTGAACAAAAGTTTTTCAATGAAGGACCTAGGAGAAGCTGCTTTCATAGTAGGCATCAAGATCTATAGAGATAGATCAAGACGCTTGATAGGACTTTCACAAAGCACATACCTTGATAAGATTTTGAAGAAGTTCAAAATGGATCAGTCCAAGAAGGGTTTCTTGCCTGTTTTGCAAGGTGTGAAGTTGAGTCAGACTCAATGCCCAGCGACTACAGAGGATAGAGAAAAGATGAGTGTCATCCCCTATGCCTCTGCCATAGGCTCTATCATGTATGCGGTGCTGTGCACAAGACCGGATGTCAGCTTTGCCATAAGTATGGCCGGAAGGTTTGAAAGTAATCCAGGGATGGATCACTGGACAGCGGTGAAGAATATCCTTAAGTACCTGAAAAGGACTAAGGAAATGTTTCTCGTTTATGGAGGTGATCAAGAGCTCGTCGTAAAGGGTTACATCGATGCAAGCTTTGACACTGATCTGGACGACTCTAAGTCTCAAACCGGATACGTATACATTCTGAATGGGGGATCGGTAAGCTGGTGCAGTTCCAAGAAAAGTGTGGTAGTTGATTCTACATGCGAAGTGGAGTACATAGCTGCCTCGGAGGCAGCGAAGGAAGGTGTTTGGATGAAGCAGTTCATGACAGATCTTGGAGTTGTGCCCAGTGCACTGGACCCGATGACTCTGTTCTGTGACAACACTGGTGCCATTGCTCTAGCCAAGGAACCAAGGTTTCACAAGAGGACCAGACACATAAAGCGGCGCTTCAATTCCATCCGCGATTACATCAAGGATGAAGACATAAACATTTGCAAGATACATACGGATCTGAATGTTGCAGATCCGTTGACTAAACCTCTTCCAAGGGCAAAACATGATCAACACCAGTACTCTATGGGTGTTAGATTCATTACCATGTAATACTAGATTATTGACTCTCGTGCAAGTGGGAGACTGTTGGAAATATGCCCTAGAGACAATAATAAAGTGGTTATTATTATATTTCCTTGTTCATGATAATCGTTTATTGTCCATGCTATAATTGTATTGACCGGAAACTCAAATGCATGTGTGGATACATAGACAACAACATGTCCCTAGTGAGCCTCTACCGGACTAGCTCTTTGATCAAAGATGGCTATAGTTTCCTAGCCATAGACATGAGTTGTCATTTGATAGCGGGATCACATCATTGGGAGAATGATGTGATGGACAAGACCCAAACCATAAACGTAGCATATGATCGTATCAAGTTTATTGCTATCGTTTTCTGCATGTCAAGTATATGTTCCTATGACCATGAGATCATGCAACTCACTGACACCGGAGGAGTACCTTGTGTGTACCAAACGTCGCAACGTAACTGGGTGACTATAAAGGTGCTCTACAGGTATCTCCGAGGGTGTCTGTTGAGTTGGCATGGATCAAGACTGGGATTTGTCACTCCATATGACGAAGAGGTATCTCTGGGCCCTCTCGGTAATACAACATCACAATAAGCTTGCAAGCAATGTGACTAATGAGTTAGCCACGGGATCTTGTATTACAGAACGAGTAAAGAGACTTGCCGGTAACGAGATTGAACTAGGTATGGAGATACCGACGATGGAATCTCGGGCAAGTAACATACCGATAGACAAAGGGAACTGCATACGGGATTAGCTGAATCCTTGACATCGAGGTTCGACCGATGAGATCTTCGTAGAATATGTAGGAACCAATATGGGCATCCAGGTCCCACATTGGTTATTGACCGTAGAGGTGTCTCGGTCATGCCTGCATAGTTCTCGAACCCGCAGGGTCTACACACTTAATGTTTGGTGACGATATAAGTATAGTTGAGTCATTATGGAGGTTACCGAAGGTTGTTCGGATTCCCGGATGAGATCCCAGACATGACGAATAAATCCGGAGTGGTCCGGAGGTGAAGATCGATATATAGGACGAAGGGTATCGGAGTCCGGAAGTGTTCCGGGGGTACCGGGCAAAGACCAGGAAGATCGAAAGGGGTTTCGGGGGGCCCCGACAAGTGTTGGGGGGCCTCATGGGCCAAGGGGAGGGGGCAAACCAGCCCACTAAGGGGTTGTACGCCCCCCTCACCCCATTGAACGTAAACAGGAGAGGTGGGGCGCCCCCTCTAGGGTTCCCTCCACCTGGCTTGGGGGGCAAGCCACCCTAGGGTTTCCCTAGGGGGTGCCCCCATCTGCCTTGGCCGCCGCCCCCCTAGGGGAAACCCTAGGGGCGCCACTGATGTCTACTATGCAACCTTCTTCTTGTAGACTCGTGTTGGGCCTCCAAGCGCAGAGTTTTGTAGGATAGTAGCAAATTTCCCTCAAGTAGATCACCTAAGGTTTATCAATCCGTGGGAGGCCTATGATGAAGATGGTCTCTCTCAAACAACCCTGCAACCAAATAACAAAGAGTCTCTTGTGTCCCCAACACACCCAATACAATGGTAAATTGTATAGGTGCACTAGTTTGGCGAAGAGATGGTGATACAAGTGTAATATGGATGGTAGATATAGGTTTTTGTAATGTGAAAATATAAAAACAGCAAGGTAGCAAGTAACAAAAGCGAGCAAAAACGGTATTGCAATGCTTGGAAACAAGGCCTAGGGTTATACTTTCACTAGTGCAAGTTCTCTCAACAATGGTAACATAATTGGATCATATAACAATCCCTCAACGTGCAACAAAGAATCACTCCAAAGTTTCTATCGGAGAACGTAGGACGAAAACGTGCATCGATCCCTATGCATAGATTACCCCAATGTCACCTCGGGAATCCGCGAGTTGAGTGCCAAAACATACATCAAGTGAATCAATAGAACATCCCATTGTCACCACAGATATCCCATCGCAAGACATACATCAAGTGTTCTCAAATCCAATACTCAATCCAACATAACAAAACCTCAAAGAGCAAGACTCAATTCATCACAACAAGAGATAGAGAGGGAAGAAACACCATATGATCCAACTATAATAACAAATCTCGCGGTACATCAAGATCGTGCCATATCAAGAACACGAGAGAGAGAGATCAAACACATAGCTACTAGTACATACCCTCAGCCCCAAGGGTGAACTACTCCCTCCTCGTCATGGAGACCGCCAGGATGACGAAGATGGCCTCCGGTGATGGTTTCCCCCTCCGGCAGGGTGCCGGAACGGGCTCCCGATTGGTTTTTCGTGGCTACAGAGGCTTGCGGTGGCGGAACTCCCGATCTAGGTTTCTTTCTGGAGGTTTTGTTATTTGTAGGAGGTGTTAGCGTCGGGGACAAGTCAAGGGGGCCCACGAGGCGACGACAAGGCAGGGGGCGCGCCCTCCACCCTTGTGGTTGCCTCGGGACTCCTCTCCAATATCTTTTCGTTCCTATATTTTTTATATTTTTCAAAAATATTCTCCGTAAATTTTCAGCCCTTCCGAGAACTTTTATTTCTGCACAAAAAACGACACCACGGTAGTTCTGCTGAAAACAGCGTCAGTCCGGGTTAGTTCTAATCAAATCATACCAAAATCATATAAAATTGTTGTAAACATGGCATGAATACTTCATAAATTATAGATACGTTGGAGACATATCAGCATCCCCAAGCTTAATTCCTGCTCGTCTTCGAGTAGGTAAATGATAAAAGAAATAATTTATGAAGTGTGAATGCTAGCAAGTGCACAAGTTTGATCAATGATAATTTCAATCACTTTTTCTAGCATCATTACATATCATAAATAGTAGCTCATCTCATAAAACTTCTCATGATCAAGTAGCAAGTTATTCACATGTTAAAGCATAGATAATAAACTTTCTTGAAAACTAACAAACTAAGTTCTCAGTCATCAAACAATTACAATTCATCTTATTTTCAGGCAGGGTCTATGTAAGAGCTTTGATTTAGCAAATCCCACATACTCAACTATCATATAGTCTTCCATGATTGCTACCACTCAAAGCATATTTTTAGAACAAATAGCATCCATCGAACACAGAGAAAGATAGGGGCTTAGTGTTTCGCCTCCCAACTTATTTATCATATAGATAATTGTCAACAATAATAATTCATGATCAAATATATTTGAATGGCCATATATGCTTAGATCTTTCCCCATCACATGATGCTTGTCAACTAAAGAGTAGGTTGGAATGAGAAGGAATACTACTGACTCTTGCATAAAAGTAAAAGATAGGCCCTTCGCAGAGGGAAGCAGGGATTTGCAGAGGTGCCAGAGCTCGAAGTTTTTTTTAAGACAGAGGTGAAAATAATTTTGAGAGGCATGCTTTCATTGTCAACGTAACGACCGAGAGTTCTCACTATCTTCCATGCTAGACACATTATAGGCGGTTCCCAAACAGAATGGTAAAGTTTTTACTTCCCCTCCACCAACAATCACACTCCACGGCTGATCCAAAACAACGGGTAACGTCCATACCAACAACAGTCCTGGGGGAGTTTTGTTTAATTATTTGAAATTTTGTTTTTGATCTTTTGATCATAGGACTGGGCATCCCAATTACCAGCCACTCTCTCGTGAATGATAAGTGAATAAAGACTCATCGTGAGAATAACCCACCTAGCATGGAAGATACTGACAGCCCCTAGTCGCTACATGAGCGATTCGGGCATACAAAACAGATTATTATTTGAAGGTTTAGAGTTTGGCACATGCAAATTTACTTGGAACGACAGGTAAATACCGCATATAGGTAGATATGGTGGACACTCATGGAGAAAACTTGGTTCAAGGATTTTGGATGCACAAGCAGTATTCCCGCTTGGTACAGAAATTTTGGCTAGCAAAAAATTCTAAATAGCAAGCACCACATGTTGGAGGATCCATAACAATATAACTTCTATACAAATATACCCAAGCATAACTCATTACGTTGTCTTCCTTGTTCAACTTCAACTAATTTTCTCAAATTTGAAAATAATTAATGGGGCTCACAATCATAGAAGATGTCTAAGATAGTATATTTATATGTGAAATCTCTCTTCCTTCAATATTCTTTCATGAATTGTTCAAGTGACCAATATTATGTTTGCTAACTTTCAATAAATTTACCACCTCTACTTCTTATATGTGAAGTCATTACTCCCCATGGTATAAGCATATGAAGCATATATACTTTCAGATTTATGATATTCAATTCATTCAACCATTTACTCATAGGATATAAGTGAAGCACAAGAGTAAATGACAAACTACTCCAAAAAATATAAGTGAAGATCAATGAGTAGTTGAATAATTATGTAGCTATATGAAGACTCTCTCTCATAAATAAAATTTTAGATCTTAAGTACTTTATTAAAATAGAAAGCAAAAAAATAAAATAAAATGACATTCTAAAAATAGCACACATCATGTGAAGAAGCAAAAACTTAGGCTCAACCGAGGCTAACCGATGATTCTTGATGAAGAAAGGTGGGATGCATAACGGGGCATCCCCAAGCTTAGATGCTTGAGACTTCTTGAAATATTAACTAGGGATGCCTTGGGCATCCCCAAGCTTGAGCTTTTGTGTCTCCTTAATTCTTTTTATATCACGGTTTCCCTAAATCTTAAAAACTTCATGCACACAAAACTCAACAAGAACTTGTGAGAAAAGTTAGTATAAATCAAATGCAAAACCTTATCATTCTCTACTGTAGAAAATCACTAAAATTATTATTTAACATTGCATACTAAATGCCTCTGCATATTTAATACTCCTATCCTAAAATAGAATCATTAAACAAGCAAACATATGCAAACAATGGAAGCATAACAGCAATCTGTCTAAACAGGACAGTCTGTAAAGAGTGCAATTGTACTCATACTTCTATAACACCAAAAATTCTGAAAAATTATCACACTGTATAAAATTTGTTGTTACTCATTTTGTAAAAATTTCAAGATTTTACCACATTCTGACTTTCTAGAAGAATTCAGACAATGATAGAAAACTTTCTGTTTTCAAAACAGCAACATATAGACTTGCAAAATAAGCATGATAGAGGCTATACTTGACACTTTTATTGAACTAAAAGATACAAAACATTAATAGAAATAACAGCAAGCAAATAGTAATAAAATAAAATGATGCTCCAAGCAAAACTCATATCATGTGACGAATAAAAATATAGCTCCAAGTAAGGTTACCGATAATGTTGAAGACGAATGAAGGGATGCCTTCCGGGGCATCCCCAAGCTTAGTTGCTTGGATCTTCCTTGAATATTACCTTGGGGTGCCTTGGGCATCCCCAAGCTTAGGATCTTGTCACTCCTTATTCTCCTCATATCGATATCTCACCCAAAACTTGAAAACTTCAATCACACAAAACTTAACGAAACTTCGTGAGATGGGTTAGTATGATAAAACAAATCATTCACTTTGGTACTGTCAAGACAAGATTCAAAAATTTTCTCACATGATACCTATTGTACCCTATCATTTCTACAATTTATATTAAGCAATATAAGCCATAGAAACTAGAAAACAAGCAAACTATGCATCAAAAACAGAATCTGTCAAAAACAGAACAGTCTGTAAAGATCTGAATTAAGCTCATACTTATGTTACTCAAACAATTCTGAAAAATTAGTAAAACCTATAAAATTTGTATAACAATCAACTGTAAAAAATTCAGAATATTTTCACGTTCCAGTTAAAGATAGGATTTTCTGTACTGGACACAAAAGTTTCTGTTTTTGCACAGAATCAAATCAACTATCAACCACACTATCCCAAAGGCTTTACTTGGCATTTTATTCAAACAAAAGCTATAAAACATGATCACTACAGTAGCTTAATCATGTGAACACACAAAAAAGTAGGGGTAAATATTGGGTTGTCTCCCAACAAGCGCTTTTCTTTAGTGCCTTTTTAGTTAGGCATGATGATTTCAATGATGCTCACATAAAAGATAAGAATTGAAACATAATGGGAGCATCATGAAGCATATAACTAGCACATTTAAGTCTAACCCACTTCCTATGCATAGAGATTTTGTGAGCAAACAATTTATGGGAGCAAGAATCAACTAGCATAGGAAGGCAAAACAAGCATGACTTCAAGATTTTCAACACATACATAGGAAACTTGATATTATTGCAATACCTACAAGCATATGTTCCCCCCTCATAATAATTTTCAGTAGCATCATGAATGAATTCAACAATATAACTATCACATAAAGCATTCTTTTCATGATCCACAAGCATAGAAATTTTATTACTCTCCACATAAGCAAATTTATTCTCATGAATAGTAGTGGGAGCAAACTCAACAAAATAACTATCATGTGAGGCATAATCCAATTGAAAATTAAAATCATGATGACAAGTTTTATGGTTATCATTATTCATTATAGCATACATGTTATCACAATAATCATCATAGATAGCAACTTTGTTCCCATAATCAATTGGAACCTCTTCCAAAATAGTGGATTCATCACTAAATAAAGTCATGACCTCTCCAAATCCACTTTTATCAATATTGTGAAAAGATTCAACACCCTCCAAAATAGTGGGATCATTAGTACCTAGAGTTGACACTCTTCCAAACCCACTTTCATCAATATAATAATCATAAACAGGAGGCATGCTATCATCATAATAAATATTCTCATCAAAACTTGGGGGACTAAAAATATCATCTTCATCAAACATAGCATCCCCAAGCTTATGGCTTTGCATATCATTAGCATCATGGATATTCAAAGAATTCATACCAATAACATTGCAATCATGCTCATCATTCAGAGATTTAGTGCCAAACATTTTATTGACTTCTTCTTCTAACACATTGGCACAATTTTCCGATCCATCGTTTTCAAGAAAGACATTATAAAGATGAAGCATATGAGGCAACCTCAATTCTATTTTTTTGTAGTTTTCTTTTATAGACTAAACTAGTGATAAAACAAGAAACTAAAAGATTCGATTGCAAGATCTAAAGATATACCTTCAAGCACTCACCTCCCCGGCAACGGCGCCAGAAAAGAGCTTGATGTCTACTACGCAACCTTCTTCTTGTAGACTCGTGTTGGGCCTCCAAGCGCAGAGTTTTGTAGGACAGTAGCAAATTTCCCTCAAGTAGATCACCTAAGGTTTATCAATCCGTGGGAGGCGTAGGATGAAGATGGTCTCTCTCAAACAACCCTGCAACCAAATAACAAAGAGTCTTTTGTGTCCCCAACACACCCAATACAATGGTAAATTGTATAGGTGCACTAGTTCGGCGAAGAGATGGTGATACAAGTGTAATATGGATGGTAGATATAGGTTTTTGTAATCTGAAAATATAAAAACAGCAAGGTAGCAAGTAACAAAAGTGAGCAAAAACGGTATTGCAATGCTTGGAAACAAGGCCTAGGGTTCATACTTTCACTAGTGCAAGTTCTCTCAACAATGATAACATAATTGGATCATATAACAATTCCTCAACGTGCAAAAAAGAATCACTCCAAAGTTTCTATCGGAGAACGTAGGATGAAAACGTGCATCAACCCCTATGCATAGATTACCCCAATGTCACCTCGGGAATCCGCGAGTTGAGTGCCAAAACATACATCAAGTGAATCAATAGAACATCCCATTGTCACCACAGATATCCCATCGCAAGACATACTGAGAATTTTTCATATTTCCAAAAATATTCTCCGTAAATTTTCAGCCCATTCTGAGAATTTTTATTTCTGCACAAAAAACGACACCACAGTAGTTCTGCTGAAAACAGCGTCAGTCCGGGTTAGTTCTAATCAAATCATACCAAAATCATATAAAATTGTTGTAAACATGGCATGAATACTTCATAAATTATAGATACGTTGGAGACGTATCAGCCACCCCTCCTCCCTTCCCCCTATATATAGAGGGGTAGACGGAGGGCAGCCGCCATCTATGCCACGGCGCTGCCCTCCCTCTCCCTCGTAGTCCTTCTTCTTCTCCGTGAGGCTTGGCGAAGGCATGCTGAGATTTCTCCACCACCACCGCCATCACGCCGTCGTGCTGCCGGAGGACTCGAGCTACTACTTCACCATCGCTCGCTGGATCGAGGAGGTGAAGGCGTCATCAAGCCGTACGTGTGTTGAACACGGAGGTGCCGTCCGTTCGGCACTAGATCGGGAGTTCGCGGGACGGATCGTGATTGGATCGTGAAGACGTTCGACTACATCAACCGCGTTTCTTAACGCTTCCGCTTAGCAATCTACAAGGATATGTAGATCCAAAATCTCCTCTCGTAGATGGTCATCTCCTAGATTGATCTTGGTGAGCGTAGGAAATTTTTTGTTTCCCATGCAATGTTCCCCAATAGGCTCCTCCGCAGAGGCGGTATGCTCCCCCTATCCATGATACTCCATTCTCCCTTAGTCCTTAGAGCCTGAAGTATGGTCCATAGTCCTTCCCATTTTGTTATTTTTTTTGTTTCATGTGATGAAGCCATGTGTAGATCGAAGATTGTGATTTAGGGTTTGTTTTTATGGTAGGATATCATATGCCTTGAATATGGTCCAAGGTTGCTGCTTTTGTAGATGAGGCATCGGAGAATTTAATCTTATATATGGTGATTGTTATGGTCACTTCGACAAACATTCATTGGTATTGTTTCCTTTTCTTTGAAAACGTGACAGGAGTGTTGCCGATTCTATTAGCATGAGCAGATTCTAATTTGGATGTTAACATCATTTTTATCCATTCAAAATCAGTCAGAGTTTCAAACCAATTGTCAGTGGTCTATAGAAAAGGAGCACATACCTATAGAACATACATACTTACGTGTCCAATTTTCCTTGGAAGTTTAAAAAAATATGCAATCTATAATTCCTTTGTTTTTTTACTTCGAACTGATCAAAGTTTGTTATTTGGTCTTTCAGTGATAATGCAAAAAGACTGGCGTCAATTGTAAGTGTGTCTAAGTAGGCATTATTTGGTTAAGATTACCATGGATGATATCCCCCCTTTGCACGTGTCCTTCTTATTAATTATGACATATTATAGAAAGACTAGAATGGTACTATCCTTTAAGTGTTGATTAATAGATAGGATCCCTATTGAATTGAAAACATGAAATTGTGTCAGTTTTTCATCTTTACACCACTAGGAATTGCCTGACATAATATAGTAGATAGTATCTCCCTACATGGTGCTGGTACTAAGTTATTAGTATCTAAAGAACTATTTTGTTTTGTCATTGTCCTATCTTTAACCATGTATGTGAATATTATAGTGTTCCATCGCCAGGATGTTAGCAAACTCAATTTCTTCCCACTGCTAAGCTCTATAAGAACGAGGTCTTCAGATTAAGAAATTTTAGTTTAAAAAATCTACTTTATGTTTTATCAGTTCTTGATATACTTGATGACCTCTATTATAGCAGATCCCATAATGTGGTTTAGGCTGGTTTCATTATAAATAATTTAGGCGAACCCATTGCATCAAAAGGGAAAAATAGTTTTGTATCAGTGAAGTTCTTTTTCTTATGGATAGTGCATAACGAAGAAACTGAGAATTGCTGCATTAAAAGTCTAGACACTTAATTCCATTTGTGTAGAGAAGGACACTCATAATCATTGTTGAGGGAATCGTTAACTGGTAGCTACTCAGATAGATGGCAAGTAGGAGACTAATAGACTAAGTGGCAAGTTAATCGGTCATTTAATCAATTAATCGGGAGAATTATCAGTTTATCGACTAGTCGGTAACCCTATGAGTGTGGATTAATCGGCAAGTTAACTGGTTAATTGGCTGAATTCTTGAACATGGCTCATAATTAATTATACAACAGTATTTCACCTTAAAATATATTCTTTAATATGCAATATGTATCTTACTTTTTTTTGCTCGCACTTACATTTAGAGAAAAATGAAAAATATTTTTTTATGGACACCATTTTGCAAAAACCTTGCAAAATTAGTATTTGTTTGCATGCTTTAGGCTGCAATGATTCTCTTCGGTTTGTTAATCATAGTGATTAATTGGTGCAACCATGTACTTCTATTTATTTGTTCTGTTATTTCTGGCCAGCAACAA
Organism: Thinopyrum elongatum; assembly: GCA_011799875.1. Lineage (NCBI taxonomy): Eukaryota > Viridiplantae > Streptophyta > Magnoliopsida > Poales > Poaceae > Thinopyrum > Thinopyrum elongatum. The sequence continues at coordinate 516,382,508 of CM022303.1, forward strand.
CAACAAACTATATGCTTCAACTGTAGAAAAATTATAAATGACAAAAATTTATTGTTGCTATTTCCTATGATAGACAGTGAATAAACACTCTGCCTTTTGTTCCTAGCATATTAAATACATTGGAATTTTGTTAGCTATAATGATAGCACTACTTGATCATACTTCCCCACTTGTGGACCAACTTATAGCTATTCTGCCATGATTCCTCTGTCTACCATGAACTAGACTTAATCCATGGAGGAGACGGCATTAAAGGATATAAAAAGAGTCCTATCACTCCAAACTCAATTTCTACATGGATCTAGGAATATAGGAGAATAGATTGTACTGAATTCTACTAACTAAGCTTCATTATGGTAGACTACAAGCTAATTATCGGAGTACAAGCACTGGCCACATAATGCAATTCATCGAGACGTTTGTGGCCGAAGGCAAAGAGATTCAGGTAAGGCAAACACCACCGCAGGATGTTCGGACATCAACTACCATTTCATCTTGGAGGGTTCGGTTAGAGATGCACTAAAGGATCACCTAACTCTATTGAGTTTGCATGTGTTAGAGAGATTTAGTCGATAAACGCATTTTCTTAAGTTTGGTTCATGCAAAACCAAATATGCAGTTTTTCACTGCGTGGGATTTTGTCTTCCACCAGACATGGAGTTATGGTTGATTGAAATTGTATTGGCTTCTATTCTAACTTCTGATGAATACACATCAATTCTGAAATTTTGATGATTTTTCAGCAAATGAATGCTAGCCGCCGATGTCATTTCAGTTTTCATGGTTATGTTATTTTTAGTTCCTCATAACTGTTGATAAGCTTCATGTTATTATATTACATATATCCAAACTTTTCGTTTCCATCATTTGTACTATGTACCTTTCAACCAGACAATGTAACCCAACACTTTCTCATCATAGACTTACCATATCCTCCACCCTTCGTATTTAATGCTAACTCTACTCAAGTTTTTAAACAAAAAATATCAACCAAATAAACCAACAATAGACTCAAGGACGGGCGCGGCGTGGCGCCGCGCCTCCGCCTGCTAGTGCCTCATTACTTGGCTAATACTTCCTTCGTTCCGTGATAAGTAATTCCAGACTGAGGGAGTATTGGATAAGAGTGGTTTTTAGTCCCTGGTCTTGTTGCTAGATTCGATGATAATATGCACCATCGAACTCGGAAGAGACCTTAGAGCATCTACAACCGGACTCCTCAATGGCCCACCCTTGTAACGACCCCGACTTAATCATGCACTAATCATACACGCAAATGCACACGATTAAACCTAAGGACTCACTTGAAGATATCACAACACAACTCTAAAACATAAATAAAGTCATACAAGCTTAATATTACAAGACAGGGCCTCGAGGGCTCGAATACATAGCTCGATGGCATACAAGTGTCAGCAGAAGCATCAGATATCTGGGTACAGATATATTACAGAAACAGAGTTAAGCCTTTATGAAGGCAGGGCAAAATAAAATACTACGATCGAAAGGCATAGGCCTCCTGCCAAGGACCCTCCGAATCCTACTCCTGGTCGTCAGTCGGCTCCTCGTAGTAGTACTCGCCGGGAGGATAGTAGTAGTAGCCATAGTCGTCAACGGGGGCTGCTATCTCAGGGGCTCCGTCATCTGGCGCCGTCAAATGGATATGGGGAGAAAAAGAAAATAAAGCAAACGTGAGTACTCATCCGAAGTACTCAGCAAGCAAGGATCTACACTACATATGCAACATTTTCAAAGGGGGCTGTATATGTGGACTGGGCTGCAGAAATGCCAGAGTAGAGGGGAAGGCCTAGTCCTATCGAAGACTAGCATCTTCAAGCATCTTCATCGGTCTTGCAGCATTAGAAGAGTGCAGATTACACAATGTAAAGTAGTAGTAGTGTATCATCAACCTCGGCCAGAGATCCTTTCTCGACTCCCTGCGAGAAAGCAATCCCAGAGCCATACTATCCATTTCATCTCAAGTTCTAGTTGTACCGATCGGGATACAACTCCGAGTGTCCGTTACCGTTGGACAGGCTATCGATAGATTAGTTCTTCCCTGCAGGGGTGCACCAAGTTACCCACCACGCTCGATTAACTCCGGCCGGACACACTTTTCTGGGTCATGCCCGGCCTCGGCCAAATGATACGCCGCAACCCGATCAAATACTTAACAGAGAGGTCAGCACGCCAGACTAACCTATGCCCCCAGGGGTCTTGGGCCTTCGCCCCGGGAACTCCTGCACGTTACGTGCACCGCCGGTGAGCAGACCTAGCAACCCCTTATACAAGTGCGGTTGCGTTTCCAGTCCAACCCAGCGTGTGCCGCTCAGTTGCTGACGTCCATTAAGCTCCGGCTGAAGTATACGACGCAGAACGCCCATACTATGCCCACGTGATGGTTAGTGCTATCAGGCCAGAGGCCCCTTGGATCAAATATCCAAACCGTTTAGTGGTTTAGGAGCGCGCGGAAACGAGCAGAGACTCACGATCGATGTGACCCCATCGCCCCATCTCGAGGACTTGCGGCAAGGGCTAAGAATGCCCGGCCACGCCTCGTGTTCAACTCTCGGGTACCCTCCAGGTACACCCGATTCCACATCACTCGCAATTAAGCTCGCGCGGGTACCCCTCAGGGCCGACCCGTCTTTAGTTTCATGTTACAGTGTAAAGTCATAAAATCAATGGTAACCGTGTGTCTAACACCAAGGGGGAACCCTGAGGAATCACCCTCGATGGAGTCCCACCTAATATTAACGTCAAGGTGAACGAAGGAGGAATCACCCTTGAGGTCCACACTTGAAGTGTTGCACGACGACGTCGTTATCGGGGGTGGTGTAGGAGGAATCACCCTCGCTTACCACGACCGATTAACTAACCTACAAGGTTATCATCAGAAGTGCTGACGAGGTATCACCCTCGGCACTCGATAGTAACCCAGTAGTGTCGGCAACTAAGGGAAGTGACGTGCGGTGTCGGGGCCTGGTCTTCAATCCCGTTGCTCGGGTCTTCTGGGAGTCCAGCGGGGCAGTGGGGACAAGTGGGTCTTTGATAGGGCTCTAACCATCCTATACTAAGCAGTTTAGGATAACAGGTAATTATCAACAGCAGGTTACAAGTAAACAGGCTATGCAGCAGATATAGGATACAGTAACAGCAGTAACTTCTAACGCAAGCATAAGAGAGAAGAGAGTGGGCGATTTTGGAATGCTCAAAAAGGGGGTGCTTGCCTGCAAGCTCTGGGGCAAGTGGCTGGTCGTCGGGGACGTAGTCGTTCTCCGGAGCGGCGTCTGCCTCAGGAGCTACGTCAACGTCGGGGTCTAATCGAGAGAGAAAAGGGGGAGGAAACAGGTAAACATAATGCAATCAAATGCAACATCAGGCATGCTACGCCTAGTATGCAGTGCAGGGTTGCCTAAAGATATGTCTAAGTCAATTTGGTTATTTTTGGATTAAAGTTGGATTTATTAACCGGTAAGTATGCACTATTCATCTACCAGAATCGGGCTCCGAGTTGCGAGTTCTTCTACGTAGGGGGTGCCGACAAAGAAACGGTCGACACAATCAGATTTGTCTCGTCGTTCTGAGCAACTTTCATGTTTTAAGTTTGTCGATCTGAGCTACGGTTTAAAAGTTATGTATTTTCGAAGTTTAAATGATTTTCTAGAATTATTTTAATTAACAGAAAATGATATATGATGTCAGCATGACGTCTCTGTGACGTCAGCAGTCAATAGCGGCTGACCAGGGTCAAACCTGACATGTGGGTCCAGTGGGACCCACATGTCAGCCTCTGTTAAGGTTAACAGTGAGTTAACTCAGCTAACATGATTAATTAGGGGGGTGGGCCCCAACTGTCAGTGAGACAATAGTATAAAATAATTATTTTTATTTAATTAAACATTTTAGTTAATTAACAGGGCGGTGGGGCCCGCGTGTCAGCAACACTGGGCTGCCCAGTCAGCAGTTGGCTGGGTCAACCTAGCCAACTGGGCCCCCCGGACCCACTGGTCAGTGACCCGGGGGCGGGGCCCACCGAGCCACGTCGGCAGCCGGCGCCGGAGCTACGCCGGCGACCGAAATCGCGGTGGCACGGCTCGGGTGCTCGTCGGAAATCGCCTACAGGCCACCAAAATGGACGGGGCCGGTCGCATTTGAACGGCCACTCGACGGCGTGTCGAGTGGTGGCGGTGGTGAGGACGGGGACAACGTGGAATGACGGCGGCGAGCTCATCGGCTGACGGCGGCGCTCGGGTGCATTGGCGAACGGCGATGCAGACGCGCTAGCGGGGAACTAAATGGACAGGAGGCCTCTACTTGCGCGTGCGAGCTCGATGGGCGTAAGCCCGTGACCAAATGGTCACCGGAGTGGCGCCGGCGACGAGCAAGGGCGGCGCCGGAGTTCGGGCCTCAATGGAAACACGGCTACGTGGTGCTCTCGCGCGTGCTAACTAGCTAGGGGGGAGCTGCGGACCTCCAGGAGCGCGTTGGCGCCACTGGCTCGAGCTGCCGAAGCTCGGGAGCGTGTCAATGGCTCGTGCGGCGGCGGTCAGAGCACGGCCACGCTGGCAGCTCAACAGCGGCACGCTGGCGGGTGGAGAAGGAAGTAGGGGGAAAGCGCAACTTACGTAGCGGCACGCCGAAGGCCGTTGATAGCTTAGGAGCAGCAGAATCGTCGCCGGTGACCGAGAAGATCGGCGGCGACCGAACGGAAGGGGACGGGGCGATTCCGGCGCTGTGGTGGCTTCGGGCTCTTGCTGCTACCACCAGACGTCAAGGAAGATCATGGCGAAGACGACGGACGCGTCGGCGGAGCGATGCGGTGGCTGTGGCCGCGGAGACGAGCGCGGTGCAGCGGCGATGGCGTTCGGTGGCGATGAATATGAGGGGGAGAAAGGGAGTGGAGCTGGCGAGCGAGAGAGGGGAGTGTGACAGAGAGGCCAGGGGGGACGGCTCGGCCTCGTCCTTATCCCTCTGCCGTCGGCGGCGTCGGTGGCTGCCGCGGTGTCGCGCGCCCATCGGTGCGCGCGTGCTCGGCCATGGGGAGGGTGACACGCGAGGGAGAGAGAAGGAGTTGGGCCAGGTGGGCCGTTTCGGGGCACTGTGCACTAAGGCCCAGTGCACAGTGCCTCGTTAGGTTTTCTGTTTTCTGTTTTGTGTTTTTTTTATTTCTTTTCTGTTTTGTATTAGTTAGGACACTTTTGCACTTTTGTAAAATGTGAGACTTGGCCCAAATATTACAATGCAGTATTACCTTTCACCAAAAATTGGTTTGGGCAAAGTAGGACTTTACTTGAATTTGATATGAATTTACTTAGGTTAAATATTCCTGTTTTGGTGCTGTTTCAAGTTGTTGGAGTCATTTAGCTAATCCTAGCATCATCACTTATAATTTTATAAGTGCTTCTGGAATATTTGCTATTTAGTGAACATTTTTCCAACAGTGTTTGAGCAAATTTATTTTGCACTTTTGAATTTGAGGTGATTTCCAGAATAGAATTTGAATTGATTTGGTTAACCACTATGACTAGGCACTGCAAATGATATGACCTGGCATGATTAGCAGCTGATCACAGTGGTAGTTACACAGGGGTGTTACAACCCTGACCCCAAAAATACCACACCCTGGATGAAACCTTTAGTCAAAGTCTACACTCTCGACTACTCCGCTCTATTTCCACTGTTTGTCTCCCTCTCTTCCTTTCCCGTCCCCATCCTTCCTCTCCACCATGGCCAGTGGCATGATCAATATATAGGCATTACGTCTGAGATAGTGGACCGACATCCATCTGCATCTACTACTATTACTCCACCCCTCGACCGCTATCTAGCATGCATCTTAAGGTATTAAGTTCATAACAAACAGAGTAATGCTTGGAGCATGATGCCATAATGTAAACAAAGTAAGACCAATTAATATGTTCGAACCCCGTCGTTTTACCCTTAGTAGCAACAATACAAACACGTGTCTCGCTACTCCTCATGTCACAGAGTGAGGACACTGCAAGATTAAACCTACTATCAAGCACCTCTCCCACTGAAGATAAATCGATCTACTTGGCCAAAGAAGATGGATAGATCGGATAGAAATACAAGGCTATAAAAATCACACATTATAAAGTTCAGAAAAGACTCAATTGCTTTCAATGAATAATCTGATCATAAACCCACAATCCATCGGATCCCAACAAACACACCGCAAAAGGTTTACATCGAATCAATCTCCGAAGAGAACATTGTATTGAAGATCAGAGAGAGAGAGAGAGAGAGAGAGAGAGAGAGAGCCATCTAGCTACTGCTATGGACCCGTAGGTCCTATGGGAACTACTCACACATCATTGAAGAGGCAACAAGGTTGATGTAGAAATCCTCTGTGATGGACTTCCCTTCCGGCAGAGTACCGGGGAAGGCTCTAGATGGGATCGTGAAGGAACAGAGGCCTGCGGCGGCGGAAAAATTGTTTCGGGACCTCTTCTGGGGGTTTCTAGATTAATGATAATTTATAATGCATGAATTAGGGTAAGCGGAGCAGCAGGAGCCGCACAAGGGGGCAGGGCGCGCCTACCCCCCAGGCGCACCCCCTGCCTTGTCGCTCTGTCATCTGCCCCCCCCTCCGAAGTTTCTAGGGTCTCTTCTGGTCCAGAAAAAATCATCAAAAAGTTTCATCATGTTTGGCTTCGTTTGGTATGGATTTTCTGTAAAACCAAAAACAAGAAGAAAATAACAACTGGCACTGTGCAGTCAGTTAATAGGTTAGTTCCCAAAAATAATATAAATGGTATATAACGTATATAAGATTGATAAAATAATAGCATGAAATAATAAAACATTATAGATACGTTGGAGATGTATCAACACATGAGGGCGCCACAAGGTCAAGGGGCGGGCCACCCAGGTTTGTGGGCCCAACAGAGCTTCGTTTGACCTAATCCTGGCCTATAAATTCCCTAAAATCCAGAAACCCCTAGAGCGAGACCTGAAATAATTTTATCACCGCCGCAAGCCTTTATTCTTCTGCAATTCCATCTGGAGACATTTTTTGGTACTCTGCCGGAGGGGGAAACCATTGGCGAGGCATTTTTCATCAACCTTTGCTGCCTCCATGATGATGTGTGAGTAGTTCCCACAGGACCTACGGGTCCATAGTAGTAGCTTGACGGTTCTCTCTCTTTCTCTCTCTCTCTATATATATCAGATCTTCAATACAACGATCTCTTTAGAGATCTATTCAATGTAACTTTTGGGGTGTGTTTGTTGAGATCCGATGAATTGTGGATTTATGATCAGATTATTCGTTGAAAGTATTTGAGTCTTTTCTGAGATTTATATATGTGTGATTTTATAGCCTTGTATTTCTCTCTGATCTATCTCTTTTAGCCAATTAGATTGATTTATCTTCAGTGAGAGAGGTGCTTGGTAGTAGGTTCAATCTTGCGGTGTCCTCACTCTGTGACATGAGGAGTTGCAAGACACGTATTTATATTGTTGATACTAATGGTAAAACGACCGGGTTCAAACATATTATTTGATCTTACTTTGTCTGCATTATGTCATCATGCTCCAAGCATTACTCTGTTTGTTATGAACCTAATACCTTAAGATACATGCAGGATAGCGGTCGAGGGGTGGAGTAATAGTAATAGATGCAGATGGAGTCTACTTGTCTCGGACGTAATGTCTATATATTGATAATGCCATAAAGAATCATCATAATTACGTCCTTTTCTATCAATTGCCCAACTATAAGCATTTGCCTTCGTTATCTTGGACGTAACCGTCTTGCCTTCGTTGGGTGCAAGCATTTGCAGTGTGTGTGTGTGTGTGTGTGTGTGCGCACGCGCGCATGTACCGTTTATCTTATTTGTGTGGCATCTCCTACTGGTTTGATAAATCTTGGTTCTTAATTGCGGGAAATACTATCTGCTACTATACTACATCACCCTTCCTCTTCGGGGAAAACCCAACGCCTATCACAAGTAGCAGAGGTGCCACAAAAAAAGTGAGGAAGAGATAAGAAGCAACATCATTATCATTTTTAGTGTGTATACAAAGTGCTTCAAAGTAGCACCACTCGATGCATTACAAAGTAGAAAGTTTTATGAGCTTCATGTGTTATATAGTAGTTGGGAACCTTGTTCGTCATCGGAATATACAAGTCAAGTTCTATAATGCAGGGTTTTTCAGCCCTAAAAGAACCTACATTATAGAACTTGGCTTGTATATTCTGACGACAAGCATCGTCAAAAGCTTGAGGTCTTCATGATTAAGAAAATTGGATGCACCTCCACGTAGTCCATAGGAGAGCTTTCATAAATTCATACCTTTGTGTGCATCCTAGTTGCATGACGATCCCTACTCCTTGCGTTAATATCGATCATAAGGACTTCTCAATCGCCTAATGGTCAGTTGTGTTGATGCAAGACTTTCTTTGTTTTTAACTACTCAAACCCTAATCATCATTCTATTTTCCCTGATAAGCATAGGCTTGAGCTCAGCTCTGCATAGGTAGTTGAATGATTAATTAACGCAGACAGACGATCTTGCTAGTATGACTTGGGTTGGTGTTTTTGAAGTGATCGCTAATGCATAGTTTCTTTTGTCTATAGCAGACATCGCTTTGTTCCCAACACAATGTTGAAATTCTCTCTAAATCTTGTGCAATGGGAATTTGGATTGCATATTTTTTCTTTATTGAATTTCATGGCAATGAGGTAAGATGATTGCACGTATTCTAGCTAACTTTAGCAAGCTTGCATGAAAGATATGGATACGCTTTTGGACTTTGGTTTTCAATGTAGTCTTTAGAGTTAGCAACATTGAGCTTAGGTAGTCAACCTTCTTACTCGAGGATGAGCAAGGTTTAAGCTTGGGATATGGAAGACTCTAGTTTATACGCACTTTTAGAGCTCATTTGTTGCATACACATATTATCTCCATATATCATGTCCCATTGAGAAAATTTCATGTCAATGTACATCATTTCCAGTATTTACCTTTTTCACCGCGAGCATTGCATAATATTTATTTTTTGTTGGTTTTCATTAGTTTTATTAGCTTTTATGTGTTTTGTAGGTGATGTGGAACTCCCATGGACTTAACATGATGAAAGAGATTCGACGGAGGACATCCAGGAACCACACATGCATTTCGGAAGGTCCAAAATACCATTTTCCAGAGTGCTAAAAATGAAGATCTAATATCAAAGGTGCATCAGCATCGTTCATACGATTCTAACGAGCCCAAAAACATCAAAATATGAGTTCGTATGAAGAATTGGCGACCGTTTTACCGAGGAGGATAGAGCACTCGACGACGCAAGGTATGTGCAAGGTGGCTCGTATTAGGCCCAGACACCTTTGAAAGTTGCCTTTTCTGATGGGATTCTTCATGGATTTCGTCTTCATTTGTTCCTACAACTTCTTTGGCCACCAAGGGATGTTTTGGGAAAGGTTTTGGCTCACCTAGTTCGGTGGCATGCCTTTTTGATGCTCTTCGTGCGGCTGATGCGAGTCTTGTCTGATTCTCGTCGATTCTCCAAGGCGAGAAGGGATAGCGTCCCCCTCCCCAGAGGCTCCACCGCAACAGAATGTGAGAGGAGATGCTCCATCTTTTGTCCTTGGCACTGCCCCTTCAGATCTCAATGCTTCCCCTGTGCACAAGCTATTATGCTTCTCCGTCCAATCCGACAACTTTCCATTTTGCCTGCCTGATCTGTTCGCATCGGCGGTGATCCGCTCTAGGTGAGTAGTCGATGACATGTCGGGTGTGCTTTGTTCCTCTCCTATGGCTTCCTTTCGACGACACTCATTCAGGTTCTAGGGTGAACATGTCCATCTGTCGACGGTGCATCGCCTTTCGACCTAGGCAAGGAGCCAGGGGCCTGTAGGGCCCATGGTGATTGTGACGACATACCTTTTCATCGGCGTCGGTCTTTTCTTCTCTGAGCTGGCATTCTCCATCCCCTGGTGATTCCTTTGCGCAAGAGGACCTTGTCATCTCCGAGCAATGTGTTTCTTGTCGTTCATTTTTAGCTTGTTGTATACAGTCATCCTGATTGTCTTAGAATTGTAGTTTGGAACAGTGGGAAATTCGCAGCGGCACGCAAGTGCACGGGCACTCACCTGCCAAGCCCTGCCGCCCGCTCGATTTGCCTCGCGGTTCGTGAAGTAGTTGAATCCCACACGAGGGCATGGTAAAAAAGAAAATCCGTCAAAAAGCTTTAACTTTCAACGGGAAAACTTGCGGTTTTTGCATCTAAAAATGCCAAGTTTCAACAAGTTTCAAGGATATAACTTTAAGTAATTTTTTCTATCGGTCGTAGACACAAAGTAATTGATTTTTATCGGCCGCTCGTAGTATGTTTCAACACTAAAACTTAACATAGTTTTTTAAAAGTCATCAAAATATATTCAAAGTGAATATTATTTCAAAGCACTGGTCATGATAAACACGAATATAAAAACATAACTTAATTTGAAATTTTTGTTTAAAATATATAGAACTTTGAAAATCGAAACCAAAATAAAAAAGCAGGCACCAGGGACAGAATGCCCTCGCAATTGCGTGCCGCAAACCCTCATCCTTGGAACGGTGCAATGCAATGTTGTGAGAATTTGATTCTAAATCGGATCGAAACTCGGATGGTAGGATTGCAAATCGTAGAATCTTAACTATCAGAAGCCTAGAAACGTAGATTCTTCTAACCAAAATCGTAGAATCAGAGTGCTTAGTTTGAATCGTAAAGTCGTAGAATTGTACAACAGAATCGCGTGCAAAGAATCAATGAAAACTACAACAGAATCGCGTGCAAAGAATCAGTAAAAACCTAGGGGAAAACGCACTCAAATTCTTATCAGCGCCCATCGCAGAATTTTTTTTTTCTTATCAGCGCCCTGCATACACAAACAACGCTGATGGAGGTGGAATAGAATATGCCAGTTTCCTTGAGATTCGTGCAAGAGAGCGATCTAAGAAAAAATCCCGGGCACGGGCCTGCGTGGGAGGTACTGAGGCTTGGACTGATATTTTTTTTTCTAATAAGCGGTCAGCCCTAAAGACTCCCTATTTAGTTCGGCTGATCCCCCAATCCTCTGCTCGCCTCCACCCAAATACTCCAGGAAAGAAACTTCGAACGCCCGCCCAAGAAGCGGCGACGGCGCCATGGGGGATCGGCCAAAGCTTCCTGCCCGGTACGAGCAGGTGAAGCTGCTCGGCGAGGGCAATTTCGCCAAGGTCTACCTCGCGCGGCACATGGATACCAAGGAGGAGGTGGCCATCAAGGTGATGGACAAGGAGAAGCTGATCAAGTTGGGCGCCGTTCAACAGATCAAGCGCGAGATCGCCGTGATGCGCCGGCTGCGGCACCCCAACATCGTGCAGCTCCACAAGGTGATGGCCTGCAAGTCCCGCATCTTCGTCGTCATGGAGTACGTCCGCGGTGGCCCGCTCTACCGCCACATCCCCGCCAACGGCGGCCTCAAGGAGGACGAGACGCGCCGCATCTTCCAGCAGCTCGTCTCGGCACTCACCTTCTGCCACGCGCAGGGCGTGTACCACCGCGACATCAAGCCCGACAACCTCCTCGTCGACGAGCACGGCAATCTCAAGGTCGCCGACTTCGGGCTCTCCGCCCACGCCGACACGGCTCGCCGGGAAGCGCTCCTCCACACCGTCTGCGGCACGCCCCTGTACGTCCCTCCCGAGGTGTTCGCGCGCCGGGGCTACGATGGTGCCAAGGCGGACGCCTGGTCCTGCGGCATCGTCCTCTTTGTGCTCGCCGCCGGCCGCAAGCCCTTCCGCGACGACGACTTCATCACCCTGTACAGGACAATCTGCCGCGGTGACTACCGCTGCCCACGCACCTTCAGCCCCGAACTGGTACGCATAGTACGCCGCCTCCTCCAACCAAACCCAGCGCACCGAATCACACTCCTGCAAATCAAGGAAACAGATTGGTTCAAGAAAGGCTTCAAAGAAATAAGCTTCTACATCGACAACAAGGACTGCCTGCGCAGCCTTGATGGCTCCGAAGAGCCTGATCTCTGTGACTCTGACTCCGAGGACGAGACTGCCATGTCTTCATCATCCTCCGGCTCTTCCTCTCCCGTGGCTCATGGCGACGGCGGCGGCATGCACACCTCGGTTTCAGCACCGTCGCTTGTAAATCTGGAGAAGATGCACATTGCTGCAGCTCGTGCCCCCGAGCAGCGCATAAGACGGATCAAGAGCATGAACGCGTTCGACATCATCGCCTCCTCGCCAAGCTTCGATCTGTCCGGGCTGTTCGAGGAGCGTGGCGAGCAGTTGCGTTTCGTGTCCAGCGCGCCGGTGAATACCATCATCTCGAAGCTGGAGGAGATCGCCGGGCAAGTTAGCTTCACGGCACGCACCAAGGATTGCCAGGTGAGCTTCGAGGCGACGAGGAATGGCCACAAGGGCGCGCTGGCCATATCCACCAAGATATTCCAGCTCACAACGGAGCTCGTCATGGTCCAGGTATGCAAGAAAGCCGGAGACACGGCTGAATACCGTCAATTCTGCGGCAGTGAGCTCAAGCCCGGCCTTCGAGGTCTTGTGGATGGCCTGCCCGAGGATGGCCTTCCTCCGACGCTGAATGTTGCGTGAAATTTTAAAGAATGTGGGTGAAAAGCAGCATGGCTTGATTCAAAAGTATCTTCACTTTGTTTCTCTCATTGTTTAGTAGTTCAGTTTAGGACTAAACAGTGTTAGTGGTGGATCACCGATGTATCATGGCACTGAGTTCTAAGTGTATTCTGTACATTAGGGAAAATATTGCTTGTTGCTAATTAAATTTTCACACAGACTGTTTTCTGCAGTTAAGTTAATTTCGAGGTTGATTTGGTATTAAACATGTACACATAATTCATCTCCTAATATTGAGATGAGATTGACTAAGAAGCATCAATATGGCATCTTTCCTTGGTCCCCTGATATGTGAATGATTGTCTTATCATAACATGTAGTCACGGGACATGCTTAACTATGGATCTTGTTGGCATTGGAGTTTTCAATCTTGGAATCGCACGACCTTTCCTAGCACTCAAGGTAGATTGATAAAAATCTTCCTCAGGTGAAACTGTGGAATGTCAAACTGGCCACCATTGTTGGGATCTTCTCACATGATCTCCTAAAAATCTATGGCAGGGAGATGCCCTTGTGTGGAAAATTGAGTGCAAAGTTGAACAAATCATCTTCCCCTTTTGGACGACACATGTTTCTGACAAAAAAGGGAAAAAGGCGAAAAAATGATACGAGTTGATACTAACATGTGTGCCCTGTCTAGAGGGGAATCACAAGCAGTATACCATAGCACAATGGGATCTGTGCCATAGATTTCAGTCTTTGGACATTAGCTACCTTGCAGCTATTGATCTACTGCTCCTTTTGTTCTCATCCGTGAAAGGTGAAGCCACGACCTCTATGCAATCTTTTCGTGATGGCCGCGCTGTCCATTAGTGTTATTGTCTAGTAAGCCATACACTTGCGGCCATCCAAGCTGAACCATTCTTTGTTCTCTTCAACTTGCTGCCAAATGACAGTGGTCCTTTGCTGATATCGACAGCTCGTCAAAACAGCAACATGTTACGTCAGACAAAACAACAGTGTCCGTTCATGAATTTTATACTTGTTGTTACTTGTTTACTATTCTCTTCCAAGACGTAGTAATCTGGACACATGCATGGGTGCTAGACTAGAACCAAACTACTAATTCTCTTGCTGTAGATTAGCCACTTCTTTACTCCATTATGTGGACAAGACTACAAGTACCGGCACAGCATGAACACTGAGAGCCACATAATGATTTAGAGTGTTCAACAGCCAAAATGGTGGTGGGTCTTTGCCTGTGATGAGCCACATGTCCGAGCAATTTCTTAAATTATACACGCCTATCAGCATCCTAGTGGGTTTCTGATTCGGAATAAAGAAGTAAGAGTATCTTGTATCCTATATTTGCTCAACATTGATCACTTTCTAAATCATATTTGCTGATGTGTCTCAATTAACTTAATCAAAAGTTGACACCACATCTGGTGTGTATTTTTTCAGTCGTTCAATAAGTAGGCCTTCGAATTCTTTTATGAAAAACACACATTTTTCAGAAGTAATCTGATGGCTGATCTTATTGGCTACTTCAATACAGGTCTTAAGGAGTTCAAAGTGCTTTGATGTTGGGGCTAAAATCATAATGAAGAGACCAATTTACATGTTTCAATCACATTCAGAGTGAGTACTTCATTGATGATTTGCACCTGACATTAAATTTTCCTTTCTGAATCAACTTTATGCCAACTTTTGTTAAGCATCATTTTCTGCATTGAAAGGCATATGGTGATCCATTTGGACCGTTCCGTACTTCTTTGCCATTGTTTAACAGATACAGGTCAGAGAAGGCTCACGTGGTTGACAGCTACGGGCACCCATGGGCGCTGTAAAACCACTTGAATTATGTGGCTTACATGAAAGACAACACCTGCTACGGCCAGTGAGAAGGACAGTTTGTAGAAACAAGTATGTTCATTTTCTCTTATCAGATTTGCGAAGTATCTCTGCTCCTTGTTGATGGTTACATAATAGCAAGCTAATCATGGTTAAGATGGTTTAGAAGCTTCTAGTTCAACAAAATGAAGCAGCATCCCAAGAAATAGTTAATTCAGGTAAAAGAAATGAAAAGCACCGCAATGACCGTTTTGCTTTAATACTCCCTCCGTCCCATAATGTAAGACGTTTTTTCACACTACAAAATGAGAGTGGCGTTTTGGCACATGGGTGCGTGCGCTCCTGGTCTTTAAAATGTGTTTTAAACGTATTTTGAAATATCAAAAAAATTCAAAAAAAAATTGACGCGTACATCTTGATATTGTACATGCTCACAAAGTCATTTCACCAAAAACCGACAAGTTATGTGTTGCGTGTGAAAAAGATAAAAGTCCGGTGTTGCTCAACTTCCACTACTGAGGTAGTAGATGGCCTGAACTGTTTTATTAGATAGTTGCTCAACTTCCACTACTCTAGAGTCCTTGAGTAGGTAAAAAGCAAAGTTCAACTATTTGATCATCGTAATTGCTCCAAATTGAATGTTTCATGTTGGCCTGAAATATCTAACCAGCCTCTAACAGTAAGTGAAAAACTAACATATCTCTCGTCATGTGGAGACAATCAGTGTTCCCAAGAAGATATTTTCCCCTTTTTCAATCGTCCCCACTACGATCAATAGTTTCAGACTTTCAGTACTGTTGTGTTGTCGTTGTTCGTATATGCAATGCTCAACTAGTGTACCCTCTTCTAATTCTAGCCGTCCAGTACTAGACAAGCAGCCAAATGATCAAGCAATCATATAGGAGCCCTGTCCTGCTCCCCTGTATCATTCGGTAGTTGAGAGCACAGTACAGCTCCATCAAAATCATGCACATCAGCTTTGCGTAATTTTTTTTTGTGTGAATTGCTAGTAAGTTTATAACAACTCATGGTTAGTTGCCTTTGTGATCAGGCACTTTGTTCTGTCGTTGAACTTTCACGGATTCTAATGCGTCGCCATGCTATGTAACGATGTGAGGAAGGCGACATGAATCCGTTTTTCTTTTCAAAGGAACATCTATGGCGCATGAGGCTATGCTAGTGGATGCTTCTATGAAGCAAACTTTCAACTATAGATGTACAAATCATGCAGAACATTTTACTCTTAGATAGCTCATGTAGCTTCCCTGCAAAAAAGATAAATTATCTAATGTAGCTTGGTACTTTGGTGTAAACGCCGACCCTCAAACCGCCTGCACACGTCCGGACCGTGTAGTCCGGACCTCGAAAGCAATCCAACGCGGTCCTGTGTCGGTTCGCTCAACGGTCCGGACACACTTTTTCCCGGAAACCAGAGACAAAGTGGGGGGATGGGGTGCTCTGTGGGCGTCCCGAACGCTGTCACGCCTGCTCCTGACTACCCCGGTCCAGCAAAAACCCTCCAACGTCGTCCGCGTGCGTCCCCGTCTGGCATCAGCTGCCCTCATTCATGCCGCTATAGAGCGGTCGCTCCGCACTAACGCCGCCCAGAGCGGACGCGGCCTCTCACTGGCGTTGACAGTGAAGCGGCGCGCCGGCCGAGAGCGCTGCTCGCGCCGTATTCCCGGTATCCGCGCCTGTTCAATGCCCTAGAGACGTTTACTGTACCGGATGAGACGGATATCTACCACGCCCGTTCAATGCCCGTCCGTCCGTATGCCGCCATAAAGCAGGCTCGCCGGCATAGGAACTAACACAGGCGCCGTGCATTGACGCACCGTGATGCTTGGCCTTACCGGAATCCATTATTTAAAGGCGGCAACACCCGGCTAAAGTTCAAATTGCCCTTTACTGGCAGACATATGCAGGATAGCATTGGATGGCCGGCTCCCGCATCCGTGTCCGCGGACTAGTCCCCCCTGTCTGTGGACGGATGCGGGAGGAAATCTGCGGGTCAGCGTTGGAGATGACCTTACTAGCACTATTTTCAATCTGTTTTAAAAAGTGATTTCATATGCGTTGAAATATAAAACTTCTTTGTGCTAACATCCACAAAATGCCATATGTATCGTACAATGGCAGGTCTAAGATTTTGGAGATGGGTATCCACAAAAATCTTAGATCATGTCCAATGTTACAATAGCAAAAATAATAAAGCTATGTTTCTTAGAACATGATGTGAGTCTTGTCCAAATTACTCCTATAAAGAATGCTGGGCTCCTGACCAACCGCCGCAATGATCTCGCCGGTTTGGTCTGCAAAAGCCTAAACTTGGGGGAGGTTACCACCACTTCTACATCAAGATGTGACGGTATTTGAATAAATTGTAATGTGGTTGTACTTAAGCTCGAGGAGCTTCAAAACACTTGTGTTGGTTTGTTCCAACACTTTGCTTTTATTTGCCTTTGCTTTTTATTTTTATTTTGCCTTTGCAATTTTTCGGTTGCAAATTAGTTTTCAAAAACTCAAAAACCAAAAAATAGAATAAGCTTTGTTTTACTCTTATTCTTTATCTTGCCCTTTGGAGTTTGTTTGCATTTTGTTTTTAGAGGAGTTAATCTACGCCGGACAACGAGGAATACAAGAGTAAGGAACATAAGTGTGTAAATTGGCAACCGTGAAGGTATGTCCTATGACCCCCGTCTTTTGCACTTGAAATGCTTAGAGTAGATGTAGTAGTGGTGCGTGTGATATGTGCAGATGGGAGTAAGTCTTGATAGTTAAGACAAAGGTTTTGTTCTAGTAGCTCAAATAATTTTGTAACCTTTGTTCTGTTTAGTTTAGACAACCAAGACTTGGCATGGGACTATTTTTAAATGAAAAGATATTAACCAAGAATAACTATGCACAAGAGAAAGTCTTTTAAGGCTTGGGAGTTGAGAAAATTGTAGTAGAAGTGATGCTTGAATTGCTCAACCCCATGTTGTTAATTTTAATAGACTTAATAGCACTTGTGGATTAAATTTTCTAGAGGAACTTAGTTGAAGGGTGAACGAGATTATGACAAAAATCTATGTTGTATCTCTTACATGGTGCTTCACCTCCTTGCTGATGCCATGGCCCTGCTACTATATGCACGTGTGTCGGTGTAAAAACCGGCAGACCTCGGGGTAGGGGGTCCCGAGCTGTGGATCTCGGATAGATGGTAACAGGAACAAGGGAGACAGTATTTACCTAGGTTCGGGCCCTCTTGATGGAGGTAAAACCATACGCCCTTCTCTTGTTTATATTGATGGAGACGTATCGAGTACAAGCTTGATCTACCTCGAGATTGTAAGTTGTGTTCTAACCCTAGGGCTAGGTGAATGAGATTGTGTTCAAGTCCCCCCTATGGGCTAAATCCCTTGGCTTATATACACGCCAGGTAGGGGATCTAGGGTTACATGGTCGGCATCTATGCGTGGAGGCGGCAGGAGAAGTCTTGGAGTATACGTCAAGTCTTCGGTAGATGTAGTCTTGATCACGTCCCCAGCATGCGGCTTATGGAGTCCACCTCGAGGGGAATGAGGGCCCATCAGCCCAGCCCGAGGACCAGGGGCCGACTAGGTTAGTACCCGCTAGTCCGGGACAGCGTCAGTAGCCCCCGAACTGGTCTTCTATGCCGAGGACAATTTCTCGATGTAAATAAACTTTGGATCTAAAGTCCTTGGCTTGACAGACGAGTTCCCATCTTGAGATTCCTCCCCTTTGGAGCGTATATGACCCACCTTTTAGAGGAATGGCATTTGTCAATCATGGCATAGCCAAACTCACCCAGAGCCCGAAGACGTGGGGTCACTTAGCCTCGAAGGCCGGCCATAGGTGTGAACAGTGTCTTCTAGCCTGACACTTTATCGGAGCGGCGCTACCCACGACGGGTCAGGCAGTTACTGCTTACCCAAATCATGGCCCGCAGAAAACTTTTTACTGGCACATCCCGTCGAAGTGGAGATCGTGCCCGTTTTCTTAAGGGATATCATTAAGATTTTGTTTCTCCCCATACACATAATGGCATCTTTTGCGGGGAGTGGCGATTTTACCGGCGCAATAGAGGGACTCCTTGGCCTTTCAGCAGCCTATAAGAGCAAAAAGATAGCGCTGGGAATAAGCACTCTCTCATTTCCCTCGCCTGCTACCTCCTCAAGCTCTAGATCCAATCTCGCTCCCCTCCTCTGCAACGCATCCTAGCTCCTCCTCCCAGCCATGGCTGACGCCACCCTCAAGGGGCATTGGGTCGGGTCCTCTGTGATAGAGGGCACCATCCTGGAGCTGTGCAGTGCGGGGTACATCCCCACAGAGGTCGCCACCCGTGTACCAGACGCCAACCAGCAGTTGCCCGCTCCCAACCTAGGGGAGAGGGTAGTCTTTGTTCCCCACCTCATCAGAGGTCCGGGCTTCCCGCTGCGCCCCTTCGTGCTCGGGATTATGTTCTACTATGGGCTAGACTTTCATCATCTGGCCCCGAACTCCATCCTCCACCTCGCCTCCTTCATCGTGGTCCGTGAGACCTTCCTCCGCGTCGAGCCACACTTTGGCCTATGGCTGAAGATCTTCGGTGTCAAGCCAAAGTCCAGTGGCTCCGATCTAGCGGAGTGTGGAGGTGCCATGATCAGTAAGAACCAGAAGGTCAGCTGGTTCAAAGGCACTTTCATAGAGACCGTAAAAGAGTGGCAGCGCGAGTGGTTTTATATCACTGAGCCACTCGCCGCGGGCCAGGCCGAGGTCCCAACATTCTCGGCCGGACCTCCGAAGAAGCTCGTGTCCTGGAAGAAGAAGGGCATCGCTTGGGGGAACTCACAGGAGGCGGAGGTGCTGATCAAAAGGATCCAATGGTGGTCCGATCAGAAAAACCACCAGCTAGCGGGCGTGGTGAACGTCATGCTCCACCGCCGCATCCTCCCGCTTCAACTCCGGGCCACCCCGATGTGGGTGCACAAGCCCGAAGACGCAAGGCCCATCCACCACTTCTTCCGCTCTACCTTGGCCGGAATGTGGACGCGGCTGTTCAAGCCGTCCGAGGACGACCTTCCTTCGGAAGGGAGTGACCTCAGTTTTGTTGCCGGCCACGATGCCCCACCGGTAATCTTTCGACACACAGTTTCATATTCTGCGCTTTACTTGGGCACCTCGGACCTTGACTGATCGATTGGCCTTATGTTTACAGAAGTGGATTTCCAAGGCGGAGCAGATGTTTTGCCTGGCGTCACTGCCGGAGGGGGAGAGGACTCCTCTGCTTAAGGCCCTCCTAGTCGAGGAGCCGCATATGGTGATCCCCAAGGGGTAGAAGCCCCATAAGGGCAGGGCGAGTCTTTGGACTCGGGAGACCTTGGTCACCCGGTTCGAGGAGACCCACGCTTCCTCCACCCATGAGGACAACGTGGAGGAGGACAAGGGAGAAGAGAACCCTCACCTTAAACGGAAGAGGGTGGCGTCCGAGGATGCCGAGGCCGAAGCGCGGCCCAAGGGCCAGGAGAGGTTGAAAAGAACCTCGGTCGGGTTCGCCAGCAAGCCCATGCTGTCGGAGAAGATCGCTTTCTCCGACGTGTCAGAAGACGATCCCCTTGAGATGGGAAGGAAAAAACCGGCACCCCGGAGGTACGTCATTGCTTTTATGTTTGCTTTTGAACAAGTCCTTCCATCAAGTTGAGCAAATTTCTTCAGACCACCGCGGACGCATCTCAGCGGCGATACCTCGAACGGGCTACCGCCTACCAGCCGGACGCCCGAAGCCGCCACCTCCTCTTGAGCTCCTGCTGAGCTAGGGGAAGCGACATCCGAGCCGGCCCGCCGAGTCAACACTGAGGGGGCCAAGACATCGTTCATTATGGCCGAGGTTGAGACCTCGGCCCAACAAGGCCGAGGGGACGAGGTCCCTGAGGTCATCCAGGAGGAGCTGGGCCAGACGCCGGCCCAGCCGAAGCCGGCTCCAGCACCATGGCCGCAGTTGGATGCCTCTATTCCCAGCACCTCAGTGCTGGGTACCGAGGTTCCACCACCCCCGCCTCCCGCACCAGGGCGACCTGCCATGGGGTGGACCGAGCAGATGGAGGTGTCCCTGACAAGCTCCTCCATCAAGGAAGAGCACCATGCACAGATCGACGCGGCACTACACGGCTTCCGGTCCACACAGGCCGGAATGCATGAGGTCTTCAAGAGCCTCATCAAGAGCTTCGAGGTATTTTCCGTACTTGCATTAAGAATAACCTTCTTACTTAGATTTAGTTACAAATCCATGAATCTGTCCGAAGACTTCCTCACTTATACTGCAGCCTGGCATTTAGACAACAGAGCCAGTGAGTATCCCCCGAGCCAAAGGCTAGCTTTAAGAAACTGGCGTTGGGATCAAAATATGTCATTAGAAAGTTCTAAATGAGTAGCCCTGCTACTTGTGAGCTGCGTTGGAATTTCCTTGAAGAGGAGAGGATGATGCAGTACAGTAGACATAAGTATTTCCCTCAGTTATGAAACCAAGGTTATCAATCCAGTAGGAGAACCAAGCAACACTATGTAAACAACACCTCCACACAAACAACAACTACTTGCAACCCAACGCGTAGATGGGTTGTCAATCCCTCAACGGTTACGAGCAAGATTAAATTGTATAGTTTTTGATAGATAGATCTGACAAAAATACAAACTAAAATAAATAAAAGAAAATTGCAGCAAGGTATTTTTAGGATTTTTATATGATAAAAGATAGACCTGGGAGCCATAGTTTTCACTAGAGGCTTCTCTCGAGAAAATAGCATACGGTGGGTAAACAAATTACTGTTGGGCAATTGATAGAAAAGCAAATAATTATGAAGATATCCAAGGCAATGATCATACATAGGCATCAAGTCCAAGATTAGTAGACCGACTCCTGCCTGCATCTACTACTATTACTCCACACATCGACCGCTATCCGGCATGCATCGAGCGTATTAAGTTCATGGAAAAATGAAGTAATGCATTAAGAAAGATGACCTGATGTAGACAAGATAAACTCACGTATGAATAAACCCCATCTTGTTACCCTTAATAGCAACGATACATACATGTCATGTCCCGTTCTGTAACTGGGATTGAGCACCCCAGGATCGAACCCATTACAAAGCACCTCTTCCCATTGCAAGGTAATTCAATCTAGTTGGCTAAACCAAACCAATAAAAAGGAGAAGAAATACAAAGCTATATTAATCATGCATAAAAGAGTTCAGAGAAAACCCAAATAATATTCATGGATAGATCTGATCATAAACTCACAATTCATCGGATCCCAGCAAACACACCGCAAAAAGTCATTACATCGAATAGATCTCCAAGAACAACAAGGAGAACATTGTATTGAGAATCAAAAAGAGAGAAGAAGCCATCTAGCTACTAACTATGGACCCGTAGGTCTATGGTAAACTACTCACGCATCATCGGAGGGGCAGCAAGGATGATGAAGAACCCCTCCGTGATCGTTTCCCCCTTCGGCGGAGTACCGGAGAAGGCCTCCAAATGGGATCTCTCGAGAACAGAGGCTTGCGGCGGCGGAAAAAGTATTTCATGGACTCCCTGGTAGGTTTCCTGATTTTAGAGTATTTATAGAGGCGGAGTTAGGTCAAATGGAGGCTCGTGGGCCCCACTACCCACCAAGGCGCGCCAGGGGCCCGTGGCACGCCCTGGTGCCTAGTGGGCCACTCCTCTATCTTCTCGTGGACTCCAGAAGCTTCTAGGGTCTCTTATTGCCAGAAAAAAATCTCCAAAAGGTTTCGTGGCATTTGGACTTCGTTTGGTGTTGATTTTTTGGAAAGTCAAAAACAAGTAAAAAACAACAACTGGCACTGGGCACTAAGTTAGTAGGTTAGTCCCAAAAAATGATATAAAGTTGCTTGTAAATGTATATAAAACATCCAACATTGATACTTTAATATCATGGAACAATAAAAAATTATACATACATTGGAGACGTATCAAGCATCCCCAAGCTCAATTCCTGCTCGTCCTTGAGTAGGTAAATGATAAAAACAGAATTTTTGATGTGGAATGCTACCTATCATATTCATCATATATTCTTTTCTTTGTAGCATGGATAGTTGGACTTGAATGATTGAAATCAATAGTCTATAATTTGACATGAAAACATTAATACTCAAGCAAATCAACAAGCACCCATGTCTTTCAAAATATCAACGCTAAAGAAAGTTATCCCTAGCCCATTATGCTCAATCATTGATCCATACATGAAACACACCCAAATATTAGCTACATCCAATGCACAAGTATGACAATAGTGTTCCCTAGTTTGTGCTTTATAAGAGAAGATGGAGACTCAAAAATAAAAATTGCATAAAAGTAAATAGATAGGCCCTTCGCAGAGGGAAGAAGGGATTTGTAGAGGTGCCAGTGCTCATAGCTTAAATTGAGAGATCAAATTATTTTGGGAGGCATGCTTTTCCTGTCAACGAAAATGACCGAGAATGCCCAATATCTTCTATGCTAGATAAATCATAGGTGGTTCCCAGACAGAATATAAAGTTTCTTACACAATCCATGGCTAGCCGTATCCATGGGTGCCTTCAATACCAACACTTTCCAAGGAATTTATTATTTAACCACATATAATTTTTTTTCATTTCGGGACTGGGCATCCCTATTACGTGCCACACTCTCGTGCAGTGACAAGTGAATAAACACTCATCGTGAGAATAAAATACCTAGGATGGAAAATATTGGCCACCCCCTGCCGTTTCATGAGCGGTATAGGCACACAAGATGGAAATTCATTTTGAATATTAGAGTTGGCACATGCAAATTTACTTGGAACGGCATGGAAATACCGCATATATGTAGGTATGGTGGACTCATTTGGCACAACTTTGGTTTAAGGAGTTGGATGCACAAGTAGCATTCCCACTTAGTACAAATGAAGTCTAGCAAATAGATTGAGAAGCGACCAACCAAAAAACAAAAACGGTCATAAACATGCATTAAACATAACTAACACTAAATAATGCACCACAAGTAGGATATAACTTCGTTGCATAACTATTGACTTTCGTGCTTGCATAGGGAATCACAAACCTTAACACCAATATTCTTACTAAAGCATAATTACTCACCAACATGGCTCACATATCACCATCTTCATATCACAAAACTATTGCAAGGAATCAAGTTTATAATATCCAATGATCTTCATGAAAGTTTTTATTATATCCCTCTTGAATATTCATCACTTTGGGACCAAATTCATATCTCGTGCAAATTGCCATTACTATTTATCAACTCCCAAATAAATTTAAGTGAAGCACGAGAGCATATTTCTTAAAAAAATTCTAACTCTCAAAATAATTTAAGTGAAGCATGAGAGTGCATTTCTTTAAAATTTACTAACGCTCAAAATAATATAAGTGAAGCATGAGAGCATATTTCTTTAAAATTTACTATCTCTGAAAATAATATAAGTGAAGCATGAGAGCATATTTCTTTAAAATTAAAACACCATCGTGCTAAAAAAGATTTAAGTGAAGCACTAGAGCAATTGCCTAGCTCAAAAGAAAATTAAGTGAAGCACATAGAGCAATTCTAATAAATCATAACAAAATTATGGCTCTCTCAAATAGGTGTGTCCAGCAAGGATGATTGTGACAAACTAAAAATCAAAACAAGCAAAGACTCATATAATACAAGACGCTCCAAGCAAAACTCATGATATGTGACGAATAAAAATATAGCTCCAAGTAAAATTACCGATGGTCGTTAGAAGAAAGAGGGGATGCCTTCCGGGGCATCCCCAAGCTTAGTTGCTTGGTAGTTCTTGAATATTACCTTGGGGTTCCTTGGGCATCCCCAATATTAGGCTCTTTCCACTCCTTATTCCTTCATCCATCATGATCTCACCCAAAACTTGAAATTTCAATCACACAAAACTTAACAAAAACCTTCGTGAGATCCGTTAGTATAATAAAGCAAATCACCACTTTAAGTACTGTTGGAAACCCATTCATATTTTATTATTGCATTATACCTACTGTATTTTAACTTTACCATGGCTTATACCCTCCGATACAATCCATAGATTCATCAAAATAAGCACACAATGCAACGAAAACAGAATCTGTCAAAAACAGAACAGTCTATAGCAATCTAAACATTGACCATACTTCCGTAACTCTAAAAATTCTGAAAAATTAGGACAACGTGGGAAATTTGTATATAAATTATGTGTAAAAAATTCAGAGCAAAAGCACGTTTCTGTTAATTTAAAAAATTCCAGAACTGGGAGCAAAAGTTTCTGTTTTTCAACAGAATCAAGTCAACTATCACCCAAACCATCCTAAAGGCTTTACTTGGCACAAACACTAATTAAAACATGAAAATCACAATCATAACAGTAGAATAATTGTGTAAACTCATAAAAACAGAAAGGAAAAATATATGGTTGTCTCCCAACAAGCGCTTTTCTTTAAAGCCTTTTAGCTAGGCATTGACCATTTTAATGACGCTCGCGTGAAAGACAAGAATTGAAGCACAAAGAGAGCATCATATAGCATGTGAAAATCACATTTAAGTCTAACATACTTCCTATGCATAGGCATTTGATAAGCTAACAAATTATCAAAACAAGCAAAAACTAGCATATGCAAGGAAGAAGAATAAAACATTGACAATCTCAACATGAAGAGAGGTAATTTAGTAACATGAAAATTTCTACGACCATATTTCCCTCTCTCATAATAATTACATGTGGGATCATATTCAAGTTCAAAAATATAGCTATCACATAACATATTCTCATGATCCACATGCAAGCAAAGTTGACACTCCTCCAAAATAGTGGGATTATCATCAAACAAAGTCATGACCTCTCCAAGCCCACTTTTATCAAAAAATTCATAGGATTGATCATTCTCCAAAGTAGTGGGATCATTATTACCTAAAGTTGGAACTCTTCCAAACCCACTTTCAATATTATTGCAAACACTATTATCAATATCATATTCATCATGAGGCTTAAATAAATTTTCAAGATCATAAGAAGAATCACCCCAATCATGATCATTGCAATAAGTAGTGGACATAGCAAAATTAGCATCCCCAATCTTGGGCTTTCGCATATTATTAACACATTGACATTAATAGAATTTATAATAACATCATTGCAATCATGCTTTTCATTCAAGGAGCTATCGTGAACCACTTTATAAATTTATTCTTTTAACACTTCATCACAATTTTCAGATTAACGAATTTCAAGCAAAACTTCGTAAAGATAATCTAGTGCACTCAACTCACTAGCAATTGGTTCACAATAATTGGATCTTTTAAAAAGATTAGAAAGTGGATGAGGATCCATAAGCTTTTTGTTTTCTGATTTCCAGAAACACACAATTATGGCAAACAAACAAGCAAAGCGACAAGGTAAAACATTTTTTGTGTTTTTTCATAAAAACTTTTTAGAAGTGGGGGAGATGAAAACGAGAGGCAAATGGCAAATAAAGTAAATGCAAGGAGATGAAAGTTTATGCGTAGGTACTTGATAGATGTTGATGATGTCTCCCCGACAACGATGCCAGAAATTCTTCCTGCTACTTGTGAGCTGCGTTGGGATTTCCTCGAAGAGGAGAGGATGATGTAGTACAATAGAGATAAGTATTTCCCTCAGTTATGAAACCAAGGTTATCAATCCAGTAGGAGAACGAAGCAACACTATGTAAACAACACCACACACAAACAACAAATACTTGCAACCCAACGCGTAGAGGGGTTGTTAATCCCTCAATGGTTACGAGCAAGATTAAATTGTATAGTTTTTGATAGATAGATCTGAAAAAATACAAAATAAAATAAATAAAAGAAAATTGCAGCAAGGTATTTTTAGGATTTTTATATGATAAAAGATAGACCCGGGGGCCATAGTTTTCACTAGAGGCTTCTCTCGAGAAAATATCATACGGTGGGTAAACAAATTACTGTTGGGCAATTGATAGAAAAGCAAATAATTATGGCAATATCCAAGGCAATGATCATACATAGGCATCACGACCAAGATTAGTAGACCGACTCCTGCCTGCATCTACTACTATTACTCCACACATCGACCGCTATCCAGCATGCATCTAGTGTATTAAGTTCATGAAAAAATAGAGTAATGCATTAAGAAAGATGACATGATGTAGACAATATAAACTCACGTATGAATAAACCCCATCTTGTTACCCTTAATAGCACCCACAATGTGTTTGGCAGCAAGGGGTTCGTTGAGCTCACCCAGTTGTGGTGCTCCGCAGAGGTCTTCGCTGATCTCCCAAAGAGTGTGACGGATGTCGGCCTTCACTTTGGTCAATGGGAGGGCCATGAGGCGGAGAAGGCGTTCTGGTAGCAATTCCAGGCATAGCCACAGCCAGAGCTGCCGAACCACCAAATGAAGGAGCTGGTGGAACTTCTCTGTATGGCAAGGCCGGCGCTTCAGGACCTCTGCGTCAACTTGTGGCCCGCGGAGGTGCTGCCGACAAGCTTCTTCGGGCTCCTAGCTCGGCTGCAAGAAGCCATCCCACAAGTGGATCGCTGCAAGCGGTCCACATGCCTAGAGGTAGCTCGGTGAGCGTACGCCTACGTGAAGACTCATTTTCGGTGAGTCATTAAGGGTCACGTTACACCCTTAGCTGAATTGGTCGGAAACGTAAGGGGCACACATAGGATCCGGGAAACCCAACTATTGACCAAAATCTAGGTTAAAAAATGATTCACATAATGCAATGTCCAAGACACCAAGTATTCCGGACTTGAAATTTTGGGTCATAAGATAAAAGGTAAAGCCCTTTGTATCATAAAGTATTCTTTTGGATCGATTGCAGTAATCATGAGGAAATGCTGAGGAACATTAAGGGGTGCAATTTCTTTCATTTTGTATGGTCAAGCCGTGTATGCCGAGCTTAGACAAAAGAAACTTCAAAAAGATACAATGTGAAAAAAATAAAAAGGATAAGGAGAAAAAGCAGGGCGGACTTGTCATCGGGTTAATGAGCCCGAGCCACTTCCTACCGCACGTCTGCATCTCCGTGCTGTGGACCAACATATCTTCGTTGATGGTGAAGTCGATATGGGCTGCCTACCACCTCGGCCGTTCGTACGCTTGATGCTTCCATCGGTCGAGTCCTTTAAAGAGGTCTGCAGCTGCAGTTTGGGTGGTTAAAGCCACATGGGTATGCTTTTATTGGCTAGCTCTTTGACAGAACCTTGCCGATGTGCAAGCCCGAAGTTTCGTCGTTGCTCGGTCCAGCCGATCCGACATTTCCATTGCTTTGGCTCCTCGGTGGCCCAGGGAATTTTTAGTGCGAAATTGTGCACCCTGGGGACGTAATTTCCCTTCAAAGGGGAGCGCGCGAGGAGCCCGTACCCCTATTTAGGGTGGGGGAGTGCCTGTCCAAGGTCGACTGGCGTGGCCCGCACATGCTTTGATGAGCTAGGGATGCGCTTGCCCGAACGGGCTACCTCCTTGGATGCCCGTACCTCGGCTGCGAAAGCCGCGGTCTGCTCCTTCGTTCGGAGAGAGCATTCAATGTTACCATTGACTGTAATAACACCATTTGGTCCTGGCATTTTGAGCTTGAGGTAAGCATAATGCAGGACTGCGTTGAAGCAAGCAAATGCGGTGCTCCTTAGAAGCGCGTGGTATCCACTGTGAAAAGGTACAATGTCGAAGATTAACTCCTCGCTCCTAAAGTTCTCGGGTGACCCAAAGACTGACTCCAGTGTTACAGTTCCGGTGCAGCGGGCCTCAACACCTGGTATGACACCTTTAAAGGTGGTGCTGCTGGGCTTGATCCGAGATGAGTCAATGCCCATCTTCCTGACCGTATCCGCGTAGATTAAGTTGAGGTTGCTTCCTCCGTCAATAAGGACGCGTGTTAGATGAAAACTGATAACCCACAAGTATAGGGGATCGCAGCAGTTTTCGAGGGTAGAGTATTCAACCCAAATTTATAGATTCGACACAAGGGGAGCCAAAGAATATTTGCAAGTATTAGCAGCTGAGTTGTCAATTCAACCACACCTGGAGATGAATTATCTGCAGCAAAGTGATCAGTAGCAAAGTAGTATGATACTTTTGATAGTAGTAGCAACAACAATAGTAACAGTACCAGTGATAGCAATGATTTTGTAGCAAGTGTAACAGTAACGATAACAGTAGTAACTTAGCAAGAACAATATATGGAAAATTCATAGGCATTGGATCGGTGAATTCATTGGATCATATTCATCATATAACAGTCATAAACTAGGGCGATATGGCACTAGCTCCAGTTCATAAATATAATGTAGGCATGTATTCCGTAAATTGTCATACGTGCTTATGGAAAGAACTTGCATGGCATCTTTTGTCCTACCCTCCCGTGGCAGCGGGGTCCTATTGGAAACTAAGGGATATTAAGGCCTCCTTTTAATAGAGAACCGGAACAAAGCATTAACACATAGTGAATACATGAACTCCTCAAACTACGGTCATCACCGGAAAGTATCCCGACTTCTGTCACTCCGGGGTTTGCGGATCATAACACGTAATAGGTGACTATAACTTGCAAGATCGGATCTAGAACATAGATATAATGGTGATAACATAAACGGATCAGATCTGAAATCATGGCACCCGGGCCCAAAGTGACAAGCATTAAGCATGGCAAATCAATCTCAGAACATAATGGATACTAGGGATCAAGCCCTAACAAAACTAACTCGATTACATGATTAATCTCATCCAACTCCTCACTGACCAGCGAGCCTACGAAGGAATTACTCACTCCCGGTGGGGAGCATCATGGAATTGGCGATGGAGAAGGGTTGGTGATGACGAAGATCGAAGATCCCCCTCTCCGGAGCCCCAAACGGACTCCAGATCTGGCCTCCTGATGAAGAACAGGAGGTGGCGGAGGTTCCGTCTCGTGAAACGTGATAATTCTTTCTCCCTGTTTTTTTCTCCGAAAATGTGAATTTATAGCGTCGGTATCAGGGTCTGCGGGGCCACCAGGTGGGGACAACCCACCTGGGCTCGCCAGGAGGGGGGGGGGCGCCCTGGTGGGTTGTGCCCACCCAGGGCCCCCCCTCCGGTGGTTCTTGGCTCCAGTAATTCTCTTTTATTATATAAAAATTCCTCGCAAAGTTTCGTTCCAATCCGAAAACTTTTATTTCTGCACAAAAAACAACACCATGGTAGTCCGGGTTAGTTTCATTCAAATCATGCAAATTAGAGTCCAAAACAAGAGGAAAAGCGTTAGGAAAAGTATATACGACGGAGATGTATCAACTCCCCCAAGCTTAAACCTTTGCTTGTCCTCAAGCAATTCAGTTGATAAACTGAAAGTGAAAAAGAAAAACTTTTACGAACTCTTTTGCTCTTGTTTACATAAATAAGCTTATGTAGCACCCATGTTTTTAGCAAAGATCATGACTAACCATGTCAACATTAACTCTTAAAAATCATATTAACTCGTATCCATGGCATAATCAACTACCGAGCAATAATAAGATATCTCAAATGACAACACTTTGCCAAAACAACCATGATATAATATGACAATAGTGGTATCTCGCTAGCCCTTTCTGAGACCGCAAAACATAAATGCAGAGCACCTCCAAAGTTCAAGCAGCGACTAAACATTGTAATTCATGGTAGAAAAGATCCAGTCATGATGCACCCAACATTAGCTACACACAATGCATGAGGATGACAATAGTGCTCTCAGGATCTGGCGCTTATTTGAGAAGGTGATGACACAACATAAAAGTAAATAGATAGTCCCTTCACAGAGGGAAGCAGTGATTTCCAGCGGTGCCAGAGCTCAAAATTTTAAAACAGAAGTAAATGAAATTTTGAGAAATGCACCCTTCTTGTTTACTTCGCGACCATTAGTTATCGGTATCTTCCATGCTAAACACATTAGTGGCGGTTCCCAAGCGATAAAAGTAAAGGTTTACTCCCCCTCCACCAACAAACACACTCCACGGCTAACCGAATCCGCGGGTACCGTCCATACCAACAACAATCCTGGGGGAGTTTTGTTTAATTATTTGCAATTTTGAATTCGGGACTGGGAATCCCTATTACCGCCCCTCTCGTGCAAGGATGAGTGAATAAACACTCATCATGAGAATAACCCGCTTAGCATGGAAGATACTGACTACCTCCTGTCACTCTATGAACAATCCAGGCACACAAAAAGAATATTTATTTGAAGTTTTTAGAGGTGGCACATGCAAATTTACTTAGAACGGCAGGGTAATACCGCATATAGGTAGGTATGGTGGACTCATCTGGAATAACTTGGGTTTCAGGATTTTGATGCACAAGCAGTATTACCACTTAGTACAGGGGAACGCTAGCAAATAGGTTGAGAAGCGGCCAGGTAGAGAGCGAAAACGGTCATGAACATGCATTATGCATAAGTAACATTGGATACTAGCATGAGTAGGATATGAACACCATGAACATAAATATCATAGAGGCTATGTTGATTTTGATTCAACTGGATGCATGAACATGTGCCAAGTCAAGCCACTCGAACATTCAGAGGAGGATACCATATCATCATACTACATCACAATCATTTTAACGCAATGATGACATCCAAGATAAATCATTATCCACTCCTAGCTACTTAAGCATGGCATGAGAAACTATAATCTCTAAGGGTCATTGCAAACATGTTTAATCATAATAGGCTGAATCATGGATACTAGGTTAAACATATTTACAAAAACAGAACAAGTTGAGTTCATACCCATTTCTCCCTGCCACAGCCAGTTCATCAAATATCGTCATTATTGCCTTTCACTTGCATGACCGAATGATATGAAAAATGATAATAGTGCAAAAGTGCCGTGGACTAAGCTGGAATCTGCAAACATTTTATTCAAAAGGAGAAGACAAGGTAATTTGGGCTCTTTGTTAGATCAACAATAATGCATATGAGAGCCACTCAACAATTTCATCGTGGTCTTCTCCTTGGTAAGACTCAGTAAAAAAGAAAGAATTTCAGAGAAACACATTGAAATGTTTTGGGAGTTTTTCGTTTTTTCTAGAAGAAAGCAAATTAAAACAGGAAAAACAAAAACGAGAGAAACTATTTACATGGGAAAGCTCCCAACAAGCAAGAAGAAGAATCGAGAAATCTTTTTGTGTTTTCTTTTAATACTACAACTAATTAAACTAGAAAGAAAAACCGAAAAGAAGCAGGAAATGTTTTTTGTATTTTCTCAAAGTTTTTCGAACACACAAGAAGAAAGCGAGAAAATAAATCTAACATGGATGATACAATGAAAAAGTATGAACACCGACAACTGGAATGAAATGTGTAATCATGAATGTAATGTTGGTGGAAACACGTACTCCCCCAAGCTTAGGCTTTTGGCCTAGCTTGGTAATCACCACTCGTAGTAGCCATCAGGTCCTATGTTGAAGTGCTGTGGAGCAGGCACCTGAGCGTCCCACTCCTGAGGCTCCTCCTCTGAAACTGCTTGGGTGTTCCGGTAGGCGACGATGTCCTCTGGCATGATCCTGTATCCTTTCCTGGCAATAGAATCAAACAAAGCAGGTGCAAGAAATGGAATAATATCACGAGCATTAATACTGAAAACCAGGTTGTAAGGAACATCAATAGTGGTGTTCTCGCCATCAATAAATTGATGAGCTGCCATAGCCTGGCGATCTAGGTAGACCTTAGGTAAATGATGATCATGCTGGCGTATCTGAAGATTAAAATGACTCGCTAAGTGAGTAGTGTAAATACCACCATGAATTTTGCCTTTGGAGCTGTTAAGGTGCAGGCGACGTGCAATTATAGCCCCAAGGCTGTAGCTATTATCGCCGTAAAGTGCATGGCATAAGACAGCGAAATCGGGGGCACTAAGTGCACCAACCTTCTCTCTAGCAAGTAAACACTTAGCGATAAATAGAGTAAAATAATGCACTAAAGGAAACTGCAAGCTAGTGGCGGTGACACTCGACACCCCTCTCTCATCCCCCACTGACAGAGTGCGGTAAAAATCCTCAAACTCTGCAGGCCTAGGCTCCCTTATTTCCCCGTTAGAAGGGATCAAGCAAATATCACAAAATTCAGTAAGTGGTATCTGACGGGTTTCAGCATATAAATTAAATTGCACCTCAGGAGGGTTATTCCTACTTATGAAATGGAAACTTTGCACAAAGGAATTTGTGAGGAGATGATACTGTTCACACTCAGCTGTGATGAAGTCGGTGAGGCCGGCATTAGCAGCAAATTGTGCAAACTCTTGACGGATTCTGGCTCCATCCATGAATGGGTTGTGCGGTTATTCGCACGGCCGTACCTCCGCCTTCTCTGGGTGCGGAGGTCATTGTCCGACGACTCCCCAATAACTCCCTTGGAGTTCTTCTTGGAAGCAAACTTCCTAAAGAAACTCATCTTTTTCCTATGAACAAAATTCAGAAATTTTTAGTCCACAAATTTTTTCTCAACATAACTTTACAAGATTGATAGCAACTACTCATAGGGATGCATAGAGGCCATATCAAGCATTCAAACTACTTAGAACTCTAAGAATTCAACATGCAAGCTCATCTACAGCAATACCAAGAGTAGCTAATTATTCTAAATATAAACCACTAAAGCAAAAACTAATTGGACCAATGGAGGAGTCACATACCCAGTAGCAATCCCCCAAAACAGTTTTGGAAACGGAGCTTCGAGCAAAGAGATCGAAATCCGCGGGTTTGAGAGCAAGAACATGGGGGAGAGAGCAATGGTGAATTTTTTCTGGAGGTAGGTGATGACATGGGCTAAAGAGATAAGTGAGGGGGCCCATGTGGGGACCACAACCCACCAGGGCGCGCCTGGGGCTGCTGGCGCGCCCAGGTGGGTTGTGCCCACCTGGTGCACCCCCATCTGATGTTATTTGCATCAAAAATTCAGAAATATTAAGAAAAAATCGTATTAAATTTTTAGAGCATTCTGAGAACTTTTATTTTTGGGTCATTTTTTTATTGCACGAGAAATTCAGAAAACAGATAAAACATGGCATTTTATTTTATTTAACTAAGAAAAATAGAAAATCAAAGGTAAGGACAGAAATTAGTGGCTACTAAATTCAGCAACTTCATACCTTTCAAAAGTGATCTATTAATAAGGTTGATCAAGTCTTATTAACAACCACCTTCGATTAGCATGAAACCGAAGAACTTTCGTAAAACACTAAGTTACCTCAACGGGGATATGCACGTCCCCAACAATAAGTATATCATATTTCTTTTTGTCAGTAGGTAGAGGTATTTGGAAACTTCCAATAGTGAGTGTCAGAGATTTTTCAATAACATTAATACCATTCACTTGGAATTGTTTCTTCGGAAAGTGCACCGTATGCTCATTACCATTGATATGAAAAGTGACCTTGCTTTTATTGCAATCAATAACAGCCCCTGCAGTATTCAAGAAGGGTCTACCAAGGATAATCAACATGTTGTCGTCCTCGGGCATCTCAAGTATAACAAAGTCAGTTAAGATAGTAACATTTGCAACAACAACGGGCACATCCTCACAAATACCGATAGGTATGGCAGTTGATTTGTCAGCCATTTGGAAAGATATTTCAGTAGGTGTGAGTTTATTCAAATCGAGTCTTTTATATAAAGAGAAAGGCATAACACTAACACCAGCTCCTAAATCACACAAAGCAGTTTTCACATAATTTCTTTTGATGGAGCAAGGTATAGTTGGTATTCCCGGATCTCCTAGTTTTTTAGGTACTCCATCCTTAAAAGAATAATTAGCAAGCATGGTGGAGATTTCAGCTTTCGGTATTTTTCTCTTATTGGTGATGATGTCTTTCATATACTTTGCATAAGGGGCCATTTTTAAGATATCCGTCAAGCGGGTACGCAAAAAGACTGGCCTAATCATTTCTGCAAAGCGTTCAAATTCTTCATCATCTTTCTTCTTAGTTGATTTAGGTGGAAAGGGCATCGGTTTTTGAACCCATGGTTCTCTTTCCTTACCATGTTTTCTAGCAACAAAGTCTCTTTTATCGTATCTTTTATTCTTGGGTTGTGGGTTATCAAGATCAATAGCTGGTTCTATTTCAACATCATTATCTGGTTCTTTATTATTTGTTTGAGTGTTTTCATGAATATCATCATTATCTTTTTCATTATCACTAAGTGAATGTT
The DNA here is from genome assembly GCA_011799875.1 of Thinopyrum elongatum. Classification (NCBI taxonomy): domain Eukaryota; kingdom Viridiplantae; phylum Streptophyta; class Magnoliopsida; order Poales; family Poaceae; genus Thinopyrum; species Thinopyrum elongatum. Next base: position 516,417,168 of record CM022303.1, read on the forward strand.
CATTACCAGATTGAGTTTCAACATCAGAGATAGAAACATCATTATCATTATCGGGAGGTTTTTCTATTTCAGGTTCACTAGAGGCATGCAAAGTCCTATCTTTTTCTTCTTCTTCTTCTTTTTAGAAGGACTAGGTGCATCAGTGTTAATTCTTTGAGATTCTTGTTCAATTTTTTTAGGGTGTCCCTCAGGATAAAGTGGTTCCTGAGTCATTCTACCTCCTCTAATCATTACTCTGACAGCATGATCATTGATATTATTGTTCATTTCATCACGCAGTTCTTTTTGAGATTTGGCAATTTGTTCTAGTTGAGTTTGAACCATAGAGGCATGCTTCCCTACACCTCTAACATCATTGGTAATTCTAAATAACAAGTCACTCAAGCGAGCAATCATATCAGAGTTGTATTTCAATTGTTTCATAACATTTGCATTGAAATGATCTTGTTTTCTAATGTAGTTATCAAACTCATAAAGGCATTGACTAGGATGCATATTATAAGGATTGTCATTGTCATTGAATTTCATTAAAGAATTTACGTCTACCACCTTGGGTAGTGTTGTATCAAGCCCATGTATTTCTTCAATGGGAGGTAAATTTTTGACATCCTCAGCTTTAATACCTTTTTCCTTCATAGATTTCTTTGCCTCTTGCATATCTTTAGGACTGAGATATAAGACACCCCTCTTCTTCAGAGTAGGTTTAAGCGGTGGTTCAGGAAGAGTCCAATCATCATAATTTTTCAATAGGTTATTCAATAATTCCTCAGCTTGTTCAACAGTTCGTTCCCTGAAAACACAACCAGCACAACTATCTAGGAAAAAACCCTAGAAGTATCAGTTAGTCCAATATAGAAGATATCAAGTATTTCATTTTTCTTAAGAGGATGATCAGGAAAAGCATTAAGCAATTGGAGAGGCCTCCCCCAAGCTTGTGGGAGACTCTCTTCTTCAATTTACACAAAGTTAAATATTTCCTGTAAGGCAGCTTGTTTCTTATGAGCAGGAAAATATTTTTCATAAAAGTAGTAAATCATATCCTGGGGACTACGCACACAACCAGGAGCAAGAGTATTATACCTAGTCTTAGCATCACCCTTTAATGAGAACGGAAATAACTTAAGGATATAATAATAGTGAATTTTCTCATCATGAGGAAAAAGGGTGGCTATGTCATTCAACTTAGTAAGGTGTGCCATAACAGTTTCAGTTTCATAACCATGGAAATGATCAGATTCAACCAAAGTAATTAACTCTGGGTCGACAGAGAATTCATAATCCTTATCATCAACAAAGATAGGTGAAGTAGCAAACTTAGGATCACATTTCATTCTAGCATTCAAAGATTTTTCTTTCAGTGCATAATAATTTCTTAAGATCATCCCTATCATTGCAAGCAAGAAAGTCTCTAGTTGTCTCCTCATCCATAACATAACCTTTCGGTATCTTAGGCAATTCATATCTAGGAGGACTAGGTCTAATAGGTGTTTCAAGATTTTCAATTTCAAGCTCTTCATCAGTTTCAATAATTTCATCAGTTTCAGCATTCTCAAAAGCTTTAGTTCTAGCAAGTTGTTCATCAAGAAATTCACCTAGTGGCACATTATCATCAAGAAAGGTACTAGCATCATCATGAGTATCATTCATAGCAGAAGTAGCATCATCAATGACTTGCAAAATAATAGGATTAATAACATGTGGTGGTGTTGCAAGTCTACTCAAAACAGAAGGTGAATCAAGTGCAGAGTGTGATGGCAGTTCCTTACCTCCCCTTGTCCTAGAGGGAACGATCTTGGTTTTAGTATCCTTCAGATTCTTCATAGTGATAATTTGATAATAATCCCAAGTGACTCAACAAATATAGCTATGCTCCTCGGCAACGGCGCCAGAAAAAGGTCTTGATAACCCACAAGTATAGGGGATCGCAACAGTTTTCGAGGGTAGAGTATTCAACCCAAATTTATAGATTCGATACAAGGGGAGCCAAAGAATATTTGCAAGTATTAGCAGCTGAGTTGTCAATTCAACCACACCTGGAGATTAATTATCTACAGCAAAGTGATCAGTAGCAAAGTAGTATGATAGTTTTGATAGTAGTAGCAACAGCAATAGTAACAGTACCAGTGATAGCAATGATTTTGTAACAAGTGTAACAGTAATGATAGCAGTAGTAACTTAGCAAGAACAATATATGGAAAATTCGTAGGCATTGGATCGGTGAATTCGTTGGATCATATTCATCATATAACAGTCATAACCTAGGGCGATACGGCACTAGCTCCAGTTCATAAATATAATGTAGGAATGTATTTCGTAAATTGTCATACATGCTTATGGAAAGAACTTGCATGCCATCTTTTGTCCTACCCTCCCGTGGTAGCGGGGTCCTATTGGAAACTAAGGGATATTAAGGCCTCCTTTTAATAGAGAACTGGAACAAAGCATTAACACATAGTGAATACATGAACTCCTCAAACTACGGTCATCACCGGAAAGTATCCCGACTTCTGTCACTCCGGGGTTTGCGGATCATAACATGTAATAGGTGACTATAACTTGCAAGATCGGATCTAGAACATAGATATAATGGTGATAACATAAACAGATCAGATCTGAAATCATGGCACCCGGGCCCAAAGTGACAAGCATTAAGCATGGCAAATCAATCTCAGAACATAATGGATACTAGGGATCAAGCCCTAACAAAACTAACTCGATTACATGATTAATCTCATCCAACTCCTCACTGACCAGCGAGCCTACGAAGGAATTACTCACTCCCGATGGGGAGCATCATGGAATTGGCGATGGAGAAGGGTTGGTGATGACGAAGATCGAAGATCCCCCTCTCCGGAGCCCCAAACGGACTCCAGATCTGGCCTCCCGATGAAGAACAGGAGGTGGCAGAGGCTCCGTCTCGTGAAACGCGATAATTCTTTCTCCCTGTTTTTTCTCCAAAAATGTGAATTTATAGCATCGTTATTAGGGTCTGCGGGGCCACCAGGTGGGGACAACCCACCTGGGCGCGCCAGGAGGGGGGGGGGGCGCCCTGGTTGGTTGTGCCCACCCAGGGGCCCCCTCCGGTGGTTCTTGGCTCCAGTAATTCTCTTTTATTATCTAAAAATTCCTCGCAAAGTTTCATTCCAATCCGAGAACTTTTATTTCTGCACAAAAAACAACACCATGGTAGTTCTGCTAAAAACAACGTCAGTCCGGGTTAGTTTCATTCAAATCATGCAAATTAGAGTCCAAAACAAGAGGAAAAGCGTTAGGAAAAGTAGATACGACGGAGACGTATCGAAAACCATCGATGATCGGGTCCAAGACGAGTTCGGCCGATCTGCCGTGCTTGATGCTGGTCGGATGGTCGTGTTTTTCAAATGTGATCGGGTAAGCCGACCACGGATTGAACTTCGGGGCGACGGCCTCTAACGCGTTAATGTCCCGACGTACGCGTTTCCTCTCCTTTTTAGGCATATGGGTAACGTGAATCATGTTTACTTCCGTTACCTTGTTAGGAAACTTCTTTTGGCCTCCGTTATTAGGTCGCCGAGGTTCATCCTCATCTTCACTGTGAGGTCGGGTTTTACTCTGACCCTCAGTCGCCACCTTGCCAGCCTGCTTAAAGACCCAGCAATTCCTGTTATTGTGATTTGCTGGCTTGTCCGAGGTGCCATGAATTTGGCACGGTCTGTCAAGGATTTTTTCTAGCTGGCTGGGTCCATCCTTATTCCCTTTAAAGGGCTTCTGCTTCTGCCCGTATCTAGGTGTGGTGAACCCTGCATTGACTGCGGCATCCTCTGTGTCACTTCCGCCATTCTTGTGCTTGCGTTTATTTTTATTACGCTGAGGCTTTCCATTGGCGTCGCGTGTCTCTGAGGTGCCCGCCTCGCCGTTATGGGTGGTACGGGCTAGCCAACTTTCCTCGCCCGCAGAAAGCGGGTCATGAGCGAGGTTAGGGCTGCCATGGTCCTCGGCTTATCCTGCCCGAGCTGGCGGGCGAGCCACTCATCTCGGATGCTATTCTTAAATGCAGTGATGGCCTCGGCATCGGAACAGTCTATGATCTGGTTCTTTTTAGTGAGGAACCAGTTCCAGAATTTCTGAGCTGATTCACCGGGCTGCTGAGTGACACGGCTGAGCTCGAACTTATGTGCCCGGAATTTTTTCCCGAAAGGCGTCCTCAAGGACCGCCCAACTACCGATAGAATGAGGAGACATGCTATTGAGCCAATGCCTCGCCGACCCCTTTAGCTTGAGCGGTAAGTATTTAATGGCATGGACGGCATCTCCATTGGCCATGTGTATATGAAGAAGAAAATCTTCAATCCATACCGCTGGGTCTGTTGTGCCATCATATGATTTTAAATTGATGGGTTTAAACCCTTTCGAAAACTGATGTTCCATTACCATATCTGTAAAACAGATCGGGTGGGTTGGGCCTCGGAACCGAGCAGTATCGCGTCGGACGTCGGGGGAGAGCCATGTGTAAGCTTGATCTCGGCTGCGGCCATTCCTGTCCAACTAGGCATCGTAGTCATCGAGCCTGGCTGGCGCACATCCTCTTGATCCGTAAATGGATCTAGGTGGTGCCCGATTTGCCTCTATGTGACGTCGAGCGTCATGAGGGTCTAGGTAATCAACAGGGTCCTTGCCATGATGGCGTTGTGCCACTTGAGTGCGGAAATCTTCCCGTGCTAGCATGTCCTGCCCTCTAGGGGGTAGGCCAGGTTGGTCTGCCCATCCATGTGTTAGAAGGGCGTCATCTGTCTATTCTTCGTCGAACTCGGGCAACAAAGGCCTGCGCGGTTAAGACTTGGGCGCACTGCGACGCTATTCTTTGATATCTTGCTTGGCCGAGAGTATTTCGATGCACTTGTCATTCAGTGCGTCCTCATTAGCCTACAGTTGCTGCTGCTTCCGCTTCATGTTGCAAGTGGTGGCCACGAGGCACCACCAGAAATGTTCTTGCGCAATGGGGTCCTCGGGGACTATATAGTCCTCGGTGCCGAGGCTCTCGTCCTCCTCGGATTCAGCCATGTAATTGTCATCGGCCCCTTCAAACAGGTCATCGGGGTCCTCCCCGAGAATTCCTCCAGGGCTGGCATGTCTCTCTGGGGAGGCTTGAAAGTCCTCTTCGGGATTCCTGCCGTCGTCGGCTGCTGCCGCACCATTGTCGGTGGTGGCATTGTTCCCATTGTTGTCCCCGGTGGTGCCGCGTCTGCGCCTACGCCGATGTCTTGGAGGGAAGTTGATAGTATTGACCATGTACACATCATAAGTAGATGTTGTGGTCCACTTGTGTAACAGCCTGGATTTTTGGCCCTTTATTTTCCTTTTGGATTTCTTTGATTTTTACTCTGGATTTCTTTTTCTTTGGCTCCGTGGTCTGGAAACCTGGGGAGATCATCCCTGATTTCTCTCCCAAGTGGCTTGTCATACTCAAATCCATCCCAAGATCATGTCATTTCATTTTGGTCCTATCCCAAATTCCTTTTTCTTGGGAATATTCTTTTTTCTATTAAAGGAATAACCCTTTTTGCTCTAGGTTGTGAAGCAACCTATATTTCTGTCTTGCCATTATTTCTCGAATAATTCTAGTAAATCCTTGGGGACATATCATCCTCAGATATGTCAACATCCTTCCATGCCCAGTTCAAAAATAATTCAAGATTATTCTTTTCCTATTCTGTCTAAAATGGCACTTTGGGAAGGAAGTGCTATTTATCCTTGCTTGATTGTTCCCAAACTTTTTGAGCACTCTTTCCTACCCAAATCATGACCCGACACCAAAATTCAAAATCATTTGCCTAGTAAATCTCCCTCAGCTAATTTTCAAAGTTTCTGTTCAAATGTTAGCTTTGTGAAGGAGGTACTATCTAGGCTTATCCAAATAAGTTGAAACTTTTCCATGTCCTCAATATGCTCAAATTACCACTCTCCACAAAATTTGAGCTTCATTCAATCATTCATGTGAGCACAACATCCAATCTTTGATTCTAGTCATATTTTCATATTGTGAAGCAACTATATTTTATATTGCTCCAAAATGGCTGAAAATTTACCAACACATGCTCCTACATATATAACCTCTCTCCGCCAAATTTGGGCTCATTCACTCTAGCCATTTTCCCTCTTTAATTTTTCTAAGATTCTGTCCAAAGAGGACCACTGTGAAGGAAGTACCTTTCTGGTGTGTCCAAATGGTATGATTTTTTTACAGTGTGTTCATGTGCCCAAATGACTAATCTCCACCAAAATTCAGCTGAATCCAATTATCTATGTGAGTGCAACCTCATCATCTTCATTTCTGTCCAGTGTGGTACTTTGTACAACAAGTGCCACCTAGGCTTTACCATTTGAGCTCAAACTTTTCAAAGATGATGTTCTTAGTGGTTGATCAAGCTCAGCCAAAGCTCAACCCCTCTCACCAATTGTGCCTTCCCCAACCAGCAACAAACACGTTGCTGTTGCTTTGTCTTCGAGCTCTCTCTGGTCACCTCATGCGTCCCTAACCTTGTCCCTTTGCCTTTTGTAACTCTTTGGTGAATGACCTATCATGCAGACACGGTCGGACCGACCAGAGCACGTGTCGTCGCCGAGTTCGCACGGTGACCATGCGAATGGCATGCCTGTGCCCGCGCTTTGGCAGTTGGACGCCTCCTCCTCGTCTGTTTCTTTAATCTCTCAACAGCTCGCCATGTCCAGGACCTTCCTCGTGCCGTCGCCATCGCCCTGGACCCCTCTCCCCCTCTTAGGTCACCTCCTACGCGGTGCTCGGGAAGTGTCCAGAGGATAACGCGGTCTGCTCCACGGTCGGCCTCGTACTAGAGCCTTCCCGAGTCTTCCCCAGAGTCTATTTAAGGCGTGGTGAGCTCTTCCGCATCTCATTAGCCTCTTTACCCCCTCCCACTCGCTCGGAGCTCCCCACCTTGCCTTGGCCACCATTGCCGCCATCGGCCTTGCTCGAAAGCGAGCTGCTCCGAGCCTCTCCCCTCCTCCTTTCCCCACCAGAAGCCTTCCCGGACCCCGGCGCACCTCCCCTCCCCTCGTTTTGTCGCCGGAGCCTCCATGGCCGCGCGCCCAAAGTTTGGCCGTCGCCCTACTCTCGGCCACCGCGAGCTGCCGCCGCTCCACCCCTCCCTGGCACGTGCTCTGCGGCTGGTCGGATGGGGCGCACTGCCCCACACTCGCCGGTGCCCCTGCCTCGGCCGGAAGTGGCCGGAGGCAGCGGGCCAGCGCCGGTGCGGCCCTCCCCTGCCCCTCCTCTGTTCTTGTTGGGGCGAGCGACGGGAGGAAGAAGCAGACAGGGCTAGAAGGGCCCGACGTCCCCTTCACCCCACCCGTCAGTCCCTCACGGTGTTGACCAGCCCCGGGCCCATGTGGATTAAGTGAAGGCGCATTTCGTCAAGTGCGTTCCCCCCGGGTAGAACGTATTTTGTTGTTCTTCGGCTGAAAGTACGCTTTCTGAAAGCATATTTCACAGAATACGCCTTCTGTTTTTTCACCCGCCGGCTGATACGTCTCCATCGTATCTACTTTTCCAAACTTTTTTCCCCTTGTTTTGGACTCTAATTTGCATGATTTGAATGAAACTAACCTGGACAGACGCTGTTTTCAGTAGAATTGCCATGGTGTTGTTTTTGTGCAGAAATCAAAGTTCTTGGATTGAGCTGAAAATTTACGGAGAATTTTTGTGGAATAAATAAAAGGGATTTTTATATCTATGCCCCTAGTTCCTTAGCTCTACTCATTCATCCCCACGCTCTTAACTTTTGCGCACTTTTCCCCACTCTCATGTCTGAAACCCTGAGAAATGGTCACAAACGATGGATGCCGTCGGGTCAGTGCTTTGACCGTTAACTCTGACAAGTGGGGCCGCACTGGACTGTGTCGCCCGTTGGACCTGACAATAGGGGCCGTGTTGGACGGTGCCGCTGTTCGCCCGTTGGGCCGTGGTTAGATTGTTGGGCCCTGTGCGCCGCAACGACATGAGCCTGTTATGCATGCACGACATGTCCAGCTAGCCTGCTATGCATGCACGTAGCTAGCCTGCCTGCATGCGCTGATGCCCGCCGCCACGATGCGCTGACCTCCCCTCTTTCTGCACGCGAGCCGCCACGGATGCTGACCGGCCTCTTTCTGCACGCGAGCCGCCACGGACGCAGGGACGGTCGCTGCTGCTGGTTTGTCTCATCTCGCACGCTTGTCTCCTCGATGTAGAGCATCGTTTAAAACTTTTCGATCCACTCGCATCTATTCAACGTGGCAATTATAGTGGCATATCGATCGATGCCGCTCGTTTGAACGTAGCAAATCCAAAGCGCGGCCGGTGCCACTCCCATTCCCTTCCCTTTTCTCTATTTAAACCACCCACGCCTCCACCTATTCTCCACACATCCATTTGCGCCGCCCCCTTCTCTTCTTCACCCAAACCCAGAGCACTCTCAAAGCCAAGCGAGGATGCAGTACAACGACCCCACCTTCCAGCTCCCACCGACCGTGCCGGAGAGGCGGTATCCCGCCGGTGTCGTCGTGGACACGACGCTCCGCGTGTGGGCGTTCTCACGCTGGAGGGGTGGAAAGGAGTTTGCCCAGTTGTTCCTCGGTGCGGGCTTTGCCCACCTCCCGGCGGGCTCGCCGGTGATGTTTCGACTGGAGGAAGTGTGTCCAAACTCCACTACTCCGGCGATAGGGCTCATCGCCAACTTCACCAACAGATTCAATGCATACTACCTCCTCGGCAAGGTGTTTTGGTGTGGGTGCAAGTTCATCGCATTCACCACCTACAACATCTTCATGAACTTCAACAGCATCTTCCCCACCCGCAACGGTATGCACAACCTCCCCTACTACATCGGCGAGGACAGCATGGAGGAGGAGCAGTGAAGAGGAGGCGCAGTGAAGATGGTGGTGAAGGCCCGGTCTCGTGAAGCTTGTCTTGCCCTAGGGTGTTAGGGCTTTTTATCTTTTATATATTTCTATCTTAATTATGTCGTTGGTTGTACCGTGAATTTTTTATCTCTGTCGTGTTATCCCCTAAGAACTATGTTATGCTTGCTACCCTTATTTGATATGTCGTTGGTTATCTGTGTTTTGCTTGCTATTTCTATCTTATTTGACGTGAGATATCGCTAGATGGATATGGTGCCGTAGACGAGCCCTTCTGCTAAATCAATCAATGAAAGGGTATCCCTCAATGAAAACCAGCAAGTTTTGGGGTTAGCCTTGTAAAAATGGTTGGAGGGTAGCCCATTCGTCTTGTTATATTCATGTTGTGTACTTGTGTAGGTCAAGTTTAAATAGCCCATTTAGAGTAGGGTTAAGTTTTCGCACGCGCGGATAATGGACTAGTTGAAGTGTCAAAAAGGAAACTAAAGCTAGAAAAATGAGCCATGTTGATGTTGAAAAGAAGAAGAAGAAAAGCTAATTTTTTTGAATTGTTGGTGGCCCTATTCCGTATATTGTATGAACAAAAACAAGCTAATTTTTGAATAGTTTGTGGCCATTTGGCATGATGAAATTAATGGTGGCCCTTATATTATAGGTTTTATTGGTTCCAAGTTTTGGCACGAGCGGCTAATGGACTAGTTGAGGTGTCAAAAAGGAAATTAAAGCTGGAAATATGAGCCATGTTGATGTTGAAAAGAAGAAAAAGAAGCTAATTTTTTTGAATTGTTGGTGCCCATATATATTGTAGGATACCTATATTGTATGAACAAAAATAAGCTATTTTTTGAATAGTTTGTGGCCATTTGGCAGGATGAAAATAATTTTTGAAGGGTAGCCCATTGTTTACTTGTTGGTGGCTCTTGGTGGCAATATCAATTGTTGTGTAATTTCAAACGATGTAACCTATTCTTGTAATGTAACCAACGTGCAAAAAAACAGAGGAAAAACAGAACCATCGCATGCACTATTTTTCTAGGCCTCTTTAATCTTTGTGGGCCTTCGACAGTCAACGCAATGCGATGGCCCAACCAGAACTTGGTTTCATTTTGGGCCCAATAACTATGTTTTTTTCTCTTGCCCTCGGTGTTGTCTGACGAAACTGAAAGTGTCAAAAACTAACACCTACAGAGATTCAGAGATGGAGATAGAGACATAGTTTAAGCAACACAGAGAGCACATGATCCACAAATTAAGCAACACAGAGAGCACATGATCCACAAACCCTTAAGCAAATCGTAGAGCACATGACATGACACAAATAACATCTCTAACGAGTGATGACCAACAAGTAAGCAAATCCTAGAGCAACTATACAAAATAAAATCCTAAAGCTATCAGATTCGCCTGCTTGTTCAACTGAATCATTTGCCTCAAGTTCTTGTTCATCTTATTTAATTCCCCCTTCAGATCCTCATCCCCAACTGTCGGAGTAGCACTTTCAGAGACCAAATTCCTAGTGGCTGACGGCAGATTGACCTCACGAGTTGCGGCCCCATTGAATTGAAGCAAGCCAACTCCTTGAAGCCTCCGAACATAGTCATCCATCCATTCAAAATGTGTGCATTTCTTCACGATCTGAAATGAAATCATGAACCCTAAATCTCAGATCCAATGAAAAAGAATTAGAAGCAAAGAGAAAAAGAAAGGGTCAAAGAAAAATCATGAGATCTAACCTACCCCTCTGGCTTGCTCTCGCATTTCATGAACTCGCGCCCAAAGTTGCCATTCTTCTCCTCCTTCGAAGTCAAAGTGGCACGGTGCATGGGCAGTCAGGGCATCACTCCATGGGCACTGGACCATACTAGGGCCACGAGGGGCAGGAGGCTGAAGTGGAGCTCGACATATCTAGTCGTCGGAGAAGAAGAAGCAGACGAGTGGCTCCTCTGGTCACCGCAGAAGAAGAAGAAGACAGGGGAGGCAATGGTGGGCGAGCACAACCAACATCTCGCGGATCGCCTCTCGCGGATCGCCAAAGGATCCAACGATGCGGAGCCGTCCTGGTGATCCAACGGCGCGGAGCCTGCACGCACCCTGGCCTCAGAATTCCTTCTAGAAGACCATATCTGAGGGCTGTCGCTTGGCGCTAGGGTATGATCAGACGGCTGATGTTCAAAGCTAGGATTAGGCAAAACCCGCGGGGTTTAGAGGGGTTTTGAGTTGGTCAACGGGGTTATCTAGTGTTTGACTCAGCATAACTAATTTAAAAAAAATCCAAAAAATATGAAACCTTCTCGAGTCGTTGTTTTATAAGACACACTAACGAGGAAAAATACTAAACTTCGTCTACGGTCATTTTCCAAAAAAAAAACCTAGCTGGCACGATCGTGGTTAAATGAGCACCATTAATTTAAAAAAATTGAAAAAATATAAAACCTGCGCACAATGTTGTCTTATGTGACATTTTACCAACAAAAAAAATCATAAACTTGTTCTATGGACATTTTCATGAAAAAACCTTCACACATATGAGCTATCATGTACAACGTTGCAGAGAGTTCAAGGAAAGGAGGTATGTTTTTTGAAAAATAAAATAAAATCAAAAAAATCACCAAAGCTTCATTTCAAAGTGAATAAGAAGGATCTGAACTTAGTTTTCTTTTTTCATATTTTAAACGTGTTTTTAATGGTTTTCTATTAAATCACATTATTTTTGAATCTACACTATATAGATTGAATAGGTGTTAATAAAAAATATTTGGCTCATTTAGAGTAGGTCCAAAAAAATACTTGATTACAAATGAGGCAGTTTACCCTAGCTTCGGAGCACATTTGGAGCACATTTCCCATGACTATAAGTTTTACCACGCAAAAGAGATCGGATTGATCACCTAATGTTTATAATAGTTCAGCAAACATTATAACATCACACCACAGATCGGGGTTCAAGTGTTGGTTCAAATTCAAATTTTGCCTCAAATTTCACATCAAAGTATGAATAGCATTATTAAACCTTACAAGTTTTCACAACCTTGGTGCAAATCCTTAAAGTTCAAAGTTTACAACTTGCATTCAACTTGCATTCCACATCTTTGCCTTGCTCCTTGTGTTCTGAGACGGCTTAACAGCCTTGCTCCTGGTTTCCCTAGGTGGGATATCCACCTTTTTCTTCTTCCTTTTGATCTTCACTTCGGGTGGTGGCTGTCGAGGTGCTGATGGAGAAGTTGCACTGGCCAGTTGACGGGGTTCAAAACCTTCATAAGCCATGGCTTCATATTCTTCAAATCCTTTCTCTCTTGGCCTTTTCTCTCCTTGTCCTCTAATTTTCCTAGAGCTAGGCCAAACACAAAAAGATTATAAGCCATCGATAAAAAGAGAAGAAATGCATAAAAAAGGGAAGGTTGTTGCACACATACCAAGCTGCGGCAGTGCTAATTCAGTTGCTTGATTCTCCTCTGAATTAGCTGCAATCTGCTTTGCTGCTTCATTCTCCTCTGAATTAGCTGCAATCTGCTTTGCTGCTTCATTCTCCTCTGTATTAGCTTCAATCTGCTCTAATGCTGCATTCTCCTCTGTATTAGCTTCAATCTACTCTAATGCTACATTCTCCACTGCATTTGTTGCTGCCCATTGTTCCTCTTCTCCAAATGAAGCAACCACTGGATTGGTACATTTCCTAGCAATGTGCCCTAGGGTTCCATATTTTTTGCACTTACGTTGTCTTTTTACACGACCCTCTTCACCTCTTTTGATCCTGTTCTTCCTTGGTCTTCCTGGTGGTCTAGTCAGTACAGGAGAATGTAGTTTGAACCCTGGATCTACTATGTTCCATTGGTCTTTTCCCAAGAGTGCAGGCACATTGGAAGCATAAGCAGCCTTAAATTTGGCAACAGAAAAATATTCAGAGATGTATTGATCAACTTCACCATCTTCACCACCTACAACAGTCATCAGATGTAGGGCATGTATGCATGGCTTCCCACGGAGCTGCCGTTGCCTACAACTGCATTCCCTAGTTGCTAGGTTAACTGGATATCTCCATTCCCTGTTTTTACTGTCAGTATATGTTACCTTAGCCTCGTGTGTCGCCGCTCGAATGCATTTCATGTTCAGTCCTCTTGCCTTGGCATGCAATGACTTAATAAGAGATGGGAGCATAAGATGGCTAACATATTCTGTTTTTGCAATTCTTTTGCGAAGAGCCATCTTTATCATGATCATCTGCCAAATCTTATCAAATGTTTGCCATATCAGAAGCTCTTTCAATGACTTGATCTTTGCATTGAAACACTCTGCCAGGTTACTGGTCACATAGTCTACTTTGCAGATTTCATTGAATTTGCTTCTTGACCACAACTTTCCATGATGTGCATCTATGTACTCCTTCACCATAGGATTGTGAGCATACAACACTCTCAAATGATGCTCATGCTTCCTCTCACTTCATGTGTATGATGCTGGCCATAAGTTCTCATCATAAACTTTACCTTTGAATTTATTTCTGAAATTCTGCACTAGGTGTCGCATACATTCCCTATGCTCCACTCCAGGGAATACAATTTCCACTGCACTCTCCAAACCCTTGCAAGCATCTGTGTGTATAGCTAAACCTGGGGGTGTACATATAAGGTTGCGCAACTGCTGCAGAAACCAGACCCAACTTTCCTCAGACTCTGCCTCCACCACACCAAATGCAACTAGGAATAGCCAGTTGTGTCCATCAACTGCAGAAGCTGCCACTAGTTGTCCTCTCCACCTTCCATTCAAAGCAATTGCATCAACAGCCAAATAGGGCCTGCAACCATCAAGAAACCCCTGCCAACAAGCCTTGAAACAAACAAAAGCCCTCCTGAAGCACTCCTTCTGAAATGACTTCCCTTTTATTTTGTATGTAACTGTATGCTTGTCAATCTCTACAACACTCCCTGGACTAGCAGCTTCCACTTCAGATTTAAATGTGTAGAGCAACTGAAAGCTCTCATTCCAAGGACCATTAATCCTGTCAAGAGCCATTTCCTTAGCATAGAAAATCCTCATGTAAGGTATATCAATCTTGTACTTCTCAAATAGCTTCCTATGGAGTGCTGTTGGACCAAGTGTTGGTGTTTCTCTCAACCAATCCAAAATTGCATCTACCACCCACCTAGTCTTTGCTAGCTTTGTTTTAGCCTTCCCTCCTCCCCCTCCAGGTGGACAAGTGTGCTGGTGTGGGTTCTTTTTTATCTGAAACAAAATGGGACCCAAACAAAATATTGTTAGAAAACATTACACAATGATCTGAAAATAAAATGAATCAGTATAAACTGAAATACACAAATCTGAATGAACTTGCTCCTCAACATATGTGATGCATGCAACCTGCATCTACACCTATCATATGGGCAATGAACAGTGAACCTTGTTGGCTCACACCTATCAACCACATATGTATTTTCAGTGAGAATGCAATATGTAGTCACTGCGTTATGACAGTCCACCATCTACTGGAATATGGTGCCAATAGCTAGCTGAGGATCTTCCTTGTTCCACTCAATTGTTGGCATGTCCTCACCATCATATTCATCTAAAACTAGGCTGTCGATGTTCTCCTGCCTCTCTTCATCGTTAGTGTCATCAATTCTAGCACGACTGATAGGTTGCTCCTGATATTCATCTTCCATTGCTTGTTTACTGACAGTATCTACAAGATCAGGGAACATATTCTCGTCCTCATCATCATTTCGAGGCACCTCTTCGTCTGGCTCTGCATCTTGCTGTACATCGGATGCAGCAGCGACAGGAGAAGTGGCACAAGAAGCGGCAGCAGACATATTATGACTTTCAGAACCACTAGCTTTGCTTGGTTTTGACCTACAAGGAGTGCCGGGGCGCTCGCTATTATTAGAGACAGAAGATTTCTGAACATCCTTCCCCTTGTCACGTTCATTGCGTGGCTGAAGCACCTCGATAAGGATTTTACCGAAGCGTCTTTCAGCATTCAAAGTAAAGAGCAATCCAAGATGCTCATCGAAGTTAGTGGGAGGAACTTTTGCTCGGTACTACTGAAAAATTTCAGCTCAACAGCATCGGCAGGGCTCCACCCATATGAAGAATTTTGGAGCGCCGCGTGCAAATCTTTGAACGACATACTTGTTTCTACCACCTTTGGATAGAAAAATCCAGTAATCATATGCGGTTTTCTACTGCGTAGCACACTAACTTCCATCCTAACCGCCAGCCAGAAAGCAAGCGCAGGATCAGTCCTATTCGATTCAAAAAAGGAAAAGTTACAGTCAGGCCGGGAACAATTCAGCAAAATTTGATTGATTCACGCGACTAGCTGTCAAATAGGGCCGAATGCATGAATCACAAATATGTTAGAGGGGAAATGTCGCTTACCCAGGTGTAATCCATGAATTATCCGCCGCTGATTCGACCCAATTCTCTCCATGTTCGATGGGCTTGAGAACCTTCTCCCCTGACATCGCTGCTTAATCCTGAGGGGGATGTGGGGGTAGATCTGGCGGAGGGCACGACGGCGGCGGAGGCGAAATGGGGTTAGTGATTGGAGGGCATGACGGCGTCGGAGGGGGCAGAGCGGCGTGGTGCTGTTGTTGCTCGAGGTTCAGACAAGGGGATCCCTCAGACAAGCTCATCTTTTTTTTATTTGCTCAGACAAGCTCATCTGACATGTCTCAATGCGACCCCACTCATCAGAGTTAACGGTCAATGGTTTGACCCGACAGCATCCTCCGTTGTGACCATTTATGAGGGTTTCAGACAAGGGAGTGGGGAAAAGTGAGCAAATGTTAAGAGCGTGGGGATGAATGGGTAGAGCTAAGGAACAAGGGGCACAGATATAAAAATCCCTAAATAAAAAATACTGGCGCAAGAAGTTACCAAAGGGGGGCCACCCAGAGGCCACAAGCCCTGGGGGCGCGCCCACCCCCCAGGGCGCGCCTACCAGGCTTGTGGGCCCCCTGGACCTCCTCCGACCCTAATTCCAACTCTATATATTCCTATTCGGGGAGAAAAAATCAGAGAGAAGGATTCGTCGCGTTTCACGATACAAAGCCGCCGCCACCTCCTGTTCTTCCTCGGGAGGGCAGATGTGGAGTCTGTTTTTGGCTCCGGAGAGGGGAAATCGATGCCATCGTCATCATTAACCTTCCTCCATCACCAATTTCATGATGCTCACCACCGGGAGTGAGTAATTCCTTCGTAGGCTTGCTGGACAGTGATGGGTTGGATGAGATTTATCATGTAATAGAGTTAGTTTTGTTAGGGCTTGATCCCTAGTATCCACTATGTTCTGAGATTGATGTTGCTATGACTTTGTTATGCTTAATGCTTGTCACTAGGGCCCAAGTGTCATGATTTCAGATCTGAACCTATTATGTTTTCATGAATATATATGAGTTCTTGATCCTATCTTGCAAGTTGTAGACACCTATTACGTGTTATGATCCGCATACCCCAAGGTGACAATAATTGGGATTCATTCCGGTGATTACCGTAGTTTGAGGAGTTCATGTATTCACTAAGTGCTAATGCTTTGTTCCGGTTCTCTATTAAAAGGAGGCCTTAATATCCCTTAGTTTCCTTTTGGACCCCGCTGCCATGGGAGGGTAGGACAAAAGATGTCATGCAAGTTCTTTTCCATAAGCACGTATGACTATATACGGAATACATGCCTATATTACATTGATGAATTGGAGCTAGTTCTGTGTCGCCCTAGGTTATAATTCTTGCATGATGAATGCCATCCGACATAATTATCCATCACTGATCCAATGCCTACGAGCTTTTCACATATTGATCTTTGCTAAGTTACTTTTGCCATGCTGCTATTACAATCACTACAAAACTGTTAGTGCTACTGTTACCACTGTTACCGTTACTTCCATACTACTTTGCTACAAAAACTTTGCTGCAGATATTATGTCTTTCAGGTGTGGTTGAATTGACAACTCAACTGCTAATAATCATGAATATTCTTTGGCTCCCCTTGTGTCGAATCAGTAAATTTGGGTTGAATACTCTATCCTCGAAAACTGTTGCGATCCCCTATACTTGTGGGTTATCAAGACCTTTTTCTGGCGCCGTTGCCGGGGAGCATAGCTATATTTGCTGAGTTACTTGGGATTTATATCTGTTGATCACTATGAAGAATTTGAAAGATACCAAAACCAAGATTTTTCCCTCTACTATGAGGGGAGGTAAGGAACTGCCATCACACTCTGCACTTGATTCACCTTCTGTTTTGAGTAAGCTTGTGACACCTACACCTGCTATTAATCCTAATATGTTGCAAGTAATTGATGATGCTACTTCTTCTATGAATGATACTTTTGATGATGCTAGTACTTTGCTTGATAAGATAGCCACTAGGTGAATTTGTTGATGAACAACTTGCTAGGGCTAGAGAGAATGAGATTAATGAAACTGATGATATTATTAAAACTGAAGATTATGATTCTCCTCCTACATATGAATTGCCTGATATACCTGAAGGTTATGTTATGGATGGAGAGGTAGCTAGGGACTTTCTAGCTTGTAAGGATAGAGATGATATTAAGAAATTATTATGCAAGTGGAAAGAAAAATCTTTGAATGCTAGAATGCAATATGATCCTAAGTTTGCTCTTCACCCATCTTTGTTACTGATATGGATTATGAATTCTCTGTTGATCTTGAGTTAATTACTTTGGTTGAATCTGATCCTTTCCATGGTTATGAATCTAAATCTGTTGTGTCACATCTTACTAAACTGAATGATATAGCCACCCTATTTGCTCATGAGGAAAAAATTCACTATTACTATATTCTTAAGTTGTTTCCTTTCTCATTAAAGGGTTATGCTAAGATATGTTTTAATTCTCTTACTCCTGGTTGTGTGCGTAGTCCCCAGGATATGATATATTACTTCTCTGAAAAATATTTTCTTGCTCATAAGAAACAAGCTGCCCTTCGGGAAATATTTAACTTTGTGCAAATTGAAGAAGAGTGTCTCCCACAAGCTTGGGGGAGGCTTCTCCAATTACTTAATGCTTTGCCTGATCATCCTGTCAAGAAAAATGAAATACTTGATATCTTTTATAATGGACTAACCGATGCTTCTAGGGACCACCTAGATAGTTGTGCTGATAGTGTTTTCAGGGAATGAACTGTTGAACAAGCGGAAGCACTATTGAATAATATATTGAGAAATGATAATGATTGGACTCTTCCCGAACCACCTCCTAAGCCAACTCCAAAAAAGAGAGGTATTCTATTTCTCAGTCCTAAAGATATGCAAGAGGCAAAGAAATCTATGAAAGAAAAAGGTATTAAAGCTGAAGATGTTAAGAATTTACCACCTATTAAAGAAATACATGGTCTTAATACTCCGACACAGGTAGTGGAGGTAAATTCTCTCTATAGATTTGATGAAGGTGATATTCCTTATACTAAATCTGCTAGTCAGTGCTTGGATGAATTTGATAACTTTACTGTTAAACAAGAAAACTTCAATGCATATGTTAGTAGACAATTGAAATGAAATGCTTATATGCTTGAACACTTGAGTGACTATATGTTTAGAACTGTTAATGATCTCAAGGTTGTTAGTAAACATGCTTCCATGGTAAAAACTCAAGTAGAACAAGTTCTGAAGGCACAAAATGATTTGCTTAATGAGATGAACAATAAAATGAATGACCATGCTGTTAGAGTTATGACTAGAGGAGGTAGAATGACCCAGGAACCTTTGTATCTTGAAGGCCACCCTAAGAGAATTGAGCAAGATTCTCAAAGAATTAATACTGATGCACCTAGTTCTTCTAAGAAGAAAAAGAAAAGCGATAGGACTTTACATGCTCCTAGTGAGCCTACTATAGAAACACCTGAGAATCCAAATGATATTTCTATTTCTGATACTGATACATAATCTGGTGATGAACATGAACCTAGTAATAATGATAATGTTCATGTTGATGATCAACCTAGTAATGATAATGACGTGGAGATAGAACCTGCTGTTGATCTTGATAACCCACAACCTAAGAATAAAATATACGATAAGAGAGACTTCATTGCTAGGAAACATGGTAAAGAAAGAGAACCATGGGTTCAGAAACCCATGCCCTTTCCTCCTAAACCATCCAAGAAAAAGGATGATGAAGAATTTGAGCGCTTTGTTGAAATGCTTAGACCTGTCTTTTTGCGTATGCATTTGACTAATATTCTGAAAATGTCTCCTTATGCTAAGTATATGAAGGATATTGTTACTAATAAAAGAAAGATAGCGAAAGCTGAAATTTCCACCATGCTTGCTAATTACACATTTAAGGGTGGAATACCTAAGAAACTAGGAGATCCTGGAATACCAACTATACCTTGCTCCATTAAAAGAAACTATGTTAGAACTGCTTTATGTGATCTTGGGGTCGTTGTTAGTGTTATGCTTTTATCTTTGTATCGAAGACTTGATTTGAATAAGTTGACACCAACTAAAATCTCTTTGCAAATGGCCAATAAATCAACTGCCATACCCATCGGTGTTTGTGAGGATGTACCTGTAGTAGTTGCAAATGTTACTATCTTAATGGACTTTGTTATTCTTGATATACCCGAGGACGACAGTATGTCGATCATCCTTGGTAGACCCTTTTTGAATACTGCAGGGGCTGTTATTGATTGCAATAAAGGCAATGTCACTTTTCATGTCAATGGTAATGAGCATACGGTACACTTTCCGAAGAAACAACCTCAAGTGAATAGTATTAACTCTATTGGAGAAATTCCAACAATTGCTATTGGAGGTTTTAAATTCCCTATTCCTACTCTCAAAAAGAAATATGATATTCTTATTGTTGGGGACATGCATATCCCCGTTGAGGTAACCTAGTGTTATTCAAAAATTCTCCGGTTTCATGTCATTCGGAAGAAGTTTGTTAATCAGACTTTATCAACCTTATTAATGGATTCCTTTTGATGGGCATGTGATGGATGAATTTAGGAAACACAACCTTCTGTACCCACCTTTTACTCTCTGTAATTTAGATTTAATAAAGTAGAAATGCTATTATTTTTCTGTTTTCTGAATTATCCGTGCAATAAAAAATGACCAGAAAATAAAAGTTCTCCAAATGCCCTGAAATTTTAGTATGATTTTTTCTATAATATTAGAGAATTTTTGGCACTGAGCACACCTCAGGGGGTGTCCCAGTGGGCCACAAGCCCACATGGCATGCCACCCCCAAGGCGCGCCTACCAGGCTTGTGAGTCCCACAGGGACCCCCTCACTTATTCCAGCCACCCATTCACTTGTTCTTCCTCCAGAAAAATTCATCCCATTGCTCAAACCCGTGTTCTTGCTCATCTTGCTGCCATTTTTGATCTCCTTGCTCGAAGCTCCATTTGCAAAACTGTTTTGGGGGATTGTTGATCGGTATGTGACTCCTCCAATGGTCCAATTAGTTTTTGTTTTAGTGCTTTATATATTGCAAATTTTTACTGCTGTGGTGACCATGTTCTTGAGCTTGCAAGTCAAATTTATATGGTCCAAAGTAGTTTTGTTGCATGATATAGCCTCTAGACACTTGTGGGAGTAGTTGCTATCAATCTTGTTGAGTTTGGTTCACTTTTGTTTTGAGTCACTAAAAATTTCAGAAATTTCCAGAGGAAAGAGAAACCATGAGGAGGTGGTTAAGGGGTTCTTCAAGCCGGAATTCTGAAGGAAATGAAAATGAGGAGAAGAAGAAGCCCAAGTACAACCTTCCTCGTGTGATGGAGGTTCAGCCGTGTTAATGGCCAAGTAACACGTTCTTAAGGGAGGCCGGAATATATGATGATTTTTATTATTTGGCGACGAATGCCGGTCTTACCTCCTTCCTCCAAGATAAGTGTGACCAATACCTCCTACTCACTAATACTTTCGTGCAAAATATTCGCTTTCATTCTAGGAAGGATCCTCCCATGGTAGAATTTCACTTGTACGATGAGTCTAAGGAAATGACATTATATGATTTTTACAATGTTTGCAAAATACCTTATGAGGGTAGCATCACTGAGCCACGTCCTAGAGACATGGAGGATTTTATTTATGAAACTACTGTGGGAGAAGAGAGAGGAGTGTCAGAAGCTAGGGTAGCTAGTTTGCATTTTTCTCGTTTTGTGTTACTACTCAATATTTGCCGGGAGATACTTGATAGGTCGTGGAGAGAGTGGGGGCCTTAGTGCACCCGATCTGGCTATTCTACGCCATGCTTTATATTCTGACAGAACTTTTAGTTTGGGTGCTATTGTTGCTCGATGGTTAAACACAAACCGTTCCAAGGGCACTATTTTTGGTGGTGTGTATGCCTCCCGCCTAGCTAAACATTTTGAGATACCTATTAGGCACGATGAGGAGGATGAGATGTTGTTACCCACTAAATATTTAGACTATGCTAGTATGGTAGCACATGATTTTATTTCTAAAGACGATGATAAGCGGCTCCTCTATAACCTAATATTTAGTCAGGGTACTTGTGAGATTATTACTTTGCCTGCACCTTCTTTGTTTGATATTCGTTCAGGCAAGTACACTATTATGCCCGAGGACATCTACAGATTTTGGGGTCTCTCACAACCCCCAGTACCTGAGCCAGCACCAGTTCCTGACCCATATCAGGAGCCCATTTATCAGTGGGAGCCGTAGGAGCTCGCCAACCAGTGGAACCCTTAGGACCTTCCGCAGTATCAAGGAGAGGGTTACTTCAAGCCGTGGCCCTAGACCAACTTAGGCAAGAGCATAAGCTTGGGGGAGTATGTATTTCTCACCGACACTACATTCATGCATCACACATTCATTCCAGTTGTCGGTGGTCATCCTTTTTCATTGTATTATCCATGCTAGTTTATTTTTCTTTCTTTCTTCATGTTTGTTTGAAAAACTTTGAGAAAAATCCAAAAAATTAGTTCTCCCTTCTTTTTAGTTTTCCTTCTAGTTCTAATTAGTTGTAGTATTAAAAGAAAGGGATTTTTAATTTTATGCCCCCGGTTTCTTAGTTGTGCTCACTTTTCCCCATTCGTTAACTTTTTCCTCACTTTTCCCCATGTCTTGGGTTTTTGCTTTCACATTTTCCTCACTTTTCCCCCAAAAAAATGCTCAAAAAGGACACAAATTTCACGAATGGGGAAAAGTGAGGAATACTAAGAAACCGGGGGCATAGAATTAAAAATCCCTAAAAGAAAACCCAAAAAGATTTCTCGCTCTTCTTTTGCTTGTTGGGAGCTTTCCCGTGTAAATAGTTTTTCTCATTTTTGTTTTCTTTTTCGTTAATTTTCTTTCTTCAGGAAAACAAAAACTCCAAAAATATTTCAGTGTGTTTCTTTGAATTTCTTTTCTTTTCTTTGGGTCGTAAGGAGAAGACCACGATGAAAATGTTGAGTGGCTCTCATATGCATTATTGTTGATCTAACAAAGAGCCCATATTACCTTGTCTTCTCCTTTGAATAAATGTTTGCAGATTCCAGCTTAGTCGAATGCATGTGCACTCTTATTATTATTCACATCATTTGGTCGTGCAAGTGAAAGGCAACAATGACGATATTTGATGAAATGATTGAGATGAGGAAAAGCTGGTATGAACTCGACCTATTTTGTTTTTGTAAATATGATTAGCTCATCGTTCTTGATTCAGCCCATTATGAATGAAACATGTTTGCAATGACAATTGGAGATTATAGTTACTCATGCCATGCTTAATTAGCTAGGAGTGTATAATGGTTTGTCTTGTGTACCAACATGTATTTTAAAATGGTTATGATGTAGTATGATAGGATGGTATCCTCTTCTGAATGATTCAAGTGGCTTGACTTGGCACATGTTCACGCATGTACTTGAATCAGAACCGACATAGCCTCCACGATATTTATGTTCAGGGTGATTTATATCCTACTCATGCTTGCACTCAATGTTGATTAACCTCAATGCATGTTTATGACCGTTGTTGCTCTCTAGTTTGTCGCTTCTCAATCTAGTTGCTAGCCTTCACTTGTACTAAGCGGGAATACTGCTTGTGCATCCACTTCCTTAAACCCAAATTTGTTCCATATGAGTCCACCATACCTACCTATATGCGGTATTTACCTGCCATTCCAAGTAAATTTGCATGTGCCAAACTTTAAACCTTCAAATAATAATTTGTTTTGTATGCCCGAATCGCTCATGTAGTGACTGGGGGCTGTCAGTATCTTCCATGCTAGGTGCGTTATTCTCACAATGAGTGTTTATTCACTTGTCATTCACGAGAGAGTGGCTGGTAATTGGGATGCCCAGTCCTATGATCAAAATCAAAATCAAAATATAATAATGAAAAAAAACTCCCCCAGAACTGTTGATGGTATGGACAACACCCGTGAATTCGGCTAGCCGTGGAGTGTGTTTGATTGTTGTAGGGGGAGTAAAAACCTTACCATTCTGTTTGGGAACCGCCTATAATGTGTATAGCATGGAAGATAGTGAGATCTCTTGGTTGTTATGTTGACAATGAAAGCCTACCGCTCAAAATTATATTCATCTCTGTTTTAAAAGCTTCGAGCTCTGGCACCTCTTCAAATCCCTGCTTCCCTTTGCGAAGGGCCTATCTATTTACTTTTATTGTTGAGCCATCATCCTCTTATTAAAAGCACCAGCTGGAGAGCACTATTGTCATTTATATGCTTTGTTTTTAATTGATGTTGAGTATGACTGTGACTGGATCTCTTTTGCCATGAATTACAATGTCCAGTCAGTCCTTGATCTTCAGGCGTGCTCTGCATTTACGTTTTGTGGTCTCAGAAAGGGCTAGCGAGATACCATTATGTCATATTATATCATGATTGTTTTAAAAAAGTGTTGTCATACGAGATATCATATTATTGCTCGCTAGTTGATTATGCCATTGATACGAGTAAATGTGAGACCTAAATGTTATTGCGAATATGGTTAGTTCATAATCTTTGCAGAAAACCTGAACATCAGTTAGACATATTTGCAAAAACAAGATCAAACAGAGTTTGTAAAAGTTTTTCTTTGTCACTTTCAATTTATCAACTGAATTGCTTGAGGACAAGCAATGGGTTAAGCTTGGGGGAGTTGATACATCTCCATCGTATCTACTTCTTCAAACTCTTTTGCCCTTGTTTTGGACTCTAATTTGCATGATTTGAATGAAACTAACCCGGACTGATGCAGTTTTCAGCAGAATTGCCATGGTGTTGTTTTTGTGTAGAAATCAAAGTTCTCAGATTGACTTGAAAATTTACGGAGTATTTTTGTGGAATAAATAAAAAATAGTGGCGCAAGAAGTTACCAGAGGGGGCCACCCAGAGGCCACAAGCTCTGGGGGCGTGCCCACGCCCCCAAGGCGTGCCTAACAGGCTTGTGGGCCCCTTGGACCTCCTCCGACCCTAATTCCAAATCTATATATATTCCTATTCTGGGATGTGGCGCCCCCGACTCAATCATACACGCAAATGTGTACGATCAAGCACAGGGACTCACGGGAAAATATCACAACACAACTCTAACACAACTTAAACAGAGATCCACAATATTACAGACCAGGGATCCGAAGATCCGAATAAATAAGTCAGTCATACAAATATTATCTGAGTACAGACATAGTTAGACAAGTTTTGCCTTAAGAAGGCTAGCACAAACAGCGACACTAGATCGAAAGGCGTTGGCCTCCTGCCTGGGAGCCTCCGATCCTACTCCTGGTCATCTGGCTCGATCCAGTAGTAAGTACCCTCTGGACCCTCCTGATAGTAGGCTCCGGTGGTGGCATCTGGCTCCTGGACTCCATCGTCTGATGTATCACCAAGGTGGGGTATATGGGGAAAAGAGAAAGTAAAGCAACCGTGAGTACTCATCCGAAGTACTCAGCAAGCAAGGATCTATACTACATATGCAACATTATCAATGGAGAAAGGTTGTATAAGTGGACTGGGCTGCAGAAACGCCAGAATAGAGAGAAGGCCTAGTCCTATTGAAGACTAGCATCTTCAAACATCTTCACAAGGCCATCATCTTGCAGCAGTAGAAGAGAGTAGAACAGCATTTTATTTAGCAAACATGTTGAAGTACAGCTTAAAGATCCTTCCTCGACTCCCAAGCGAGAAAGCGATCCCGAAGCTTCAATTAAGTAACAAGTATCCAGTTTAAGTAGTAGATCGGGATACACAAACTGAGCGTCCTTTACCGTAGGACCGGCTATCGATAGAAGATTCATCCCTGCAGGGGTGCACTACTGTTACCCAACACGCTCGATCAACTCTGGCCGGACACACTTGCTGGGTAATGCCCGTCCTCGGAAGATCAACACGAAACAGCGCTCTACCTAAGCTCGGCAGAGAGGTCAGCACGCCGGACTAACCTATGCACCCAGAGGTCTCGGGCCATCGCCCTGGGCACCTTGCGCGTTGCAAGACTGGCCGGGGTGCAGGCGCGACACTGAACTCATCAGTGAAGTATCCAGCCCAATCCCAACAATCAGCCCGCATGGTGAATCGTGATGTCAGATGAGCTTTCGGGAGAAACGTACTTCGCAGAGGGTCCCATAACCATTATCCCGCGTGGTGGTAGTGCGTATAGGGCACGTCGACCCACTCAGATCACACACCCAAATCCAATAGGCTCAATTAGTATCACACGGAGACAATTAGAGTCTCTGATGCTCCGCCACAATGTCACACTCGAGTGCCCTTCCGGCACACCCGAAATCATAGATCCCCAGCGGGTACCCACCAGGGTGGACCCGCCTGTAACAAGGGTCAAAGTAACCGTGTGGTCTTAACATCAAGGGGGAAACCCAAGGAATCACCCTCGGCGGATTCCACTCGACGAAATCATCAGGGTGAACGTATGAGGTATCACCCTCGAGGTTCACACTGAGGGGTCGCATGACAGAGTCATATCGGAAGTGGAGAAGGAGGAATCACCCTCAATGACCACGATCGAACAGCTACACTGCAGAGTATTCATCGGGAGTGCGTTACGAGGTATCACCCTCGGCACTCGATAGTTACTACGCAGAGTCGTACAACTAAGGGGGTGTGAAGTGAGGTGTCGGTCTCTGGTCGACGATCATGTCGATCGAGTCGTCGATGATCAAGCAGGGGCAACAAAGGTAAGGTGGTGGGGTCACTGATGGTTCATTCCAACCTAAACTAAACAGTTTATCATAGGCAGATAAGGTAGCAATGAACAGGTTACAACAGCAGGCTATGCATCAGAATAGGAGCATACATTAATAGTAGCAAAATCTAATGCAAGCAGGAGAATAGAATGGGCGATATCTGGAATGCTCAAGGGGGGGGGGGGCTTGCCTGGTTGCTCTGGCAAGAGGGGAAGGTCGTCAACGGGCTGCTCGTCGGTAGAGTAGTCGTATCCAGGTGCAGCGTCGTCGGTCTCAGTGTCTATCGAGAGAGAGAAGGAGGGGGAGAGAAACAATAAATTCACGGCAATAATGCAAACAACATGTATGACATGCCTAAATGATATGCCGGGGTGTTCTACTGCCTAACTAAATGATTTAGTTAATTTAGGAATTTATTTGGATTTATTTAATTAAAGTTGGGCACTATTCATTTACTGAAATCGGTCTAAAAGTTCAATGTTCTTATAGCTGCGGGCGTCTGACGGGAATACGGAGCACGTATTCGGGTTCGTATCGGAATTCTGAGCAAGTTTCATGTATAAAGTATTTTCATCGGAGTTACGGATTATTTAATATGATTTTCTAAAGTTTTTATTAATTTCTGGAATTTAATTAATTATTTAAATCAACATTATCCGAAACAGTGCTGCTGATGACATCAGCATGACATCATGCTGATGTCAGCAGGCGTCCTGACAGGGTGGGTCCCACCTGTCATAGACTGTTAGGCTAATTAGGATTAACTAATTAAATTACTGTTTAAATAACACTAACTACTTAATTAGATTAACCTAATGAGGATTAATTAACTAACTAATTTTAATTATTTTTATTTTTATTTTTATTTTCATTATTTTTAATATTTTTTTATTTCCCTAAAACGTTTTTGGGCCGGGCCCGTTGTCAGTGGCCAGGGGGGTTTCGGGCCCAGCGGCAGTGGCACTGGGGCATTGGGCCCCTCCGGTCAGTGGCCCAGGGCCACGGACGCATGCGGGGGCGCGACGCGCGGCGCGGGCGCGTGGGCGCGATGCAGGGGCGCGGCGACGCGGGGGTGGGCGCGCGAGCGGGCGGTGCGGGGCGCGAGCGGTGCGCGGGCGAGCGGTAGCAGCGGCAGGCACGGCGAGCGGGCGATGGGCGCGGTGCGGGGCCAGGCGCGGCGGTCGTTCGGGCGCGGCGAGGAGCGTGGCGTCGGGCGCACGGGCGGTGGTGACGAGCGCCAGCGCGCGAGGGAGAGGGAGGGAGCGAGGAGGGGCGCGGCTCACATCGAGGCGTAGTGGCACTGGGCAAGTGGGGGGGGGGGGGTCGAGGGGACGACGGGGACGAGGCGACGGTGGTCGAGGACGGCGAGGCGGCAGGCGCGTCGAGGGCGCGGGCGCGGTCGGGGGCGAGCGTGCGGGCAGCTCGGCGAGCGCGGGCGCGGCGCGGGCCCGATCCGGTTCTGGATCGGGTGGGGGGGGGAGTGAGCGAGGGGGTGGGGGGTGTCGGTGGGTGCTAGGGTTTGGCCTCCTGGGGAGGCCATATAGAGGGGGGGGGGGCCTGGGCCTTTCCGTGCCAGCTGGGCCTTGGCCCAGTTGGGCCGGGGGGGGGAGGTGTTTCTCTTTTCTTTTTCTGTTTTCTTTTTCTTTATTTCCTTTTCTCAGTTTAGTAAATAGTTAGGCCTCATATTGAATTTTGTAAAACATAGGAACTGCTCCAACAAATACTAGGCATTACCTAACACTACCAAAAACTGGTTTGGAGTCAACTTGAGTTCACACAATTTTTATAATAATTAAAATGCATTATTCCTTGCTGTTTTAATTATGTTAGTGCCACCTAATTATTTTATTATTTGTTGGTTACAATTTTAGACTAGCCTCTGCAATATTTGTTATTTATCGAACATTTCAGTTTCTATGTTGCACAACTTTTATATTTCACTTTCACATAAATCTGAATTTGAGTTAGGAGTTGAAATGCAATATGATGCTAATGACGATTATGCACTGTTAATCATGCTGACATGTCATTATCAAAAGTGATTACTGTTGCTAATCACCGGGGGTGTTACATGGGAGAAAAAAATCAGAGAGAAGGATTCATCGCGTTTCACGATACGGAGCCGCCGCCACCTCCCATTCTTACCCAGGAGGGCAAATCTGGGGTCTGTTTTGGGCTCCGGAGAGGGGAAATCGATGCCATCATCATCATCAACCTTCCTCCATCACCAATTTCATGATGCTCACCGCCGGGAGTGAGTAATTCCTTCGTAGGCTTGCTGGACTGTGATGGGTTGGATGAGATTTATCATGTAATCGAGTTAGTTTTTTTAGGGCTTGATCCCTAGTATCCACTATGTTATGAGATTGATGTTGCTATGACTTTGCCTTGCTTAATGCTTGTCACTAGGGTCCGAGTGTCATGATTTCAGATCTGAACCTATTATGTTTTCATGAATATATATGAGTTCTTGATCCTATCTTGCAAGTTGTAGACACCTATTACGTGTTATGATCCGCATACCCCAAGCTGACAATAATTGGGATTCTTTCCGGTGATTACCATAGTTTGAGGAGTTCATGTATTCACTAAGTGCTAATGCTTTGTTCCGGTTCTCTATTAAAAGGAGGCCTTAATATCCCTTAGTTTCCTTATGGACCCCGCTCCCACGGGAGGGTAGGACAAAAGATGTCATGCAAGTTCTTTTCCATAAGCACGTATGACTATATACAGAATACATGCCTACATTACATTGATGAATTGGAGCTAGTTCTGTGTCGCCCTAGGTTATAACTGTTGCATAATGAGTGCCATCCAACATAATTATCCATCACTGATCCAATGCCTATGAGCTTTTCACATATTGATCTTTGCTAAGTTACGTTTGCCGTGCTGCTGTTACAATCACTACAAAACTGTTACTGCTACTGCTACTTTTACCACTGTTACCGTTACTTCCATACTACTTTGCTACTCAAAACTTTGCTGCAGATATTAAGTCTTTCAGCTGTGGTTGAATTGACAACTCAACTGCTAATACTCGTGAATATTCTTTGGCTCCCCTTGTGTCGAATCAATAAATTTAGGTTGAATACTCTACCCTCAAAAAATTTTGCAATCCCCTATACTTGTGGGTTATCACCAACCGAAAAGGTTAAATTGTGGATGGTCATCCATTAGCATCAGAAACAACCAGTTTTTATTTGTTTTTCTGCTAACGAACGAACATCCGTATCTTTTTAACCGCAACTCCGATTCAGGTGATTCCAAATCCCACATTCTCGTCTTGTCGAACCCGTTTGTTGGTACCATTTTCATTATGTTGTTACATACTGAAAATTACCATTTTTCCCTTGCCCTCTAATCAGCCCTGTAGGGAGAGAAACTTTTCTGATGAATCTTTTTCGAGTTCATCGCACTTCTTCCCGGAGAATCTATTAACCCCAGGCAAGCCACTCCAGCCACTTGCATGATGGACTTGTAATAGTCATGGTTTCCACTTGAATATTTAATGATTGTTTGCTCATTTAATGCTGCTATTATTATTTCGGTTATGCTTGTGGATCCATGTTTTCCATCATGCTATGTTCTTATGCACCCTGCTAGTTATATGATTTCTTGCTAGTATTATTATTCTTGTATGTCATTCTTGTGATTATGTCATGCTAGTGATAGTGATGTGTTCCGATGCATTATTATCCTCTGTTGTGATTTGCATGATCATCGCTATGCCTTGTTCATCTCCATCAAGTAGACTAAATGCTTTATTATTGTTGATGCTAATGCTTCTTATGTTGTATCATTATGCTTCCCATCCATGCTCATGTTGATATCATGTTCATATGCATTTCATCTTGCTATTTTATTATGACTTAGCTCATTATCATTCAAGTTGAATCTGATGTTAATCGAACTTGAAGAACTGTTGGCTGAGTCATGGTGCCACCGAATCGAGCTCACCAGTGCAACCACACTTGCCTGGATGGGGAGGCCCTAATGCGGTCTATTGTCATGCCTCTCGCTGGTTACTCCAACTAAGGAAGGTTATGTGCGCGTGCTAGCCTGGCCCGGTAGGCGGCGATAACCTTGTGTGCCCAAGTTGGATGGATCCATTGGCCCCGTTTGGGACCGTTTTTGTTTTGCCACGACGGTGGCCGGCCACGAAGGTGGCAGATGTCCAGAGTGGGCATCCAGGGCCACCCATGACTTAGCCCAATGGGGAGTTTGTCGGAGTGGCCGGGAGAGTGTCATGTGCTACTTCTTGAGGTTGCGTCGATTTTTCCCTTGAAGACGAAAGGGTGATGCTGCAAAGTAGAGATAAGTATTTCCCTCAGTTAAGAACCAAGGTATCAATCCAGTAGGAGGCACAAGCAAGTCCCCAATAGATGCACCTGCACAAACTAACAATCACTTGCACACAACGCGAAAAAGGGGTTATCAATCCCTTCACGGTTACTAGCCAAAGTGAGATCTGATAGAGATAAATATAAAAGATAAGTAAAAGTGCAAAATAAAGTAAATATAAATAAAGTGCAGAAAGGTATTTTTGTATTTTTGGTTTTATAGATCTGAAAATGTATGATGGTAAATAGACCCGGGAGCCATAGTTTTCACTAGAGGCTTCTCTCTTGAAAGAACACATACGTGGGTGAACAAATTACTATTGAGCAATTGATAGAAAAGCACATAGTTATGACGACATCTAAGGCAATTAGCATGAATATAGGCATCACGTCTGTGACAAGTAGACCGAAACAGTTCTGCATCTACTACTACTACTACTACTACTACTACTACTACTACTACTACTACTACTACTACTACTACTACTACTACTACTACTACTACTACTACTACTACTACTACTACTACTACTACTACTACTACTACTACTACTACTACTACTACTACTACTACTCCACACATCGACCGCTATCCAGCATGCATCTAGTGTATTAAGTTAACAAGAACATAGTAACGCCTTAAGCAAGATGACATGATGTAGAGGGATAAACTCAAGGAATATGATATAAACCCCATCTTTTTATCCTTATTGGCAACAATACAATACGTGCCTCACTACCCCTTCTGTCATTGGGTGAGGAAACCGCAGGATTGAACCCATCACAAAGCACCTCTCCCATTGCAAGATAGATCAATCTAGTTGGCCAAACCAAATCAATAGATCGGAGAGAAATACAATGCTATCTTAATCATGCATAAAAGAGTTCAGAGAAGACTCAAATAATCTTCATAGATAATCTGATCATAAATCCACAATTCATCAGATCTCAACAAACGCACCGCAAAAGAAGATTACATCGAATAGAACTCCAAAAACATCCAGGAGAACATTATATTGAAGATCAAAAGAGAGAGAAGAAGCCATCTAGCTACTAGCGATGGACCTGTAGGTCTGTGGTAAACTACTCACACATCATCGGAAGGGCAGCAAGGTTGATGTAGAAGCCCTCCGTGATCGAATCCCCCTCCGGCGGAGTGCCGGAAAAGGCCCCAAGATGGGATCTCACGAGAACAGAAGCTTTCGGTGGTGGAAAAGTATTTGTGGTGTGCCTTCTGACGTAAGCGGAATATTTGGGTATTTGTGGAGCAAGGATTGGGTATTTGCTAGTAGACGGCAAAGAGCCTAGTTAACGGACGTTAGGTTGGCCACTTTCTTTGCCGTTCGCTAGCGGACGGCAAAGAAAGTGGCCGTTAGGTGGTTCTTGCTAGTGGGCCTCCCTCCCTCTTTGCCGTCTGCTAGCGGACGCAAAGCTTCTATGCCGTCCGCTAGCTGACGGCAAAGAGCTGGCTGACGGTAAACATGATCTTTGCCGTCAGCTTTCCTTTAGCTGATGGCAAAGAGCTTCGTTGCTGTCAGCTAGCTGACGGCAAAGAGCTGGCTGACGGCAAAGATCCTGATTCCAGTAGTGATGGTGCTACTTTGAAGCACAAGTGTGGAAAAGGATAGTAACATTGTCCCTTCTCTCTTTTTCTATTTTTTTATTTTGGCTCTTTGGCCTCTTTTTTTATTTGGGCTCTTTGGCCTCTTTTTTTATTTTTAAGTTTGGAGCCTTATCTCTACTTGTGGGAGAATCATAGCCTCCACCATCCTTTCCTCACATGGGACAATGCTCTAATAACGATGATCATCACACTTTTATTTACTTACAACTCAAGAATTACAACTCGATACTAGAACAAATATGACTCTATATGAATGCCTCATGCATATGAGAACAATATGACAATGATAGTGTGTGTCATAATAAAATGGAATGGTGGAAGTTGCATGGCAATATATCTCGGAATGGCTATGGAAATGCCATAATAGGTAGGTATGGTGGCTGTTTTGAGGAAGCTATAAGGTGGGTTTAGTGCACCGGCGAAAGTTGCACGGTACTAGAGAGGCTAGCAATGGTGGAAGGGTGAGAGTACGTATAATCCATGGACTCAACATTAGTCATAAAGAACTCACATACTTATTGCAAAAGTTTATTAGCCATCAAAGCAAAGTACTAATACGCATGCTCCTAGGGGGATAGATTGGTAGGAAAAGACCATCGCTCGTCCCCGACCGCCACTCATAAGGAAGACAATAAAAAATATATCATGCTCTAACTTCATCACATGACGGTTCACCATACGTGCATGTTTCGGGAATCACAAACCTTAACAAAAATATTCTTACTAATCCACAATTACTCACTAGCATGACTCTAATAT
The DNA here is from genome assembly GCA_011799875.1 of Thinopyrum elongatum. Classification (NCBI taxonomy): domain Eukaryota; kingdom Viridiplantae; phylum Streptophyta; class Magnoliopsida; order Poales; family Poaceae; genus Thinopyrum; species Thinopyrum elongatum. The sequence goes on from CM022303.1 coordinate 516,449,909, forward strand.
CACCATCTTTATATCTCAAAACAAATGCAAGGAATCAAACTTCTCATATATTCAATGATCTTCATGAAAGTTTTTATTAATTATATCCCTCTTGAATACCCATCATATTAGGACTAAATTCATAACCCAAGAAAATTACCATACTATTTTTAAGACTCTTAAAATAATATAAGTGAAGAATGAGAGTTCATCAATTTCTACAAAATAAAACGACCGCCGTGCTCTAAAAAGATATAAGTGAAGTACTAGAGCAACTGCCTAGCTCAAAAGATATAAGTGAAGCACATAGAGTATTCTAATAAATTCACGATTAATGTGTGTCCCTCTCAGAAGGTGTGTACAGCAAGGCTGATTGTGGCAAAATAAAAAGCAAAGATTCATATAATACAGGACGCTCCAAGCAAAACACATATCATGTGGTGAATAAAAATATAGCCTCAAGTAATTTTACCGATGGGTTGAAGACGAAAGAGGGGATGCCATCCGGGGCATCCCCAAGCTTAGATGCTTGGTTATCCTTGAATATTTCCTTGGGGTGCCTTGGTCATCCCAAAGCTTAGGCTCTTGCCTCTCCTTATTCCATAGTCCATCAAAACTTTACCCAAAACTCGAAAACTTCACAACACAAAACTCATCACAAAACTCGTAAGCTCTGTTAGTATAATAAAACAAATCACCACTTTTAGATACTGTTGTGAAATCATTCTAAATTTATAATGGTGTTATATCTACTGTATTACAACTTCTCCATGGTTCATACCCCCTGATACTACCCATAGATTCATCAAAATAAGCAAACAACACATAAAAAACAGAATCTGTCAAAAACAGAACAGTGTGTGAAGATCGGAATTGTTCTCATACTTATGTAACTTCCAGAATTCTGAAAAATTAGTACAACATAGGAAATTTGTATATAAATCTTTTGTAAAAAAATTAGAATCAGAACACTCTCCTGTGAATATTAACAGTCCTGCTACTGGACACAAAAGTTTCTGTTTTTCAGCAAAATCAAATCAACTATCACCATAGATCATCCCAAAGGTCTTTCTTGGCTCAAACACTAATTAGAACACTTGAACACAATTACTAAAGAAGTAATATTATGTATTTATTGAAAAACATTAGCAAAATCAAAAAACACAAAATAAAATTGGGTTGTCTCCCAACAAGCGCTATTGTTTAATGCCCCTAGCTATGCATAATGCTAAAGATCTAGGTATTGTCATCTTTGGTATTCAACTCCTAAATTGCACATCCATACTTTCTAGGGATTTCATTAGGTTTGTCGATGATCACACTCCTAGGTAGGAAATCAAGAAATTCGTTCATAGGAATTGGTTCTTCAATAATATTGATAAAGCTAGGGCAAATACTTATCATCTTAAGATCTTCGTTTCCTTTACTAGATGATTCCCCCTTTTTCTAGGAACATAAATAAACTTGGTAGTCTTAGTAGGAGGAAACTTTGGAGTAGTCTTGACAGTGGCAAAAGCGGAACCCAAATTGGTAATAATATCTTCTAACTTCTCAATCCTAGTGGAACCTTGTTCTACCCTCTCATCAATGATAGGTTCCTTCTCTTTTAGGGTTTTTAAAGTGATTCCTACCTTTGATCCAAGTTGAGTAATAAGGTTATGAATATTTTTATCCAAATTTTCAATATGTTCTATGGTGGAAATCTTATTCTCAATAATATCAAGCCTTTGCATAACATGTTCCAAAGTTAAAGCTGTTTCATTAATCATAAGTGGTGGTGATCCCACCAAATTTATCATAGCATTCTTGGCATCCATAGTGTGACTACCCAAGAAATTACCTCCAGTAATCGTATCTAACACGTAGCTATACCATGTAGTAACACCCACATAAAATTTTCGAAGAAGCATCATAGTGGATTGCTTATGAGTAGATCTATTTTGAGCATTGCAAATTCTATAACAAGCATCCTTCAAATTGCCCCCCCTTGTTTCAAATTAAGAACCTCACTTTCCGGGGTAGTAACCACAATAGAGGAACTAGCCATGATAGCAAAGCAATCTAGCACACAAGCAAACAAAAATGCAAACAAAAAGATGAACAAAAGAAAGGCGAATAAAAAGGCAAATATTTTTGTGTTTTTCTGAAAATGTTTTAGAAGTGGGGGAGATGAAAACGAGAGGCAAATGGCAAATAATGTAAGTGCAAGAGTTGAGAGTTTATGATAGGTACTTGGTAGGCCTGATGTAGAACCTCCCCGGCAACGGTGCCAGAAATTCTTCCTGCTACTTCTTGGGCTTGCGTTGATTTTTCCCTTGAAGAGGAAAGGGTGATGCAGCAAAGTAGAGATACGTATTTCCCTAAGTTAAGAACCAAGGTATAAATACAGTAGGAGGCACAAGCAAGTCCCCAATAGATTCACCTGCACAAACTAATAAACACTTGCATACAATGCGAAAAAAGAGTTGTCAATCCCTTCACGGTCACTAGCAAAAGTGAGATCTGATAGAGATAGATATAAAAGATAAGTAAAAGAGCAAAATAAAGTAAATATAAATAAAGTGCAGCAAGGTATTTTTGTATTTTTGGTTTTATAGATCTAAAAATATATGATGGTAAATAGACCTGGGGGCCATAGTTTTCACTAGAGGCTTCTCTCTTGAAAGAACGCATACGGTGGGTGAACAAATTACTGTTGAGCAATTGATAGAAAAGCGCATAGTTATAACGACATCTAAGGCAATGATCATGAATATAGGCATCACGTCCGTGACAAGTAGACTGAAGTGATTCTGCATCTACTACTATTACTCCACACATCTACTGCTATCCAGCATGCATCTAGTGCATTAAGTTAACAAGAACGAAGTAATGCCTTAAGCAAGATGACATGATGTAGAGGGATAAACTCAAGCAATATGATATAAACCCCATCTTTTTATCCTTAATGGCAACAATACAATACGTGCCTCACTACCCCTTCTGTCATTGGGTGAGGACACCGCAGAATTGAACCCATCACAAAGCACCTCTCCCATTGCAAGATAGATCAATCTAGTTGGACAAACCAAATCAATAGATCGGAGAGAAATACAAAGCTATCTTAATCATGCATAAAAGAGTTTAGAGAAGACTCAAATAATATTCATAGATAATCTGATCATAAATCCACAATTTATCGGATCTCAACAAACGCACCGCAAAATAAGATTACATCGAATAGAACTCCAAGAACATCCAGAAGAACATTATATTGAAGATCAAAAGAGAGAGAAGAAGCCATCTAGCTACTAGTGATGGACCTGTAGGTCTGTGGTAAACTACTCACACATAATCGGAAGGGCATCAACATTGATGTAGAAGCTCTCCGTGATCGAATCGCCCTCCAGCGTAGTGCCAGAAAAGGCCCCAAGATGGGATCTCACGAGAACAGAAGCTTGCAGCGGCGAAAAAGTATTTGTGGTGTGCCTTCTAACGTAAGGGGAATATTTGGGTATTTATGGAGCAAGGATTAGGGTTAGGAGGTCTACGAGGGGCCCACAAGCCTGGGGGGCGCCCCCCAGGGCGCGCCCCTAGGGCTTGTGGCCGCCTCGTAGGTCTTCTGTCCTTCTCCCAAAGCTTCCTAGGTTTCTTCTGGTCCAAGAAAAATCACTGTAAAGTTTTATCCTGTTTGGTATTGATTTCTGTGACAAAAACAAGGAAAAAATAGCAACTAGCACTGGGCACTAGGTTAATAGGTTAGTCCCCAAAAATGATATAAAATAGCATATTAATGCATATAAAACATCCAGGATGGATAATATAATAGCATGGAACAATAAAAAATTATAGATACGTTGGAAACGTATCATCATGCAATTGATTGGTTTTGTCGGAATGTCGTTGGTCCACCCGAATGGGAGCACGAGGCCGTTAATTCCGTGGTGTGGGTACAATGTACTGATACGTCTCCAACGTATCTATAATTTTTGATTGTTCCATGCTGTTACATTATCATTCCTGGATGTTTTACAATCATTTTATAGCAACTTTATATCATTTTTTGGGACTAACCTATTGACATAGTGCCTAGTGCCAGTTGCTGTTTTTTTGCTTGTTTTTTACTTCACAGAATATCAGTACCAAACGGAGTCCAAACACAGTGAAACTTTTTGGAGATTTTTTTTGGACCAGAAGACACTGGATGGGCCAAAGAAGTACCAGAGGGGAGGCCCGAGGTGGGAACAACCCACCAGGGCGTGCCCAGGGGGTTGTGCCCCCCTCGGTGGCCCCCGCACCGCCTCTTCACTCTATAAATACCAAAATATTCCAGAAACCCTAGGGGAGTCGACGAAACACAATTCCAGCCACCGCAAGTTCCAGAACCACGAGATCCAATCTAGACACCATCACGGAGGGGTTCATCATCCTCATTGGTGCCTCTCCGATGATGCTTGAGTAGTTCATCATAGACCTACGGGTCGGTAGGCAGTAGCTAGATGACTTCTTCTCTCTTTTTGATTCTCAATACAATGGTCTCTTGAAGATCTATTTGATGTAACTCTTTTTGCGGTGTGTTCGTTGGGATCCGATGAACTTTGAGTTTATGATCAGATCTATATCCATGAAAGTTATTTGAGTTTTCTTTGAGCTCTTGTATGCATGATTACTTATAGCCTCGTATTTCTTCTTCGAATCTTTGGTTTATTTAGGCCAACTAGATCGATTTTTCTTGCCGTGGGAAGAGGTGCTTTGTGATGGGTTCGATTGTCCGGTGTTCTTTCCCAGTGACAGAAGGGGCAGCAAGACACGCATGTATTGTTGCTATTAAGGATAACAAGACGGGGGCTATTCCTACATGAATAGATCTCGTCTACATTAGGTCATCGTTCTTTTTGCATTACTCCATTTCTCCATGAACTTAATACACTAGATACATGCTGGATAGCGGTCGATGTGTGGAGTAATAGTAGTAGATGCAGGCAGGAGTCGGTCTACTAATCTTGGACATGATGCCTATATAATGATCATTGCCTAGATATCGTCGTAATTATTTGATTTTTTATCAATTGTCCAACAGTAATTTGTTTACCCACCATGTGCTATTTTCTTGAGCGAAGCCACTAGTGAAATCTATGCCCCCCCCGAGTCTATTCTTTATCATATTTGCTTTGAGATCTATTTTTATTCGCTTTTATTTTCAGATCTATCATTCCAAAAACCCAAAAATACCTTGCTGCACTTTTTTATTACTTATTTTATTTCGCGTTTTATCAAGATCTATTTATCCAATCTATCACAGTTTTTATCCCGTCAACTTGACAATTTCTGGCACCGTTACCCAAAGAGGGATTGGCAACCCCTCATAAGCATCGGGTTGCAAGTATTTGTTCTTTGTGTGCAGGTACCGTTTACATAGTGTTGCTTGGTTCTCCTACTGGATTGATACCTTGGTTTCATAACTGAGGGAAATACCTACCGTAGCTGTGTTGCATCATCCCTTCCTCTTTGGGGAAATACCGACGTAGTTCAAGCGACATCAGGTACTAACCTCTGCAGAGTGTGTAATCTATCGATAGCCGCTTCCTCGGTCATGGACACAGTTCGTAGTAGGTCACACTGTGGGTCAACAGTATTAATACTAATCTTGCTAATAAACAACCCCTGGTTCGATAAAGAGAGAAGTTGGTTGATCTTTAAGTGATCGAGTGAGGATCACTATGTTTGGTTGGCATGAGTTCATGTGATGATCACGGGTAAAGATCAAGCTCCTTGTGGTTACGTGATGATCACTACAGTATTGATAATACCAAGCTTGGTTGGTCCCGAGGTGATCGTATGATGACTACAATGGTAAGTTGATACCGTTGGTGGTTCTGAATTAACCTCCGACGTGGGTAAGTTGGTACATGTGCATCGCCATTGCATACTAGAGATAATATCATCATGCCCATGTCTTGGTTAATATGTTCATGCCATGCTCATCTCATATTGTTCTAATGTTATCATGCTCATCAATTGTTTAACCTGTAAATGCCATGCTGTTGTTTGTCTTGATTGCTTTGGTCGGTGTGAGCTTGCGAGTACATTCAAAGTACTCACTTGGCGTGGAATGCCAGATTGCAGGTAACGCCGTGGTTGATTGCATGTCGAGGATTCCGCGTGCGCGCGCTAGGATGCATTCCAGCCAGAGTCCCTACGGAGTGGAGTTCACCACCGTCGTCGTTGTTCCGCTTCCGAGAGTTATTCCGCTGCTACGAGATGTTCCGCTGCTAGCATAGAGCTACCTTAGCAGGCATAGTGTTGCCGTGCCGATGTAACCCTTGTATTCCCTTTGATTATAATAAAGAGCTGATTTGTTCTATGCCAAGCAGTGTCATATTCCAGAAGACTTGGTCTCTGGGATGGAATACGGGGCGTTCCAGTTTTCTCTGAGCCGGGGTGGCACATGGCTTGGTATCAGAGCAGGTCTGGCTGTGGGGCGCCCTAGATCGCAAGAACATTAGAAACCGGTAGTATAGAACCCAGTCTGTTTGTTGCATTTGTTTGTTGCATAGCTTGTATATAGGGTTAGATTCCTTTTCGTAACCGTTAATTCAGTGAGTATAGATGGCAGCCGTCCCCATTGAGTTCTATGTTGGTCCCATTGATTTCAACGCCGCTCCTACACCCCTCAGCTTCACCTCCCTACTCTGCGACCTATGGTGTAGCCTCTACCCTAATGGAGAAATGCCAAGATATCAAGTCTTCTAGGTGCCGATTGGAGGATGAATCACGGAATATGTCGCCCATGTTTTTCTGACAACCATGATTCTTATAGAGAGACACACCTACAATTTCTATGGTGGTTATGGTGCCACTCCAGATCATGCCATTCAGCTCGCAGCCATGGCAGGAGTTACGTGTCTTCGTCATCAAGAGCATATGATGCAAGAGAACCGTGCTTACCATTACTACCCTACCATCATCGTGAATCCTAAGCGAGCCAGGTTTCCTTCTGCTCGTCCTCACGATGATGCAACTATCTTTTCCATGTCCCGTTACATGGCAGCCGACTATATCCTTATTTCTGAGCTTGTCCGAGATACGACCAGGGCCAGGAGGTTGCTTGGTGCCACACTGAGTCCATCCTCGTTGGCTTCTTCATCGTCTCCTCCACCTATTTTCACCAGAGCTTGTGTGTCAGCTGCTCCGCCCACCTCTCCACCAGTTTCTTCATCAGCCACCTAGTTGCCATCCGAGCTTAATGTTTAAGTATTTGTGTAGTGCATTGCATCAGTGTAGTGTCATGCATGTGTGTGCCTGTGTGGAGTAGTTGTGTAGCCTGTATGCTATGTGTTTGATTGCAATCCAATTGTTTCTTGTGCTTCTTTATTTGGTTCTTGGGTGTTACCTTATTTCCCCTTATGAAAGTTTCTCCTCGAACTACCACCAGAAATTGAAGCGAAGATCAAGTATTTGGAAGCTCAGCTAAACATTATGAAATTCTCAGCCGACTATATGGTATTGGAGATGTCTGATCTGAATACAAATGTCGTCATGGATTGATTACTTATATCAAGACAACATCAGTGGGGCAATTTTCATAGCAGCGGTGATTAAACTAGCCAGAAGACAAATTGTGTACAAGACCGATAGTGTGTTCTCAGTCAAAACAGGATCCTTGACATCGTACTTTCAGTTATGATATCACAGAAAGGAACTTCAGAAACAAAGTCTTTCACCGCAAGCTACCAGAGAAGCTTATGATACAAGAATCATAAATTTTTTGCGATACGATATGTGGGTGACTTCTCACGTAAGGTGTCCCATCTTCTTCGGTAAGCTACTCTGGCAAAAGCTTCGAGTGCAAGCTATCCAGCCTTCCTCAGCAAGATACTTTCGATGGCTTCCAACACAAGTCAAGCAATCTTCCTCGGTATGGTACAATCAACAGTGGACAACATTGGTACAGGATATTTGTCGGCGTTCTGGGAACCAGGGTACCCTGAATTGCCTGCCTGTGGCCCACGGCGTGGCTCCTTCAACGGCCTGGTACGGGCCATCTGCAAGGCTACCAAGACAAAACCCTCGCTAGGGCCCCCTGGCGTCGCGAGGCGGACGACACCAAGACCTCCAGAGGAGCGGCCTCCCCAGGCTGCCTCCCAAGGAGCGGAGATTTCTATGCAGGTACCTAGCCTCCCGAGGCTGTGATGATGTGAGCCATGACGACCAAGGCCAGACGGGCGCCAGCGGGCGTAGAGGAGATAGTTTCCCTTTCGGTGCTAAGGGAGCGAGGACAGACGTGGGTTCCCAAGGAGCCCTCCAAAGGTTTTCATTCCGGTACAACGAGACCAAGACCACGAGCTCGGCAGGACGGATGTCATCGCCGAGCCCACTGCTGCGTCACGACCAGAAGCTTTGCAGGAGAAGACCACCTTTTGTCAGGATAGGGTGTACCTCTTGTCCCCTTTCAAATTGGCCGCTGTGGTATCCCTTTCCGCCTAAGTTTCCAGGGAAAAGGACCGAGGCCACTATAAATATAGGTTAGCCACCACCATAGAAGGGGTCGACTCATTCTCACCCCCGAGCCCTCGCGAGGCAGCTCATCCACTGTACTAGTTCATCCTCTACCTCCTCGTGTGGCCAATCCACCAAAAAGCAGGAGTAGGGTTTTGCACCGCAAGGTGGCCCGAACCTGGGTAAACTGCCGTGTTCATCTTCTTCCCCGCTCATGCGAATCCGGCTAGGCTAGGCCGTAGGGCGACGAGCTCGAGGCTTGAGAGGTTGAGATCTTCGCACATGCCCCAGAGTTCGAACCTTCTTGGGTCTGTGGAGCCCTGAATCTGACATTTGGCTCACCAGGTACGGGCGTGTCGAAGTCCTTCTTCCACCTTCGCTTCGCCTCCTTTCCGTTGCTCCCATGGCCGACGCACGTCGTGTCCGTGCCGAGCGCCCGGCCGCTCGCGTCGCCCAGACGGCACCCGTGGGCAGCAGCGCTCCTTGCCGCTCTGCCACCCCCTTGGCTAACACTACCACTGACCCCGCTGCTCGCGAGCAGCAGGATTCGTCGTTGACACCCTCCGTGTGGCGTGACGGCCGTACCGCCACTCCGTCGCCTACTCCAGCCACGACATCGTCCTCCCACGCTAGCCGCGGGCTGGCAAACACGCAGGCTGCACTGCTCATGGCACACGAGCTCCTGTGTTATCGCCCCGCCAACGACTGGCTTGGCTGCATCGCCGAGCTCCTCAAAGCCGCCGGCTAGGCCCTTGCACCATCCCGATCACTCCCTCCCCCGCCATCTCAGGTGGGTGATGTGGCTCACAGCGCACCCCCTCGTCCTCCACTGTGCGGCGCCGACCCCGAGCCCAGGTGCGATGCGCCCCGGCGCGACCCGCCACGCGGAGCGTCGACGTTCGATGAAGTAAGCTACCAGGTGGTCCAGCGGCCGCAAGCCGATGTGCGTGCGCTCCCAGCACCGCAGCGCCAGCACCAAGACCACGGGCCGCGCGAGGCTGCTGTGCACGGACGTCAAGGCCGGGCTCCCCTCGTGCACGCGGCGCCCGTGAGTGCGGCGGGCTGCCTTGCCTTCTCCCTGGAACTGCGCCATGTCGTCTGGCCCGGTAAGTTAAAGCCAGATCTGCCTCCACGCAACGATGGCACCCCTGACCCCGTGGAATTCCTCTAGCTCTACGCGCTGAGCATTGAAGCGGCAAATGGTGACGAGAAGGTCATGGCAAACTGGTTCCCCATGGCCCTCAAGGATGGTGTGCGCTCTTGGCTCTTGAACCTCCCGGAGGGGTCAATCTCCACCTGGGAGGAGCTCCGCGAGTGCTTCATTGCCAACTTCGAGGGTACCCGAGACCACACTCCTGCAGTGGGTGACCTGTGGCGCGTGAAGCAGCAGCCAGGCGAAACCTTGCACAAGTATATACAGCGCTTCACGAATGTTCGCCTCAAGATCTCGAAGGCGTCGGACGAGGCCATCATCTCAGCGTTCTATGATGGCGTCCGGGATGTCAAGATGAAGGAGGAGCTCGCCATTCACGAGGACCTGTGCTCGGCTCTGGAGATGTTCAACATGGCGACCAAGTGCGCAAGGGCCGAGGAAGGCCGCCTCTCCCTCCTGAAGCTTCCGGAGGCCGATCCCGAAGACAAGAAGGCCAAGGCTAAGGAGGCAAAGCGCAAGGGCCCTGCTGTGCTTGCGGATGAACCTGAGATGAAGCGTGGTTGTGACCACAATGAACCTTCCCAGGGCAACCGCCCGTTCTGCATCTTCCACAACGTCCACAGCCACAACACCAACGACTGCCAGGAGCTCAGGGCCCTCCGCGAGGGGTGCCTTGGCCATCGCCCCGAGCGGGCTGACTGTGGCTACGGCCATAGAGGAGGCTGTGACGGAGCCCGCTGGGACAACCGCGACCCTCGCCAGGACTGGCACGACCAGCCTCGTGAGGACCACTGGCGTGATGAGCCTCGCGACGGGCCCTGGCGTGACCAGCCTCGTGAGTTCCGTCCTCAGGGCAATGCCAGCCTCCCTCTGCTGCCACCGCCGCCAAGGAGAAATGATGACAACCGGCAAGATGATGGGGCTGGGGGCTTCCAGGAGCCTCGCGCTATCGCCTGCATCCTGGGTGGTGCTCGGGCCCCAACCTCACATCACATCTTTAAGCAGTTCGCTCATGAGGTGAACGCGGCCCTCCCCAAGCTTGAGGTGACGCGTCCCCTTAGGTGGTTGAAGTAGACCATCACTTTCGACTCCATGGACCAGCTCAAGAGCTCGGCCGCCGCTGGCGCCCTTCCCATGCTCTGCACGCCCACCATTAGCAACATCCTCATCACCAAGACCCTCATCGACGGTGCCGCGGGGCTCAATGTCCTCTCTGTCGAGACATTCGAGACACTCCAAGTGCCTTATGATCAGCTTCTGCCAACCTAGCCTTTCTCAGGGGTGACCGATGGCTCCACCGTCCCCCTGGGGCAGATACGCCTCCCAGTCACCTTCGGCAAGCGTGAGAACTACCACACCGAGCTCATTGACATTGACGTCGCCCACATCAGCCTCCTGTACAACACCATCCTTGGGTATCCGGCCCTCGCCAAGTTCATGGCAGCAACTCACCATGGATACAACGTCCTCAAGATGCCACGGAGCGGCGGCATCATCATGGTCGCCTGCGATGAGAGGGATGCGGTGTACTCCCTCGAGCGCGCCTACCAAGCCGCAGTGGCTGACAACCCAGACGACGAGGGCGCCATCCCATCTTCGGAAACCACCCCCAAGAAGAAGAGGCAGCTCCTTCCCAAGGGCCGTCAGGAGCCCGGAGCGCCCACTGGCGATTCCTCGGGCCCCGCGCCCACTGCTGGGGCGTCTTTTCCTCTCGTATAGGAAGGCGCGCTCGGCGCCCCCTCGGGATGGGCTCGGGGGCTTTCGTCTGGAGGGCCTCTGACCTGAGCGGTGCGACGAGGGAGGTATTTGAGCACCACTTGGAGGCGTGCTTCAATGCGCGCCCCCGCGAGCAAGGCGCACGGCGTGAGGCGCCAGGTGCGTGAGAGTTCATCACCAAGGAGATCCAGGAGATCAGGAGGTGTGAGCCATGCGTGGCGAGCGTCGCCCCGCACCACCCGGTGCAGCCGCGCCCCCAACATGGGTGGCGAGCTGTGCGTCTGCGTCAACATCCCAGGCCTCAACAGGGCCGCGTCGCAGGACCTCTTCTGGCTGTCCCGTGTCGGCCGGAGTGGGGGCTACCCCTGCAGCCACGTCCGCATGCCGTTTGGCCTGCTGAATGTGGCCGCCTCGTACCAGCGCTTCATGCAGAGTGCAATGGCGGATCATGAGGCTAGACGCCAGGCGGTCATGTGAGAGGAGGTCCCGGACCCTCGCGAGCCTCCCGGGCCTCGCGAGCTTCCCAGGCCTCCGGCGCCGCACGACTCATGAGGAGCGATCTCCATGGCACGTACCTTCAGCTGCCTCGACTCTTCTACAACGATGGTGCAAGGTGACCTTTTTGGTTTGCGCAGTTGAGGGCGCCCCTCGGGCCGCATTGTCCTCGATCTGTCAGGGACCGCTTCCCCCGGTTATATTATCTCAATTCATGTACCCTAAATCGGTTATGTTTTCGCGACCTACCTTGGCTGTTAACCTTGCGTCTGGATATGCATTGCCTCCGGAGTCACCTCTGCGAGCCCCGCGCGTTGGCAGCTCTCCCCTTGAACGTCCCGTGCGAGGGGGCTACCGGCACGGCGCCTGTGCTCGGGTCCGTCCCTGCAGCGCTGATAAATCTAAGAGACTGAGCTCTGGCTCACAGGTCGGCCCCATGTACGTCACCTCACCAGGTCCTTAGTGTCTTCGTCTTCTCACAGAACGATCACGAGCATTCCAGCAAGCGCGCGTTGCCCCTCGTGTTTCGTGACTAACTAACCCGCAGGGGCCTCAGGAGACAAGACATCGCGATTACGATGCTCCAGCTTTGGCATTTTGCAAAGGCTAAGTGAAAGTTGCCCTAATTTCTGTGTGACGACGGGTATGGCCTTCACCAAGCACCTCTGCGAGGTGAGCCATTCCTCTATTGCGCAAATCGCTTGCACGTTAAAAGGGGGGCCCTGAGCATCGGGCCTCAGGAGCTCCTACTGGCTCTCGAGCCCTCACCCCCTGGCCTTGACCACGGCATCGCGACCTGGCATACCAGTGGCGGCTGAGCTCCGCTCCAGGGCCGGGTCCTGAGGACGTAGAGAATTATGATGAGCAAAGGGAGGGGAATTGCCAGTCTCGCGGGGGAACGCAGGGAAAAGGGCATAACCTGTCGACGCTAGCATTCGTTCGACCGCTTTCTGGAATATGACAGGCATCAGTCTCCTCACGCGCCTCTAGCGGGGGCTTATTCTAATCCATTGCAGAACAGGGGACATGCACAAGGTCGGGAGCTCCAGGGAAGCTCGCCTCCGCAGCGAAGGAATCACCATGGAACGCAACCTCGCCAAGCTAAGTTATCCTGCGCACACTAGCATGAGCTCTGCCGCTAACGTTTCATCCTTTCACGGCCTCGCTCGGGCAAGAGACCCCCCCTTTTTTTAATCTTTTGATAGTCGCTTGAGCGCCAAGGGGGACCTCCTAAGCATCGCGCTTTAGGGGCTCTTACCGGACCTCGGGTCGCTCACCTCCTGGCCTTGCACACGGCATCGCGACCTGGCATACCAGCGACGGCTGAAGCCCACCTGGTGACTGGGTCCCGCCGACGCAGAGCAACACGCTGTCGCGAGATCAAAAAAGGGGACCAATGGCCAAATGAGGAACACGAGTATAACCAAAAGCATGAGCCGAAAACGTTAAAATAAAGGCGCAAGCGCCGTGGTTCTCACACGCCCCCTCGGGGCCCTTCATAGTTCTGATACAGGGAGTGAAGCAAAAGAAAAGACCGACAAGGGCCGTTGCTCAGGAGGTGCAGGATCTGGCGTCGCATCCCCCTCCTAGGCCCGGGCGCGGCGGCTTGAGACGTCCCTTTTGCATCATGATTACCTACTGTTATTTATAATGTTTTTATGCATAACTAGCAAAGTGGCCCGCTCGATGCGCGGGCTAGAATATTATAATGTCTAATAATGAGAACAGATTATTTGATTTTTCTATGCAAAAATTGAAACCGAATGTTATGGACTTATGGTATTTACAAATATAAGATTTCATGAATACCGTCTTGTAATGTTGGACCAAGATTAATCTTTTTCTCTAATCAACACTGATAAAGTATCTTTTGGCACGTCTTTTGACTATCGACTTTCTAATAAAGATATGAGAGATAGTAATTTGTGAAAATGGCTCTTTCCTCCGGTAGCCCAAAATGTTGAACTAATATGTACATGACATTTTCTGCTCCCGTTAAGAAAATAAAAGTATAGAAAGATGACCATAATAGTTCAAAACATTTAGGCCCCCATTCAAAATAGAAGAAGTACTCCTTTTGGTCTGTAAAAAGATGACCATATTATTTTTGTGAAGTCACAGGAGTACGAGCGTTGGTGCTTGATGTTAGCCTATTGGGCCACCTAATTATTAATATGAATATTTTTTCTGGTATTTACTTTGGATTATTGGCAATAGTAATTATGTGTTTCCTAATAACTTTTTTAAAATTTGTAAGTATGTGCTTTAGATGCATGTGCACGCGTCAGAAATTTAAAGGTGCTCCTAGATAAAATGGCGATGAACAGGATGAAGAAAATGAGTAGGGCATACCAAATTTCATCAGTTTATAATTTGATACATATTAATGATATTTTTATAATATTTCTCTATACCATAATGCTCAATCAAATCAACACCAACAAATTGTTTTGCTTTATTGCTGTAAAAGAACTAAGATGGAGAACATACAATGTACTTTCTTGATAGATCAAAGAGAAAAAAAAAATTAATTACCATAAGGTGTTTGAGACCGAGTATTCATAAAAAGTATTATTTTCATTATTTTTGCCACATATCAGGGTGCACTATTTTAACAGTAATTGCATAGCTAATACCTACTTTGATCTATGCTCACGCACTATTTAATTCACATACAAATTACATGCATGGAAAACACATGATTGATCTGCTCTGACTTGCGAGTAAATGTGGAGAGATAGAATGAATGTTAGGGTGCTATTTTATATTTAAATAATAATAATAAAGTCTTTATGGTATGTTTTCTTGAATGGTCATCGTCCCTGTTGTATGTGTGCATGTGCTGGATAGAAAACCAAATCATTGACTATCAGGCGGGCAGTATTTAGTTTCCTATCGTCGAGTTGTTGTATCACAACAAAAATTGATGACCGATTTAAAAAATAAGGTTAAAGTTGCCTTACAAGCCTTTATGGCCATAGTGACGCAGAATTTACATGTTAGAGGACGTATAGACCATGAAAATTGCGAGGCACCTAAATGAAAGTGTGAAAGTAAAATAAATAAGCTTAATAACAACTATTCTAACTCTATCACACCATCATCTATAATAGTTTTGAGAAACAAAGTTATTATAGCATTGTATTTTTCATAATAATTAGTTCAGAAATTAAATACAGTTTAATTTGTCATGGCTATATAATATTATTCCTTTTCATCGCATAGTATGTACATATGTATGAAAATATAAATTTATTTTTCAACATATTTATGCACTAAATATGATGCCCTCACATTTGCGGGGGGCATTGCATCTTTTAGTTGTGTACTATATTTAATGTTCAAATTTCTTATAATTATACAAAGCAATACTAAAGTCAACCCATTTTGAAAGAATTAATGTTAATGCAAGTATAACTTCTGAAGTCCGAGTTTATTAATATCATTTTGCTAGTATATGACTGAAACGATTATGTGTGTACTTTCTATATTAAGTTTGATTCTATCATGATCGATATCACGTTGTACACTACAAGAGGGATTTGGTGGTTTATGTAAATGTCTATATTGTTTAGAGCGGTAGGTTGATTTGACCACATCTCTAACATGTTAGAACACAAAATAAATATAGGGTACTCGCCATAATGCAGTATAATTTGTATATTTGCCTAGAGAGTGATGGAACCCCTGCTTTTTTGTAGCGTATGTTTCAATTTCTCTGTCTCGATCATTTGTGTCAAAATAACTTCAAACTCACAAACATTTGCTCGGTGATAATTAAGCAAAAAAGATTTGCGGTTATAAGACATAAACGATTGTCAGATTATTCGCGTAAAATGCTACTTTGCAAGACTCTCCTGTTCACATCAGAAAATAAATAAACCAAACATCGATGGTGGTTATCTAGAAACATGCATGATAATCGAGAACATAATTCATCATCCAAGAAACTGAATCCTTGATCATTCCCAACTGAGCTATACCTATATGTTTTTGCCACATAGATGAGCTATTGTAGCTTCGTACAATATACCCTGATACATAAATAAAAGATCCATTGTAGTGACTCATGGCAATATGATCATTCTAGTCAAGCAAATGAAATGGGAGTAGTTATGCAGTTCTACTATAACTTCATATGGTGTAGAACACATAGATGTGCAACTACAACTACATTAGTAGAAACTAAATCTGAAGTAGGCACTTGGTTGAGAAATGATTAACCAATGAAGACTTAGATATGAACTGTTGTCTCTTACATGAATTGGAGCTAGGGCAATGAATTCTTTTACCAATAGGATGACTCTCTCGCTAGCTTCCTTATCTAAGAATATTGATAAGTTCACTGCAAACAATAAGAATACTGATATGCTCACCACAAAAATTAGAGTACTGTTTTACTTTAACGAAACAAATAAGGAGAAATAAATGGTGCCATTTCACTGACCAACCTCATCAGGCGTAGTGCCATAACAGATGTGAACACTGCATGAACGATTCACATTCTATATTTTCAAAATAGTATAATTGTACAACAATATTCAATGGCCAAACATCATAATACACAAATGGCTCTTAAAACATGGACAATATCATAGGATAATTTTTGGGGGGATCATTGGGTTTCTAATGTTCAGCTATTTACTGCCACCAAATCAAGCAATGGAGTCCCTCCTATAAATATCTCAAATATTTTAATATACCTAGACAATTCATCCTATTATTATTATTTATGTATAATCGTAGATCTGTAGCTAGCAAAATATCATAAGAGCTATGTGCCTAAGTCATAAATACCAGACCGTGAAGATCAAGAAGAAAAAAAAAAGAACAGGAGCGACACGCTCCCGTGGCAATATCTCTGCGTCTCGTTCTCGCGTGTGTGATTAGAGAAATCAAGCCGGCCGGCGACTTGATGGTGCTAGTGTGCTAAGCTAGCTAGACACAAAATCCATCCACCTGCTTGCCTACTTGGTTGTGTACGTGAGTTGTGGCCGTATACATCCTACGTACATGCTCGATCGGCCGGAAGGGATCGGCCGACAGGGATCGGCCGCCATTAGCTTGCACGGGCACATCGTGGCCGCATCATGAAGGTCGAAACCGGTGCCAACAAAGGAGTTCAACTAATGGAGTCCCTCCTCTAAATATCTCAAATATTTGAATATACCTAGACAATGCATCCTATTTTTTTTTTCTATGTATAATCATAGATATGTAGAATATCATAAGAGCTATGTACCTATGTCATAAAGACCAGACCGTGAAGGTCAATAAAAGAAGAACAGGAGCGACACGCTCCAGTAGCAATATCTCAGCGTCTCCTTCTCGCGTGTGTGATTTGAGAAATCAAACCGGCCAGCGACTTGATGTTGCTAGTGTGCTAAGCTAGCTAGACACAAAATCCATCCACCTGCTTGCCTACTTAGTTGTGTACGTGAGTTGTCACCGTATACATCTTGCGTGCACGCTCGATCGATCGGCCGGAAGGGATCGATCCAATCCATCTAGAGCAAGCCAGCCCTAGTAGTTTAACGGCTGGAAAGTTTCCTGCACATGTACCAATCAAGCAATATATCACACAAAGGTAGGTTAGATGCACACGTACGGATCAAGCAATATATCTCACAAAGCTAGCTTTGTTGTGCAGGGAGTTTCCAGCCATGCACGCACCAATAAAGCCAGTCCATGAAGCTAGTTTTGCCAAGCTCCGTGCATGCATTCTGGCGCTGCCTGAAACAATCGGTCAACTGGCCGAGGGATAGCTACGACGGCGGCGTACATGAGGAAATGCAAGGGTCGTTGGTAACCCTAATTTGTAATTCTTTTCTTTGTAGAATTGTAGAACGAAGAGGTACAATAACAAACTTATCAATGACATAGGTGGGTAATTATTTTGATCTCTAATGTAAATAGATCCTTCGGTTGTGATTGACTACTTAACTTAATCAATGGCCAGATAATTCTAATTATTGTGGTAATTTCTAGCATATTTATCTTTTTATTGGTAAACCCGTCAAATACTTTTTATATATAATAGATAGATAATGCTTTTTGAAGTAATTCTAATCCCTTTTCTCTCATAATATGGAAGGTTCACACAGAGGAAGAATACCGATAGCTGAAATTCTGGACCTGAAAAAGCTACGTCACGCCACCTATTCTGCACAACTCCAAATGAGCTGAAACTTCACGGAGATTTTTTATGGAATATATAAGAATTGTTGGAGCAAATAACTACCAGAGGAGGCCCACCAGGTGGGCACAACCCACCTGGGCGCGCCAGGGCCCCCAGGCGCACCCTGGTGGGGTGTGCCCTCCTCGGCCCACCTCTGGTGCCCCTCTTCTGGTATATAAGTCATTTTGACCTAGAAAAAATAAGGAGAGGACTTTCGGGACGAAGCGCCGCCGTCTCGAGGCGGAAATTGGGCAGGAGCAATTTTGCCCTCCGACGGAGCGATTCCGCCGGGGGAACTTCCCTCCCGGAGGGGAAAATCATCGTCATCATCATCACCAACAACTCTCCCATCTTGGGGAGGACAATCTCCATCAACATCTTCAACAGCACCATCTCCTCTCAAACCCTAGTTCATCTCTTGTGTTCAATCTTTCTACCGGAACCTTAGATTGGTGCTTGTGGGTGACTAGTAGTGTTGATTACATCTTGTAGTTGATTACTATATGGTTTATTTGGTGAAAGATTATATGTTCAGATCCATTATGCTATTTAATACCCCTCTGATCTTGAGCATGATTATCATTTGTGAGTAGTTACTTTTGTTCTTGAAGTCACGGGAGAAATCTTGTTGCAAGTAATCATGTGAATTTGATATGTGTTCGATATTTTGATGGTATGTATGTTGTGATTCCCTTAGTAGTGTCATGTGAACGTCGACTACATGGAACTTCACCTTATTAGGGCCTAAGGGAATGCATTGTGGAGTAGTTATTAGATGATGGGTTGCGAGAGTGACAGAAGCTTAAACCCTAGTTTATGCGCTACTTCGTAAGTGACTGATTTGGATCCAAAAGTTTAATGCTATGGTTAGATTTTATCTTAATACTTTTCTCGTAGTTGCGGATGCTTGCGAGGGGGTTAATCATAAGTAGGAGGTTTGTTCAAGTAAGAACAACACCTAAGCACCGGTCCACACACATATCAAATTATCAAAGTAGTGAACACGAATCAAACCAACATGATGAAAGTAACTAGATGAAATTCCCGTTTACCCTCAAGAACGTTTTGCTTATCATAAGAGACCGTTTTGGCCTGTCCTTTGCCTCAAAAGGATTGGGCTACCTTGCTGCACTTTTGTTACCGTTACCGTTACTTTCTCGTTATAAATTATCTTGCTATCAAACTACTCGTTACTTATAATTTCAGTGCTTGCAGAGAATACCTTGCTGAAAACTACTTGTTATTTCCTTCTGCTCCTCGTTGGGTTCGACACTCTTACTTATCGAAAGGACTACGATTGATCCCCTATACTTATGGGTCATCAAGAATCTTTTCTGGCGCCATTGCCGGGGGGTGAAGCGCTCTTGGTAAGTGGAAATCGGTAAGGACAAACTATTACTACATGCTGAAATTTATTGTCACTTGTTACTATGGAGAATAATTCTTTGAGGGGTTTGTTTGGGGTATCTTCACCTCGACCGGAACCACAATTTGTTACCCCTGAACCTACTGCACCTACTGAAAATATTAGTTATGAAATTCCTTCGGGTATGATAGAACAACTGCTAGCTAATCCTTATGCAGGAGACGGAACTGAACATCCTGATATGCACTTGATATATGTGGATGAAATTTGTGGATTATTTAAGCTTGCTGGTTTACCCGGAGATGAAGTTAAGAAGAAGGATTTCCCTTTATCTTTGAGGGGAAAAGCATTGGCATGGTATAGGCTATGCAATGATATTGGATCTTGGAATTGAAATCGTTTGAAATTGGAATTTCACCAAAAAAATTATCCTATGCATCTAGTTCAACGTGATCGGAATTACATATATAATTTTTGGCCTCGTGAAGGAGAAAGTATCGCTCTAGCTTGGGGGAGGCTTAAGTCATTGTTATATTCATGCCCCAATCATGAGCTCTCAAGAGCAATTATTATTCAGAATTTTTATGCTCGGCTTTCTCATGATGATCGATCCATACTCGATACTTCTTATACTAGTTCTTTTATGAAGAAGACTATTGAATTCAGGTGGGATCTTTTAGAAATTATTAAACGCAACTCTGAAGATTAGGAACTCGACGAAGATAAAGAGTCAGGTATTAAGCTTAAGTATGATTGTGTTAAATCTTTTATGAATACCGATGCTTTTCAAAAGTTTAGCACTAAATATAGACTTGACTCTAATATAGTAGCCTCTTTTTGTGAATCTTTTGATACTCATGTTGATCTCCCTAAAGAGAAGTGGTTTAAATATCACCCACCTATTAAAGAAGAAATTAAAGAACCGGTAATAGCTAAAGATGAAACTATCATTTATAATGTTGATCCAGTTGTTCCTACTGCTTATATTGAAAAACCACCTTTCCCTGTTAGGATAAAGGAACATGCTAAGGTCTCAACCGTGGTCAATAAAAGCTATATTAGTGCACCTAAACCTGCTAAACAAATCAAAGTAGAACCTAGCATTGCTATGGTTAAAGATCTCTTGGTAGAAAATATTGATGGGCATGTTATTTACTTTTGTGATGAAGCTGCTAGAATTGCTAAACCTGATGAAAAGATAAACATAGACCCGTTGTTGGCATGCTTGTTGTCTCAGTCAAAATAGGAGATCACTGTTATCATGGTTTATGTGACTTAGGTGCTAGCGTGAGTGCTATTCCCTTTACCTTATATCAAGAAATTATGAATGACATAGCACCCGCTGAAATAGAAGACATAGATGTTACTATTAAACTTGCTAATAGAGACACCATCACACCACTTGGGATTGTTAGAGATGTTGAAGTCTTGTGTGGGAAAATAAAATACCCTACTGATTTTCTTGTTCTTGGTTCCCCACAAGATGACTTTTGTCCCATTATCTTTGGTAGACCTTTCTTGAACACCGTTAATGGTAAAATAGATTGTGAGAAACAAACCGTCGGAGTTAGTTTTGGTGATGTGTCTCATGAGTTTAATTTTTCCAAGTTCAATAGAAAACATCATAAGAAAGAATTGCCTAGTAAGGATGAAATAATTGGTCTTGCTTCTATTGCCGTGCCCCCTACTGATCCATTAGAACAATCTTTGCTAGACCATGAAAATGTATGCATATGCATGAAAGAAATGAGATAGATAAAATTTTCTTTGAACAACGACCGCTGCTTAAACACAATTTGCCTATTGAAACTCTAGGAGGTCCTCCTCCACCTAAAGGTGATCATGTGTTTGAATTAAAACAATTGCCAGACACTTTGAAATATGCTTATCTTGACGAGAAAAAGATATATCCTGTTATTATTAGTGCTAACCTTTCAGAACATGAAGAAGAAACATTATTGAAAATTCTAAAGAAGCACTGAGCTGCCATTGGATATACTCTTGATGATCTTAAGGGCATTAGTCCCACTCTCTGTCAGCACAAGATTAATATGGAACCTGATGCTAAACCCGTTGTTAATCACCAACGACGTTTAAATCCTAAAATGAAAGAAGTGGTAAGAACTAAAATACTGAAGCTTCTGGAAGCAGGTATAATCTATCCCATAGCTGATAGTAGATGGGTAAGTCCCGTTCATTGTGTCCCTAAGAAAGGAGGTATTACTGTTGTTCCTAATGATAAAAATGAACTTATTCCACAAAGAATTGTCACTGGCTATAGAATGGTAATTGATTTTAGAAAATTAAATAAAGCAACTAGAAAAGATCATTACCCTCTGCCTTTCATTGATCAAATGTTAGAAAGACTATCTAAGAACACAAACTTTTGTTTTCTTGATGGATATTCTGGTTTTTCTCAAATACCTGTTTCACAACCTGATCAAGAGAAAACCACCTTTACTTGTCCTTTTGGAACTTATGCTTATAGACGTATGCCTTTTGGTTTATGCAATGCACCTGCTACCTTTCAAAGATATATGACTGCTATATTCTCTGATTTTTGTGAAAAGATTGTTGAGGTTTTCATGGATGATTTTTCTGTTTGCGGAACTTCTTTTGATGATTGCTTAAGCAACCTTGATCGAGTTTTGTAGAGATGCGAGCAAACTAATCTTGTCTTCAATTGGGAGAAGTGCTACTTTATGGTTAATGAAGGTATTGTCTTGGGACATAAAATTTCTGAATGAGGTATTGAGGTGGATAAAGCTCAAGTTGATGCAATTGAGAAAATGCCATGTCCCAGAGATATTAAAGGTATTCGTAGTTTCGTTGGTCATGCTGGTTTCTATAGGAGATTTATTAAAGACTTCTCTAAAGTTTCTAGGCCTCTTATAAATCTTTTACAAAAGGATGTTCCATTTGTTTTTGATGATGATTGTGTAGAAGCCTTTGAAACACTTAAGAACGCCTTGATTTCTGCACCTATTGTTCAACCACCTGATTGGAACTTGCCTTTTGATATTATGTGTGATGCTAGTGATTATGCTGTTGGTGCTGTTTTAGGACAAAGAGTTGATAAGAAATTAAATGTCATTCATTATGCTAGTAAAACTCTAGATAGTGCCCAACGCAATTATGCTACTACTGAAAAGGAATTCTTAGCAGTTGTGTTTGCTTGTGATAAATTCAGATCTTACATTGTTGATTCTAAAGTGACTGTTCACACCGATCATGCTGCTATAAAATATCTTATGAAAAAAAAAGATGCTAAACCTAGACTCATTAGGTGGGTTCTCTTGCTACAAGAATTTGACTTGCATATCACTGATAGAAAAGGAGCTGAGAACCCCGTAGCTGATAACCTGTCTAGGTTAGAAAATATTCTTGATGACCCACAACCTATTAATGATAGTCTTCCTGATGAGCAATTAGCTGCAATAAATGTCTCTTATAACAGTCCTTGGTATGCTGACTATGCTAATTATATTGTTGCTAAATATATACCACCTAGCTTCACGTACCCACAAAAGAAAAAATTCTTCTATGATTTTAAGACATTACTTTTGGGATGACCCACATCTTTATAAAGGAGTAGATGGTATTATTAGACGTTGTGTACCTGAGCATGAACAGGGACAAATCCTATGAAAATGTCACTCCGAAGCTTATGGAGGGCATCATGCGGAGACAGAAATGCTCACAAGGTATTGCAATATGGTTTTATTGGCCTACTCTCTTCAAGGATGCCCGTAAGTTTGTTTCATCTTGTGATGAATGTCAAAGAATTGGTAATATTGTTAAGCGTCAGGAAATGCCTATGAATTATTCTCTTGCTGTTGAACCATTTGATGTCTGGGGTTTTGATTACATGGGTCCTTTTCCTTCCTCTAATGGGTATACACATATTTTGGTTGCTGTTGATTATGTTACTAAGTGGATAGAAGCTATTCCAACTAGTAGTGCTGATCACAACACCTCTATTAAAATGCTTAAAGAAGTTATTTTCCCAAGGTTTGGAGTCCCTAGATATTTAATGACTGATGGTGGTTCACATTTTATTCATGGTGCTTTCCATAAAATGCTTGCCAAGTATGATGTTAACCATAGAATTGCATCCCCCTATCATCCTCAGTCTAGTGGTCAAGTTGATTACTATATGGTTTATTTGGTGGAAGATTATATGTTCAGATCCATTATGCTATTTAATACCCCTCTGATCTTGAGCATGATTATCATTTGTGAGTAGTTACTTTTGTTCTTGAGGTCACGGGAGAAATCTTGTTGCAAGTAATCATGTGAATTTGATATGTGTTCGATATTTTGATGGTATGTATGTTGTCATTCCCTTAGTGGTGTCATGTGAACATCGACTACATGGCACTTCACCTTATTAGAGCCTAAGGGAATGCATTGTGGATTAGTTATTAGATGATGGGTTGCGAGAGTGACAGAAGCTTAACCCTAGTTTATACGCTACTTGGTAAGGGACTGATTTGGATCCAAAAGTTTAATGCTATGGTTAGATTTTACCTTAATACTTTTCTCGTAGTTGCGGATACTTGCGAGGGGGTTAATCATAAGTAGGAGGTTTATTCAAGTAAGAATAGCACCTAAGCACCGGTCCACACACATATCAAATTATCAAAGTAGTGAACACGAATCAAACCAACATGATGAAAGTAACTAGATGAAATTCCCGTGTACCCTCAAGAACGCTTTGCTCATCATAAGATACCGTTTTGGCCTGTCCTTTGCCTCAAAAGGATTGGGCTACCATGCTGCACTTTTGTTACCGTTACCATTACCGTTACTTGCTCGTTACAAATTATCTTGCTATCAAACTACTCGTTACTTGTAATTTCAGTGCTTGCAGAGAATACCTTGCTGAAAACTACTTGTCATTTCCTTCTGCTCCTCATTGGGTTCGACACTCTTACTTATCGAAAGGACTACTATTGATCCCCTATACTTGTGGGTCATCACGGCTCAGTGTAGTCGTCGTCGCTGGAACACTCTTCGGGGGAGGTACCACCGCTGCTGGAGGTGTCGCAGACAGGGCGAAGGGCAAGTTCACCGCCGAGGGCCTCGCCGCCTCGTCTGCCAGGAGGATGGTCACCGCCGCGGTCGCCGCCCTTCGGGCAGCACTCCAGGCGTTCGCTGTCCTCTCCGAAGACCTTGAAGAAGAGCATCGACGCCCCATCGTACTTGAAGTGGAGGGCGTGCCTCCCCTCCGAGTTGCAGGCCCGGGCGATCGCTCCCCATCCCCGGGTCATGAAGATATCACCGGAGGGGGTGGCCTCGACCTCCGCCTCTGAAGCTTGGCCGCAGCAGCCGTCGTGTTGTAGCCACAACTCGATGGGCCCCCTCGCTGGCAGCTCCTCCGCCAGGGATCGTGGGAGTCAGATCCAGGTGCGCGGTGGCATCGCCGCCCACACCACACACTCGCGGGCCGTGCCGCCAGCATGGGCTAGCGGGCGAAGTGGTTGCGCGGTCATCACTACCCCCCTTCTCGGCTTCGTCCTCCGCGGCTTTCGCGGCTGCTCCCATGCGCGAGGCCCTGTGTGCGAACGCTTGCGCCAGCGGGGAATCCTGGCGGGGCGCGCTCGCACCAGGTTAAGATGGCTGCGGGCGCTGCAGTGGCCTTGCAAGGGCGGCCGCGTCTTTTCTTCGGCGGGAGCAGCTCCGGCCCCTCTCGCTGGGCTTTGCCTTTCTCTTCGGCTAAGAACCTCCTCATTGGCGCCATTGTCATTTTGGCAAGGTGGCGGCACGACGGAGATGAAGTAGGAGCGAGAAGCGAGAAGATGAAGATGGGCTGGGGGCTCCACCTCCCTCGCCCTCTTATAGGAAGCCCAAGGCCAACCGGCGCCCCTCCATGTTCCGGGCAATGATGGCCGTGCTGCATGCGCTAGGCAGTTGTCAAGCCCGGGCAGTTGCCGATGCGACATCTGGGAGCGGAGGCGTCCGCGTCCCGTCAAGCGCCACATGTCAGCCTAGCCCGCAGGCGGTTGGGGCCCGCGGCGCTTCGTCCTTGCCCTTTGGCTTCGCCTCGAAGCCAGCCCGAGAGCGCCTTGGGCCCGGGGGCTACTGTCGGTGTTCTGGGAACCAGGGTACCCAGACTTGCCTGGGTGCAGCCCACGGCATGGCTCCTTCAACGGCCTGGTACGGCCCATCTGCAAGACAACCAAGACAAGACCCTCGCGAGGGCCCCCTGGCCTTGCGAGGCGGACGACACCAAGACCTCCAGAGGAGCGGCCTCCCCAGGCTGCCTCCCGAGGAGCGGAGATTTCTATGCAGGTACCCAGCCTCCCGAGGCTGTGATGACGTGAGCCATGACGACCAAGGCCAAGCGGGCACCAGCGGGCGCAGAGGAGACAGTTTCCCTTTCGGTGCGAAGGGAGCGAGGACAGACGTGGGTTCCCAAGGAGCCCTCCAAAGGTTTCCATTCCGGTGCAATGAGACCAAGACCACGAGCTCGGCAGGACAAATGTCATCGCCGAGCCCACTGCTGCGTCACGACCAGAAGCTTTGCAGGAGAAGACCACCTTTTGTCAGGATAGGGTGTACCTCTTGTCCCCATTCAAATCGGCCGCTGTGGTATCCCTTCCCGCCTAAGTTTCTAGGGAAGAGGACCGAGGCCACTATAAATATAGGTTAGCCACCACCGTAGAAGGGGTCGACTCATTCTCACCCCCGAGCCCTCGCGAGGCAGCTCATCCACTGTACTAGTTCATCCTCTACCTCCTCGTGAGGCCAATCCACCACAAAGCAGGAGTAGGGTTTTACACCGCAAGGTGGCCTGAACCTGGGTAAACTGCCATGTTCATCTTCTTCCTCGCTCACGCGAATCTGGCTAGGCTAGGCCGTAGGGCGACGAGCTCGAGGCTTGAGAGGTTGAGATCTTCGCACATGCCCCAGAGATCGAACCTTCTTGGGTCTGCGGAGCCCTGAATCCGACAATATTACAAAGTGAGTTGGTAGTATATGATAGTGCATCTCAAGAATCAAATCTACACCATTTGGGTCAGAAGAATAGCTAGTCTAGACACAAGTTTCCGCCTCGGGAATCAAATGCTCAGCTACATATGCTTTCTTATATATGGTGAGCATGCTGCCCAGATCATGTAAGCCATTCATACAAATATACAAGTGTGAAAGAAGGCAAGAATCAGACAGCTACATAAGTTATGCAAGAGAAAGAAAGCCAGCTATACACCATAGTGGGAAGAACCGACAAGGTATGAAGTCAGGCAACATTTGGGACAATAATATTGGCAACAATTATCAAGGACAGTTTCCTTATACTCAACAATGCGGTATCGTATCATCTCGTCATCAACTTGTGTGATTGCCAACAACAATGAGCTCTATACAAATACATGTGCAACTGGTATATTATGACACAAGTCATGAACAAGGATTAAGGTATGTCTGCCTGAATATTCCACCTGACAGCACCAATGGTCACACAAAGAATTAAGAGTATATATATGGCCAAATTCTTTTGGCAGAAAGATTCAGAACAATAAGGAAGAAGCAAGATAAGCAATGCAGACATGATGATTGTGACAGGAACCATATGGTACGAGTATCCCAGATTGTTCGATTCCGTATCAAGCACCATGGACATATACCAAAAGTGGTCAGCTCGAATTAGTAAGCACCTCATATAAAGGTGGTCCACTCAATCAACTGTATATGCTCAGAAGTGTCAGTGTGAGGCAGTCAAATCTGCTGCGGCAACACAAAGATTTCTCAGCCAGCTCACCAATTTGATTTCACCGACCGTGTTAAAGCACCATATGGAATATGGAGATACCGGCATAAAGGATAATTGAAATGCTAAACAACCATCTCGAGCCGTTGTACTCGTTTAAAGGGTAGACTGCTTTGAGCAAGATTCTTCCGTCAGAACAAATGTCAGTCATATCCCGAGATACTATTGTTTACAGCTTGCTACAGCTCATAAGTTCGCACTCATTTATTCTGGTCATGAAAAACAACAATCGATCCTATGGTACGGATTTGGTACTCGAAACAGTGGAACCGGTCAATGTTATTCAGAACTCCTTGCAAGAAGCTAGATTCCACCAAGGGAACGGTTGTCATTCCCCGCACTATTTGAATCAGGAAGATATGCATCTCTGTGAGCAACCCAATGCAAGGAGAAGAAGAAGATTTGGTCACAACTCCGTGGAATGCTATTGGTGCTGGATATAAGAATGAGCCGTCAATTGGAAATCACTCTCAGGCTTATGGAAGGAGGACATACGCCAGTCAGGATAATGTGTCAGATGAGCCAGCAGATATGGAAGACTTGGAGCCAGTGAAAGAGTGAACATACGAGGTAAAGATGTGTCAGAATGTGGATACGGTAAAACAAGCCACCCCAGAGCAAGACAGTCATGTCAGATCATATTAAGTGGGAACAACATATAAAAGGAAAAGGATACCTGAGTTGGAAACGGTTTCCTTAAGTCATAATATTCATATTTGTTCCCTGAGTAACCAAATCTCGAGGACGAGATTTTTCTAAGGGGGTAGGTTTGTAACAGCCTGGATTTTTGGCCCTTTCTTTTTCTTCTAGATTTCTTTGATTTTTGCTCTGGATTTCTTTTTCTTTGGCTCTTTGGTCTGGAAACCTGGGGAGATCATCCCTGATTTCTCTCCCAAGTGGCTTGTCATCCTCAAATCCATCCCAAGATCATGTAATTTCCATTTTGGTACTATCCCAAATTCCTTTTTCTTGGCAATATTCTTTTTTCTATTAAAGGAATAACCCTTTTGCTCTAGGTTGTGAAGCAACCTATATTTCTGTCTTGCCATTAATTCTCAAATAATTCTCATAAATCCTTGGGGACATATAATCCTCAGATATGTCAACATCCTTCCTTGCCCAAAAATAATTCAAGATTATTCTTTTCGTATTCTCTCTAAAATGGCACTTTGAGAAGGAAGTGCATTATCTATGTGAGTGCAACCTCATCATCTTCATTTCTGTCCAGTGTGGTGCTTTGTACAGCAAGTGTCACCTAGGCTTTACCATTTGAGCTCAAACTTTGCAAAGATGATGTTCTTAGTGGTTGATCAAGCTCAGCTAAAGCTTAGCCCCTCTCACCAGTTGTGCCTTCCCCAACCAGCAACAAACACCTTGCCGTTGCTTTGTCTTCGAGCTCGCTCTGGTCACCTCATGGGTCCCTGACCTTGTCCCTTTGCCTTTTGTAACTCTCTGGAGAATGACCTATCGTCAAGACATGGTCGGACTGACCAGAGCATGTGTCGTCGCCGAGTTCATGCGGTGACCACGCGGATGGCATACCCGTGCCCGCGCTCTGGCAGTTGACCCCTCCTCCTTGTCCGTTTCTTCAATCTCTCGACACCTCGCCATGTCTAGGACCTTCCTCGTGCTGTCGCCATCACCCTAGACCCCTCTCCCCCTCTCAGGTCACCCCTCGCCGTGTCCAGAGGCAGACACGGTCTGCTCCACGGTCGGCCTAGCCCTCGAGCCTTCCCGAGTCTTTCCCGGAGTCTATTTAAGGCGTGGTGAGCTCTCGGCGCCGGTGTCTGTCTCAGCGCCGGTCTCGATGTCGGTCTCTGTCTCGGATGTGACAGGTGGGCCCTGCAACAATCGTTGCTCATCGAGAAGGTTCAAATAGGCGTTTGCCACCATGTAGACGTTGCAATCACCAGAACCCTGTCCTTCATCGTTGCTAGCCATGTTTCCTACGATTAAATCTAGTCAATTAATTCTAGACCTAATAAAATGAATAATGACATAAAAAAAGGCCAATGTTTTGCAGGAATGTTGATTCATTCCCGTTGCGGCAAATCCCGGGCACTTGATGTGTCCTAGTTTGTAGCACAAGTCATGCCGAAATTCACGAAAAATTTAAACTGGACAAATAGAGCGCCTGAAATTTGCTGGAACGGAAATGAATCAACATTCCGGCAAAACATAGGCCACTCAAAATCATTCCCTGCAAACAACAAAAGGCCACTTGGGCACAATCGAACCATTTCAATGTTGCATATAACATGAGCAAACACTATTAAGGAATTTGCATATAACATGACCACTTCAATGAAAAGATATAATCAACAATAATGGAATATGCAAATGAACATCAATGACATATATCATATAACATCAATCTTCTTTTTCGTTTACATAGCAACAATTACTTTAACCAAGTTTTGGAAAAGAAAAACAATTCTGTTTTTTGTTTATAGCTAAATGCCATAGCTACTGTTTTTTATTTATAGCTAAATACTTTAGTTTTTTGTCTAAAGCTAAAACTCTAGGAAGGGATCATCTTTAAAATAAAACTTGCCTAAATTCTTTTCCTTGAAAAATAGTGGTCTTTTCAAAAACCAAAAACCTTTGCAAAATGACCTCACTAAACACTTCTCTGCCTAGGACAGAACCCAAATTATGTTCTAGCTATTCCTCTCACATACACGCACACATTATTATTTTTTTCATCCAAATTGTTTTAGAGCAAATATTCCAACAATACTTGACCTTATTAGAAATTGCAAAGGAACTCCATTTTCTCTAACCCTTCTGACCTCACCAAAATGTCCACAACAAGACCTTAGTACCTACACCCAATTTCTTCAAAAATATTCAGGTCCATAGTCCAAATAATTCAAATTTGATTTGAATGAAATTTGGACCAGATTCAGGTCCATAGTCCAAATAATTTTTTATAGCTAAATGCTATTGTTTTTTGTTTATAGCCTCTATTAATTTAAAGCTAAATGCTACTATTATTTATATACCCTCTGTTAATTTAAAGCTAAATGGAATTACTGTTTAGGCATTTTCATAAAAAAATTGTCCTAGCTAATTTCCTAAAAAAATTTGCTAATTTTTTTCCTAAATGCTAAAAAAATTCCTACTGTCCTAAACAAATCTAGGGTTCATATGAACACCTAGGGTTCATATGAACATCATCACAGTAGCGCTCTATGAAATTTGCCCTAGCTAGCAGAGAGAGAGAGAAAGAGAGAGAGAGAGAGAGAGGAGGGCAGGGGAGAGGAAAGGGAGAGGCTTACGGTCTGTGGCGAGGGCGGGCTCGGGCTCGGGCGACGACGGTCTAGGGAGGGCTCGGGCGGCGGCGGCAAGCTCGAGTGCGGTGGCGGTGAGGTCGAGGGCGGCGACGGTGAGGTCGAGGGCGGCCTCGGGCGGCGGCGGTGAGATCTAGGGCGGGCTCGGGCGACGGCCAGCGTCGAGGGCGTGCTCGGGCAATCGACGGCGACGACAGATCGAGTGGGGGCAGAGGGGGGAGAGGAGGGAGAGGGGGCAAAAGGACTTAGTAAAATTTTGAGCCCGCGCGTGGTTAAGTCAAACTAGCAGTAGCGCTGGTAGGAAAAACGCGCTATAGCTAAGTTAGCTATAGCGCTTTCCACCAAAACGCGCTACTGCTACAGGAAGTAGCTATTTATTTTCCTTTTTCTTTTCCTTTTATCTAAGGAACTTAGCTATAGCGCGAGAACGCAAAAAGCGCTACTGCTAATGTAGCTATAGCGCTTTGTGAGAACAAGCGCTACTGCTATGCCTTTCTCGTCTATTTTTCTTTTTCTTTTGTTTTTCTTTACATTTTTTTTTTCATTTCTCCTTTTTCTATTTCTTTCATTTTCATTTACTTTTCTATTTATTTTTCTACTTATTTTCTTTTTCTTAGCAGTAGCGCTCTACAACAGAAACGCGCTACTACAAGGCACTTAGCAATAGCGTGCTTTCTTCAGACTCGCTAATACTATTCATAGCCTACCGGCAACAATGTGGGAATTAGAGTAGTAGCATTTTTTATGCAGACGCGCTACTGCTACAACTATAGTTGTAGCGCGCTTTGTTGACGCGTGCTAATACTAAGTAGCAGTAGCGCTTTGTTCTGGCCATTGCTACTGCTATACCTCTGTGTATAAGGTTTTCCCTAGTAGTGTCTCATCAGCCTCTTCACCCCCTCCCACTCGCCCCGAAGCTCCCCACCTCTCCCTTGGCCGCCATTGCCGCTGTCAGCCTTGCTCGAAAGCGAGCTGCTCCGAGCCTCTCCCCTACTCCTTTCTCCACCAAAAGCCTTCCTGGACCCTGGCGCACCTCCCCCTCCCCTCGTTTTGTCGTCAGAGCCTCCGTGGCTGCGCACCCAAAGTTTGGCCGCCGCCCCTACTCTCAGCCACCGTGAGCCGCCGCCGCTCCACCCCTCCTCGGCGTGCTCTGCGGCTGGTCGGGTGCGGCGCACCGCCCCACGCTAGCCAGTGCCCCTGCCTTGGTCAGAGGTGGCCAGAGGCAGCATGCCAGCACCGACATAGCCCTCCCCTGCCCCTCCCCTGTTCCTGTTAGGGGGAGCGATGAGAGAAAGAAGGAGACAGGGCCAGGCGGGCCCCATGTCCCCTTGGCCCCACCCGTCAGTCCCTCACGGCGTTGACCAGCCCCAGGCCAGCGTGGATTAAGGAAGCCACATTTCGTCAAGTGCGTTTTCCCCCGGGCAAAACTTATTCTGTTGTTCTTCAACTGAAAGTACGCTTTCTATGTTCTGAAAGTGTATTTCACAGAATACGCCTTCTGTTTTTCCAGCCGCCAGCCGAAAAGGTTAAATTGTGGACTTTCGCCCCTTAACAGCAGAAACGACCAGTTTTTATTTGTTTTTCTGCTAATGAACGAACGGTTGTATCTTTTTAACCGCAACTCCGATTCAGGTGACTCCAAAGCCCACATTCTCGTCTCATCGAGCCCGTTCTGTTGGTTCCATTTTCATTATGTTGTCACATACTAAAAATGACCATTTTGCCCTTGCCCTCTAATCAGCCCTACAGGGAGAGAAACTTCTCCGGCGAATCTTTCCGCGAGTTCATCACACTTCTTCCCAGAGAATCCGTCAACCCCAGGCAAGCCACTCCAGCCACTTGGATGATGGACTTGCAATAGTCATGGTTTCCACTCAAATATTTAATGATTGTTTGCTCATTTAATGCTGTTATTATTATTTCGGTTATGCTTGTGGATCCATGTTTGCCATCATGCTATGTTCTTATGCACCCTGCTAGTTATATGATTTCTTGATAGTATTATTATTCTTGCATGTCATTCTTGTGATTATGTCATGCTAGTGATAGTGATGTGTTCGATGCATTATTATCATCTATATGGAAAGTGCATGTGATTTTCATGATCATCACTATGCCATGTTCATCTACATCAAGTAGACTAAATCCTTTATTATTGTTGATGCTAATGCTTCGTATGTTGTATCATTATGCTTCCCATCCATTCTCATGTTGATATCATGTTCATATGCATTTCATCCTGCTATTTTATTATGGCTCAGCTCAATATCATTCAAGTTGAATATGATGTTAATCGAACTTGAACAACTGCTGGCTGAGTCATGGTGCCACCGAATCGAGCTCACCAGGCCCTAATGTGGTCTATTGTCATGCCTCTTGCTGGTTCCTCCAACAAGGGAAGGTTATGTGCGCATGCTACACTGGCCCGGTAGGCGGCGATAAACCTTGTGTGCCCAAGTTGTATAGATCCATTGTCCCTGTTTGGTACCGTTTTTGTTTTCCCACGACGGTGGCCGGCCATGAAGGTGGCAGATGTCCAGAGTGGGCATCCGGGGCCACCCTAACTTAGCCCAAAGGGGAGTTTGTCAAAGTGGCCAGGAGACTGTCATGCAATAGATTGGTTTTGTCGGAATGTCGTTGGTCCACCCGAATGGGAGCACGAGGCCATGAATTCCGTGGTGTGGGTACAGTGTACTAACCTCTGCAGAGTGTGTAATCTACCGATAGCTGCATCCTCAGTCATGGACACAGTTCGTAGTAGGTCACACTGTGGGTTAACATTATTAATAATAATCTTGATAATAAGCAACCCCTGGTTCGATAAAGAGACACTACAAAAAAATACACTTCCGTGATGATACGTGTTTGTCACAGTAGGTCACATTTTCTGTCATGCATGTACATCCATGACGATTTTATGACAAAATCAAGATAGTCATACCTGTGCTGTCGTAGAAGTGTTCCATGACATTACCAAAATTATCATCATGGAAGTGTCCACTTCCATGACGATAAATCGCGCGTCATGGAAGTATTTTCGTCAAGGGTAACCGACACGTGGCATCCACCGTAACGGGTCGCCGTTAAGCTATCGGGTTCTAGTTTGGATCCGATAACCCGTTAACAGCCCTGACCAGTGGGGATTTTCCACGTGTAAAATTCTCATTCGCCGGAGTATCCACGTGTCAGCTCAGTGTTGGGATAGATGTCATCCAGCGAATGGACGGGACGCGCCTATGATACGTTGACACATGGCATGGCCCAATAGTGGCCCATTCAGGTCAAAAGGCCGGCCCGTTTGACTTAGTCAAAAGGTAGCGGCCCAGCCCACCGGAGGCCTGTTAACGGCCTGTTCGCATATAGCCCATTTATAGCCCACTAACTCATGACCCGTTATAGCCTATCCGAATTAGGCCCAGTAGTGCCATATGGGCTATCCAATATGATTCCAGCCCGTTGTAACTTCCGGCCCATGTATGGCCCATGACGTCTTTCGGCCCATATGAGGCCCTTTCTAAATCTTGGCCCATAAAAGGCCCGTGGTGAAACTGGCCCATAATAAACAGTATATAACTTTATACCCATTAACGGCCCATTATTCCATTGGGCCGTTTGAAACATGTTATCTTTCGGCCTTCTAAGGGCCCATTTATTATTGGGCTCATTTTCGGCATTCGATTACTTACGGTCCGTTACTGGCCTGTTCCGCTTGTGGGCCAAATTCAGCCCGTGGTTAAAGTCGGCCCGTTTGTGGCCCTTTAATCCGTTCGGCCATTTTCATGGCGTCATCAAATATGGCCCATTAACGACCCGTTATGCCTGCCGTTGGAATTAAGCCCGTTGAACACATGGTCCTGTTAACGGCCCTTAAACAGATGATTCCCATTATAGCCCGTTTACAGCCCATATAGCGGTCCATTAATTGTCCACGAAAGTACGGCCCATGTTTGGCCAATCGATCATATGCCCCGTAGAAGTCGCATTGAATCTACGGCCCGTAGAAGGCCCGTGGATCATACGGACCTTAGGAGGCCCACTATAGTAGGAAGCAGGACCATGGTTACAACGGTCAGTATGTTGCCCATGTTTACTGTCGCCAAGTTCTAAATAAAAAGGTTACCGCGGAAATAGAACTGCAGCGACTACCAGCAAAAAAATAAACAAGACAATAAGGAAATAAATAAGCAAGCAACTTACGCTAGGCTATTACGGCTATTACAAATATTACATCCACTGGGCATCAATGTTCGCCACCAGTGCAAATATAGTGAACAAAGCAACATATTACATACACTGGGCGTCTAAATTCGCCACCAGTGAAAATAAACGCGGCAGCAAAACAAGTCCAGAACTGAAACCACTTCAGAAGAGCTCAAGAAACAATATTCTGGATACCCACCATGCTGGCAAGAAGCTTAGCAAGCTTATTAGTTTTCTCTTGTTTGGTGCTAAAATCGTCCAGCGCTTGCTGTTGCACCAGAAAGTATGCATCTGAATTATGCAGGGACTTCCTCAGTCCTTCGGCTTCTTACCGTAGCACAACTGACTGATGCCTTTCAGCTTGTAGCTAAGACTGAAGAAGCCGAAGTGATTCAGGCAGCCAGTTCAAAGAGCTTGTTCCAGCGGTAGTGGCCAGTAACTCGAACACTACATCAACGCAGGACTTTCGGGTTGTCTCACTGTCTACAAGATATTTTTTATCACCTTTCTTGCAGACCAACAGGGTTGTCTCACTATCTTGAACCTTATCTGCATTACTTTCTCTAACATTGCATTATGGGGTGCTCTTCTCCAATATTCTGTTCGCATTCTACAAGAGAAACAAGCAGACACATCACAGGCTTAGCATGTAGTATATGAAACTCATTTTGATAAACCGGTTCAGTAGTAAGGTGGACAGAATAACAGCATGAAACGAACATATATCTATGTACTATGGTCACTGTATTGTCCATATCATTCTAGTTTATGTTGCCAAATCAAGATAGAGACACAGTTCAAATCATATATTTTTAAGACACAGCAGCATAGACGGAATATAAGTGTGGGAAACTACACAGCACTGGCAACACTTGTAATGTGCATGACATGAGAACATAACTGTTTATACAACTGAAACTGAAAACAACATAGAGCAAGAAGTTAGAACAGCAATCCAGTTAAAGAAATAGGTTTAAAATATACCTGTTGCACCATTGGAGTTTCAATTGGATCCTTCAAATTCGAAATTAGTTGGTATGAGTAAATACAGTGATGCAAGAGCAAAGGAGTATAGACCATAGCTATGGAATCTGACCTGAGAACAGCTGCTCTTCTGCTTTAAACATGGAGTTTGGGTTCGCTGTGGTGGTCTTCGTGCTTTGGGCACTGCAGTTGCTTTACAAACTGCTCATGTGGGGGTACTCTGTGGTGGACATGGTGCTGTGTCAACTAGAAGTGGGTTACTATCCGCTGGGGTTGGGGTTAGATGGGGTGTAGCTGGTTCTCTGTCCAATGATGTAAGTGTACAATCTCGAAGAGTCTAGATTATGTGTGGTGGGGCTAGTTCGTGGGCCAGTACAACCATGGTTGTATCTGCATCAACGGGTAGCACCGTCTTTTGTGAAGAACGGGTTTTTACTCCCGTAGATACTGCCATCACCCCCTCCAATTCAAATGGCTGATAAACAAGAAAAGAAATTGAAAGTACAGAGACTGTATGATAGACAGATGCGGTAATTCACATATATGTTGTCTAACCAAACAGGACAGCATGACACAATTTCACATATATGATGGCTAACTAAACAGGATAGCATGACACAGTTTCAGATATATGATGGATAACTTAACAGGATATAATGGCATACTTCAACATATGATGAGTATCTAAACAGGATGACATGACAAAACTATATGATGTCTTTCTAAAATAGGTTGGGATGAAATAATTCACATACATGCTG
The DNA here is from genome assembly GCA_011799875.1 of Thinopyrum elongatum. NCBI lineage: Eukaryota > Viridiplantae > Streptophyta > Magnoliopsida > Poales > Poaceae > Thinopyrum > Thinopyrum elongatum. Next base: position 516,486,286 of record CM022303.1, read on the forward strand.
TCTAAGTATACATGATGGCATGATATAATTCACATAATTGATTCATATACTAAGCAGCTGGCACTCGCATGTATGATCTCTAAACTAAGTAGATGGCATTGAATATTGTGTATATGATGTCTAAACTAAGCAATGCAAGAGACCATATGCATGATATGAGAAATATAAACATTGAAGTTAGAGCTTACACCTCAGGTGGGATATAGGACTGGTCATCTGCCTCTGAATCCTCCTCTGAGGAGCTACCTGTAACCATCGAGATATATGCTTCAACAGGTACCATTGCCTGCTCTAAAGACCTTGTTTTCACTCCAGATTTTTCCATAACCGGCTCAAATGGCTGATATACGTGAAGAGTAGTTCAATATACACAGATTGTCGACAAATAGAATACGTAATGAAAAAAAGGATGTCATGAGATAATTCACATATATGATGCCTGGCTACATGGTGGTGCATAATTCACATATATGATAACTGGCTGAAAAACATGGCATTGCATAATTCGCATATCTGATATAGAAAGCAAACAGGAGGCATTCACACAAAGCATGTCTAATCTAAGCAGATGGCATGGCAATGCAATACACCATATGCATGATATGAGCAATATAACCCTGCCAAGTTAGAGCATACACCTCGGGGGGAGGGGGGAGGGATACGCCTGGTCATCTGTCTCTGAATCCTCCTCTGAGGAGCTATCTGTAACCAGCAAGAAATCTGCATCGACAGGTAGCACTGACTGCTCAGAAGACCTTGCTTTCACTCCATATTTTCCCATGACTGACTCAAATGGCTGATGCACAGGAAGAGTAGATGAATGTATAAACATTGTTGACAAATGGAATACATTATGAAAAAAAATATGGCACGATACAATTCACATATACGATGACTGGCTAAACAGGATGGCATTGCATGATTCATGTATATGATGTCTGGCTAAAGAAGATGGCATTGCATAATTCACATATACTCCCTCCGTTCCTAAATATTTGTCTTTTTAGAGATTTCAAATGGAATACCACATACTGATGTATATAGACATATTTTAGAGTGTAGATTCACTCATTTTGCTCCATATGTAGTCACTTGTTGAAATATCTAAAAAGACAAATTTTTAGGAACGGTGGGAGTTTGATATAGAAACCAAATAGGTGGCATTCACACAAAGCAAATCTAAACTAAGCTGATGACATATAAGATGTATAATGTAAGCAATGCGAGGCGCCATATGCATGATATGACCAACATCAGCATGCCAGGTTAGAGCAAACACCTCAGGGGGTAAATAGGAGTGGTCGGCTCCCTCTGAATCCCCCTCTGAACAGTTATCTTCCTATGGAATACAATCTAGAATGGGGGGAGGGGGCCCACTTCGCCCACCATGGAGCGGCGTCTGCATGACATTATATTCCCACGCAACGGTCTTCTCTTTTTCTCTACATGTTCAGTATGATTGTGTACAATAACTGACATGCATAATAAAAAAACATAGTTAGATTAGGTAAGGCCTAAGGGGTGCATGCAGAAATCAAGACTTATGGTAGCAAACGAGTGGATAGATCCAAAACTAATGATAGCTGGCAGATTATAGCTTTAGTTTAAAAAGATAGACGATGGATCATCTACTGTTTGTTGCCCACCCAACATGAACCACATAGAATACCCCAGATGAACCAGATAGTAGACAGATACTATTCGTTGCTGCCTCGATATGTGCCCCACAGGCATTTTAAAACTCAAGTTTGAACATTAGTTTGGACCTGACTCGGAGTCTAAGAGGTGAACAGGACGATAAAGTAGCAGGTAATAATAACCGATGTATAACGTAAGCAGACACAAAAGAGTGCGACCTCTCTTCCGGAACTATGTAGTCCTCAGGTTCATCTGCTCAGTCGATGATGGTAATGCAGTTGGCTTGGCTGCCGGCAACGGGGAAGATGATCTGAGGCGGCGAAAGAAAGTCTGCAGGGGGAATCTCTGCTGCAGTGAACGCTTCCGTCGATGGAGCACCTCAGGTGGGGTGGATGACGGCACGGCAGGAGCAGGACATAACACGCAAAGTTTTCTTTGACACCTATATGAAAATGAAGTAAATCTGTAAGGGCTCCTTAGAATTGGAGGATTCTATAAACGCAGGGACAGGCAAAATACAGGAATAGGATAGGAAAACACGTGCAAAACAGAGCATTTGCAAACATAGGATTTCTGTCAACCTGGGTGTTTCGTTCACATGAATTGGAAGAACACAGGAATGGAGAAACATGGTCAAATTAAAGTCAAACCACATAAAAATGTAAAATAAGAATCTTATTATGCCAGTAATGCAATTAGTCATGTTCTTCATGCATATTAATTTGAAAAGGACGTCCAAGTGGATATTAAAATTCCTACATTTTTTCTTTGAAAGAGACACCAAAGGAAAAAAATCCTCCAGTTTTGCTTTACTCCATTCCTTCTAACCAAATGCATGAATAGTAGTACGAGAGTAAAGTTTCCAATTCCTATGTGTTCCTTCACTTTTTCTTTGAACCAGTGGCGATTCTAGTAGGCAGTCTTCAACAGGCTGAAGTCTGCCCTCGAAATATTTTGTGAGCTTAGATTTGGTCCACATGAGTATCATATAATGGCTATCTTGCTAAACCGATTCAAATTGTGGTTCAAAAGAGCATTTAGTTTTCTCCCTGTTAACTTTGTGACCACGATTCATTTATTTCTAGATTTGCAACTGCTTTGAACCAAAGGATCCCTGAGGGATCAACATGAATGCAGAGTAACAAAGTGATGCGACGAGTGTACAACCTCTTTGGCATAGCCTTGTCGACCTCAGCATCATTGGGTTGGACGTGGAGGATGGTGATGCTGGTGTGACTGTCGGAGGCGGGGAAGAAGATCTGAGACCTCTGGAGACGGCGCCGAGGGCACTGCTCCGCTGTGATGGACAGTTCTGTCATCGGAGCAGCTCCGGTGAGGTGTACGACGGCGAGGCTGAAGCAGGACAAGACAGACAAGGTTAATCTGAAGTGGGACTCTAATAGCATCAGCAATAGATGATGTAAAATACATCACCAAAAAGTGCTAGATGTAAAATGCATCAGTCGCGCCACGGCCGCTCCGACAGATGTTGTAAATACTGTTCACTCTGAACTTAACTAAAGAAACTGAACTTTACAGTCGAAACTGAATTTTACTGTCGAAACTGATTGAACTAGTAGCAGCGCATTGCAATAGAAGTTTAGGGCGTTCGAGCACTAGTAGCAGAGAAGCAGTGATCTAAATCAACAGCCGCTCGAGCAGGGAATGCACTAGCAGAGAGGAAACTTGTGCAGCAGCACCGCGAGCGAGTGCTAAAGTAGCAACTCCTGTAGCTGCCGCAGGTCGTGCAGCAGCAACAGCAATGCGAGTGAGAGCAAGAGCAGAGTAGAGCAGCAACACGAACGAGAGCAAGAGCGGAGCAGCAACGCGACCGAGAGTAATAGCAAAGCAGAGCAGTAGCACGAACAAAAGCAAGAGCAGTGTAGCAGCGTGATCGACAGCAAGAACAGAGCTGCAGCACGAGCGAGAGCTGGAGCCGCAGCAACTAGTGATGGTGTGGAAGTCGCCGCCGAGGAATAAACGATATGGGGGAGAGACGCCATGGAGGAAGTGGCCGGCGACGGCACCGTCGATGGAGACCCACCATGGCTGCTTGGTATCAAGCACCGACAGCCTTGTGAGATCAAATAAAAGATAAAATGCAGCGGTGAGTGCAGAACCTCCTTGGTGGCACCGAGTAGGCCTCGGCTTCATCGGAGGAATTGGTGAGGGTGCTACGATTTTGGTGGGGCAGGTCAAGACGGTGCTGTGGGGATGGAGGTGGTGCGATAGACGAGGCAAACGTCGGGGCAGCTCCTTGGAGGTGGAGGACGGGGCTGCTGATCCGGCGGGATGATGAGATCGACGATGGATCCTCATTCGGTGCGGTGGATGAGGGACGTCGAGCTGTTGCTGTGGACGACGTCGTCGGGGAAGAGTCTCCGACTGGGCGGTGGTCGGGAGGCCGACGGAGGAGCGTGGGGTTTCGCGGGTTTTGGCGGCCTTGGTGTACGAATGGGGGGGACGAAGGGGAAGGTAGGGGGAGCCATGGCTTAGGGACGCGCTTGTCCGAAATGTGGGGTAAGTTACGAACGTACCCCCACCGGTTTTGAGCACGCGACGTCGAGGCGGCATTTCCGGCTGAGGGGTAGAAGGGGGATTTCGCGTGTCTGGGCTGTGGGACCGATTTCGGATGAGGAGGGAGTTTTCGCGCGCGTCAAAATTTCGGGATAACAAGGCGCGGCGCGGGTTGAAGAGGCGGGAGTTTCACAGCAGAAGAGACAAAAGATACTCGAGCTTGAAAATTTCGGGAAATCAAGGCGCGGATTCCATGTTCGGCAGAGCAAACTTAACATGTACAAAAAAAATTTCATACAAGACACAAGAGTGTCATGTCCCCTTTTACTATATTGCTATAAATTCCATTGAAAAAACTACAAGAAAAATGTAAAAAAAATCGGGAGAACAAGATTAGCCTGTACAGTACCAAATCAATTCGCACTTCCGTCAACAACAACAAAAAACAAATCAATTCCCACCACAAGAAAGAGTCATGTCCCTTTTTATATGATTACAAATGCCAGGATCTCGAATTTCAAAGTTTGAATCCACGTTATGTTGAATTCGAATACATCATAGGTGATCTTGCGGTTTATAATGGATGTAGTCCTACATTTTGATCTTCCATCTTATATGAACATTTTACTCCACCCTATGAATATATATATTGTCTTCTACCATATGAACTAAATTTGAATCAATTTTCCTTAGTTGAATATGATTGTTGTCAAGTTATACCATCATTTAAATATTATCTTGATAACAGAAAACATGCATATAGTAGTAATCATATTTCAATATGAACTACATGTACCATACGATCTCCAATTCAAATATTTGTATCAATTTTATGTTGAATTCAAATCACAGTACATTGGTCTAGGTAGCGAGATGTTCGGGATAATCTAAACCCTGTTTTCATATGTATAAATTTTGGCCGAATTGGACAAGTTTTGGTATAAGATTCTTGCAAACCGGAGATTCTCTCAAGAAGCCTCGTGGTTCCGAGAGGGAACGTGTCACCTTTGTTTGTGAAACGATATATGCTGCCTCCCCCTGATTTTCTTTACAGAGGCAACATAGAACTATATTAGTGCCCTGTTAAATTTTGGAATTATTCCGGGTTTGTTTGTCCTTTTTTATACATTAATTGAGTTTCTGGTCATTTAATGTGCATAATTCAAATTTGAACTGCAAGCACATGCTCCGGTGCACCAAAGTTGGTTAAAAAATCACACGTGTGTCCTTGGGTGAATTTCTAGGTCCCATGCAAGAAATGGGAATGAAATTCAAACATCTGGGCATCATGACTCGGCCGAGAACATTGAGAAACTTGGTTTTTAAATTACTGAAAATCCAAAACTCGCCTGAAAATCATGAAACTTGGCATGGTGTCAGTCATGGCACTAACATGCTGTGGTAAAAAACTTGGCCGAATTGGAACAAGTTTTGGTATAAGCTTCTTGCAAACCTGAGCTTCTATCACGAAGGCTCGTGGTTTTGAGAGGGAACATGTCGCCTTTGTGTGCGAAACGATATACGCTGCCCCCCTTGATTTTATTTACAGAGGCAACACAGAACTATATGAGTGTCGTGTTAATTTTGGAATTATTCCGGGTTTGTTTGGCCTTTTTTATATATTAATTGAGTTTCTGGCCATTTAATGTGCATAATTCAAATTTGAACTACAAGCACATGCTCCAGTGCACCAAAGTTGGTTGAAAAATAACATGTGTGTCCTCGGGTGAATTTCTAGGTCCCATGCAAGAAATGGGAATGAAATTCAAACACCTGGGCATTGTGGCTCGGCTGAGAACATTGAGAAACTTGGTTTTTAAATTCTTGTAAATCCAAAACATGCTTGAAAATCATGAAACTTGGCATGGTGTCATGTCATGGCACTAACATGCTGTGGTAAAATTTTTGGCCGAATTGGAACAAGTTTTGGTATAAGTTTCTTGCAAACCGGAGCTTCTCTCAAGAAGGCTCGTGGTTCTGAGAGGGAACGTGTCACCTTTGTGTGCGAAACGATATACGCTGCCCCCCCTTGATTTTCTTTACAGAGGCAACATAGAACTATATGAGTGTCGTGTTAAATTTTGGAATTATTCCGGGTTCATTTGGCCTTTTTTATACATTAATTGAGTTTCTGGTAATTTAATGTGCATAATTCAAATTTGAACTACAAGCACATGCTCCAGTGCACCAAAGTTGGTTGAAAAATAACATGCGTGTACTCGGGTGAATTTCTAGGTCCCATGCAAGAAATGGGAATGAAATTCAAACACCTGGGCGTCGTGGCTCGGCCGAGAACATTGAGAAACTTGGTTTTTAAATTCTTGTAAATCCAAAACACGCCTGAAAATCATGAAACTTGACATGGTTTCATGTCATGGCACTAACATGCTGTGGTAATTTTTTTGGCCGAATTGGAACAAGTTGTGGTATAAGCTTCTTGCAAACCGGAGCTTCTCTCAACAAGGCTCGTGGTTTTGAGAGGGAACGTGTCGCCTTTGTGTGCGAAACGATATACGCTGCCCCCCTTGATTTTCTTTACAGAGGCAACATAGAACTATATGAGTGTCATGTTAAATTTTGGAATTATTCCGGGTTTGTTTGGCCTTTTTTATACATTAATTGAGTTTCTGGTCATTTAATGTGCATAATTCAAATTTGAACTACAAGCACATGCTCCATTGCACCAAAGTTGGTTGAAAAATCACATGTGTGTCCTCGGGTAAAATTCTAGGTCCCATGCAAGAAATGGGAATGAAATTCAAACATCTGGGCGTCGTGGCTCGTCCGAAAACATTGAGAAACTTGGTTTTTTAATTCCTGTAAATCCAAAACACGCATGAAAATCATGAAACTTGGCTTGGTGTCATGTCATGGCACCAACATGCTGTGGTAATTTTGCTGTCCGATTTGCGAAGGTGCACACATTAACAATCAACAAAGTCATTTTGGAACAAGTGTTGTCACGTTACAATCGGAAACACAAGTATTATTGAAACCGTGGGCATTCTACTTACGATTTACTTGCCACCATGCATCCCCTTTTTTTATTGGCTAGGAGGCGCCGTGCGGGGGTAGCTATTTGAGTATGGGAGGCGTGCGATCAGACCCCTGCTCATGCTTATCAAGAGGAGAGCCCTTTGACCTCCATCTGCCGCCCACCTCTGTCCCAAGGTCTCCATTAATGGCGCCCGAGCCCCTGTTTAATGGCGTGGCTATGTCTCACTCGACTGAGATTTAAGAGAGAAAAAAGAAAATCTGAAAAGAAAACTTTGCACGGATCTTGATGTAAGATCCAACGGACCTATATAGCATCTACTGCGACTTATAGCAAGACTGATGAATATATAAGGACGACGACAATGGATAATAATTGTCTTACATATTTAGGAAGATAATTAAAAAGGCACATGCGGCTACGCCCGAAATACACAGGGGCAAAAGAAGAAGGAAGACACATACAACGATCTGGCTCGCTGATCTCTACTTTCTTGATGTGCTGCAGGTCGCGGAGACTAGTTCTCGCGGCGAGTGGCGATGATCTCTTTCATCAGTTTCATGTCCTTAATACGCTGCTTGGCAGCATCCACGGATTCCTCCACCAGCCTTTCGCGCTCGATGCGGAGCATGGCATTCTTGTCCATAAGTTTTTGACGATGACGCCCGTCCTCTTCAACAAGGCAGCGGTCTCCTCCGCCTGCTTCACCCTTCTGGTGATCTTCGCCCTCAGCAGGTCGCGCTTGGTGCGGAGCTTCGCGTTGTCCTCCCCTAGTCCCCGGATGATGGCGGTAGCATTTTCAAACGAGGCATTTATCTCATCCTGCAGCTTCATCCAGCCGGAGATCCGACCCATCAGGCCATCGAGCATAGCGCGCATGCGCCTGTGAGAGTCCTCGCCTGCCCGCGAGACATTTTCCCAGGCCGACGTGGCGTGGGAGGACCTCCCTGCTGCATTCGCGGTGCGGCGGGACATCTCTGCTGCTTTCGTGGCGTGGCTGGACCAGTCTGTTGCATCGACGGCGTGGCGGGACCTCGGTGCTGCTTCGGCGGCGCGGCGGGACCTCTATGCTGCTACGGCGGCACGGCGGGACATGTCGGCTGCTACAGCGGTGAAGCGGGACATCTCTCGTGCTTCCGCTTCCATGCTCGCCTCCCCCTGGTCGTAATCTCTCAACCCAGAACTCATGCGGGCCATGGCAGATGCAAGAGAATGATGATGAAAGACTTGTTTGTGTTTTGTGGATGAGGAGTTGAGGAGGAATGTGCAGTCATCTTGGAGTAGCGTATTTATAACCGAGTACTAATACGCTCCTAAGTGGGAAACCATTTAGGTTTTGATCGGTGTGAACAGGTTTGCAATTAAATATAGCGTGGTATGTAATTTGGAATGTGACGAGATGCAAGCTCAAAATTTATTGACGGTTCTAGTTTCGAAGTTCGGCACTATTCCCAGATGGCGTAACGTGGGCACGCGTTCTCGGCCGTGGTGTAACAGTTTTGTAATATGCCACGGTACTTCTTTTTCTACTGCTGTGTATGTGTAATAACTGGCACCGTCGGATACATATCTTACGGTTATAGGGGCGTTCACCAGGAATAGCCTCGTGGCGAGCTATAGACTAGTCTTTTTTTCACATGCATTACATCGACACATATCATCTCTCTCCCTCTTTCCCATGCACACACCTATAGTCTCTCGGGACTTCTCACACGCACCATCTCTAGCTCCCTAGGTCGATGCCACCCACATACACTTGTACTCTGAGTTTAGTAGGTTATACACGAAGAGAAGAGGTGCACGCATGCACTCGTCCTCTATCATACACGCATCTGTAGCTACGAATTGTAGTGTTCTCAACCATCCGATTGGCTCTATCATAGGTTCCCGTTGCTCCTAGGCCTTGAGATTGAGAAGTTTAAAACACAGAGGCTAAGCTGGAGGTGAATTGTTTTGTTTAATGTGCGGGCCGCACACGGCACCAACACGACACGAGCTTCGTCTGCCTAGTGCGCAGTCAGGTGAGTACTACTAGTAGTAGTAGTACTTTGATGTGTCGCGTCAACTCGCAGAAGTATGCAACACTTCCTCAACAAACAAGCATATAAGCAGCTTATACTTCTTACCCAAAGGATCTTTATATACAACAGACACAAAATATCCGTTCCACTATTGGAAATTACTTTAAATGCTGATCTGATGTCGAAGTAATTGCTGCATCGCCACCAAAATCCACCATCTCTTAAGCTAATGTAGACCGAGCTAACCCCTATATTAGCATATTACTAAGATAAACAAAAGGCACTGTAGAATCATTTAGGAGGTGAGCTTGTCAATCTGACTGTGGAGGGACACCGTCCTCGACAACCCAGCCCCGGCCAGCAGCTTGGGCTGAACTGTGAAGAAGGTCAGCTCCTGCACGGCGATGGCACCGGGATCCTTGCTGCTTGTCACCTCGATTTCCACCTTGACGGCGTCGGTCCTGCCTTTGGCCTCCCCCGGCGGGCCGTTCGCCCACAGCTTGGCCACGTAGTGTGGAGGTGGGGACGCCCCCTCTCTGATGTAGACGACCGACACGGCGATAGGCGCACCGACGTAGAGCATGCCGCCGACCAAGAAAAATGCGCAGCCATCCTCCTTCGCAAATAGCAAGAGCCACGGCTCCGACACTGGCACTTGCAGCTGGAGCACCTTGTCGTACTGGATCTTGTGCACGGGCATGGGATGCATGGTGCTGATGTGGTAGGGGAGCGCTGACGGCGGGCCTTCGTAGCCACAGACGGGCACGGGGCATTTGCAGGGCGCGAGCGGACACACGCTCTGGTGATCGGCGAGCTTGTGGTATGTGACATAGAGCCCACAGCCTTCATGCGGGCACTCCACGCTCACCGAGGAGAGGACGACGTCCATCGCCGTGTTTCGCACGTCGAAGCCGCCGCCGCGCTCGCACTTCTGGCACTGCCGCTGGTTCCCGGGGCGCCGCACAGGCCAGGTGCCCTCCCTTGCACTGCACAAATCAATCGAACAGCACATCAATGAAGAAACCTGCACCTTGCTCGATCAGCTGAACGGACAAGGTGTATTCGAACCTCATACACTGGAGGCTTCAAGGGGCGTAGGCACAAGGGGCAGTGGATCAAGGTGAGGTCCATAGAGACCATGGAGAGCTCCATCGTCGGGTCCTGTCCCGTCGGCATGATCTCTCTCTCCTCGTGCACCACCATCTCCCGCTTTAGGGCCGGGGCATTAGAAAGTTTTACCATCACATATTCATACTACTTCAAGGTGCATTAAATCAACACATGCAAGTATCAAAAGGAAAGTCACGGCATGCATGCATGCGTTGTAATTAATGCATCGGTAAACGCAAATTATTGGAATATATCGACTGCACTGCTTTGATGTGTCACGTCAACTCGTACAACAAGGAGAAGTGTGATTACAATGCCCTCTCCCTCGCCCATGAGCGTGGTGGCTCGCAGGACTAGAGAAGCTTTCGCTACATGCTCTCCCTCCCGCACATGGTGGACATGCAGCAGTTCATTTGGTGTCAGATGGCCAGAAGCATACTAGTACTTCACTATAGTAGTACCATCATTGTTCGACTTCCCGAAGAGGCGAAGAGCCAAGCGCAACCCGAACGCTCATGTGGCAGTTTCATGTGTAGGGGAGGTAGTATAGTAACACAGTCTAGGATAGCGTGTACCAAGCTTAAAATCGTTGGAGTCGGCTCCATGCTATGAGGCCGTCTCGAAGCATTTTTTTGATTAAAATAATCTTCTGTCCCTACCTGTCATCCTGGATATTGTAGTTTGCACGCTGATCTGGTCAAAAGAGGAATACATATTTTAATTTGTGGTGGGGTAAATGTTAGAGGTTGCAGCAAATATTGTACAATGTGTGTTTTAGCCAAGTTTAGAGGCAAGCATGTGGGGCCCGTGCTATGATGTGTCAAGTCAACTCGTACAACAAGAAGAAGCTTGATTACTAGTAGCACGCCCTCTCCCTCGCCCATGCGCGCGGTGGCTCGCAGACGAGGAGAGGCTTTTGCTTTTACTACTCCTACAACAAGCTCTCCCTCGCCCACGCGGTGGACGGGACATGCAGCTATTGATTCGATACTGTAGAAGTAGTAACATCATTGTTCGACTTCTTGAAGAGGCGAAGAGCCAAGCGCACCCCGAACATGGCAGTTGTGTAGGGGTGGGGCATGGTGCGGCAGTTTTGTGGCAATTCTTTTCTACTGCTGTTTGTGTGCAATAGGTGCCACCGTCGGATGCAGATCTTACGGTTATTGTGGCGATTTCTAGTACTCCCTCCATCTAGGTGTATAAGCCACCTTACGAAAACCAAATAATCCCAAAACACTTAGGCGCGTTGCATTAACTCCCACCTTGTTTCTTGTTTCTTGACATATCAACCAATAAGAGATGTGGGGCGTGCATATTTTCAATGACTCGAGGCTACCAAACGTGACATGCAGTGGTTAGTTCATTGCATGCAATGCTATTAATTAGCAAATGAACATTAAGTTCTCTCGTTTTCCCCTCCTTCTTGGTCACGGTGCACAACCTAAGATGACTTATTCACCTAGACGGAGGGAGTAATAGTCATCTTACGAAAATCAAATAATCCCAAAACAAACCCGACCACGTTTCATGTTTCTAGACATGAATAGGCATCAACCAATGAGATACATGGGACGTAGTACCTAGCACGGCATGCTGCGGTCAGTTGGAGCACACATCTTCTCTCTATCTCTTTCCTCACATTTATTGCATCTGCCTTGGAGCACGCATATAGCCAGGCTCTTGCATGAGAGCCCACTCCCCTTACTTTTTTTATGTCTCTCTCCTCCACCTAGACAAAATTGCCATTTAAGCAGGCTATAATCCCACTATTGTACATGCTCTTAGGCTGGTCATAGTGGGGAGTAACTTAGACTAGTAACATGCTTTTGTTACTAGTCCATGTTACTACCTTTATAATGGGTAGTAACATATGGATGATAACATACAAGCCTTCATTAATTGAGACATAGAATCATTTTACCTCGGGGTGTGTTATGTTACAGTAACATATTAGGCCCCTCCCAATGTTCCACCTTGTACAGGTGCTAAGCCTGCCATGTTGGCAAAAAAGATGATGTGGCAAAGTAATTAAGAGGAGAGAGATGGGTGTGGTGACCCCAGGAAGAAACAATGCTAAGCGCGGGAACCTAGAGAAAACACTTAAATGAAAGAAGCCCACCAATGCATGGATAACTTTAGTTGCTAAATTATTAAATGAAGGATGCTTAGCAACAACAAGTTAAGCACCTTTGCATTGGGGACTTTAGTTACTTAGCTCTTTAATATGCTTAGCACCTCATCTTAGCAATAGTGCATTGGAGGAGGTCTTATTATGTTACCACAAGCATCTCTCCCCTCATTAACTCCATGCCACATAAGCAAATTTGTCTTGCGATGTGTCATGTTACTACCTAATAGTATAGCCCTGTAAACCGGAAAGGAGGGACTACTCCCTCCGTTCCTAAATATTTGTCTTTCTAGATATTTCAACAAGTGACTACACCGTAAATGAGTACATACGGAGCAAAATGAGTGAATCTACACCGTAAATTACTACGTATTAAGTTTTCTCGTTTTCCTCTCCGCCTTGGTCACGGTGCACAATATTGAGTATACTACTACTACTGACTAGTCTCTTTTTGACACGCATTTACGTTGGTACGGCTTGAATGCCAACGAGGGAGAGGGTAGCGGTTCCCGAAACATTGAACGGTCAATGATGCCTTCGCATTCAATTAGCATGCAGAGGTACAATAAGTAATTGGAGAAGCAGAATGAAGCCAGCACGATGTGAATGCAACGCAGTTTGGACTCTCATATAAAGGCGCCCCACCAGTCCAATCCATCTACTCCTAGTCACTGCACAACACTGCCCACTCCAATCCAAGACCAAGACCAAGTGACCAGAAGCGACAAGCACCCATGGCGTCGATGGACGCGAGCGGCAGTTGGCTGTGCTAGATCGTCCAAGACGCCGGCCTGCGGCCCCGCACCGCGCAGTGTTTCCAGACGGTGCTGGCGACCCCCGGCCTCATAGCCCTCGTCGACATCGGCTTCGCCTCTCACATGTACGAGATGATGGTCGGCTCCATCCGCAAGTTCACCGCCGTCAAGAAGCGCGCGGATGACATTGTCGTACTGCTCCAGCCCGCGCGCCCAGGCTCCTCATTGCCTGCCACCCTCATCGGCCTCGAAGGTGATGAACTCTTTGAAGCACTGGTGGCCCTGCAGCTGCCGGAGGTCGTGACGAAGAATGTGCACCTCGAGGCCGCGCTCGCCGCGCAGCGCCTCGCCATGCAAGAAACCGTCGACATGCACATCCACGTCTACAAGAAAATCATCTACTTAGGCCACTACAAGGCCAGCCAGGACAGAAAGACGTTGGCCTTCTTCCAGCGGCTGAATCTTTGGACGCCATTGGTCAGAAGCACGTCGACCTGGCCATGAAAGCCGCTGCTACTTAGCCGCCGTTCGGTGGGACGGCGCCCTGAGTCGAGGAGGTGGACGACGTCGATGGATGCATCTTTATTCTTGCCTCCTGTAACCAGCACTACATCGCCTCGTGGCCTTAATGTTTTATTAGTGCATGACATTTTTATTCCAGTCGTAAATGACATGTGTGATCGCTTGCTCTTATTTGGCATTAATTATATGTAGTATCACTGTCTTTGTCCTATTGTACTACCTAGGTCCTGGTTTATTAGTCCCTTTTGTAATTTGTGCTAAATTTTGACCAAAGATTTAACTGACAAAATGTTAGTGGATGTCAATAAAAATTATATCGTTTGATTTGTATTTGAACATAGTTTTCAATGATATAATTTTGGTGACATGCATGAACCTTTTGTTAGTCAAATTTATGGTCAAAATTTGGCACAGATTACGACAGGGAGCAATAAACCAGGAGAGAGGTACACTGGTCCGTCACCATCGTGTTTTGTGTCTAATTTTGAGTTCAGCGACCCAACCTACATGGAGGGAGTACTGTATATATTGGCGCGACAACCAAACTTATATATTCAAAACTGAGCGTTACTACAAATCACGAGTTCAAAACAAGAAAGTGGAACAAGCACAGCATGTCCGTGCCATTCGCGTCGTACCCCCACACGGTCACGGTGCACAATGTAGTAAATGACTAGTCTCTTCTTGACCCGCATTTACATTGATACGGCTTGAATGCCAAGGAGGGAGAGGGTAGCGGTTCCCGAGACATTGAATGATCAATGATGCATCCTCAATTAGCATGCAGAGGGAATTAATTGGAGAAGCAAAATGGAGCCAGCACGATGTGAATGCAACGCAGTTTGGACTCTCATATAAAGGCGCCCCACCACTCCAATCCATCTACTCCTTGTCTCTGCGCAACACTACTCACTCCAATCCCAGACCAAGTGACCAGAAGCCACAAGCACCTATGGAGGCGATGGACACGAGCGGCAGTCGGCTGTGCCAGATCATCCAAGACGCCGGCCTACGGCCCCGCACCGTGCAGCATTTCCAGACGGTGCTGGCGACCGCCGGCATCATAGCCCTTGCCGACGCTGGCTTCGCCTCTCGCATGGACGACATGATGGTCCGCTCCATCCGCAAGTTCACCGCCGTCAAGAATCACGCGGACGACCTTGCCGTACTGCTCCAGCCCGCGCGTCCAGGCTCCTCATTGCCTGCCACCCTCATCGGCCTCCATGGTGACAAACTCTTTCAAACCCTGGTGGCCCTGTAGCTGCCGGAGGTCGCAACGAAGAATGTGCACCTCGAGGCCGCGCTCACCGCATAGCGCCTCGCCATGCAAGAAACCATCGACCTACACATCCACGTCTACGAGGAAATCATCTACATAGGCCACTACAAGGCCAGGGAGGATAGAAAGACGTTGGCCTTCTTCCACCGGCTGGAATCTTTGGACGCCATTGTTGAGAAGCACGTTGACCTGGCCACGAAAGCCGCTGCTACTTAGCCCCCGTTTGGTGGCCGGCGCCCTGATTCGAGGAGGAGGAGGTCGTCGATGGATGCAACTTTCTTCTCGCCTCCTGTGACCAGCACTGCATCACCTCGTGGCCTTAATGTTTTATTACTGTATGGGATTTTTATATGTAGTATCACTGTCTTCATCCTGGTGTACTACCTAGGTCCTGGTTTATTAGTCCCTTTTGTAATTTGTGCTAAATTTTGACCAAAGATTTAACTGACAAAATGTTAGTGCATGTCAACAAAAATTATATCGTTTGATTTGTATTTGAACATAGTTTTCAATGATATAATTTTGGTGACATGCATGAACCTTTTGTTAGTCAAATTTATGGTCAAAATTGGGCACAGATTACGATGGGGAGTAATAAACCAGGACGGAGGTAGACTGGTCTGTCACCATCGTGTTTTGTGTCTAATTTTGACTTCAGCGACACAACCTACATGGAGGGAGTACTGTATATATTGGCGCGACAACCAAACTTATATATATTCAAAACTGAGCATTACTACAAGTCACGAGTTCAAAACGAGAAAGCGGAACAAGTACAGCATGCCTGTGCCAGGTTAGGATCCTTTGCAGTAGCGCACCATGCAGTACGGTCACTGTTGTGTGGACCCGGCCCCACATGTCATCTGCACTACAGCACCATACAGTACTACAGAGGATCTCAACCCTGCCGTTTGCGTCGCACCCCCACACGGTCTGTCCGACACGCCGCTCAAGCTAGGGAACGCTTGTTGTCTTAGCATTTTCACTGTCAGGTGGGGCCGCAGTTGAGCAAACAAACTTTCGGCAAATCCCTACCCCGCCCACCGCGTGTCGGCTGAGTTAGACTTGGAAGAGAGAAACGAGGGAGAAGAGCTAGCTGTAGCACGGACGCTGTTGTCAGATGGGACTCGTGTTGATAGAATAGGAGTACTGAGTACTCGTACCTCTTTTTTTTTGAGGGAAAAAGTAGTCATACATCTATTACGAGTACTACCACTAGTTGGGTGCGCGCGACCTATACCTGTCATCACTTTAGGTCTCCTTTTCGAACCGCAGCTACACTTCATAGTACATATTTTTTCACGCATTTATCCTCCTATATGTACTCCTAGGCTATTTCCACGTGCTTTCTTTCGCCGACATGTGGGACATAGAGCATCTGGGTCATAGTGCATGCACGACTCGGAGCATATGCAACCATGCCGGTGTACTTTACATTTCAGACCTCATGAATTACATGCAAACCCCCCGCAGAAGAATAAATAAATAAATGAATTACTACATGCAAAGCAGATTATTTTCATAGAAACCGGAGCACGTTCGTTAAATTTTGGACATAACACATTTATAAAAAATTATCGAACCTAAACCAGTGTAAGGGCCACTTTGATTCACAGGATACTGAAAACACAGGAATGGGGAAAGTATGATGGCGATGAACCAAGAGGAGGAGGAAGAGGAGGAGTACTGTACATGCTAGAGACTAGACTGTAGCACATTGTTTTGTATGGCCATATCACCACATTGTTTTCTATGGCCTTGATGTCTACTACGCAACCTTCTTCTTGTAGACTCGTGTTGGGCCTCCAAGCGCAGAGTTTTGTAGGACAGTAGCAAATTTCCCTCAAGTGGATGACCTAAGGTTTATCAATCTGTGGGAGGCGTAGGATGAAGATGGTCTCTCTCAAACAACCCTGCAACCAAATAACAAAGAGTCTCTTGTGTCCCCAACACACCCAATACAATGGTAAATTGTATAGGTGCATTAGTTCGGTGAAGAGATGGTGATACAAGTGTAATATGGATGGTAGATATAGGTTTTTGTAATCTGAAAATATAAAAACAGCAAGGTAACTAGTAACAAAAGTGAGAAAAAATGGTATTGCAATGCTTGGAAACAAGGCCTAGGGTTCATACTTTCACTAGTGCAAGTTCTCTCAACAATGATAACATAATTAGATTATATGGCAATCCCTCAACGTGCGACAAAAGTCACTCCAAAGTTCCTATCGCGGAGAACATAAGATGAAATTTCTTGTAGGGTACGAAACCACCTTAAAGTTATTCTTTTCGATCAATCCATTGAGCTATTCCTATAAGTGTCACAAACAGCCCTAGAGTTCGTAGTAAAATAACACCATATGACACACATCAATCAACCCTAATGTCACCTAGATACTCCAATGTCACCACAAGTATCCATGGGTCAATTATACGATATGCATCAAACAACTTCAGATTCATAATATTCAATCCAACATAAAGAACCTCAAAGAGTGCCCCAATATTCCTGCCGGAGAAACAAGGACCAAAATGTGAATCAACCCCTATGCATAGATTACCCCAATGTCACCTCGGGAATCCGTGAGTTGAGTGCCAAAACATACATCAAGTGAATCAATAGAACACCCCATTATCACCATGGGTATCCCACGCAAGACATACATCAAGTGTTCTCAAATCCATAATAGTATTCAATCCGATAATAGTGAAACCTCAAAGGTAAAACTCAATTTATCACAAGAAGATAGAGGGTGAGAAACACCATATGATCCAACTATAATAACAAAGCTCGCGGTACATCAAGATCGTGCCAAATCAAGAACACGAGAGAGAGAGATCAAACACATAGCTACTGGTATATACCCTCAGCCCCGAGGGTGAACTACTCCCTCCTCATCATGGAGACCGCCGGGATGATGAAGATGGCCTTCGGTGATGGTTTCCCACTCCGGCAGGGTGCCGGAAGGGCTCCCGATTGGTTTTTTGTGGCTACAGAGGCTTGCGGCGGTGGAACTCCCGATCTAGGTTTCTTTCTGGGGGTTTTGAGATTTATAGGAATTTTTGGCGTCGGTCTCACGTCAAGGGGGTCCACGAGGCAGTGGCAAGACAGGGGCGTGTCCTAGGGGGGTGGGCATGCCCTCCACCCTTGTGGTTGCCTCGGCACTCTTCTGGCCCAACTCTTGTGCCTCGGGGGTCTCTTTTGGTCCATAAAAAATCACCGTAAATTTTCAGCCCATTCCGAGAACTTTTATTTCTGCACAAAAAACGACACCATGGTAGTTCTGCTGAAAACAGCGTCAGTCCGGGTTAGTTCTAATAAAATCATACCAAAACCATATAAAATTGTTGTAAACATGGCATGAATACTTCATAAATTATAGATACATTGGAGACGTATCAGCATCCCCAAGCTTAATTCCTGCTCGTCCTCGAGTAGGTAAATGATAAAAGAAAGAATTTATGAAGTGTGAATGCTACCTAGCATATTTGTCGATGTAATCTTCTCTAATATGGCATGAATGTTTAGATCCATAAGATTCAAAACAAAAGTTTAATATTGACATAAAAACAATAATACTTCAAGCATACTAATAAAGCAATCATGTCTTCTCAAAATATCATGGCCAAAGAAAGTTATCCCTACAAAATCATAAAGTCTGGCTATGCTCCATCTTCATCACACAATGTATTAAATCATGCACAACCCTGATGACAAGCCAATCAATTGTTTCATACTTTTGATGTTCTCAAACTTTTTCAACTTTCACGCAATACATGAGCGTGAGCCATGGATATAGCACTATAGATGGAATAGAATATGGTGGTTGTGGAGAACAAAAAGAAGGAGATAGTCTCACATCAACTAGGCGTATCAACGGGCTATGGAGATGCCCATCAATAGATATCAATGTGAGTGAGTAGAGATTGCCATGCAACAGATGCACTATAGCTATAAGTGTATGAAAGCTTAAAATGAAAACTAAGTGGGTGTGCATCCAACTCGCTTGCTCACGAAGACCTAGGGCAATTTGAGGAAGCCCATCATTGGAATATACAAGCCAAGTTCTATAATGAAAAATTCCCACTAGTATATGAAAGTGACAACATAGGAGACTCTCTATAATGAACATCATGGTGCTACTTTGAAGCACAAGTGTGGAAAAAGGATTGTAGCATTGCCCCTTCTCTCTTTTCTCTCATTTTTTTATTTTGGGCTCTTTGGCCTCTCTTTTTTTTCTTTTCTCTTTTTTTTTTATTTTTCGTCCGGAGTCTCATCCCGACTTATGGGGGAATCATAGTCTCCATCATCCTTTTCTCACATGGGACAATGCTCTAATAATGATGATCATCACACTTTTATTTACTTACAACTCAAGAATTACAACTCGATACTTAGAACAAAAATATGACTCTATATGAATGCCTCCGGCGGTGTACCGGGATGTGCAATGATCAAGAGAGACATGTATAAAAAATATGAATGGTGGCTTTGCCACAAATACGATGTCAACTACATTATCATGCAAAGCAATATGACAATGATGAAGCGTGTCATAATAAACGGAATGGTGGAAGTTGCATGGCAATATATCTCGGAATGGCTATGGAAATGCCATAATAGGTAGGTATGGTGGCTGTTTTGAGGAAGGGTATATGGTGGGTTTAATGCACCAGCGAAAGTTGTGCGGTACTAGAGAGGCTAGCAATGGTGGAAGGGTGAGACTGCGTATAATCCATGGACTCAACATTAGTCATAAAGAACTCACATACTTATTGCAAAAGTCTATTAGCTATCGAAACAAAGTACTACACGCATGCTCCTAGGGGGATAGATTGGTAGGAAAATGCCATCGCTCGTCCCCGACTGCCACTCATAAGGAAGACAATCAATAAATAAATCATGCTCCGACTTCATCACAAAACGGTTCACCATACGTGCATGCTACGGGAATCACAAACTTTAACACAAGTATTTCTACCAATCCACAATTACTCACTAGCATGACTCTAATATCACCATCTTTATATCTCAAAACAAATGCAAGGAATCAAACTTCTCATATATTCAATGCTCTTTATGAAAGTGTTTACTATATTCCTTCTTGAAACTGACAAACTACTCCAAAAATATAAGTGAAGATCAATGAGTAGTTGAATAATTATGCAGCTATATGAAGACTCTCTCTCATAAATAAAATTTCAGATCTTAATATTTTATTCAAACAACAAGAAAAACAAAATAAAATGACATTTCAAGGATAGCACATATCATGTGAAGAAGCAAAAACTTAGGCTCAACCAAGGCTAACCGATGATTGTTGATGAAGAAAGGTGGGATGCCAACCGGGGCATCCCCAAGCTTAGATGCTTGAGACTGCTTGAAACATTAATTAGGGATGCCTTGGGCATCCCCAAGCTTGAGCTTTTGTGTCTCCTTAATTCCTTTTATATCACGGTTTCCCTAAATCTTAAAAACTTCATGCACACAAAACTCAACAAGAACTTGTGAGAAAAGTTAGTATAAATCAAATGCAAAACCTTATCATTCTCTACTGTAGCAAATCACTAAAATTATTATTTAACATTGCATACTAAATGCCTCTGCATATTTAATACTCCTATCCTCAAATAGAATCATTAAACAAGCAAACATATGCAAACAATGCAAACATAACAGCAATCTGTCTAAACAGGACAGTCTGTAAAGAGTGCAATTGTACTCATACTTACGTAACTCCAAAAATTCTTAAAAATTACCATAATGTATAAATTTTGTTTTTACTCATTTTGTAAATATTTCAATAATTTATCGCGTTCTGTCTTTCCATAAGAATATATACAATGATAGAAAACTTTCTATTTTCAAAACAGCAACATATAGACTTGCAAAATAAGCATGGTAAAGGCTATACTTGACACTTTTATTGAAATAAAAGATACAAAACATTACTCTAAATAACATCAAGCAAATCCTAATAAAATAAAATGACGCTCCAAGCAAAACTCATATTATGTGACGAATAAAAATATAGCTCAAAGTGAGGTTACCGATAATATTGCAGACGAAAGAGGGGATGCCTTCCGGGGCATCCCCAAGCTTAGTTTCTTGGGTCTTCCTTGAATATTACCTTGGGGTGCCTTGGGAATCCCCAAGCTTAGGGTCTTGTCACTCCTTATTCTCCTCATATCGATATCTCACCCAAAACTTGAAAACTTCAATCACACAAAACTTAACGGAACTTCGTGAGATGTGTTAGTATGATAAAACAAATCATTCACTTTGGTACTTTCAAGACAAGATTCATTTTTTTTTCACATGATACCTACTGTAACCTATCATTTCTACAATTTATATTGAGCAATATAAGCCATAGAAACTAGGAAACAAGCAAACTATGCATCGAAAACATAATCTGTCAAAAACAGATCAGTCTCTAAATATCTGAATTAAGCTCACACTTATGTAAGTCCAAAAATTCTGAAAACTTAGGACAACCTAGAAAATTTGTATATCAATCCTCTGTAAAAAATTCAGAGTTTTTCTACGTTCCAGTAAAATATAGGAATTTCTGTACTGGACGCAAAAGTTTCTGTTTTTGCACAGAATCAAATCAACTATCAACCACACCATCCCAAAGGCTTTACTTGGCACTTTATTCAAACAAAAGCTATAAAACATGATTAATACAGTAGCTTAATCATGTTAACTCACAAAAATAGTAGGGGTAAATATTGGGTTGTCTCCCAACAAGCGCTTTTCTTTAATGCCTTTTTAGCTAGGCATGATGATTTCAATGATGCTCACATAAAAGATAAGAATTGAAACACAAAAAGAGAATCATGAAGCATATGAAAAGCACATTTAAGCCTAACCCACTTCCTATGCATAGGTATTTTGTGAGCAAACAAATTAAGGGAACAAGAATCAACTTGAATAGGAAGGCAAAGCAAGCAAAACTTCAAGATTTTCAATAAATAGAGAGGAAACTTGATATTATTGAGAAGCCTACAAGCATACGATCCTCCCTCATAATAATTGTCAGTAGCATCATGAATGAATTAAACAATATAACTATCACATAAAACATTATTTTCATGATCCACAAGCATAGAAATTTTATTACTCTCCACATAAGCAAATTTATTCTCATGAATAGTAGTGGGAGCAAACTTAACAAAATAACTATCATGTGAGGCATAATCCAATTGAAAATTTAAATCATGATGACAAGTTCCATGGTTATCATTATTCTTTATAGCATACATGTCATCACAATAATCATCAAATATAGCAACTTTGTTCTCATAATCAATTGGAACCTCTTCCGAAATAGTGGAATCATCATTAAATAAAGTCATGACCTCTCCAAATCCACTTTTATCAATATTGTGAAAAGATTCAACACCCTCCAAAATAGTGGGATCATTATTTCCTAGAGTTGACGCTCCTCCAAACCGACTTTCATCAATATAATCATCATAAATAGGAGGCATGCTTTCATCATAATAAATTTGCACATCAAAACTTGGGGGACTAAAAATATCATCTTCATCAAACATAGCATCCCCAAGCTTGTGGCTTTGCATATCATTAGCATTATGGATATTCAAAGAATTCATACCAACAACATTGCAATCATGCTCATCATTCAAAGATTTTATGCCAAACATTTCATTGAATTCTTCTTCTAACACTTGAGCACAATTTTCCTTTCCATCATTTTCACGAAAGACTTTAAAAAGATGAAGCATATGAGGCAACCTCAATTCCATTTTTTTTGTAGTTCTCTTTTATAAACTAAACTAGTGATAAAACAAGAAACTAAAAGATTCAATTGCAAGATCTAAAGATATACCTTCAAGCACTCACCTCCCCGGCAACGGTGCCAGAAAAGAGCTTGATGTCTACTATGCAACCTTCTTCTTGTAGACTCGTGTTGGGCCTCCAAGCGCAGAGTTTTGTAGGACAGTAGCAAATTTCACTCAAGTGGATGACCTAACGTTTATCAATCCGTGGGAGGCATAGGATGAAGATGGTCTCTCTCAAACAACCCTGCAACCAAATAACAAAGAGTCTTTTGTGTCCCCAACACACCCAATACAATGGTAAATTGTATAGGTGCACTAGTTCGGCGAAAAGATGGTGATACAAGTGTAATATGGATGGTAGATATAGGTTTTTGTAATCTGAAAATATAAAAACAGCAAGGTAACTAGTAACAAAAATGAGAAAAAACGGTATTGCAATGCTTGAAAACAAGGCCTAGGGTTCATACTTTCACTAGTGCAAGTTCTCTCAACAATGATAACATAATTAGATCATATGGCAATCCCTCAACGTGTGACAAAAGTCACTCCAAAGTTCCTATCGCGGAGAACATAAGATGAAATTGCTTGTAGGGTACGAAACCACCTCAAAGTTATTCTTTCCGATCAATCCATTGAGCTATTCCTATAAGTGTCACAAACAACCCTAGAGTTCGTAGTAAAATAACACCATATGACACACATCAATCAACCCTAATGTCACCTAGATACTCCAATGTCACCACAAGTATCCATGGGTCAATTATACGATATGCATCAAACAACTTCAGATTCATAATATTCAATCCAACATAAAGAACCTCAAAGAGTGCCCCAAGATTCCTACCGGAGAAACAAGGACCAAAACGTGCATCAACCCCTATGCATAGATTACCCCAATGTCACCTCGGGAATCCGCGAGTTGAGTGCCAAAACATACATCAAGTGAATCAATAGAACACCCCATTGTCACCACGGGTATCCCACACAAGACATACATCAAGTGTTCTCAAATCCATAATAGTATTCAATCCGATAATAGTGAAACCTCAAAGGTAAAACTCAATTCATCACAAGAAGATAGAGGGGGAGAAACCCCATATGATCCAACTATAATAACAAAGCTCGCAGTGCATCAAGATCGTGCCAAATCAAGAACACGAGAGAGAGATTAAACACATAGCTACTAGTACATACCCTCAGCCCTGAGGGTGAACTACTCCCTCCTCATCATGGAGACCGCCGGGATGATGAAGATGGCCTCCAATGATGGTTTCCCCCTCCGGCAGGGTGCCGGAACGGCTCCCGATTGGTTTTTCATGGCTACAGAGGCTCGCGGTAGCGGAACTCCCGATCTAGGTTTCTTTCTGGGGGTTTCATGATTTATAGGAATTTTTGGCGTCGGTCTCACGTCAAGGGGGTCCACGAGGCAGCGGCAAGACTGGGGGGCGCGCCCTCCACCCTTGTGGTTGCCTCGGGACCCTTCTGGCCCAACTCTTGTCCCTCGGAGGTCTCTTTTGATCCATAAAAATCACCATAAATTTTCAGCCCATTCCGAGAACTTTTATTTCTGCACAAAAAACGACACCACGGTAGTTTTGCTGAAAACAGCGTCAGTCCGGGTTAGTTCTAATAAAATCATACCAAAACCATATAAAATTGTTGTAAACATGGCATGAATACGTCATAAATTATAGGTGCATTGGGGACGTATCAGGCCTATCGCCTGCTGGTTCACTGGGACGTGAGTAGTAGTACTAGTATGTACACTATATATACTGCATGATTCTTTGCTCCTTCTTATTTCGCCGACATGTGGGAGAGCCAGCATCCGGGTCGACGTGTCATGCACCAGATTAGAGTGGGGAACGGAAGGGGGGCATCACCCCGGTCATAGCGCCAGTAATTAATGACTGTAGTGAGTAGTCATATCACAAGACCCCGTCTTTCCAGCAGTAACGCGCCGTCAAATCGCACAGCCCTACCTTTCCAGCAGTAAGTTGAATCCGCTACTCCCTCACCCTCCTCGCCTCTCTATCAAATCGGCTACGCGAAAACTACCGCGCGTACTGCCCGGGAAAAGCCCCGCCCTCAACTTTTAACTACTCATAGTATAATTTTGTATCGATGAATTGCGCCATGGAGTAGAAAACCAAAAGAAAAAGATGGTACATGTAAACAAATACTCCCTCCGTCCTTGAAAAGGTGTACTTCCAACTTTGTTGGAGGGTCAAACTATCTCAAAGTTTGGCCTAGTTTGTGCAAAAATATGTCAATGCTTGTGAAACCAAATAGGTATACAATGAAAATATATTTTATCCTGAATCTAATGCTACTAATTTGATGGCATGAATGTTGGTCTATTATTGTATAAATACGGTCAAACATATAAAAAATTGACTTTCCAACAAAGTTGGAAGTACACTCTTTCAAGGATGGAGGGAGTACAGTTCAAGCTCTAGCTAGCGATTCGGAATGTAAACCGTGCATGTGTTTATACGTATAGGTTACTTCAAAGTACTGAGTCCATTCATGCAATGTGGTCAAACTGTACCATCGATATCTCAAAGCCAAAATAGTTCGAGGTTGTTCGTTCTATATAAATAGTACTGTATGTTTATTCACCCGTGGGGTTGTTCAATGAATGGAGGACCGGGGAGCACAAGTGAACAATACTAGTACTAGTAAGTAGGAGTAGTACAGTTAGTCACGTTAAATAGAGAGTTTCTTTTCTTTAATGCCACATACACAAATTGAAACGCTTGTTGTGGAGAGAAAAAGATAATCACTCCACTATATATGTAGGCAGGGGCCTGAGCGCTTGCTTTACTAGTGTTTCTCTCTTCTTTCTCTCATCCTCTCCAGATCTAATCAAGACAGCGGCAGCGACATTTTCTCTCTGCTCACCGCTGGTCACAGATCCGGCCGGATCCCTTCGGCCGGTGTCTGTAGGGGACTAGGTGCATCGTTCACGCGGTCATCGGCGGCGAGGGAGGAAACCCATAGCTGCCAGCGGGTCCGGTTCCTCTGCCCGTCCCATTCTCTCCGACACAGCGCCGGCTCCGGAGGTCCTCCGACCCTTCTTCCTCCCTGCCGTATTGTGGGCAGATCCGACCTGCCGCCGGCCTCCTAGCCACATCCCGACGACCCTCAAGTATAAGTTCCTTCGAAAGCGGCCTTGCTCTACTTACCCAGCTCCCCACGTGTCTGCATGTGGATCTTTTTCTACTTCCATCAGCTCTTCCAAAGCCACCTAAATTTTTAGTATTATTAGAGGTAAAGCAACTTCATGCAGTCAAATCTAGGACTTTGTTCAAACAGCGAAGAAAGGGGGTAAAGTTGTACTAGCATGAATCTAGGACTTGATTCAAAGAGGAAATAACAGGGGGGAAGTAGTAGAGACTGGATACCCAACCGGTCTCTTGGTTGAAAAGGGAAATAAAGGGCAAAGGCAGTACAAACTGGATAAGGAACAAATCTATTATTGGTTGAAAAAAGGATAGAAAGTGGCGGCTGGTCGACAAGTCAACAGAGTATGTCACTATGGCCAGGATTAGATTTGCTACCCTCACATAGTAAAAGGTCTCCAGGATTAGATTTGCTGAACTCACAGAGTATGAACAAACTCGGCATCTCCACTTTATGCCTCCTTGTAGGTACATTGTGCTGATGCGTCCACTGTCGCATGTCCTTATACCAACTTTTTGTTGTTGTTAATGTAAGGGCGCATGTAAAATGAAGCAATCACACTATTACCGTAAGGACATGTCTAACCAGTGTTATTGTTAATCTAATGCCTCCAGTAATATGATGCAATTAAACTGTGTTACAAATGGTACTCCTGCTGTTTTTACCAGTATGATAAGTAAGTTGCTTCTTTACGCTGCTGAGTGTCCTGGTGTCCCCACTGTCCCATGCCCTTAAACCAACTCTTTAGCTGATGTTGATCTACTTTATCTGGTAAACAAGCAATGCCACCATTAAAGTAATCCCATATTTGACGAATGTCATTGTTGATCGTAATGCTTCCGGTAACATGAAGGAATGCTGCCGTTTTAAAATTTCTACTGTTCTTGCATGATTGCCATGAACATAATCAAGATGCTTCTTTTCATTTCATGTATGTTTTGTATATTGTTATTGACCAGTAACTGTTTTCTTTCTATCTTTTTGTGCGGATAGGGATATCCATTTCACCTCGTTGCTATTGTGACCTT
The DNA here is from genome assembly GCA_011799875.1 of Thinopyrum elongatum. Classification (NCBI taxonomy): domain Eukaryota; kingdom Viridiplantae; phylum Streptophyta; class Magnoliopsida; order Poales; family Poaceae; genus Thinopyrum; species Thinopyrum elongatum. The sequence continues at coordinate 516,513,277 of CM022303.1, forward strand.
TTGGTGAACTGCACAAAACACTTTTTTTTGGAATGAGTGTCTTGTGCAGTTCAACTAAAATGTCACGTGGGCAATGTCTCTCAGTTATGGTTCCCATGACCGGGTATGTTCCTTTTTGGTTGATTTTGACTCTGCATCCAGCTAGTCATCTTGTGCTACTATTTTGACACTGCTACTGCCACTGATAAAATGAAGTAATAATACATTTAAAATAGAGCTACTGTCTTAGCCACCATTTCATTTCCAATGTAGATAACTTGCAGAAGACCTATCCGGCAGAATCAAGTCCATGTGCACTGCATCAATCACATAGCTGCACTGAGCTAGTTGAGTCCATCACGCCTACCGTTGATGTGGCACGGGCCACCTCTCTAACTGGCGAGCGCCATAATCTTAGTTGAACTGCACAAAAAAGTGATTGAAATGAGTCGACGCTCCTCCTTCTACTACTACACAGAGGTGTTAATGGATGTCAACGAATCATCTTCATGGCAAGATACAGGGACATGAAGAATAACTTGATCTCCCAAAGTCATCTCACACAGGTCAGTACTATCCTTTATCAACATGATTGTGCTTTTTCATACTGTGCTAACGTTGTATTTTTTTAATCACTACAAAAAAATACACTTCCATGATGATACGTGTTTGTCACAGTAGGTCACGTTTTCTGTCATGCATGTACATCCATGACGATTTTATGACAGAATCAAGATAGCCGTACCTGTCCTGTCGTAGAAGTGTTCCATGACATTACCAAAATTATCATCACGGAAGTGTCCACTTCCATGACGATAAATCGCACGTCATAGAATTGCTTTCGTCAAGGGTAACCGACACATGGCATCCACCGTAACGGGTCGCTGTTAAGCTATCGGTTCCGGTTTGGATCCGATAACCCGTTAACAGCCCCGACCAATGGGGATTTTCCGTGTGTAAAATTCTCATTCGCCGGAGGATCCACGTGTCGGCTCAGCGTTGGGACAGATGTCATCCACTCATAGTACGGGAGGCACCTATGATACGTCGTCATGTGGCAAGGCCGAACAGTGGCCCATTCTGGTGAAAAAGGTTGGCCCAGTAAAAATTAGCAGGTCGGCCCATATAAGGCCTACTTGTGTCAGGTCCATTTAAGCCCACGGCCCATACGAGATGTGCCAATTCGGCCCGTCAACGGCCCGTTAACGATTTGACACCATTGCAGCCCATCGTTAGTTCGAGCCCATTAACAGCCCGCTATATATTTGGGCTCAATATCGGCCCGATGTGGTTTCGGCCTGTTTATGGCCCATTCAAGGGATGGGTCAATTTTCAGGATGTACGTCTTTCGGCCTTTTAGCGACCCATTTAAGTGTTGGGCCAATTTCCGGCCCGGTGTGTCTTTCAGCTTGTTAACGGCCCATAAATGAGTTGGGCCATTTGCAGTCGGACCTGAGTTTTGGCCTTTTAATGGCCCATGCTCTTCATGGTCCAATACCAGCCCGGTTTCTTTTTCGGCCTGCTAAAGGCCCACAACACAGTTGGGCCATATACAGTACGACCTGACTTTCGGCCTCTTAGCGGCCCATGCTCTTCATGGTCTAGTATGAGCCCGCTGTCTCTTTTGGCCTGCTAAAGGCCCACAGTATATTTGGGCCATATGTAGCCCGACCTTAGTATCGGCCTGTTAACGGCCCGTGAAATCAAATGGGCCCACCTGTTGCCCGCTTCGATGTCGGCCTGTTAACGACCCGGGAGGTAACAGGGCCGAGCATTAACTCTCGGCTTGGTAACGGCCCATTAACTTAATGGGCCCACTAAAGTTCGAACATGTCTGTAGGCCCAATTAGATAATTTGAGCCCATTACGATGAGCAATTATGCACAGGACCAAAACCGATCAATCAAAGGCCTATGAGAATTTTGGCCCCTGCGAGCTCATTAGGGAAGCCCATTAAGGGCAGTGGGCTGCTTCTTTCATATAGGGCCCATGACTGTTCATGCTAACTAATAATTTCACTGCTTTTTTAGCTTCCTAGCGACCAGTTAGCTGGAATGCAAGGCGCGCTAAGCAAAGGTACGGCATACAGGGAAAAACGTTGCACATCTAGCATATATTACAGGAAATTACATCCACTGGGCAATCAAAGATTGATGCCAGTGCAAATAAATGAACAGAACCTAACGATCTACAACGGCACAATCTGCAACCTCAGCGCGGATGACGCCCATAAGCATGTGAGCAAGTTCTTCCTTCTTTGCTACACTGTCTCTGAAAACATTGATCAGTTGTTGTTGCCCAAGAATGTGCACCTCTGATTCCTCCATGATTTCCATCATTGCTTCAGCCAGTAATTGGTTCACAAACATACATTTTTTCCATTGCATTCGAGATAGAGGAAACTGAACAGATTCAGATGGCGAATTTGGCAGGCTTGTATTATTGATAGTGGAGAGTGTCTCGACCACTGCATCATAACATAAATTAGGAGGGGAACCAAACAGATTAATCAAGAGTTATTACCATATTACCTGGCCTAGATTTATTGGAAAGAAATAATGGGGTTGCCTTGCTGTTTTCAGAGTTTGTCTTCTTATCTTCAGCAGCCTGCACCAAATTAACACACTAGCATTGCTATTGTTGGCCAGGTCAGATAATAGGAAAGCAACATTGACACAACAAACGTTTGGGCAACTAGACCACACCAGCCTACACCAAATTAACACAATATGGCACAGCTATCATCAGCCAGGTAAGGTAATACGAAAGCAACATTGAGACAATGAATGAATGGGCAACCAAAGCAGCACTACAATTCAGTAATGTGCATGATATGAGATAGTACACTCATGCAGCTCAGTATGCAAAACTACCAGGCAGTTTTCCTTACAAAAATCAACATTGTCACCTTTAATTATACATTTTGCTACAACTAAATTTAGATCAGATAAAGGTTGGATTCACGCCGATTAACAAAATACATGCTGATGTAAAAATATAGTGATATACAACAGGTACTTACATCAGCATTGGAGCACAGAGAATTCCCGCAAGATACTTTCCTCGAATACGATCCTAGTGCAGAAAGTCTTCTATCCTTGAAGCTTATTTTCTAAAAGAGAGATGGGTAAGAAACATGTAGAAAATATAATCAGAATGCTATAAAATTTTATGATGCGAGGATACGCACACGCTTCTTAGAATGGAGTTGACATATTTTTGCTGGACTGGAGCGGACTAGTTCTTTGGCCACTGGAATCTGCTTATTATCAGTAGGAGTTGGGTTTCTCTATGCTGGAGCAGTATCTATGAAAACTAGAGTTGGTTTACTATCTCCTGGCGTTTGGATCTCTTGCAAAGACCTTGTTTGTAACCCTTCAGATTCTAACATAGCCGTCTTCCCCTTGCATGCCTTATATAGAAGAATGGTGCTTCAATTATAAAACATGCTACAGCAGAGAGATGGAATAGGTACTGAAGAATAGAAAGGCATGACATATTGATATGTATTCCCTCCATCCGGAAATAAAAGGATGGGTCTAGGCGTATTTCAGTTCTAGATACATCCATTTTTATCCATTTCTGCGACATGTAATCCGGACAGAGGGAGTATGATGTAAGAGCTAGGGATACGACAGGACAAGTGAGTAAAAAAACACTAGTTGAATGTAAAACTGTATGCTAGCGGAATACATATAGAAAAAACTAAGGCAACATATGCGTGTATGATTGGGAAACTAAGATGGCATTGCAACAGACCACTAGAACAGCACTTCAATGTAAAAAAAACATGGTATGGTAGACAGATGAAGTACATGCTGATGAATAACAATGCATAAGTTATTCAGAAGCATGATGTCGAAACTAAGCAGATGGCATTGCGATAGAGTAGAATGACAGTACTTGAATTTGAAAACATGTTATCATGAATTGAATAGGTGCTGAAAAACAGGAAGGCATGACATATTTACATGCATGATCAGCAGGCTAAGCACATGGCATTGCAACAGAGTAGATGCACTCCAGGACATTATATGCATGTTGTACCCATATCACAGGCCAAGTTAGAGCAATGACCTTGTGGGGTGAATAGGATTCATCATCTTTCTGCAAGTCTTCTGAAGAACTGCCTTTACATGTTCCATCATATTGGGTATCATTGATGTCAAGTTTGTTGGCCGTTACATTGCTCCGTGAGGTTCTTGTGGATATATCAGTGTGTGCAATTATATCTGACATGCATGGAAGACAACTAGTAGTTAGATTTATGTAATGAGTGCATGTAGGAGATGACATAAATAGTAGGACTGGGGTTAACTAGCAGCAACAGGTCTCAAAAACTAAAGGGAGAACACAGATGAAAGCTACAGAATATGTATCGTTTGTACTCAAGATTAACTAGATGGCACACAAAAGTATTAAAGAACAACATAGGTAATACTAGAAGTGGTATAATACTATAATCACCAGCCTGTGGGATAGCATTGGCTGATGGATGATAACTATGGAACAGCGTTACCTAAAGAACAAGTCTCTTAGCTGAACTATGGAACAACGTTAACTCCTGAACAAGACCCGTAAGAGATCAGCATGAATATACAGTGAAATGTGATAATCTATTTTCCATGCTTAGATGAATAACAAAGCCATAAATGTTGCACACAAGTAAGATGAGGGTACTACCTATCTGGCCGCCACCCATAGGAGTGAGCATCATGTGTTGACTTGTCGATGGCCCTGCAGTTGTTGTGGCTGTCCATGTCGGGCATGCGCATTCGATGCAGGGAACTGTTGAGTGGGGACAATAGCTCCCTTCTGGTGTATGCTTCCCTTGTTGGAGCAGCTGCGATGAGAAGGAAGACGGTGTGGTTGAAGATGCAGAAAACGCATAACGTTAAGAACGACACATATCTCTGATCTGAAGAAATACCCTAAGAGATCAATAGTAAGGTACGAGAGTGGTCACATGTCTGTTGACTGAAGACTAAATTGGGGTCACATGATTTTATTTTATTTTGGTACTGTCCGATCTACGCCGGATGGCTTGATGGCCATCTTGTGCCTCCCGGCTGACACTGTTCATAATCTTCCCCGAAGAGCCAGCGACCACCGGCAGAGCAGCCTGCCTCCGCCGTCCGTGGCCGCGAGAGCTCCGACCAAAACCCCGCTCCCCGCCCCACCGCACTGCCGTGGTTGCGCCGCCCCCGGCCAATCCACAAAGACTCGACGTCATCCAGATCCGATGGCGGTGGTACCTTCAACCCACGCAACTCTAAGATAGCCATCTAAGCGCTGCTTCCGCGGCAAACTTGCGCCCCCGCATCCTTACGTTAGACACCAGCCAACCGGCAGCCTAGGAGCTCCACCGCCTCGAGGGGTGCTGCTTCCCATTGGGAATCGATTGGCCTAGAATAAAAATTCAGACAACTGACGCCTAAATAAAGTGATTTGAGATGAGTGTACGACCTATCTTGCGGCCTGGTGAAGTAGGCAGCTCCAGCTGCCGAGTCGGTGAGGCCGGCGCGGTTGCGGTGGCTACCAGTGGCAGGAAAGCAGAGATGTCGCGATGGTCGACGGCTACGGGGAAGCAGCACCAGGGCCCTGGACACATCCGAAGTTGGAGCCGCTCCGGTGCCGTGCACAATGGCGGGAGTGAATCGGCTCCGGTACGGTCCATGCGGCCGTCGTCGAGGCAACTCCGGCAGCACGGAGTAAGAGGCACACGGCCCAGTGCACGATGGCAAACGGACAGCGTCTCCGGCATGGGGGAGGAGGGCGGCGGTGAATTTGGTGTGGTGGGGGTGCCATGGAGGAGGGGCTGAGGTTTCACGGCTAGGGAGAAGGGAGCTTTCGGGGAGAAGGTGATTTGACGCCCACGAGGTATGAATGGGGAATTGGGAGGGGGAACCATGTCTTACGGACGCATTTGTCTGAACTGTTGGGGGGAGTTACTGTTCTACCCCTGCCTTTAGGCTTCTGGGCTTGGGTCTGTGTACTGAGGGTCGGGGATAGTAGAGTAACTTTGCTTCTCCCAAATAGTGGGCGCAAGCGATTTCGAGCGAGGAGGGCGTGTTTTGAAATAGTGGGCGCGAGCGATTTCGGGCGGGGAGGGCGTGTTTTGAAATAGTGGGCACGAGCGATTTCGGGCGAGGAGGGCGTGTTTTGAAATAGTCGGCGTGAGCGATTTCGGGCGAGGAGAGGGTGTTTTGCCGCCTATGGTTTATGAATTATTCGGCAAATGTCATTTCGGCCGAGGAAAAGGCGCGCTTGGATGAAGTTACGAACCTACCCTCGATGTACAACGGGCCAATTGATGCGTGCCCCACATAGGCCGGTAATTTCGCGTCTCCCATTTATTTGCTCGGGCGAATTCCACCGAGCAGAGGGTGTTTAGCGGTTCGTTCAAATTTTGGGAGAACGAGCGTCCACGTCTACCTTACCAAGTCGATTCGAATCAAATTTTGAAATATTAGCTTGCCACTTCTTTTTTAGATGGAGAGATGATGATCGGGACTAATGTGTTTTTACATGCTCGTTGCTAATGATTTACTATATGACAAATAGTTGACCCACTCAAAAACAGGAATCAAACCCAAAATGAAATCTCTCGATTCAATGAAATAGCTCGTTCACCAGGTCAAAATAGTGAACTAAATCCAAAATTGAACACCTCAATCGAGTAGCATGTTGTACAGTATTATAGTACTCCATGAACATGTTGAAAGTCAAATAATGAACTTGTTTGATACGCATATCTCTGTTCATGTGTGGATTGCAGACAACATGTTCTCCAATTTAAATATTTGAATGCAAGTTTATATTGAAACATGGTTTATATCAGTCTTTGATGCATAAAACGCGACCTGCCCCTCTCCCGGACTCCTGCTCTCTCTCTCGCCGACAATCTTCAATTCTATTGCACGCATCCAAACACAAACCTTGTTGGTCCCTCTCCCTCTCTCTCTCTATCTCTCTCTCTTTGTGTGTGTGGGGGGGATCTTTCTAGTTCGCATGCACACTCCATGTATAGGTCTCTCTCGCACACTATGTATGATTCTCTAGTCCAAGCTAAATATCTTGGGTGCACTCATCGTACGCACACAAATTCCCTGGCTCATTGCCCGTAAATCTCTCACGCACCACTCTGCTGTCTCGGAGCTCTTCCCTCTCTCTCTCAAACTCTCCATCTCCCTGGGTCACACATACACATGCATATCTCACTCGCACTTGATAGACCCATATATAACTCTCTATCTCTCTCTCCCTCATTCTCTCTCCATCTCACACGCACACACACACAATCTCACGCCTAGCCAAGAATGATGGTCTCTCACTCAATTGTAGGCACACGCAGTCCCCCCTATATGTATATGACTACTTAATTCTTAGTCTCCATCACAAACATGTGCATGGTCTATCTCGATTTCTCTCGGGGCATCTTTCTATCGCACACGCACCTCGTCCCTCAATCTCCCACCCATATAGTCCCCTCACGATCTTGAGGGGATCTCTCTATCACAAACACACCCTCTCTCCCTTCCCATGCGTCCATCTTCTCCATGCGTCCCTCTTGACCTTTGTCCCTTGTTGGCTACACCTCCATTAGACATGTGCTATAGGGGTGTCTCTCTCCGTTGCAAACAATCACGCACTAGCTATCTTCGTGTATCTCCTCACCTCGCTTTTCTATCTCGGAGATGCATGCGTGATATGTTTGCATAAGAAACGAACACACACACTCTCTCTCTCTCTCTAATTTATCGTTTGTTGTCCCTTTCTCTTTCACACACATACTCTTTTTGCACACTCACTCATTCTCCTTCACACGCACTTGATCTCTCTCGACTTAGGCACTCTCTTCGGTCCATAACATATAGATTTATTGAAAAGTCAAACATCACAAAGTTTGACCATGTACATGGAGAAAAACATTTACATCTAGAATGGCAAACATATATCATTAGATTCATCTTGAGATGTAGTTTCGTATGATGTATCTTTGGTATTGTAGATATAAATAATATTTGCATAAGCCTGGTCAAAGTTTCCAAAGTTTGATTTTTTTAAAAATTTATATGCACTGCATTATCGAGCGAATGGAATATCTCTTTCCCCCTCTCAGCTATCAGATGCACCACTCAGCCGTATCGGGGCTCCTCTATCTCTCTCAAACTTTATATCTCCCTGGTTCACACATACACATATCTCGCTCGCGCTACATAGACCCATCTAACACTCTCCACCCTTGTTCTCTCTCTATGTGACACGCACCCCCCCTAAGTACCATAATCCCTCACTCCATCATAGGCGCACGCACTCCCACCTAAGTATGACTATCTCTCACTAGCCATCAGGAACACACATATTGTCTCCTTCAATCCATACGTCAATCTCGATATCTCTCGGGGTATCTTCTATCGCGCACACACCTTGTCACTCGATCTCCCACCCATGTAGTCCCATCACGATCTCCAGGGGATCTCTCTGTCACAAACATACACTCTCTCCTCCCCATGTCTGCATTTTCTCCATACGTCTCTCTCGACCTCTCTCCCTTGTTTGTCAGACCTCTCTTGGCCACGTGCTAGGGGCTTTCTCTCTCGGTTGCAAACAACCACACACTATCTCCTCACCTCGCTTCCGCTATCGAAGATGCATGTGTGATATGTTTGCATAAGACACACACGCTTTTTCTCTACTTTATCGTGTGTTGTCCATGTCTCTTTCACACACGCACACACACTTTTTTCAGTCACTCTTTCTATTTCACACACACACACTCTCTCTCTCTCTAGTTAGGTACTCTCTCACGTCCATAAGCATATGGATGTTTTGAAAAGTCAAACCTCAGAAATTTTTGACCAGGTATATATGGAGAAAAACATTTACATCTGGAACGATCATTAGATTCATCACAACATGTACTTACTTCATACTATCATTTATCTTTGTTATTGTAGATATAAGTAATTTCTTTATAAACTTGGTCAAAGTTTCAAAAGTTTGACTTTAAAAACATGTAGGCACTACATTATCGAACGGAGGGAGTAGCTCTTTCTCTCTCTACTATCTCTCACGGGCCTTCCCTCTCACTCGAACTCTCTATACCGAGGGATTATATGGTCACTGTGTCAGCGTATAGCTCCGTATATTGTTTAGTTGACCGGTCAACCAGTCCACATGCTGCCTTGTCAGCTCGTGTTCTCTATCTTCGTGTGCTGGCCCATGTGGCAGTGGGTGAAAATAAGTAAACAAGAGGCCCATCTGACACGCGGTGAAGTAAACAAAGTTGAAACCACTCGGGATAGCACCCCGCACGCTAGTAAATTGAGGGCACACTTCTTCCACATGAAGGACGCACTCGCGCACACTTCACCACTGCGCGGCGGCATGCACAGAAGGACGCACTCACGCACACCCAGCACACAATACACACCAGCACACGTGTACACCGGCGTCGCTGCCGGCTGAGATGGACGGCGAGGCAGCCAACAAGCGGAGGCGACTCGAGCCAAAACCGCATCCGGCGAGCCTGGACTTCATCAGCAGCCTCCCCGACGACATGCTACTCGTCATCATCGGCCTCCTCCCCACCAAATCTGCCATGTGGACCACCCTGCTCTCCCGGCGGTGGCGCCCCCTCTGGCCCCGCGTCCCCCTCAACCTCACCGTCGATAGCTACCTCTGTGACGGGGATTGCAAACGCATGGCCGCAGTCTCTAAGATCCTTTCATCGCACCCTGGGCCAGCCAGACGCCTTGACATCCGCATGTTCAGTACCAACTGCAAGGTCCAAGCCAAGTTCGACGAGTGGTTCTTATCCCCCGCACTAGATCAGCTCGAGGAGCTCAGGTTTGAAGCTGGACGATGTCGCTCTCTGCCGCCGTCCGCGCTCCGCCTCACGCCAACGCTGCGCCGCGCCAGCTTCAGCTCCTGCTATTTTCCCCAGATTAATGTCGCGCCCACCCTTCTTCTCCCTCAACTCAAGCAGCTCGACCTTTTCCACATTGGCATCTTGAAGAAGGCTATGGAGCACCTGCTTCGCAGCTGTACTGCACTCGAGTACCTTCGTCTTTGGTAGATCCACGGGTTCATTAGCCTCCACATCGCCTCAACGAATCTCCGATGGATTTATGTGTCTTGCTGGCCCCGCAACAAGACATCAATTGGGAAGAGATCACTCCAGCTGTTCCGTGTTATGGTCATTGAGAATGCGCCTTTCGTTGAGAGATTGCTTGTATCTGATCTAGAAGGTCCAACAAAAATCAGGGTCATTGATGCGCCAAAATTGACAGCGTTGGTGTACTCGTCTGCCAAATTCTCCGAACTCTTTATTGGATCCGTAATCGTTCAGGTACAACACTCATCTTCTTCTCCGTCTTCTTGAAATTCACATTTTTAAATTTCTTCTTGATGTATTTACGACTGTCATCCAGAAAATGATTCCCACAAGCTTGACCCAGTCTGTGCGCACAGTGAAGATCTTGGCAATAAAATCTATCGGCCCCAATCTGGATCAAGTTGTTGGATTCCTTACATGCTTTCCGTGCACGGAGAAGGTACTCATCGAGGTGAAACTTCTTTCCTATTAGTAAACAGCAATCAGAACGTAGCTCAATTTTTTCGTAATTTTTCCAAATTACGATGACAAGTGTAGTGTTCAAAACTGCATCTACGCACTGCGCCGAAAGAAATGTTTTTAGTATTTTTTCTCATGTGATCACCTGCATCATTTTTTTGTTGTACTACTAGTAGCCTAGGCTAGTCATAGTGGCAAGTAACTTAGACTAGTAACTCTATGGTTACCCTAAGAGCAATACTACCTCCGTCCTGGTTTACTCTTCCTATTTTGTAGTATCAAAATTTGACCATAGATTTAACTGACAAAATGTTAATGCATGTCACTAAAAATTATATCGTTGGATTCGTATTTGAACATAATTTCAAATGGTATAATTTTTGGTGACATGCATTGGCATTTTCTTAGGTAAATCTATGGTCAAAATTTTACACTAAATACGAGGTAGTACAAAAGTGGGCTATAACGGCCCTCCACTATGTAGGCCAAAACATGTGCCAAATTCACTTGTGATGCATTTGGCATCGATGCCCCTCCATTGCTCACCTGGTGCCCCAATCTGGATCACCTACTTTGCTCCGGTGCCAAATTAACTCATGCAATGAAAAAACACTTGCGTGGGAGAGGGAGAGGACTGAGGCAATAAAAAAACACTTGTTTGGGAGAGTGAGAGGCTGGTGTAGTTGGTTCGATTGATTTGTTTATACATGTGGGCCTGTGTGCACAGCGGTGCCAACTCTCTCACATCGCTAGAGTGGTGCCAAAATCTTTTGATTTGACATCGATGCGTATTATGTGGCATACTTTTGAGAAATATGGCATCGGCCACATAGTGGAAGGCAACAAATGCCAAAGCTCTTCACGTGTTCCTAGGTAAATGAGAGGAAAGAGAAAGAGAGAGAGAGAGAGAGAGTGAAAAAATATCACTAGCCAGCCAACCCTATCGTATGAGCGAATGATATTGGTACCTCTTGATGACACGGCAATCTTATACAGCCAGCTGCGCTAGTATGTTCTCTTCTTTTGCAGATAAAAAAAGACCCAAAAGTGAAAAATGCGCTGCACTATAACAATCTCATTGAATGCCTTGATCTCCATCTTACAGAAATTGATTTGATCGACTACCGAGGCAGCACATCTGAGATTAAATTGGCCAGGTTCTTTGTTCTGGAGGCAAGTGTGCTCAAGTTAATGAGGTTTGGCGTTCTCTGGCGCAACAATGAATGGCGTGCTGATCACCGCAAGCGTCTAAGCCTAAATGACAAAGTCTCCGCAGAAGCTGAATTTGTTTTTGAAACATCAAGTCGCCAGAGACTCAAAAATTTATTTGCCCATTAGTGACTTGTCAGGGAGGTGGATTTTAGTTTGTACGATAATGCTGCATCCACCTAAAGTAACCAAAGTTCTTACGTAAACTTCCTAATAATTCCCTGTTTGTAGGTGCAACATTACTCCTAACATTTGTAATATCAGTTTAAAACTTGTAATATTGCCATGTCCTATTCCTGCGTTTTCAAAATCCTGCGAATCAAAGAGGTCCTGAGTTGGTGATGATGGTGTGCCTGCCATCTTTCACCAATAGCCGTCGGATCTAGATCTGACGCATACAAAGCAAACTTCTGCAGTTTTGCAAAAAGATGCCCGCACTTGTTCCCTATTTACAAACAACTCCTTGTCTCTCACAATCAGCCTTATCTCCTCCCCACCACATCTAGAAGGCCATGGAACAATCTGGCGTGATGGCCGCTGCCGGCGCCGTCCACACCCAATCTTGGTGTTCCGTGCAATGCATGGGCATCTTACTCGTATAAGAAAAGAGTAGAGATACTCATGGCAACGCACGGGAAATTATGTCGAACACGGCTAGTTGTAAGCAGGCTAGCTCTACAGCCATGATGATAGTGACTGCACACGGTGAGGCTGACTTTGGTATGCCGAACACGGCGCCTACACTCAGGTGTCATCTTCGGCGCAGGGTCTTGTCACTTCACTGTGAGGAGTAATTTGACCAACGGGTAGTACAGTACTAGTACTACATTGGTAGTACTACTACTAGTCTAGCAACACCGTCTGGATTTAGTAGTACTACCACGTCCGTCTGGATTTAGTATTTGACTAGCAATATCTAGTAATGCATGTCACAAAAAAATATACTACTCCATCTGTAAATAAATACATGGAGTATTGTTTTATTCAGTTTTGAACATAGTTCCCGATGATATTATACACTCTCCCTTCTGGTAGATGGCTCAAATCTGAAGTCTCATCAATCAGACTACTATTGTACTCATCGAGCGCTCAGCTTGGTAAGCTACCAACAAAAAATTGCAATCAAAGACTACTATTGTACTCCCTCCGTACTGGTGCATTATTCACATTACGAAAACCAAATAATCCCAAAACTTTTAGGCGCGGTGCATTAACTACCCACCTCGTTCCCTGTTTTTTGCCACGAAAAAAGAAATCACCCAATAGGAGACGTGGGGTGCGTATGCATTCAATGACTTGAGACTATAGCACAACATTTTTGGTTACATGCATTAACATTTTATTAGTTAAATCAAAGGTCAAAACTTGGCGCAAAATGCAAATGGGACCAATAAACCAGTAAACATCAAAGTTCTCTCGTTTTGCCCCAACTTGGTCTCGGTGAGATGACTATACTGCACCAGCACAGAGGGAGGGCCGAGGAGTAGATGGCCAACACACTCGTGAATGCAACGCAGTCTGCACTTCTCATATAAAGGCTCCCCGCCAGTCCAATCTATGAAATCCCATGCACCTACGCACCCTAACCAAGGGCAACAGTGATCACTCCAATCTCAAGATCAGTTGACTAGAAGCTAGACCCATGGAGGCGATGAGCGCGAGCATCAGCCGGCTGTGCCAGATGGTCCACGACGCCGGCCTGCGGCCTGGCACCGAGGAACGTCTCCAGGTCATGCTTGAGGCCGCCAGGGTGAGAGGCCTCTTGGATGATAGCTTCGTGTCCTTGTTCGACGAGGTCCTCGTCGGCTTCCTCGACAAGTTCACCGTCGTGAAGAAGCTCGCGAACGACCTTGACGTACGCCTCCAGCCCACGCGCCCAGGCTCTGCGATGCCCTCCACCCTCAACGACCTCTATGGTGACAACCTCTTCGACGCACTGGTGGCCCTGCGACTGCCCGCCGTCGCGCCGGAGAATGTCCACCTTGAGGTCACGCTCGTCGCGCAGCGCCTGGCGCAGCAAGACACCATCGACATAATCACCCATGTCTACGCGCAAATCGTCCACAAGGACTACTACGTGCAAGAGGAGGACGATAGGACGCTGGCCTTCTTGGACCGCAGGGCAACCTTGGATGGCATTATTCAGAAGCACGTTGAGCTCGCCGCCAACGCCGCTTCTCCTCACACGTCTGTTGGTGACCCGGTGCACTAGGGCGTGAGGATGTCGTTGATGGATCCATATGTATCTTTATCTTTCCGTCAAATCCATGTAGTAGTATATTGTACTACTAGTAATTATCTTACCTTTCGCATCAACTTCATAATTTTCGTACGTACTCCATGCATGAACCGCGCCAGAACCAAACTTCTCATTACAAGTTACACGTTCAAAAGCAAAAGCCTTCCGTGTTCGTGTCGCACCCCCACACGGTTGGTCTGGCACGCCGCTCAAGGGGGAATGCGTGCTGTGTTGCATTTTCACTTACAAGTGGGACCGCAGTTGACGAAACCGACTATCGACAAATCCCCACCCCGCCCACCGCGCGATGGCTGAGAAAACAGGAGGGAGAAGATATGGCTGTAGCATGGACTCCAAGAAAATTGGTGTCAGATGGGACTCGTGTGGGTGGCGTGTGCCGTACTGCTAGACGTGAATGCTAGTTATGGCCCATGCCAACCCACTATATCGAGGTTATGGTTACGTAGAGCGAACACATTATTATCTCTCCAGGAGTACGGTACACCACTAGTACTACTCACATTGTCGCGAAATTTCCTGGAGTCCGTGCTCAGCCCTCCTCTCTCTCTTCTCAGCCAGCCAGCAGACGCGTGAAGCCCATCGTCTGTTTGCTCACATGCGGTCCCGCATGTCAGTGAAAACGCAAGACGACCCACTGAACCTGCACATCTTTCACCTCGACGTGCTGGTGATGAAAAACAAATCCAATAAAGATCGTCGATGGCCGCTTTTGGAGTTACTCAAGAGTAAGATTCTATTTACAGTTTAACCCAAGATGCACATCACGTGGCTTCAACTAGCACTCCATTTTCTTGCATGACACGACCTGGATGCTGGATGTCCCACGTGTCGGCAAAAGGAGGAAGAACTCGACCAAATCTTCTCCACATTTAGACCGGAGGAGTAGGAAACACGGCAAGCCCTATGCCTACATCATACTACGTACAAGGCCACCTCACGCAGTCATGCTATCACCATATTTCTTGGCCTCCGTGTGACATCTAGCTCTAGTTGATCTAACTAGAACTAACTGTTGTGCTAGCATACTCCAATATTAGGTTGGCTCTATGTGATGTGGCAACTTCATATAACCGGATGCTGGCTATACTACTACGGTACTCACACTGCAAGAAGTGAGTCGAAAACCATTCATAAATTGAGTTTATGACATGCATATGCAAATGTACCATTCATTACATACAACAAGTCATCAACACACAACGACAACGAGGATACATGTTGGATTATAGATTAGTTCCAACAAAACATTCTAGTAAATACTTAAGTTTTCATCACACAACAAATAACAAGCAATGAAATGAACTTCAGCTCAACCAATCCTCAGCATTGGAAACGCTTGCTTTGAACCATAGGTAAGCCTCTGGGAAGGGCCAGCTATTGTCAATCTCGAGACCAACGCAGGACTGATCATCCAGGCTGAAGCGGCCTATATCAGGACGCATATTGTGATACCCACGGTAGGGAACCATAGCAATGTCTGAGGTATAGATACAGTTGCTTCTCATAAATGGTAGTAACATTGTGTCAGCAGCAGCTGGATCGCCTTTCACCATCATTGGATAGTTTTGTCCAAGGAAGAGCGAGTTTTCTCCAAGACTATCAATACTGAACCAGGGAGAAGGTGTTGGCGCTAGCACACTAGTATCCATTCCGAATACCATGCAACGGATGTTGGAATAGGTCCGGAGAGTGCGACCATGGGAGACAACACCTGCTTCCTTAGTAGTAACATCAGCAGTGCGCTGTATACAGACAAGAAGAGGTGATCCATCAGAATAAGTTGCCAGGCGACACTTAGTATATAGGTCATGCTCGTCCTCATGCTCGTGATCATCACAATCGTCATCTCCCCCTTGGTTATAAATTTTTTCAAGTATAGGTGGTGGAATGTTCACAGGACCTTGGAAACACAAGAAGGTTAATTAGTAAAGGGAAACTAGCTAACCCACATGCATGTGGATGAAACAATTATAATTACGGTGGAAGACAAATGTACCAAAAGCATAAGGATTCCATGCAAAAACAGTGCCACGAGTGGTGGCAGCAAACACAAGACCCTCGTATTGAATTGCATCACAGTACACATCCGTGTACAGAAACTGATTTTTGAGCAATATCCATGGAGGCATGGAAGTAAGGACGGCAACAAGCTTGTCAAAGATAGCAACAACTTGATAGTTTGTGTATGCAGAGAAAATATAAACTACTCTACACCTACTCCACCTCTAGTACTAGTATCAAAAAAGATATATATAGGCTGGAGCTTCAGCTCTTTCTTGCTAAGGGCTGCCCACATGCTTCTCACACTATCACTCTCTCTCCAGATCTAAAAAAGACGGCCTCTCTCTCCCTCCTCACCGGTGGTCACAGATCCGCCGGGGAAGAAAAGGACGTGCAGCGTTGACGCACTCATCATCGGCGAGCGAGGTCACGCACTGACGACAAGGCCGTCCTCTCAGACCTAGCACCCACGCGGGATGGCCTCCATCCCCAAGCTCGCTGCCGTAGTGTGTGCGGAGGACGATGACCACGAGCGAAGCCACTTCCCGCCGACCCTCAGGTATGCTACCTCTTTTCGAACCATACCCTTGTTCTATTGCCCCATCTGCCATGTCGCTGCATGTGGATCTTTTTCCACTCCACCATCTTCCCAATTTGCTATCCTCTGCTCTGCTGGTCACGCAGACGAAAACCTTAATTTGCACTATTAAAGGAAACCCTACTTCATACAGACTAATCCAGGTTTGGGTTGAATAAGGAAAGGAAGGGAGAAAGTACTGTCCAAGAGACTAGGCATCATACCCGCATCTAGGTTGAAAAGGGGAAAATCAGTAGCTAAGGAACGAGTCTCGTGTCTCTTGGTTGAAAAAGGGTGAAAAAGGTAGAAAGGCATGACAACGCAATAGAGAATGACCAGGTTGATCGGTTTGTTGTCCTCACATAGGAAAAAGGTGGCTAAAGAGAACAAAAATGGGACGTAATCCACATATGCTGCCTGGATATTTGTTGCTCTGGGCAACCATACCTCCCTCACCACTCTATGCGTCCGTGGAGGTACGTCGTACTGGTGCACCCACTGTCCGAATGGGCCTCCCATGCTCTTATTGCCACTTTTTTGCTGTTAGTATAACGCCAGCGGTAAAGTCAAGCAATGCTACTGCTAAAGTGATGCCACATTTAACTAATGCGCACTCAGTCTAATGCCACCGATAAATTTAATCAATGCCATTTAATGTTGCTAGATTATTTCAGGGTTAGCTGTTGATTGTGGATGTATTAAAGATTTTTCAGCTAAGGCATTCTAATGCTGTTGCACAGCCAGTATACCAACGATGAAACTTGTTACTACCTTCAGATTTTTGCACTGTTAATGCTTATAGATTACATACCTCACTTTCATGAGATAAGTCAATTTTTTTTGTACAGTGTCACCAAAATGCCAAGGTGCTGATGTCATTTTATTTTGGTTAAACTGCACAAAAAATTATGAAGACAAGACGAAAGGTCAAGAGTGGGCACCTCCTCCTCCGGCTATTCTCTTGATTCGTTCGATCAAGTTTTTATGTTTGATCGATTATCAAGATTGGGATATCAATTTTGAGGTCCCCTCGAGTTCGAAATGATATTTACCTTGAAGGTACATGGTTTGCAAATTTTTTATACTGTCATTAGTTAATAATGCTAGTTACCTTCAGACTTTTGTATTTGGTTTAATGCTGTTGCACAGCTAGTATACTGATGCTAAAACCTGTTACCTTTACATTTTGTATTGTTAATGCTTATAGAAATCCTCCAGTGCTAGCTTATGGAAATCTATTCAGTAAAACCATTATACTGTACCCCGTAATAAAAAAAACTACTCTACTGTTGCACTAGCCACTGGATTAGTGTATATTTGTACTATTCGAATGGTGTTGCATTAGCGTATGGACATATATACAGTGTGGCAAGCTTTCCCAGATATGTGCTCAAGAAAACTACTACCTGTTTTTCTAAATACTAGACATTTGGGTACTTTAAATTGAACTGCGAAAACGTCTTATATTAAGGAACAGAGGGTGTAGAGTTCACTCAAATTATCCCGGTAAAGCTAGTCACACCTTTGTTAAAATTAATGTTCATTATGTTATCGGAGGAGGTCTGTATGTTTGTCTCTAATGCCTGTCGATTACATACCTGACATCATGTTGTAATGTTAAGTCATTTCTTTTTGTACAGTGTCACTGAATTGTCAAGGCGATGATGGCATTTTATTCTAGTTGACCTGCACAAAATATGCTTAAAAGAAGAGGAAAGGTCAGGAATGGTTCAGTTTTTAAGAAAATACTATGTATGCCTTCCTGACATCAGCCGTTGTTGCCTTATTTATTCCTTCAAACAGGTGGTTAGAAACAGTCTTGCTACCTTTTCCCATTAAGAAATTGGAATGCTTATATTTGTGAGTCTATGCTTCAACTAGTGCCACTTTTATAGTAATCACACTTTCAATATATATGCAAACAGGGATGCTCGATTTTAGTGGAACTGCACAAAAAGTCCAAATGGTTCAGCATTAGTAGCATGTTTTCTTCCAAACCGTTATATCCAATTGGTGGCACTATGGGCTGTTCATTACGAAGGTACATGGTTTGCTACTATCTCGCTACTCTTTTTGTACTGTAATTAGATAGTAATATTAGTGGTTTGCATGTGAATTTATTGGCAGGGTGGACCTACATTGGAGGTGCAGGACATGATTCAATGATTGTATGCTCAATTTTGGTTGTATCGATTTCACCTCTTCCATCACTGCGAACATGGATATCCTTGGTCTGATGAAGAATAGGCGCTATATTTCTGCTCTGTACCAGCAAATCAATTCAGTACGAAATTGTCCAGGGCAAAACATGACAGTATCAAATTGTCCAGTGCAAAACATGACAGATGCTAAGCGGAAGAGACGTGTTTAAACCGAAAATACAAGGTGGGGTATATGTTTACTAGCTGCTTGATATTTGTGCAGACAGATGTCTGCCTGTTGCTATTTGGCAAACAAACAAAGTGACTGCAATTTTGGTGGAACTGCACAAGAGAATAGTATAGTCACTGCATGCAGTGCCATTTGAAAATAGACACAGAAAGATTGGATAGTCACTTCATGGACTGCACAAAAGTAGTACTATACTATTTATTGGCCAACACTAGGTGCTTCATTGCTTTGGTCTGATTATACAATGGGCATCATTTTGCCTAAGTTTAAGTTTGTATTCCGAAAATAGTCTCGCCGTGTGATCGAGAGAAGACCAAATCATATTGCAGTGGATGTTCCTCCATCATGTGTGGTTCATTCTCATGGTTCCAGCTGTTGGTGAAACCACTTACATTTGCAAGAGGAATTGTGGACTTCACAAAAAAAAATCTTTCACTTTGTACTGAATGTTGGCCCAGAGAAGCATCCATGTTAGTAGGAAGAACATATGTTTTTTCTAGATCTTTGCTTTTGGAGCTACATATTTGTATATGATCTGTGAATC
Source organism: Thinopyrum elongatum (assembly GCA_011799875.1). Taxonomy (NCBI): domain Eukaryota; kingdom Viridiplantae; phylum Streptophyta; class Magnoliopsida; order Poales; family Poaceae; genus Thinopyrum; species Thinopyrum elongatum. Next base: position 516,532,817 of record CM022303.1, read on the forward strand.
ATTGAGATGCATTAACATGTTGATCTTATGTATGGGAATCATACTAGTTGGTTGTGAATTTGGGCTACTAATGTGAACATATTACAATGCCAGGCCTGTGAGTCTCGTGTGAACATTTCGAACGGATCGGCTCTAACTACTGTGCACAGCATGATCCTTATTTCTGTGTTCTCAGTGTTTATAAGTTACTAGCAGTTCCTTATTTCTGTTTGCTCAGTGTTTACAAGTTACTGATCGATCACTAGCTAGCCTAGTAATACGCTCCTGGCAGTTTTAGTTGCGACGCAAGATCCGAAGTGGCAGTTTTTTGAATAAAAATGCCTTCCTCTGAAGAAACTGACATGCTGTTCTGAAGAAAATGCCATGCGAATCTGAAGAAACTGCCAGCAAAAATGTTCGCAGATGCCTTATCTCCCCGCGAACATTCATCTGCTATTGCGATCCTACACATACACTATCCGACCGACTCAATCCTACGCGAATAACTAGCAGATCACGCACGTACCTCATCTGGATGAATCAAGCGCACTCGTTTGACCGTCATGCCAACGTGCGACCCAGCACGGACGGGACGCACCACTGACGGGACGGGACGGGATGGCACAGTCATAATTTTAGTTTTTCTAGTTTTCCACGGCAAGCTGGCGCGCTAAGCCATGCCTGCTTATGCATTGAATTCCGATGACTGCGATGACCGTCGCGTTTCCCGCGACACGCTGGTTCACCTACCTTCCGCCTATAATTACTGGCTCCCGGTGTTCTCCGGTGGCACCATCACCCAACTTGCCCTATCCTCATAAGCCCCCACTGGCCAGACGTCACTCGCCACTTGTCCTCGCTCTCGCCACGTCCGTCATGCCCCCGCCCGTCCGCAGTAGGCGACGCCGGAGGCGATCACCGCCGGAACTACTGTTCGGTTTTTCACCGAAAGGCAGATGGAGGGAGGAGGCATTCTATCGGTCTTTAGATGGCAATGCGGAGTATGAGGACTTGTTGGAGCGCGACCGCCTGACGGAGGAGCAGCGTATCGCCGATTTGCGCCGCCAGCGGGGCATGGAGCAGCAGTGCACCGACGCTCTGAGTCGCGAGCAGAGCGCCCGCAACTGGGCCGACTACATGGAGGCCGACGCCCGAAAAATAGCCCTGGAGGCTGTCGGGCACGCATGCGTTCACGACGCCGAATTTTACTACCATCTCATCAAGTGGGTTTCCCGCTTAGAAGCCGAAGCTTCGGTGGACCACGCCGGCATGGAAAGGGCCAACGCGCGCGAGCAACATGCCCTATCGCACCTCTGGCAAGTCCGAGGCGAGGAGGAGGACGTCGGTGCCGGCGTTTAGCATGTATCACAGATGGCGGCCGGCATCATCTAGTTAGCTAAGAGTAAGTTAGTACTTGTACACTACTAGAGTATTACTGGGAGTAGATAGTTAACTTGGCTATGATGGTTGTCAACGTGGAAGGTCAGTACTCTATATCTGGATCAGACCTGTTACTTTGCTCTGAATGTTGAACTTTCCGTTTGAACATATGGAATGGGCTGTTATTTTTTTAAATGGGTTGTATTTGTCCGCCACAGGTTTAGAGGCTGACTTGTGGGCCTACTAGGTTGACGTGTACACAATTAGGAGATGATTGTACGTCGAGAGGATGACAGCAGGGACCCACCAGGGTCATGGCAGTACGCAAGCAAGTGCCTCCTTATTTCAAGCCAAAAAAATGGTTCCTCCTAATGGATTTCTGACATCTGGGTCCCATGCCATTGTCAACGTAGTCAATAAATGAGAGAATTGCACAACGAGCGGCTGACACCAGGGACCCAACAGCTCGCCTAGTTATTTTTGTTTTTGAGACAGAAGCAGGGTGTCAACTGGGCTGTGCGGGGTACTCTGGCCTGTCTAGCCAGCCTTTTCTTTTATGTTTACCACAAGACCAGCCCAGTAGTTTTTTTTCTTTCTAAAAATGGCTAGCCTAGTTTTTTTTGTTCTTTTGCAGAATACCCAACCGAGGCCTACTTGCTTTGTCAGCCCTGCTGGGCTGCAAATCTTTCAAGACGAGGAGAGCTTCATTTGGCTTGCCCAGAAAATGGGCTATCAGTAATGAGAAATGGGCTGTACATTTTTAAAACACATCAAACCGGCAATTAGGTTCAAATTTCTTTTTTTTGAGATTTTAAATTCCATTGATTTTTATGCGTGGACAATTATTTGGATTTTATATTGATATAAATTTATTTTTAAAATTAGTTTGAATGTGACTCGAAATTTTGGGATTAAATACAGTTTGGACCGCACCGAAATATGCAAAATTTCGTATAATTTTTTAACCGTGGCCACAATATGGGTTGTAATGCTAACAAAAAGAATATGGGCTCCAAAAAACCTTAAGAATTAGCAAATGGGCTGTAATTTATTAAAAATAATGGCAGATGGTTTGTGTGCTGTTTTCCACAGATTTGAGGCTGACTTGTGTGCCTACTATAGGTTGACGCGTACGCTTTCTTAAAAAAAGATTGATGCACACGCTACGCCGTGTCAACTTAGTCAACGCATGAGAGCAGTGACTGTTGGATGTCCATCCAACGGCCGTCGTGCTTCTTCAATCTCTGCTCTTCCTGCTGCAGCCGCTCAAACAAGCGCCGGCGGGACTGACTGCTCCCTCCTCCTGTGGCCGGCTGTTCTGCCGTGTAGGCCTCACCGCCCCACCCTACTCCCATCGCTGGCCTGGCCATCCCTCTACTCACCCACACCTGTTGTTATTCTCTGGCGATGGCAGACGAACTAGTAAACCCTTTTACTCCCCTCCGCGTGGGAAACAACTGCTGAGTCTTCTATGGCTCCGTGTCGTTCCCTTCCTAGGCCTCGCCGTTGTCCACCGCCCTGGTGCTCTCGGTGCGGCATGGTCAACGTGGTCAATGAACGACATCCATCGGAAGTGGACTGTACGTGGAGAGGCTGACAGCTGGGTCCATGGCTGCACATAAGGAAATGCCTCCTTATTACGCGCAAAATAATGATTCCTCCACTTCACAGCTGGGACCCTCTGGAAGGGCCTCTGTATTTCGTGAAAAAAACGTTCCCCCCGCTGATAGCTCAGACCCACCAGCTATATCTTCGCACGCAAGGAAGTGCCTCCTTATTACGCACAAAAACATGAATACTCCCCCTGCTAGCTGGGACCCACCATAGTGGGAGGCTGACTTGTGGGCCTACTACGTTGACGCGGACGAAGGGCTTTGTCAACTTAGTCAGTATGAACGATTCTAGCTCGAGTGACCGTACGATGTCCATCCAACAGCCGTAGTGCTTCTTCAACCTCTAGTCTTCTTACTCCAGCCGCCCAAACCAGCACCGGTCGTGCCGCCTGCTCCTGCCTCCCGTGGCTGGCTCTGCTGCCGCGCAGGCCTGACCACCCCACCCTACTCCAACCTCTGGCCAGGCCATCCCTCTACTCACCCACAACCCCTGTTATTCTGCGGCGACGGTAGCCTCACACCGCAGCTGAACCAGTCAACCCTCGTACTCCTCTCCGTGTGGGCATCCACTGCCGCGTCTTCCCCGGCTCCGCGTCGTCCCCTTCCTAGGCCTTGCCGTCGTCCACCGCCTTGGTGCTCTCGGCACGGCGTGGTCAATGTGGTCAAGGAACGACTTCCATCGGAAGAGTACTGTACGTGGAGAGGCTAACAGCTGGTTCCACGGCCGCAGCAGGAAGTGCCTCCTTATTACGCGCAGAATAATGATTCCTCCACCTGACAGCAGGGACCCACCGGACGGGCCACCGTATTTCACGAAAAAAACGTTTCCCCCTGACTGTTGGGACCCACCAGCTACATCTTCGCACGCAAGGACGTGTGTCCATATTACGGGCAAAAAATATGATTCTCCCCCTGAGAGCTGGGACCCACCAGCTATATCTTCGCACGCAAGGAAGTGCCTCCTTACCTCCCTGACAGCTGGGACTCACCCGGTCGAACCGTACGTAGGGTTGTCTGTCTGGTCGCGAACGTGTACGTACATACTGGTCGATTGGTCTGTCTGCAGGCTACAGCGATGAACCCTGGCCGAGTAAGGAAGGGCACGTGTCGTAGTAGAGGCGCGGGCGTAGCATGTCACACAGTCCCGTCTATATTGTGTACACGTACGTATAGCCAGGGTGCAAGAAAGTAAATACGGCCACGTACGTACATACGGGCGGGGTCTCGAATGCCTACCCGCGCATACGTACAGCCAGGGCTCATGTACATGGAGAGGCAGCAGAGAGCAGCGATGGCGTCCTGTTCATCGGCAGCCAACCGGCTGGGTCAGAACGGAGAAACTGCGTCGTGTTCATCGGGAGGCAACGGAATGCGTCCTGTTAATCGGGAGCCAACCCGCTTGGACGGAACAGCCGAAATGAGGCATGGCGTACCGCAGAACGGAGGAAACGGCCTTCTGTTCGACCGCCTACGGTCGAAACGTGATCCTGTTCACCGGGAGGGGTCTGGTGTACCGCAAAATGCAGGAAACGGACTTCTCTTTGACCTCCTACGGTCGAAACGGGGTCCTGTTGATCGGGAGGGGTGTGGCGTACCGCAAAATGGGGAAATGGACTTCTCTTCGACCTCCTACGGTCGAAACGGCGGTCCTGTTCATCGGGAGGGGTGTGGCGTACCGCAAAACAGGACTCCACGGGCTACTGTTCATCCACCGTCGACCTCCTCCAGCCTCTGCCTGCGACTGTTCATCCATGGCGTCTCCCTCCTGCCTCCACCAGCTACTGTTCACCACGGGCTCCTGTTCATCCAGCCTCCACCGCTCCTCCACCGGCTACTGTTCAACCACCCTCCACGGGCTACTGTTCATCCAGCCCTCCATCGGCTACTGTTCAACCAGCCCTTCATGGGGTCCTGTTCATCCACCCCCAACCGGCTCGATCGGGGTCCTGTTCATCCAGCGGCACCGGCCTCTACTACCACGGGGTCCTGTTCATCCAACCCCCACCGGGACTGTTCATCCAACCCCCAACAACACTCACTATTCATCAAGAGGCAGCAGGTTTGATCGGCTTCAGTTAGCAGTAGTAGCGAAAGAATCGCTCGATCGGGTTCCGTTAACAGCCAGGGATCGATCGATCGCTCGGGTTCAGTAACGCGTAGCCAGTGCAATCACTCGAGTTCAGTAGGCGAACGCCTCGCTCGGGTTCAGTTAGAGCCCAACGCCTCGCACCCACGCGCGTACATGTACGAGAGAAACGCGCAATCCCTCCGTGCATCGCTCGGCCCCGACCACCCACCGTAACTGGGAACTCCTCGATATTTTCCTCGCCCTCGCTTCTACCACGGTTTTTTCTGTCATGGACGGCCCAAAGAATGTCATGCAGCTGCGTCTTCGGCCCGCCCAGGACGAAAAGCCCATTTTTTGTCATAGAAGTAGGAGCCCACCACATCTATGATTATACCAGGTTTTGTCACAATTATCGTCATAGAAGTGTCATAAGCATGACAGAAAAAAATTCGTTCGACCCAAAATGTCACGGATGTGTCTTTTTTTTGTAGTGAATAAAGCTATTCTATCGCAATCTTTTCTTGTTTTGGAAATAAAGTTGATTTAACTAGTGCCAATATTATAGTAATCATGCTCTTTCTTATCTATGCAAACAGGAATACTCAACTACAGATGTTGTGATGGTCAAAAGCATTCGCCCAGGGTTGTATGACACGGCTAGCCAAGATGGATTTAATCACGAGATTCACTTTATCCAAAGGCTCTAAAGTGACATGCGTGTGTGCAAGGTGGAAAGAGATATTTTAGGACGTTGATTGATGATTCCACTAGATTCTGCTATGTGTATTTGTTAAATACTAAGGATGAGACTCTATACACACTACTTCAAAATCTAGAAGGCCCTCTTGTGCATATATTGGAAGTGGTAGTGCCACCAGTGATGCAGAATATTTCAGCTGCCAATGTTTGACTTGTGTGGCCTTAAAAAGGACTGGTTTCAATGTTTAAGCAAATCCTTGGATCAAATTGCTTACATGAAGCATCAATCATTTTTTATTTATTTGTTCACATTCTGACAACGTTTGAGTTGTACAGTTACGATTGGCTCTGAGCTGTGAATCATTGAGATGTGTAGGCATCTTTGTTGTACTTATTATTATTTGAATCTAATGGGTTGGTTCTGAATCTTGCAAGCTGATAATCATTGTGATGTGTAGGCATCTTTGTTTTACTTATTATTTGAATCATATTGGTTGGTTTCGAATCTTGCAAGCTGGGAAACACGGCATGATGATGCAGAGGACAGCAACCATAACTAGCTGTTCAAACTTGGTAGTATTGTCTGTGTGAAAGTGCGGCAAATGAGCTGATCGTTTGTGTCCTGAGAATAATAATTCTAATTGTTGTGCATGTTTCTCCTGTGGCACTGATAGAACGAGCCAATGATTTGGTTGTTTTAAGAATAAATTTTAATTAAAGCTAATAAAATTTATGTAAAGTGACCACTAACACTTGCTATAACAGTACCAATACAGACCCGCTCATGAACCCGAGGGGGCATGTTCTGCCGGGCGTGTAGCGGGTGAGGGAGGTGTAGTAACTGTTGTCGCCTGTACACACTCAGTTTACTGTTGGATGCAGTTCCCCAATAGCTAAAAAACTAGCTGCCGCCGCCGCCTACCCACTCGTTCACCATTGATTGCACTTCCCCAAGATTGGAAAAATGAACTGCTGCTGCGGCGGTGCCGCCCCCCAGTACCCCAGCACACACCGATCATCTTCATCTCCCTGCCCCCAATCCTCACAAACGAGAACTGCCACATCAACTTTGCGTGAGAAGAGACTCCAATCGCGATCCGAGGGGTGAGCCTGCTGGATATGGACTTCACCATTGAGTTTGCCATTCAGACCCATGGCAGCACCAAGTTGAATGTGATGTGCACCAATGATCTGGACTCGATGAAGCTCTGCCTCGCCAAGTTCAAGCAGTACCCACAGGAGGAGAAAGCACAAGGTCGTGGGACTAGGCCTTGTGCCCATCCATTCGTCTCCTGACAGGGACCAGAGGATCGCCGTCGCCCAGGTATGCGTGCGGGACGAGGTTCTTGTCTACCACTGCTATAGGGCCACCAGAGGTTCTGGAGCATCTGGTGCAACAAGCTTGTCGACATCCAGAAGCAATACAAGATCATCGGCAATGGGCAGGAGGACTCTGTGGTTGACCTTGCCGCGACCATCATCGACTCCTGCTACGCCAACATGAAAGAAGACGTCGATACCAAGAACCTGAACACATGGGAGGTATGTCTGAATCTAGCCTACATAACCTACGCGGCCAAGGACGCGTACGCATGCTACAACATCTACAGGTGGATCTTGGACATGAGGGCGTGTCTGCTTCCCATAACCGACGAGTACACAGACAGCTGCAGCATCATGATCAAGCGTGGCAGGAAGGTCTAGATGATGTACTTTATCTGTTTAAGCACCTTTATCATCTGAGTGTTTCATGCATTAGCCTATGTGTCGTAATTATCTGTTTCGTCCAAAATATTTCGTCTAAGAACCCATTAACCTGTTTGCTTTTTTTAGTGGCTATTTGCTTATGTATGTAACTAGTTCACTGTGCTGCCGTGCTTTGAATCTCCTTCCTCCCAACATATTCCCCTTCTCAGGTGGACCCAGCAGGTCTCGTACACAGACATCTGGGACCAACCTTCTATCCATTTGTATTTCTTTATTTTGTTCAATCTTTCATCCTCATCCTACATCGGCTGGCGGCGCTGCCGCGCATGCCTCGGTGACCCATCCTAGCCTATGGCGCTGGCCAGGCCATCCCTCTACTCCCACACATCGGCGGCGGCAGCTCCACCGGCCCACCCTGCACCCGAACAAGTCAACCCTTGTACTCCCCTTCGCCTGCGTCTTCCCCAGCTCCGGTTTGTTCGGTCCAAGGTCTCGACGTCGTCAACCGCCTTGGTGCTCTCGCTGCGGTGCCGCCGTCTGTCGTTCCCAACATGGTCAACAAAATGAGAGGAATCGGGAGAAGACTGTTCGTCGAGAGGCTGACAGTCCTGGGCCCACCAGGTCCATGGCCTAGGTTTTGTTGTTTAACATGCGCAGCCCACGACATGCAGACAAAGTTGATCCAGCTGGTTTCAACTTTTTTTTGGGGTCCAGCAGGTATCAAGCGGCCTCTGGGCCTCCCAGCCTAGCTTGTCTATAACATCAGCAGCCCAAGTTATGTTTGTTTTTTCAAGACGACGCATAGCTCAGTTCTATTTTTCTACAAGAATGCAAAACTGAACCTATGTTTTCCCTTCTATAATAGTACATATATTATTTATATTTATATTTATATCTTATTTTATTCCATATATACAATAGAAACAACATAAGATTCCGTTAAACATGTCGTTCGTCCAACCATTGTATAGACCTTCCCACTTCCTTTATTTTTCGTTTTTATTAATCCTAGATCTGAATTTTCTCCCACTTTCTATTTCGATGTAATCTGAGTTTTCTCCCAGTACTTTTCCCTAGAACCAACTCAACTGTCCCACGTCTAGCCTAAAAAATAATAATACCCTACATCCTATTAACTCATCAAATTAAAATAATATTTTATTTCGTAAATCGAAAGTTCTTACAAAATAATAATAATAATAATAATAATAATTGTTTATATATAACTTGGCAAGTTAACTCCTGGTGATTGCGTACATAAGCTTGCATAGATTTTACTGACCAATGCAGTAATAGACGTGCAATCATGTGTTTATGTTTTTATAACATTTCTCCGTCCAGCCCAACATCATATTTTCACCCAGCCCAGCAAGTCCGTGGATTTTGAGAAAAATGCAAATGAGCTTTAAATTCTAACATAATATATAAACGGGCTGCATAGACGCTACATCATTGTTTCACCCAGCCCACCAAATGGACTAAAAAAACCAAATGGACTGGCTGACATGTGGGCCAGTAGGTCGAAGCCTAAGCACTTTCACAAAAAATAAAAATACAAAGGTCGAAGCCTAATCAAGGTGTTGGATTTACATCCAACGGCCGACATTCTTCTTCAATCTCTTGTCTTCTTCCCCCAGCGCTGCCGGGACCTCCTGCTCCAGCCTCCGGCGTCCAGCGGCGCTGTTTTGCGCGCCTCGCAGTGAAACGCTACCCCACCGACGGCCAGGCCATCCCTCCACTCCTCTGCACCTCCTGTTATTCTCTGTCGAGTGTAGGCCCACCCCGCACCCGAACCAGTCAAGTTTCCTACTCCTCTCCGTCTGCAACTCCACTACCGCGTCTTCCCCATCTCCGGGGCGTTCCAGTCTGGGGCCTCACCGTCATCCACTGGCCTTGGTGCACTCTACACGGTGTGGTCAACGTGGTCAACAAACGAGAGTCATCAGAAGATGACTGTATGTGGAGAGGCTGACAGTGGGGACGCACCATGCCCATGGACGCATGCATGCAACTGCATCCTTTTTACCCTGAAAAATAATGTTTTGTCCCCCTGACAGCTGGGACCCACCAGCTACATCTTCGCACGCAAGGAAGTGTGTCCTTATTACGGGCAAAAAAATGATCCTTCCCCCTGACAGCTGGGACCCATCGGAAGGGCCTCTGTATTTTGCTAAAAAAACATTCCCCCCACTGACAGCTCGGACCCACCAGCTATATCTTCGCACGCAAGGAAGTGCCTCCTTATTACGCACAAAAAGTGAATACCCCCGCTGCTAGGTGGGACCCACCATATTTCAAGGCTGACTTGTGGGCCTACTAAGTTGACGTGGATGGAGGGCTTTGTCAACTTAGTCAATATGAACGATTCTAGCTCCAGTGATAGTACGATGTCCATCCAATGGCCGTAGTGCTTCTTCAACCTCTGGTCTTCTTGCTCCAGCCGCCCAAACCAGCGCTGGTCGTGCCGCCTGCTCCTGCCTCTCGTGGCCGGCCCTGCTGCCGTGTAGGCCTCACCACCCCACCCTACTCCCATCGTTGGACTGGTATCTACCACTGATACGACTCTACGTACACCGAACGTTTGCTTCCATCTTGAAACGAGAAATAAAACTACGTTGTGGGTATGAAGAGGATAACTTTGCATGATAACGGAAAACTAAAATATAAAAGTAGGTGCTGTTAACATAAAGTTAGAATATATTACTATATATTATAAATAGCGAGTGTGGAATAATGATGGGTCGGTGTGCGGAATCGTCCTAGGCAATTGTTAACAAGATCGGTAATCATTATTGCAATTTCATATGAGGGAGAGGCATAAGCTAACATACTTTCTCTTCTTGGATCATATGCACTTATGATTGGAACTCTAGCAAGCATCCGCAACTACTAAAGATCATTAAGGTAAAACCCAACCTTAGCATTAAAGTATCAAGTCCCCTTTATCCCATACGCAACAACCCCCTTACTCGGGTTTAAGCTTCTGTCACTCTAGCAACCCACTATAAGCGAATCATGAATGTATTGCAACACCCTACAGTGGGAATCCCTCACGTGTGTGCGGCACGGAAGGCACCATAGGACAGCACCAAAATAAAACATACAACTCAAACCAATCTAGATCATCAATCAACCCAAAAGACAAAAGAAATCTACTCAAAACATCATAGGATGGCAACACATCATTGGATCATAATATGTGGCATAAAGCACCATGTTCAAGTAGGGGATTACAGCGGGGTGCGGGAAAGTGGACCGCGTAAAAGAGATGAGGATGGTGATGAAGATGATGATGTTGATGAAGACGATCACCGCAGCGATGGTTCCCCCGATGGCACTCCGGCACCACCGAGAGAGAGGGGGAGAGGTTCTCCCCCTTGTGCTTCCTCCTCCATGGCCTCCCCTTAGATGGGGAGAGGTTCTCCCTCTGGTCCTTGGCCTCCATGGTGATGATGGCCCCCTCCGGGATCCTCCTCCATGGCCTCCGGTGATGATGCCCCCCTCCGGCAGGGTGCCAGAGAGGGCCTAGATTGGTTTTTCATGGCTATAGAGGCTTGCGGCGATGGAACTCCCGATCTAGGTTTCGTTCTGGAGTTTTCTCAATTTACAGGAGCTTTTGGCATTGGGGACAAGTCAAGGGGGCCCACGAGGCGATGACAAGGTAGGGGGGCACGCCCTAGGGGGGTGGGGGCGCCCCCCACCCTTCTGGTTACCCCGGGACTCCTCTCTGGTATCTATTCGCTCCAGTATTTTTTATATTTTCCAAAAATATTCTCCGTAAATTATCAGCCCATTCCAAGAACTTTTATTTCTACACAAAAAAACGACACCACGGTAGTTCTGCTGAAAACAGCATCAGTCCGGGTTAGTTTTAATCAAATCATACCAAAACCATATAAAATTGTTATAAACATGGCATGAATACTTCATAAATTATAGATACGTCGGAGACGTATCAGCATCCCCAAGCTTAATTCCTGCTCGTCCTCGAGTAGGTAAATGATAAAAGAAATAATTTATGAAGTGCGAATGCTAGCATAGTGTATAAGTTTGATCAATGATAGTTCCAAACTCTTTTTCTAGCATTATTATATATCATAAATAGTAGCTCATCTCATAAAACTTCTCATTATCAAGTAGCTAGCTATTCACAAGTTAAAGTATAGACCATAAAGTTTCTTGAAAACTAACAAACCATGTTCTTAGTCATCAAACAATTGCAATTCATCTTATTTTCAGGAAGGGTCTATGTAAGAGCTTTGATTTAGCAAATTCCACATACTCAACTATCATATAGTCTTCCATGATTGCTAACACTCAAAGCATATTTTTAGGAAAAATAGCATCCGTCAAACACAGAGAAAGATAGGGGCTTAATGTTTCGCCTCCCAACTTATTTATCATATAGATAATTGTCAACAATAATAATTCATGATCAAATATATTTGAATGGCCATATATGCTTGGATCTTTCCGCACCACATGATGCTTGCCAACTAAAGAATAATTGAGGTTGAAATAGGAATGGATACTATTGACTCTTGCATAAAAGTAAATACATAAAAGTAAAAGATAGGCCCTTCGCAGAGGGAAGCAGAGGTTGTCATGCGCTTTTTAATTTTCGATGTGCAAACCCTTAATGCAAAGGAACGTCACGTTGTATTGCCCTTTGTGATAGCAACCTTTATTTTGCAGTCCGTCGCTTTTATTTCTTTACCATCACAAGCTCGTACAATGCTTATTTTCCCTTACAATAAAAGATCATACATATTTAGGAGCAACTTTTATTGCTTTTTGCACCGATGACAACTTACTTGAAGGATCCTATTCAATCCATAGGTAGATATGGTGGACACTTATGGCATGAAACGGGGTTTAAGGGTTTTGGATGCACAAGTAGTATCTCTACTTAGTACAAAATTTTGGCTAGCAAAAGATCCTAAGCAAGCACCACATGTTAGAGGATCCATAACAATATAACTTCTATGCAAATATACCCAAACATAACTCATTACGTTGTCTTCCTTGTCCAACTTCAACTAATTTTCTCAAGTTTGAAAATAATTAATGGGGCTCACAATCATAGAAGATGTCCAAGATAGTATATTTATATGTGAAATCTCTCTTCCTTCAATATTCTTTCATGAATTGTTCAAGTGACCAATGTTGAGTTTGCTAACTTTCAATAAATTTTACCACCTATACTTCTTATAAGTGTAGTCATTACTCCCCATGGGATAAGCATATGAAGCCTATATAATTTCAGATCTATGATATTCAATTCATTCAACCATTTACTCATAGGATATAAGTGAAGCACGTGAGTAAATGACAAACTACTCCAAAAAGATATAAGTGAAGAACAATGAGTAGTCAAATAATTAACTAGCCATGGGAGGACTCTCTCTCATTCAAGATTTCAGATCCAACAATTTTATTCAAACAGCAAGTAAAATTAAAATACGCTCCAAGCAAAACACATATCATGTGACGAATAAAAATATAGCTCCGAGTAAGGTATACCGATATTGTTGAAGACGAAAGAGGGTATGCCTTCCGGGGCATCTCCAAGCTTAGGCGCTTGAGTCTTCCTTGAATATTACCTTGGGGTGCCTTGGGCATCCCCAATCTTAGGGTCTTTCCAATCCTTATTCTCATCATATCGACACCTCACCCAAAACTTGAAAACTTTGATCACACAAAACTCAACAGAAAACTCATGAGCTCCGTTAGTATAATAAAACAAATCATTCACTTGGGTACTGTCAAGACAAGATTCATAATTTTTTTCACATAATGCCTACTGTACTCTATCATTTCCATAATTTATATCACTTAATATAAGCTATGGAAACACTAAAACAAGCAAACTATGCATTGAAAACAGAATCTGTCAAAAACAGAACAGTCTGGGAAGATCTGAATTGTACTCATACTTCTCTAACTCTAAACTTTCGGAAACATTAGGACAACGTAGACAATTTGTATATAAATCCTATGTAAAAAATTCAGAGTTTTTCCATGTTCCAGTGAATTTTAAAAATTCTGTTGCTGGACGCAAAAGTTTCTGTTTTTGCACAGAATCAAATCAACTATCATCCACACTATCCCAAAGGCTTTACTTGGCACTTTATTGAAACAAAAGCTATAAAACATGATTACTACAGTATCTTAATCATGTGAACACACAAAAACAGTAAGGATAAATATTGGGTTGTCTCCCAACAAGCGCTTTTCTTTAATGCCTTTTTAGCTAGGCATGATATTATAATGATACTCTTCCAAGCCCAATTCCGATGATAGTCTTATTCATACTCCAAAAGATATAAGTGAAGTTTATGGAGCATTCTACAATTAATATATATTTACCAACATCCAAGCTCAAAATATATAAGTGAAGCACACGAAGCATTCTATAAAGCCATGCTCAAAAGATTTAAGTGAAGCACAAAGCGCATTCTATAAAGCCATACTCAAAAGATTTAAGTGAAGCACACGAAGCATTCTATAAATCAATGAAGGACTATCTCGTAATAGCATGGTTCATAAAGGAAAATAAAGGAAAAATAAACTCAAAAGACACATGTCATGTGAACAAAACAAAAACCAAGGTATACCGATAATTGTTGAGGAAGAAAGATGGGATGCCAACCGGGGCATCCCCAAGCTTAGATGCTTGAGTATCCTTGGAATATTTACTTGCGGTGCCTTCGGCATCCCCAATCTTGAACTCTTGCCTCTCCTTATTCTTCTCATATCGATAACTCCTCGATCTTCGAACACTTCATCCACACAAAACTTAACAAAAAACCTTGTGAGATCCGTTAGTATAATAAAGCAAATCACTACCAATAGGTACTGTTTTAAAATCATTCCAATTTCATATTAGCATTATATATAATATATTCCAACTTCACCATGCTTCATACCCCCCGATACTACCCATAGATTCATCAAAATAAGTAAACAACACATAGAAAACAGAATCTGTAAAAAACAGGACAGTCTGTAGCAATCTGAATATTTCGTGTACTTATGTACCTCCAAAAATTATGAAAAATTAGAAAAAAATAAAAAAAATTCATATAAGTACTGTGTAAAAAAAGCAGGATTTTTTCATGTTCCTGTAAAAAATTTAAATTCATGCACTACAGAAAAAGTTTCTGTTTTTGCACCGCACATACCAAACAAGCAATCTAATCATCCTAAAGGCAAATCTAGGCACATTATTTTTACAATACAATGGATATATACAAGGTGATAATTATTTTTTAGAAACTTCCATGAAAAATTCTACATTGTTTCTATGAGCATGAACACAAGTGTTCAAGGTCGACTCTCACTTCTCCAATGCATAACCTTCCAATCACTTCTCTTTTTGAAAAAGTTTTTAAGCATAAGAGGCAAGTAATTTTTTTGTAATTTGCATTTTTTAAATTTTTTTATTTGTTTCACCCATAACTAAAGAAAACAAAAAGGGAAAACAAAATCTACTTAGTGAGGAAAGCAAACAAGCATACACGAGAATACCAACCCCACGCTATTGCTCCCCGGCAACGGCGCCAGAAAAGAGCTTGATAATGCCCAAGTGCAAGGAATCATCGTAGTAATTTCCAAAGGTGGAAGTGATAAGTATGGAGTGTCGAACCCACAAGGAGCTAAAGGTAAGATCAATATTCTCTAAATTCCTATCTACCACTGATACGACTCTACGTACACCGAACGTTTGCTTCCATCTAGAAACGAGAAACAAAACTACGTTGTGGGTATGAAGAGGATAACTTTGCATGATATCGGAAAAATAAAATATAAAAGTAGGTGCTGTTAACATAAAGTTAGAACATATTACTATATATTATAAATAGCGAATGTGGAATAATGATGGGTGGGTGTGCTGAATCGTCCTAGGCAATTGTTAACAAGATCGGTAATCATTATTGCAATTTCATATGAGGGAGAGGCATAAGCTAACATACTTTCTCTTCTTGGATCATATGCACTTATGATTGGAACTCTAGCAAGCATCCACAACTACTAAAGATCATTAAGGTAAAACCCAACCATAGCATTAAAGTATCAAGTCCCCTTTATCCCATACGCAACAACCCCCTTACTTGGGTTTAAGCTTCTGTCACTCTAGCAACCCACTATAAGCGAATCATGAACGTATTGCAACACCCTACAGCGGGAATCCCTCATGTGTGCGCGGCATGGAAGGCACCATAGGACAGCACCAAAATAAAACATACAACTCAAACCAATCTAGATCATCAATCAACCCAAAAGACAAAAGAAATCTACTCAAAACATCATAGGATGGCAACACATCATTGGATCATAATATGTGGCATAAAGCACCATGTTCAAGTAGGGGATTACAGCGGGGTGCGGGAGAGTGGACCGCATAAAAGAGATGAGGATGGTGATGTTGATGAAGACAATCACCGCGGCGATGGTTCCCCCGATGGCACTCCGGCGCCACCGAGAGAGAGGGGGAGAGGTCCCCTCCCCCCCTTGTGCTTCCTCCTCCATGGCCTCCTCCCTAGATGGGGGAGAGGTTCTCCCTCTTTTCCTTGGCCTCCATGGCGATGATGGCCCCCTCCGGGATCCTCCTCCATGGCCTCCGGTGATGATGGCCTCATCCGGCAGGGTACAAGAGAGGGCCTAGATTGGTTTTTCGTGGCTACAGAGGCTTGTGGCGGCGGAACTCCCGATCTAGGTTTTGTTCTGGAGTTTTCTCAATTTATAGGAGCTTTTGGCATTAGGGACAAGTCAAGGGGGTCCACGAGGCGATGACAAGGTAGGGGGGCGTGCCCTAGTGGCATGGGGGCGCCCCCCACCCTTGTGGTTACCCCGGGACTCCTCTGTGGTATCTTTTCGCTCTAGTATTTTTTATATTTTCCAAAAATATTCTTCGTAAATTTTTTGCCCATTCCGAGAACTTTTATTTCTGCACAAAAAAATGACACCACGGTAGTTCTACTGAAAACAGCGTCAGTCTGGGTTAGTTCTAATCAAATCGTACCAAAACCATATAAAATTGTTATAAACATGGCATGAATACGTCATAAATTATAGATACGTCAGAGACGTATCACCTGGCCATCCCTGTACTCACCCAGACCTGGTGTTATTCTCCAGCGACGGCAGCCTCACACTGCAGCCCAACCAGTAAACCCTCGTACGCCCCTCCGCACAGGAAACAACTGCCGAGTCTTCCCCGGCTCCGGGTCATTCCCTTCCTAGGCCTCGCTGTTGTCCACCGCCTTGCTACTCTCGGCGCGGCGTGGTCAACGTGGTCAAGGAACGACTTACATTGGAAGAGGACTATACGTGGAGAGGCTGACAGCTGGGTCCACGGCCGCAGCAAGGAAGTGCCTCCTTATTACGCGCAAAATAATGATTCCTCCATGTGACAGCAGGGACCTACCGGAAGGGCCTCTGTATTTTGGCTTAGCTGTATTTTGCAAAAAAACATTTTCCCCCATGACACCTGGGACCCACCAGCTATATATTCCAAAGCAAGGAAAGTGCCTCCATATTAGGCGCGAAAAAAATGAATCCTCCCCCGGACAGCTCGGACCCACCATCAATAACTTCGCACGCAAGGAAGTGCCTCCTTATCCTCCTGACAGTCGGGACCCACCTGGTCGAAGCGTACGTAGCGTTGTCGCGAACGTGTATGTACATACTGGTCGATCGGTCTCTCTGCAACGATGAACCGTGGCCGAGCAAGCAGCGGCACATGTAGTAGTAGAGCCCCCGACGTAGCAGTTCAGGCAGTCCCTTGTAAACCGTGTACACGTACGTACAACCACATGCCAAAAAATAAGGCCACGTACGTACATATGGGCGGGGTCTCGAACGCGTACTCACGCATACGTACGGCCAGGGCTCATGTACATGAAGAGGCAATGAATAGCAGCAACGGCGTCCTGTTCATCGGGCAGCCAACCGGCTGGGTCGGAACGGAGAAACAGCGTCCTGTTCATCGGGAGGCAACAGACTGGGTTGGAATGCGTCCTATTCAACGGGAGCCAATCGGCTTGGACGAAACAGCCGAAACGGGGTCTGGTGTACCGCAGTACGGAGGAAACGGCCTTGTGTTCGACCAGCTACGGTCGAAACAGCATCCTGTTGATCGGGAGGGGTGTGGCATACCGCAAAACGGAGGAAACAGACTTGTGTTGGAGCGCTACGGTCAAAACGGGGGTCCTGTTCATCGGGAGGGGTGTGGCGTACCGCAAAATAGTGGAAACGGACTTGTGTTGGAGCACTACGGTCGAAACGGGGGTCCTGTTCATCGGAGGGGTGTGGCGTACCACAAAACAGGACTCCACGGGCTACTGTTCACCCACCGTCGACTTGCTTCAGCCTCCACCTGCACTGTTCATCCACCGCATCTTCCTCCTGCCTCCACCAGCTACTGTTCATCCAGCCTTCCACCGGCTACTGTTCAACCAGCCCTCCACGGGGTCCTGTTCATCCACCCCCAACCAGCTCGGCTAGGGCGGCCTCCTCTCGGGGTCATGTTCATCTAGCGGCAACGACCTACTACTACTACCACAGGGTCCTGTTCATCCAACCCCCACCGGGAACTGTTCATCCAACCCCAACCACGTACGTCTCGACTCGTTCAACCAACCCCCAGGTTCACTGTTCATCAAGAGGCAGCAGGTTCGATCGGCTTCAGTAAGTAGCAGCAGCAGTAGCGATCGATCGCTCGGGTTCAGTTAGCAGCAGTAGCGAAGGAATCGCTTGGGTTCAGTTAACAGCCAAGGGATCGATCGCTCGGGTTCAGTAACGTAGCTAGTGCAATCGCTCGAGTTCAGTAAGCGAACGCCTCGCTCGGGTTAGAGCCCAACGCCTCGCACACACGTGCGTACATGTACGAGAGAAACACGCAATCCCTCCGTGCATCACTCGGCCCCGACCACCCACCGTAACCGGGAGCTCCCCGAAATTTTCCTCGCCCTCGCTTCTACCATGATTTTTTTCATCATGGAAGGCCCAAAGAATGTCATGCAGGTGCGTCCCCGGCCCGCCCATGACGAAAAGCCCATTTTCTGTCATGATTTTTTGTCATAGAAGTCAGAGCCCACCACATCTATGATGATATGTGCTTTTGTCACAATTATCGTCATAGAAGTGTCATAAGCATGACAGAAAAAAATTCGTTCAGCCCAAAATGTCACGGATGTGTCTTTTTTTTGTAGTGAGAGAAGTTGGTTTATCTTTAAGTGATCGAGTAAGGATCACTATGTTTGGTTGGCATGAGTTCTTGCAATGATCACGGGTAAAGATCAAGCTCCTTGTGGTTACGTGACGATCACTACGCTATTGATAATACCAAGCTTGGTTGGTCCTGAGGTGATCGTATGATGACTACAATGGTAAGTTGATACCGTTGGTGGTTCTGAGTTAATCTCTGACATGGGGTAAGTTGGTACATGTGCATCGCCATTGCATACTAGAGATAATATCATCATGCTCATGTCTTGGTTAATATGTTCATGCCATGCTCATCATCTCGTATTGTTCTAATGTTATCATGCTCATAAATTGTTTAACCTGTAAATGCCATGTTGTTGTTTGTCTTGATTGCTTTGGTCGTTGTGAGCTTGCGAGTACATTCAAAGTACTCACCTTGCGTGTTATGCCAGATTGCAGGTAACGCCGTGGTTGATTGCTTGTCGAGGATTTCGTACGTGCGTTCTAGGATGCGTTCCAGCCAGAGTCCCTGCGGAGTGGAGTTCACCACCGTCGTCATTGTTCCGCTGCCGAGAGTTATTCCGTTGCTACGAGATGTTCCGCTGCTACCATAGAGCTACCTTAGCAGGCGTAGTGTCACCGTGGCGATGTAACCCTTGTATTACCTTCGATTATAATAAAGAGCTGATTTGTTCTATGCCAAGCAGTGTCGTATTCCAGAAGACTTGGTCTCTAGGCTGGAATAGGGGCGTTTCGGTTTTCTCTGAGCCGGGGGGCCACAACTTGCTGGTGTTTGTTTGCGGCGAAATGTTATCTGTAGGGCCGTCACATCTTCATCCATGTCGGTTGCCTCGTCGTAGTCTAACACATCGGTTCAATCATCGATGGTGGCGACTAGATGGGTGATGGGTGGGACATAAATTTCATGATCGTCAGCTTTAAATCTGATCTTGTCATAAACCGAGGTCTTGCCGTCCGAGATTGACAAGCTCTGCATTCGGCCAAGCATCTCATTCAGGTGAGATAACTCCTCGGGGTTCATGGCCTAGTCATAGGCCGGGTTGATTCGAAGTGGCCTTGGCGGCACGCTTGACGCGTTTTCGGCCATGCAAGGCGTTGGAGTGGATTCCAGATCCGTCACCAGGATCTGTTATAAGCCTGATACCGGATTCAAAGCTAAGCTCTTATCTATGTCAGAGCTGGGTGCTGTGATGGAGTTGTCCGAGGCAGGGGAGGGCAGCCCCTCCGTGTTTCCTGGCGGTGTTGGAGGGCCTGATCCATTGTCCTCAAAGGGTATTAGTTCCGAGGTCGAGCCTCCGATGTTCGCCGAGCCCTAAATCGGGTCGGGCGTCTAGCCTGACAGGACGAGCTCGCCGCGGGAATCTGTAGTGTATTCCAAACCTCTGAAGGTTATGATCTGATCGAGGGCGTAGTTCTCGACGGTGGCCAGATGGTCCGTCGAGTCGACGCAGAAAATCATGCTACCGAATATGAAAAGTTGGCCGGGCACGTACACGTCCCCGCAACCAGTGTTGCAGTTGACCCACAGATGAACCGTCGATCCTTTGCCGATCTCACAGTGGAACTCTGAATGAAAGCACTAGTGTAAGTGTAAAAACTGGTAGACCTCGGGGTAGGGGGTCCCGAGCTTTGGATCTCGGATATAAGGTAACAGGAACAAGGGAGGTAGTATTTACCTAGGTTCAGGCCCTCTTGATGGAGGTAAAACCCTACGTCCTGCTCTTGTTTATATTGATGGAGAAGTATCGAGTACGATCTACCTCGAGATCGTAAGTTGTGTTCTAACCCTAGGGCTAGGTGAATGAGATTATGTTCAAGTCCCCCCTACGGGCTAAACCCCTTGGCTTATATACACGCCAGGTAGGGAGTCTAGGGTTACATGGTCGGCATCTATGCATGGAGGCGACAGGAGAAGTCTTGGAGTATATGTCAAGTCTTTGACAGATGTAGTCTTGATCACGTCCCCAGCGTGCGGCTTTCGGAGTCCACCTCGAGGGGAATGAGGGCCCATCAGCCCAGCCCGAGGACCAGGGGCCGACTAGGTTAGTACCCCCTTATCCGTGACACCATCGACGTGTACATGCGTAAATGTGGCTTCGTCACCTTTCTTGATGTTATGTTGAGGACTCCGTTGGCCAATGAACGATCCACCAAGAGCGATAGCTCGGATTTCGTCGATGAGTTTGTTATCGTACGTAGTGGCAACACTACAAATGCATATTATTCGACTTTCTCTTGAAATGGTGTGTATGTGGTAAATAAATGGGACTGACAGAGGTCGGTAGTTCCTAAACATTAAGCCACAACGAAAACCTATGCATGATCATTAGTTGGCATAATCCCTTCACATGACAATCAAAGTTCCAGCAAACCATGATTGAAATAAAGTTCTTGAGAGCCTTGAGAAGTAAATGATTGTGGGTGTGTTTATGAGCATTAGAGCATCATGTTTTACTACATGCTTTTAACTCCCTAACTTATGTTTTATTGGCTCTATCAAAGAAAACTCTTTCGTGCATTCCCGACAAGCAAGTATTGTCTAGAATAACTAGAATAGAGTGTTGCAATGTTGTTTTATCTAGTAGAACAAGAACTTTCTGTTGATTATCTTTGCTTCATGGACACTTGCACTATAAGTCTATAACCCTGCCACCGCTAAAGCTATGCTAAGTTTTCAGGTCAAGAAGCGGAGGGCTATCTAGCATACCAATCGTAAGTGAACCAAAACCTTCTCGCTATTTCAGTTTAAACAACTGAGTTCTTTATGATTCGGATTTCTCTATATGTTGCTCGAGGACGATCAAGTTTAAGATTGGGGGAGTTGATGAGTGACATTTTTACACTTAGTTCACCTTTGTTTTAACCGAGATATTTCATCTAAAAAGAGATATTCGCACCCATATTGGTACTAATGACTAACGAATGCAAAGGATTCCACAAATCCTCTCTTTGATGTGTTTCTGATTTCGCTTGAACTACGTCAGTATTTCCCCAAAGAGGAAGGGATGATGCAGCACAGCTACGGTAGGTATTTCCCTCAGTGATGAGACCAAGGTTATCGAACCAGTAGGAGAACTAAGCAACACTATGAAAATAGTACCTGCACACAAAGAACAAATACTTGCAACCCGACGTGTTAAAGGGGTTGTCAATCCCTTTGGGGTAACGGTGCCAGAAATTGTCACATGGACGGGATAAAAATTATAATAGATTGGATAAATAGATCTCGAATAAACGCGAAATAAAATAAATGGCAAAAAAGTGTAGCAAGGTATTTTTGGGTTTTTAGAAATATATATTTGAAAATAAAAGCAAATAAAAAATAGATCTCGAAGGCAAATATGATAAAGAAGAGAACCGGGGGCCATAGATTTCACTAGTGGTTTCTCTCGAGAAAAATAGCATACGGTGGGTAAACAAATTACTATTGGGCAATTGATAGAACTTCAAATAATCATGACGATATCGAGGCATTCATGGTTATATAGGCATCACGTCCAAGATTAGTAGACCGACTCCTGCCTGCATCTACTACTGTTACTCCACACATCGACCGCTATCCAGCATGCATCTAGTGTATTAAGTTCATGGAGAAATGGAGTAATGCAATAAGAACGATGACAAGATGTAGACAAGATCTATTCATGTAGGAATAGACCCCATCTTGTTATCCTTAATAGCAACGATACATACGTGTCATTTCCCCTTCTGTCACTAGGATTGAGCACCGTAAGATCGAACCCATCACAAAGCACCTCTTCCCATGGCAAGAAAAATCGATCTAGTCAGCCTAACTAAACCAAAGATTCGAAGAAGAAATATGAGGCTATAAGTAATCATGCATATAAGAGATCAAAGAAACTCAAATAACTTTCATGGATAAAAATATAGATCTGATCATAAACTCAAAGTTCTTCGGATCCCAACAAACACACCGCAAAAAGAGTTACATCAAATAGATCTCCAAGAGACCACTGTATTGAGAATCAAAAGAGAGAGAGGAAGCCATCTAGATACTAACTACGGACCCATAGGTCTACAATGAACTACTCATGCATCATCTGAGAGGCATCAATGAGCATGATGAACCCCTCCGTGATGGTGTCTAGATTGGATCTGTGGTTTCTGGAACTTGCGGCGGCTGGAATTGTATTTCGTCGACTCCCCTAGGGTTTTTGGATTTTCGGGGTATTTATAGAGCAAACAGGCGGTGCGGGAGGCGGCCGAGGTGGGCACAACCCACCAGGGCACGCCTGGCCCCCCAGGCGCGCCCAGGTGGGTTTTGCTCCCCTCGGAGCCCCCCTCTGGTACTTCCTTGGCCCAACTTGTGTCTTCTGGTAAAAAAAAGTCTCCAAAAAGTTTTGTTGCGTTTGGTATTGATTTTCTATGAAGTAAAAAACAAGCAAAAAACAACAACTGGCATTGGGCACTATGTCAATAGGTTAGTCCAAAAAAAATGATATAAAGTTGCTATAAAATGATTGTAAAACATCCAAGAATGATAATATAACAGCATGGAACAATCAAAAATTGTAGATGCGTTGGAGACGTATCAGCATCCCCAAGCTTAATTCCTGCTCGTCCTCGAGTAAGTAAATGATAAAAACAGAATTTTTTGATGTGGAATGCTGCCTATCATGTTCATCTCATATTCTTTTCTTTTGTAGCATGGACATTTGGACTTTTATATGATTCAAAGCAATAGTCTAGTTTTGACATGAAGACTTCAATACTCAAGCATATCGACAAGCAACCATGTCTTTCAAAATATCAACACTAAAGCAAGTTATCACTAGCCCATTATGCTCAATCATTGATCCATTCATGAAACACACTCGCACATTAGCTACACCCAATGCTCAAGTACGATCATAGTGCCCCTTAGTTGGTGCTTTATAAGAGAAGATGGAGACTCAAAATAAAAATAAAAATTGCATAAAGTAAATAGAAAGGCCCTTCGCAGAGGGAAGTAGGGATTTCTAGAGGTGCCAGAGCTCAAAGCAAAAAAGGTAGAGATAAAACATTTTGGGTGGCATGCCTTTCCTATCAACGAAAACGATCGAGTAGTTCCCAATACTTTCCATGCTAGATATGTCATAGGTGGTTCCCAAACAGAAAATAAAGTTTATTCCTTTTTCCGCGGCTAACCGAATCCACGGGTGCCGTCCATACCAACACTTTCTAAGGAATTTATTATTTGACAACATAAAGTAAATTCATTTTTCATTTCGGGACTGGGCATCCCTAATACCTTGCCGTACTCTCGTGCAATGACAAGTGAATAAACACTCATCTTGAGAATAACAAATCTAGCATGGAAAAATATCGGCCACCCCCTACCGTTTCATGAGCGGTACGAGCACACAAAAAGGAAAGTTATTTTGAAGATTAGAGATGGCACATACAAATTTGCTTGTAACGGCAAAAGAATACCGCATATAGGTAGGTATAGTGGACTCATGTGGCAAAACTGTGTTTAAGGATTTTGGATGCACAAGTAGTATTCCTACTTAGTACAAGTGAAGGCTAGCAAAAAGATTGAGAAGCATCCAACCAAGAAACGAAAAATCTCATAAGCGAGCATTAAGCATAACTAACACTGAATAATGCACCACAAGTAGGATGTAATTTCATTGCATAACTATTGACTTTCGTGCTTGCATAGGGAATCACAAACCTTAACACCAATATTCTTACTAAAGCACAATTACTCATCAACATGACTCACATATTATATCATCATATCACAAAACTATTACAAAGAATCAAGTTTATTTTGTCCAATGATCTTCATGAAAGTTTTTATTATATCCCTCTTGAATATCTATCACTTTGGGACTAATTCCATATGTTGCTTTTGATAGCTCAAACAAATCTAAGTGAAGAACAAGAGCATAAAATTTTCTTCTCTCAAAATAATATAAGTGAAGCATGAGAGAATTTCTTCAAAATTACTAACTCTCAAATAAATCTAAGTGAAGCATGAGAGAATTTTTTCAAAAATATTTAAGCACACCATGCTCAAAAAGATATAAGTGAAGCACTAGAGCAATTCCATAGCTCAATTTTTTTTAGTGAAGCACATAGAGCAATTCTAACAAATCATAGTAATATTTTGGCTCTCCCAAATAGGTGTGTCCAGCAAGGAAACTTGACTTAAACTAAAGAGCAAACCAAGCAAAGAATCATATAACATAAGACGCTCCAAGAAAAACTCATGATATGTGACGAATAAAAATATAGCTCCATGTAAAATACCGATGGTCGTTAGAAGAAAGAGGGGATGCCACTCAGGGGCATCCCCAAGCTTAGTTGCTTGTTTCTCTTTGGATAATGGCTTGGGGTGCCATGGGCATCCCCAAACTTAGGCTCTTCTTACTCCTTATTCCTTCGTCCATCGTGATCTCACCCAAAACTTGAAAACTTCAATCACACAAAACTCAACAAAACCTTCGTGAGATCCGTTAGTATAAGAAAACCAATCTTTACTTTAAGTACTATAGAAAACCCATTCAAATTTTGTTATTGCATTATATATACTGTATTCTAACTTTACCATTGCTTATACCGTTCAATACAAACCGTAGATTCGTCAAAATAAGCACACAATGCAAAGAAAACAGAATCTGTCAAAAACAGAACAGTCTGTAATGATGCGAATTTTTCTCATACTTATGTAAGTCCAAAAACTCTGAAAACTTAGGACAACATAGGAAATTTGTACATAAATCTTGTGTAAAAAATTCAGAATTTCTCGTCGCTATTATGATTTTAAACAATTATTTTACTGGATGCAAAGGTTTTTGTTTTCCAACAAGATCAAATCAACTATCACCAAAGCTATCCCAAAGGCTTTACTTGGCACAAACACTAATTAAAACATAAAAAACACAATTATAAAAGTAGCATAATTGTGCAAACACTCAAGAACAGAAGGAAGAAGGAAAAAATAAATTTTATTTATTGGGTTGCCTCCCAGCAAGCGCTATCGTTTTACGCCCCAAGCTAGGCATAATGCATAGATTCAAGTATTGTCATCTTTATTTGTAGATCCATAAGATGCCCTCATGATTGATTCATATGGTGGCTTAATTCTTGTTCTAGGGAAGTGTTCCATACCCTTCCTTAGTGGAAATTAAAATTTAATATTGCCTTCTTTCATGTCAATCACGACACCAATAGTACGTCAAAATGGTCTACCAAGTATAATTGGGCAAGAAGGATTGCAATCAATATCAAGAACAATAAAATCTATGGGCACATAGTTCCTATTTGCAAGAATAAGAACATCATTAATTCTTCCCAAAGGCTTTTTAATAGTAGAGAATCCGCCAAGTGCAAATTTAAAGAACATTCTTCAATATCGGTAAGACCAAGCACATCACATAAAGATTTCGGAATTGTGGAAACACTAGAACCCAAGTCACAAAAAGCAAAACACTCATAATTTTTAATCTTGACTTTGGTAGTAGGTTCCCATTCATCATGTAACTTTCTAGGAATTGAGATCTCTAATTCTAATTTTTCTTCAAAAGCTTTCATCATAACATCAACGATATGTTTAGTAAAAGCTTTATTTTGTTCATAGGTATGGGGTGAATTTATCATGGATTGCAACAAAGAAATACAATCAATCAAAGAGCAATTATCATAATTAAAGTCTTTATAATCCAAAAGAGTGGGCACATCACCAGTTAAAGTTTTGACCTCTCCAAACCCACTTTTATCAATTTTCTCAACAAGATTTTCACCCTCCAAATTATCGGGATGCCTTCAAACTAAAGTTGACTCTTCTTCAGTCCCTTTTATCATCAATTTTAATTTTACTAAACAAGGAATCAATAGAAGAAACACCAGTCACTTTAAGATCTTAATCATTTTTATGAAAGCAATCACTAGAAAATGCTTTTTCTGAAAATTCTCTTCTAGCTCTAAGCATAGCGGTTCTTTTCTTGCTTTCATCCATAGAAACATATAAAGCCTTAATTGATTCTTCAACCTTAGGCACAAAAGCTTTCAACTTGAGATTTTCTACATCATGAGAAATTCTATCAATGCTTCTAGACATATCATCAATCTTATTCAACTTTTCTTCTATCATATTATTGAAAACTTTTTGAGCATTGATAAATTCTTTAGTATTATTCTCAAGATCAGAGGTGTTCCTATTATTATTATTAGAAGGATTACCATAGGAATTATCATAATTATTAGAGGAATTTCTAGGAAAAGGTCCAGGATTAAAATTACCTCTATAAGCATTGTTATTAAAAAAAAATCGCGAGACAAAATTCACATCTACGGTATCACTATTTTGCTCAATCAAAGTAGACAAAGGCACAACATTAAGATCAATAGGAGTGTAACACCCCATGTGATTAACCACAGTGATCACCCTTAGTTAATACCATGTCATCAAGTTTAACAGTGCCTATTCATCATTTGCATCATAGTGCTTTTCAAACTCATAACTCAAACTTCAAATTTATTTAAAGTAAAAATAAAAGTTGTTCAAATCCAGGAACTAAAATGTCCATCATGTTGCAAATATTCCCAAAGCATTTATAAAAATGACAGCAACATTAATCAACTTAATTGAATAACTCTAACAACCAAAAACAGTACCAAACATCACTAATTAATCCTTTTGCAATAAAATAAAATAAAATCAAAATCATTTATACTCCAAACCTTTTTATAACAGTGAATAAAATTGCACTATAAATATGTTGCTAGTTCACCTATTTTACAAAAGTCTCTTTGGGGCTAAACAATTTGTAAAACAGGAACTAAAAAGAAAACAAAAAAGAAAAAGAAAGAAAAGGAGAAAAGGCCCGCAGTGGCTGGGCTCTAGTCAAATAGCCGGCCCAGCCCACTCCCCACCTCGTCTCCCTCCTACTGCTCACGCGCGCGCTGTCGACTCCACCGCAGCCGCCGCGCCTGGCCCCCCTCGTCCTCGCTCGACACCGCGCAGCCCCGCGCCCGCCTGGTAGATAAGGACGACGCCGCGCCACCCCTTTCCCCTGGACGCCCGCCTCATTACTCCCCTCACCTCCCTCGCGCGTGCCGCTTCCTCTCTCCCTCTCTGCCGAGCACGGCCACCACCGTGGTCCGGGAAATCCGCGGCCACCGACGACCCCGCGAACCGCCGTGCTGCCTAGGAGCTTCGCCGGCCTCTCCTTCTTCCCCTGGAACTCTCAGGCGAAGCTGGGGACCTCCACAGCTGCCGTACGCCTCCGCCCCCATCTCCGACCGCCACGGCCACTCCGGCGACCTCCTTCGACGGCTGCTGCTACTAATCCTCCACGGGCCTCCTTGCGCCACTTGGTGAGCCGCCACCCTTTTCTCTCTCCTTTCCCGAGCTTCGTCTCGCACTCCAGTGGTTGCCGCCATGAGTGGCCGAGCCGAGCTCCGCCGTAGAGCTCACCGCTGTCGCTCCGTTGCTCTTCGTGCCGCGCAAACACCACCACCGAGCTCCTGGAGCTCCTGGAAGCTCAACGCGCCCCTCCGCCACTCTTGCCGTGCCTTGAGCGCGAGGATCCGTCGATGCCCGATTCCGGCGTCCGCCACGGTGGTCGCCGTCGACGTTGTAGCCCTCCCCGCGACAAACCGAGGCCACCGACGTGCGTGGGATCGAGTGGCCGTTACAGAGCGCCTAACCGCGCCCGAAACGATGCCCCACAAGCCAAATCCGAGCTCGCCAGAGTTCTCTGCTGCGTCCGGCGCTCGCCGGCGCATCTCCGGCGGCAGGCGCCGACGTGGCCAGCTGGGGCCCGCCCCCAACGCCACTGCCACTGGGCCCCAGTGGGGTCCGTTGACCAGTCAGCGCTGCTGACTGGGCAACCCGTGTCACTGACACGCGGGCCCCACCATTAAAATGCTTTAAAAATAAATAAATAAAATGTTAGTTAATTAATTAGTTAATTAAAACACTAATTAGTCACTGACAACTGGGGCCCACACCCCTAATTAGTTCTGTTAGTTTTAATTAACCCACTGTTAATCCACAAAGGCTGACAGGTGGGCCCCACCTGTCAGTTTGACTGGTCAGCTGGCCAGCCGACTGCTGATGTCATGCGGACGTCACCCCCGCACTGTTCTGGATAATGTTGAATTAATTTAATTAAATAAATTCCAGAAATTAATAAAAACTTTAGAAAATCATATCTTTTAAACCGTAACTCGGATGAAAATAATTTATATATGTAAAATGATCAGAAAAATATGAGGATTCTGAATATGTAATCAAAATGCCTGTCCAACACTCCTAGCTAGGTGAACATGCAACTTTTTGCCTGTTTCAGATAAATGAATAGTGCATGGCTTTTATATAATAAATCCAAACAAATTCCTAAAATAACTAATATGACTTAGACATGCTTTTAGGCAACCCTGCACCGCACGTTAGCATAACCTGCTCTGTGTTGCTTATGTTTGCCGTGTATTTATTTGTTTCCTCCCTCTCTTCTCTCTCGGTAGACCCCGACACCGACGTCGTCCCCGAGACCGCCACAGCTCAGGAGCCCGATGACACCGTTGACGACCCTGCCTTTGCCGCCGAGCAACCAGGCAAGCACCCCCCTTTGAGCATGCCTATATCGCCTATTCTCTTCTCTCTTGTGCTTGCATTAGAATTGCTGCTGCTACTATTCTACCTATTCTGATGCATGACCTGTTTATTGTAACCTGTTGTTGATACCTACGTGCTTATCCTAAACTGGTTAGTATAGGCTGGATAGAGACCCAGTCACCCCACTTGTCCCGTTTGCCCTGCTGGATCATCGGAAGACTCAACGAACAGGCCCCAGCACAGCACATCACACCCCTTTTATATGTACGATGCTGCAGCGTTACTATCGAGTGCCGAGGGTGATACCTCGTATAGCACTTCTGATGTTAACTCTGTAAAGTAGCTATTCGGTCGTGGTCATCGAGGGTGATTCCTCCTTCACCACTCTCGATAACGACGCTATCGTGCAACACCTCAAGTGTGAACCCATCGAGGGTGATTCCTCCTAAGTTCACCTTGACGGTTACATCGAGTGGGCATCCGTCGAGGGTGATACCTCGGATTCCCCAGATGTTATGGACACACGGTTACTGTGACTTTACCCCTGAACCTTGTTAGAAACGGGTCGGCCCCGAGGGCGACCCGAGGGAGTTACTTTTACTGCAGAACTGGAGGGACAGGCGGTACCGCCCAGTAGAGGTGGACCTGAGTTCCCGACAGTCTTTTGCGAGACGGGTTGACCTGGACGGTGCCCGAGTGATGAATACGAGGCGTGGCCGGGCATTCTTGGCCCTTGCCGCAAGTCCTCGAGATGGGGCGATGGGGTCACATCGATCATGAGTCTCTGCTAGTTACCGCACCCACAATGTACTAACGATTTGGATATGTGATCTGAGTGGGCCTTTGGCCCGATAGCACTAACCATCACGCGGGAAAAGTTATGGGCACTCTGCATCGTATGCATCAACCGAAAGCTCTGTCAGACGTCCAGTTCAGCATGGTGGCACGGACGGACCGGCGCCATCCTGTAGTGGTGGTGCCTGGCTTCACCATGTGCGCAATGACCCGGAGTGCACAGGGCGATGGCCCAAGATCCCTGAGTGCTTAGGATATAGACCGACGGGGACCTCTCTGCTGAGCTCTAGGTAGGGTTGCGGTGTGTCGTTTGGGCGAGGCCGGGCATGACCCAGAAAGTGTGTCCGGCCGGAGTTAAGCAAGCGTGGTGGGTAAGTTGGTGCACCCCTGTAGGGAAGAACTAATCTATGCATAGCCAGATCCTCAGTAACGGACGCTCGGAGTTGTATCCCGATCGATACAACAAGAACATATTGATGAGATGAGATATGGATATTATGGCTCTGGGATTACTTTCTCGCAGGGAGTCGAGAAAGGATCTCTGGCCGAGGTTGATGACAGTATGGCTCTGGGATTACTTTCTCGCAGGGAGTCGAGAAAGGATCTCTGGGTGAGGTTGAGACTTAATGATACTACTACTTTATATTGTACTAATCTACACTCTTCTAATGCTGCAAGACCGCTGAAGATGCTAGTCTTCGATAGGACTATGCCTTCTCTCTATTCTGGCATTTCTGCAGCCCAGTCCACATATACAGCCTCCCTTTGATAATGTTGCATATGTAGTGTAGATCCTTGCTTGCTGAGTACTTCGGATGAGTACTCACGGTTGCTTTGCTTTCTTTTTCCCCCATATCCTTTTGGTGCAACCAGATGACGGAGCCCCGGATACAGCTGCCCCCGCCGACGATCGCTACTACTACTACCCCGAGGGTGGATACTTCTATGAGTTGGCTGACGACCAGGAGTAGGTTCGGAGGGTCCCAGGCAGGAGGCCTGCGCCTTTCGATCGTAGCTTTTGTTTTGCCCCGCCTTTCTAGAGGCTTATCTGTTTCTGTTTCATATCTATACTCAGATATCTGATGCTTCCGCTGATGCTTGTATGCGAGCTTATGTATTCAAGCCCTTGAGGCCCCTGGCTTGTAATATAAAGCTTGTATGACTTTGTTTATGTTTTAGAGTTGTGTTGTGATATCTTCCCGTGAGTCCTTAGGCTTGATCGTGTGCATTTACGTGTATGATTAGTGCACGATTGAGCCGGGGGCGTCACAAGGAGCACTTTTATTAGCAACCAATTTCATAAGAGCATCAACTTTTTCACTCAAAGAATTTATTTCTTCAACCGAATTGACTTTTTTACTAGTAGGAGCTCTTTCAGTATGCCATTGTGAATAATTTGCCATAATATTATCAAGCAATTTAGTAGCTTCACCCAAAGTAATTTCCATAAAAGAACCACCTGCGGCGGAATCTAAAAGATTTCTAGAGACAAAATTCAATCCCGCATAAAAAATTTGTATGATCATCCAAAGATTTAAACCATGAGTAGGACAATTTCTTAGCATCAATTTCATTCTTTCCCAAGATTGCGCAACATGTTCATGCTCAAGTTGCTTAAAAGTCATGATTTGTGTTCTAAGGGAAATATTTTTCACGGGCAAAAAATACTTAGTAATAAAAGCATCTTTGCACTTATCCCAAGAATCGATACTACTGCGAGGCAAAGAAGAAAACCAAATTTTTGCACGATCTCACAAAGAAAACGGGAATAATTTCACCTTCACAATATCATTGTCCAGATGTTTCTTCTTTTGCATATCGCATAATTCCACGAATGTGTTAAGATGGGATGCGGCATCCTCATTAGGAGTACCGGAAAATTGATCTTTCATAACAAGATTCAACAATGCGGCATTAATATCACAAGATTCCGCACTAGTGGCGGGAGGAGCTATCGGAGTGCTATTAAAATCATTATTGTTGGTATTGGAAAAGTCACACAACTTGGTGTTCTCTTGATTGATCGTGACTATGCAAACAAGATTGCACACAAAAACAGATCTGACGAGAAAATGGCGAGCGAAAAAAAAGGGTGAATAAAACGGCAAATTTTTGTGAAGTGGGGGAGATGAAAGTGAGAGGCAAATGGCAAATAATGTAAATTGCAAGGAGATGAGATTTATGATTAGGAACCTGATATATGTTGATGATGTCTCCCTGGCAACGGCGCCAGAAATTGGCGAGTTGGCGGGAGACTATCTTGAATTGATCCTCCCCGGCAACAGCGCCAGAAATTCCTTTTGATGTCGCTTGAACTACGTCGGTATTTCCCCAAAGAGGAATGGATGACGCAGCACAGCTACGGTAGGTATTTCCCTCATTGATGAGACCAAGGTTATCAAACCAGTAGGAGAACCAAGCAACACTATGTAAATAGTACCTGCACACAAAGAACAAATACTTGCAACCCGACATGTTAAAGGGGTTGTCAATCCCTTTCGGGTAACGGTGCCGGAAATTGTCACGTGGACGGGATAAAAATTATGATAGATTGGATAAATAGATCTTGAATAAATGCGAAATAAAATAAATGGCAAAAAAGTGCAGCAAGCTATTTTTTGGTTTTTAGAAATATAGATCTGAAAATAAAAGCAAATAAAAAATAGATCTCGAAGGCAAATATGATAAAGAAGAGACCCGGGGGCCGTAGATTTCACTAGTGGCTCCTCTCAAGAAAAATAGCATACGGTGGGTAAACAAATTACTGCTGGGCAATTGATAGAACTTCAAATAATCATGACTATATCCAGGCAATGATCATTATATAGGCATCACGTCTACATCTACTACTATTACTCCACACATCAACCACTATCTAGCATGCATCTAGTGTATTAAGTTCATGGAGAAATGGAGTAATGCAATAAGAATGATGACATGATGTAGACAAGATCTATTCATGTAGGAATAGACCCCATCTTGTTATCCTTAATAGCAACGATACATATGTGTTATTTCCCCTTCTGTCACTGGGATTGAGCACCGTAAGATCGAACCCATCACAAAGCACCTCTTCCCATGGCAAGAAAAATCGATCTAGTCGGCCTAACTAAACCAAAGATTCAAAGAAGAAATATGAGGCTATAAGTAATCATGCATATAAGAGATCAAAGAAACTCAAATAAGTTTCATGGATAAAAATATAGATCTGATCATAAACTCAAAGTTCATCGGATCCCAACAAACACACCGCAAAAAGAGTTACATCAAATAGATCTCCAAGAGACCATTGTATTGAGAATCAAAAGAGAGAGAGGAAGCCATCTAGCTACTAACTACGGACCCATAGGTCTACAATGAACTACTCACGCATCATCAAAGAGGCACCAATGAGGATGATGAACCCCTCCGTGATGGTGTCTAGATTTGATCTATGGTTTCTGGAACTTGCGATGGCTGGAATTGTGTTTCGTTGACTCCCCTAGGGTTTTTGGATTTTCGGGGTATTTATAGAGAAAAGAGGCGGTGTGGGAGGCGGCCTAGGTGGGCACAACCCACCAAGGCGCGCCTGGGCCCCCAGGCGCGCCCAGGTGGGTTGTGCTCCCCTCGGAGCCCCCCTCTGGTACTTCCTTGGCCCAACTTGTGTCTTCTGGTCCAAAAAAAATCTCCAAAAAGTTTCGCTGCGTTTGGACTCCGTTTGGTATTGATTTTCTGCGAAGTAAAAAACAAGCAAAAAAACAGCAACTGGCAATAGGCACTATGTCAATAGGTTAGTCCCAAAAAATGATGTAAAGTTGCTATAAAATGATTGTAAAACATCCAAGAATGAGAATATAACAGCATGGAACAATAAAAAATTATAGATACATTGGAGACGTATCAGTTTCCATAGGAAATGGGCTAAACATGGAAGAAATCATGTGTGGAAATGGAATGGAAGGAGAAACTAAGAATCAACAGGAGGCATCTGTGCAAAGTCTTACCAAAACACAGTGATCCATATAGGCGTGAGCACCCGTATGGCATGAATTCCGAGGCAGATCATCCACCTGAAGAACTTTCCTTAAAGGGACGCCATCGAAATGTCAATAGGGAGAACACCAGATGACGAACACAACAACAATGACCTCTTCTTCATCTTCCACAAAACCTAGCCGCCGCCATCTCCATAGCCATCTCCACCACCACCATAGTGCTCATCCATCCCATTCATATTTGTAATCGTGCATCGCATAAGGCATCCATTGTAAGACATATTGCAATCAATCAATCTCAAGATGTGTTCTTCAATGTTTTCTTCCCGCGATCTGATCTCGATGTGTGAGTAGTTCGGTAAGGTATGGGTTGAGCCATAGGCCTTGCAACCCAAGGTATTTATTGAGGGCATCAATGGAAGACTTTGACATAATGTCCCGTATTTGTGAAATAAAATTGTTCTGTGAAGATGTCTTGTATTGTCCATGATCTTCATCCCTGCAGGTACCCAGGATCATGGAGATCAAGCACCGGTAAGGCTAGGAGCTAGGAGACCATGAAGTGTTATACCGAACACCAGTGATAGTAAGGTTTGGTAGGGTAAAATGGATCATATCCTTGGGGATACATGAGGTGTAGTCATTAAACGCCCAAAGCTCTTGTCTGATTTCATTATCTTAATTATCGAGGCAACCACGTGCGATGGATAGGGCCTGTTGTAGGACAACTGATTCTTGATGCAGGACTCGTGCCGGTCAAGATGTTATTTGGATGCATCCCCAACTTCGATCCATAACAAGCACATCTCGATGGGTGACTTCGAGCGCACAAATTAATATCTTATTTGATCCGAGTGCAAATACAAGGTTGTAAGCATACGACCTCATACCCATACCTCTTTTTATTATAAGTGTTTGAGTCACTATTTTTTGGTTGATCCGGTCAAAAGCTGGATTTGACACTTCGACAAAAGCTTGCTAGAGACCACCGCTTCAAGGGAATCTTCCTCTCGTGGGTTCGATAACCTAGGGTCACCTCTGGGGAAATAGGTGCGGGATACTATTTTCTGTTCCAATACTGGATCAATAAAAGGAGGTATCAATACCTCACCTGACAGCTGGCCTCAGCGAGGCCGTTAAGCCCATCCAACTGGGTGCACGTGACCTCCTTCGCACCCGCCATCGCAGCAACAAGCGCTGCGACGGGCGAGGGGGTTGCGGGGGCTGCAAGTAGGTCCGCGCCATCCTGTTCTTCCAAACGTTTGTGTGCGAGCGCGACCTCTAGGGCGGCAACGTCACTGGAGGCCCGCGTAGCACCAAGACTGCCTAGAGGCCTGGATAGGGGCCTGGCCGCGACCTCCATGGCTGCAAAACAAGCACAAAACAAGGGATGAAAAGGAGCCCTAACCAAGCAGTGGTCACAAAAATTCTTGCCATTGATGAGGGGGCGATCTTCGGTGGAATGATCTGGGGATCGCCAAGCGGCCCCAACACGGCCATCTCTACAGCATCAGAGGTCGGAGCCTCTGAGGCTGCAACCTCCCTACAAAGGACGGAATCAAAGCCGGACAAACACCTCAAACACAGGAAAGATAGCAACAACATAACGGGTGGGCTCCACGACCCTTCGCCTCTTAGCTGTTGGTACCACCAGCGGCACCTTCAGCTCGAGAGGAGACCCCTGCCCGCCACGAGATCGGTGGAACACGGGAAACCCCGGTGCAGGAGGACCACCCTTGGAGGTCGCTTGTGTGGCAATCTCCTCGGCACAAGCGGGAACGGTTTCTCTCCCATGGTCTGCCGCTGCGGCCTCCTCATCCCTCCCCTGGAGGGGTAAAGACAAGTCATCATCTTGCGCGGCACCATCATTGGTCGCCCTGCTGGGTGCCTTGCCATCTGCTGAAGAAGCAACCTTCTTCCCCTTCCGGGGAGGAGGAAGGCGTTGCGAAGCCACCTGCAGAAGGGCCTGCATCTCTGGGCTCAGGGTCTGACCCAAAGAGGGGGCTCCGACCGTAGTGCAGCAAACCCTGCAAACTTCTGCATCGTCCAAAACTATGAAGGTTAGAAACAAAAATTGACCTCCCTCATCACCCAGAGCAAAACCAAAAGGCTCACCTCCTTCAGCGGGGCCTCACGGCTAAAGGCCTCCACCATGACCTTCAGCGGCACCTTCTGGGCCTCCAGCCTGATCAGCAAGGCAATCCGGTGGTTGATCTCCTTTTTTTTCAAGTTCGTCAAGGGAGGTGCGAGAAGGGTGAGACGACCCGCGGTAATCGCTCAACAGCGTACCACGGGCCTGTAGAGGGAGGACGCGACACTCCACCCAGGTCTGCGCAATCTGGAGGCCAGATAGGCCACCATTCTTCAGAAGCGTGGTGGCCACAAGCAACAGCTCTGTATCCCCAGAGAGGTCAGACAGAGATTCCCAGGAAGTCAAACGTTCGAGAAGATAGCCGCAGAAGGCCGGCAGGTCGACCTCGAGGCCGAAGATGTAAAACCACTTATTCTGCAAGGACCCCATCAACTTTGGGAGGGCCATAGGGATGAACGGGGAGTGAGGTCGCAGTTGAAGACTGGCCCCTCGAATATCACGGATAGAGCTGCTGCTCATCTGACCTTTCACGCTAAAAAGCCGCCAGAAGAGGTCAAAATGGGGGGTAGCCCGAGAAAACACTCGTAGAACATTATGAAGTTCATGGTGTGCGGAATGCTGGTAGGGTTGAGGTGGTGAAGCTGGATGCCAAAGAAAAAGAGTAGCCCCGCTCAAAGGGGTGCAAGGGGAAGCTGAGACCTCGTCCAAAGAAATCAAGGTGGAGCACATGCGTGATACATCCTAAACGTATCTACTTTTCCAAACACTTTTGCTCTTGTTTTGGACTCTAATTTGCATAATTTGAATGGAACTAACCTGGACTGATGCTGTTTTCAGCAGAATTGCCATGTTGTTATTTTTGTGCAGAAATAAAAGTTCTTGGATTGGGCTGAAAATTTACAGAGATTATTTTCAGAATATATAAAAAATACTGGCGGAGAGAATTACCATAGGGGGGCCACCCAGGCGCCACAAGCCCAGGGGGCGCGCCTACCAGGCTTGTGGAACACTGGTAGCTCCGACAACCCTAACTCCAACTCCATAAGTACCTATTTGCGGAGAGAAAAACCAGAGAGAAAGATTTAACGTGCTTTACGATATGGAGCCGCCGCCACCTCCTGTACTTCATCGGCAGGGCTGATCTAGAGTCCGTTTGGGGCTCCGGAGAGGGGGATTTGACGCCGTCGTCATCATCAACCAACCTCCATCAACAATTCCATGATGCTCACCACCGGGAGTGAGTAATTCCTACATAGGCTTGCTGGACGGTGATGGGTTGGATGAGATTTGCCATGTAGTCGAGTCAGTTTTGTTAGGGCTTGATCCCTAGTATCCACTATGTTCCGATATTGATGTTGCTATGACTTTGCTATGCTTTATGCTTGTCATTAGGGCCCGAGTGTCATGATCTCAGATATGAACCCTGTATGTTTTCATGAATATATTTGAGTTCTTGATCCAATCTTGCAAGTTGTATGCACCTGTTACGTGTTATGATCCGCATACCCGAAGGTGACAATAATTGGGATTCTTTCCGGTGATTACTGTAGTTTGAGTAGTTCATGTATTCACTATGAGCTAATGCTTTCTTCCAGTTCTCTATTAAAAGGATGCCTTAATATCCCTTATATTTTCTTATGGACCCAGCTGCCAGGGGGGTAGGACAAAAGATTTCATGTAAGTTCTTGTTATAAGCACGCATGACTATATACGAAATACATGCCTACATTACATTGATGAATTGGAGCTATTGTGTATCGCTCTAGGTTATGAGTGTTACATGATGAATATCATCCAACATAATTATCCATCACTGATCCAATGCCTATGATTCTCTCGAATTGGTATTTGCTAAGTTACTATCGTTGCTGCTGCTGTTACAATCACCATAAAATTGCTTCCGTTACTGTTACTATTACTGTTACTATATATCGCTATTGTTGCTACTGCTATCAAACAATCATACTACTGTGCTACTAAACACTTTGCTGCAGATATTTAGTTCTCCAGGTGTGGTTGAATTGACAACTCAACTGCTAATACTTACAAATATTCTTTGGCTCCCCTTGTGTCGAATCAATAAATTTGGGTGAAATACTACCCTCGAAAACTATTGCGATCCCCTATACTTGTGGGTTATCAAGACCTTTTTCTAGCGCCGCTGCTGGGAAGCATAGCTCTATTTGTTTAGTCACTTGGGAATTATATCTATTGATCACTATGAATAATCTAAAAGATACTAGAACCA
The DNA here is from genome assembly GCA_011799875.1 of Thinopyrum elongatum. NCBI lineage: Eukaryota > Viridiplantae > Streptophyta > Magnoliopsida > Poales > Poaceae > Thinopyrum > Thinopyrum elongatum. The sequence continues at coordinate 516,571,174 of CM022303.1, forward strand.
AGATCGTTCCCTCTAAGACGAGGGGGAGGTAAGGAACTGCCATCTAGCTCCGCACTTGATTCACCTTCTATTTTGAGTAAACTTGCGACACTACCACCTGCTATTAATTCTGATATGTCGCAAGTAATTGATGATGCTACTTCTGCTATGAATGATGCTTATGATGATGCTAGTACTTTGCTTGATAACACTGTGCCACTAGGTGAATTTCGTGATGAACAACTTGCTAAAGCTAAAGAAATTGAAGATGCTGGAACTGATGAAAATTATGATTCACCTATTATGCCTAGCCCTCCTACGAGAGTGGAATACCCGATTGTTATGTTATGGATGGGGAGATAGCTAGAGACTTTCTTGCTTGTAATGATAGAGATGATGTTAAGACATTACTGAGTAAGATGAAAGAAAAATCTATGAAGGAGAGAATGAAATATGATCCTAAGTTTGCTACTTCTCCTATATTTGTTACTGATAAGGATTATGAATTCACCGTCGATCCCGAGTTAATTACTTTGGTTGAATCTGATCCTTTCCATGGTTATGAAACTGAAACTGTTGTGCCACACCTTACTAATTAAATGATATAGCCACCCTATGTTCTCATGAGGAAAATATTCATTATTACTATATTCTTAAGTTATTTCCTTTCTCGTTAAAGGGTGATGCTAAGAAATGGTTTAATACTCTTGCTCCTGGTTGTGTGCGTAGTCCCCATGATATGATATATTACTTCTCTGAAAAACATCTTCCCGCTCATAAGAAACAAGCTGCCTTACAGGAAATATTTAACTTTGTGCAAATTGAAGAAGAGAATCTCCCTCAAGCTTGGGGGAGGCTTCTCCAATTATTTAATACTTTGCCTAATTATTCTCTCAAGAAAAATGAAATACTTGATATCTTTTATAATGGACTAACCAATGCTTCTAGGGACTACCTAGATAGTTGTGCTGGTTGTGTATTTAGGGAAAGAACTGTTGAGCAGGCTGAAGAACTATTGAATAATATATTGAGAAATGATAATGATTGGATGCTTCCTGAACCACCACCTAAACCAACTCTGAAGAAGAGGGGTATTCTATTCCTCAGTCCTGAAGATATGCAAGAGGCAAAGAAATCTATGAAAGAAAATGGTATTAAAGTGGAAGATGATAAGAATTTACTACCTATTGAAAAAATACATGGGCTCGACACCCCAACACAGGTAGTAGAGGTAAATTCTCTTATAAGATTTGATGAAGGTGATATTCCATATAATAAATCTTCTAGTCAATGCTTGGATGAATTTTATAACTACATGGTTAAGCAAGAACACTTCAACATGTATGTTAAGAAGCAATTGAAATGTAATGCTTTCATGATTGAACATTTGAGTGATCTGATGTTAGAATTGCTAATGATGTTAAGGGTTTAAGTAAGCATTCATCCATGATTCATACTCAGTTAGAACAAGTTGCTAAGTCACAAAATGATTTGCTCAATGAAATGAATAATAAAATGAATGATCATGTTGTTAGGGTAATGCGTAGAGGAGGTAGAATGACTCAGGAGCCTCTATATCCTGAAGGTCATCCTAAAAGAATTGAGCAAGTTTCTCATCGAATTAATAATGGTGTGCCTAGTTCATCTAAGAAGAAAAAGAAGAAGAAAAATGATAGAACTCTGCATGCTTCTAGTGAACCTGTGGTAGAAAAACCTTCTGATAATAGTAATGATGTTTCTATTTCTGATGCTGAGACACAATCTGGTAATGAACATCCACCGAGTGATAATGATAATGATAATGATAATGATGTTCATGTTGATGCTCAACCAGATAGTGATGTAGAAATAGAACCTGTTGTTGATCTTGGTAACCCACCTCCTAAGAATAAACGATATGATAAAAGTGATTTCATTGCTAAAAACATGGTAAGGAAAGAGAGACATGGGTTGAAAAACCTATGCCCTTTCCTACTAAACCTCCGAAAAATAAGGATGAGGAACAATTTGAACACTTTGTTGAAATGCTTAGACCCATTTTCTTGCGTACTCGTTTGACTGATACATTGAAAATGCCTCCATATGCTAAATACATGAAAGATATTGTCACTAATAAAAGAAAGATACCTAAAGCTGAAATTTCCACCATGCTTGCAAATTATTCTTTTAAGGGTGGAGCACCTAAGAAGTTAGGAGATCTGGGAATACCCACTATACCATGCTCTATTAAAACAAGTTATGTTAAAACTGCCTTATGTGATTTAGGAGCCAGTGTTAGTGTTATGCCTTTCTCTTTATATAGAAGACTTGATTTGAGTAAGCTCACACAAAAATATCTTTGCAAATGGCTGATAAATCTACTGCTTACCTATTGGAATTTGTGAGGGTGTGCCTATTGTGGTTGCAAATGTTACTATCTTAACAGACTTTGCTATACTTGATATGCCCGAGCACTACGCTATGTCAATTATCCTTGGTAGACCCTTTTTGAATACTGCAGGAGCTGTTATTGATTGCAACAAAGGCAAGGTTACTTTTCATATCAATGGTAATGAGCATACGGTTTATTTCCCGAGGAAACAAAGTTCAGTGAATAGTATCAACATAATTGAAAAAATTGCGACAATCACTATTGGATGTTTCGAATTTCCTCTTCCTTCAGTCAAAAACAAATATGAAACTCTTATTATTGGGGAGATGCATATCCCTGTTGAGGTAACTTAGTGTTATAGGAAGATTCTTTGGTTTCATGCCATTCGAAAATTGTTTGTTAATAAGACTTGATCAACCTTATTAATGGATTCTTTTTTAGGGGCATGTGGTCGATGAATTTAGTAAGCACAACTTACTGTACCTACTAGTTGCTCTATGTTATTTAAAGTTAATAAAGTAGAAATGCCATCATTATCTTGTTTTCTGAATTTTCCGTGCAATAAAAAATGACCCAAAAATAAAAGTTCTCGGAATGTCCTGAAAACTTAGTATGATTTGTTTCTGTATTATTTTAGAATTTTTGGCATTGAACACACCCTAGGTTGGGTGCACCTATGAGCCACAAGCTCATAGGGTGGCCACCCCCAGGGTGTGTCTAGTGGGCTTGTGGGTCCCATAGGGACCCACTCACTTACTCCAGCCGCCCACTGCCTTCTTCCACCTCCAGAAAAAATCACTAGCTCCTTCAAACCCGTGTTCTTGCTCATTTGCCTGCAAATTTTGATCTCCTTGCTTGGAACTCTGTTTCCAAAAATGTTTTGGGGAATTACTCCTCAAGAAAAAGAAAATGATCAAGTGGAGGTTGAGACGCTCTTCGAGCCAGAATCCTAAGGAAGCTCTAAAGCCCAAGTACAACCTTCCTCGTTCACTTGAGGTGCGGCCGTGTGAATGGCCGTGTGACATGTTCTTGAGGGATGCGGGAATTTTTTATGACTTCTATCATTTGGCGAACAATGTCAGCATTATCCCCTTCCTCGAAGATAAGTGTGACCAGTACCTTCTCATCGCAAATACTTTTGCGCAAATCTTTCATTTTCACTCTAGGAGAGAGATACCCACTGTTTCATTTCACCTATATGATATTCCTAGAGAGTTGACACTTGATGAATTTTGTGAAGTTTGCTTGATTCCATATGAGGGCGGTCACCTAGAGCCACATCCTAGAGACATTGCGGATTTTATATCTGAGGTAACTGTTGGGGAGCGAAGAGGAGTTTCAGAGGCTAGAGTTGCTAGTTTGCATTTTCCCCCTATTGCGTTATTATTCATTATTTGCCGGGAGATGTTTGACTGGATGGTGGGAGAGTGGAACACTCAGCTCGCCTGATCTTGCTATTTTGCACCATGCTCTTTATCATGATAGAACTTTTAGTTTGGGTGCTATGATCGCTCGACGGTTACACACTAACCGCTTGAAGGGCGTCATTTATGGTGGTATTTACGCTTCCTGCCTAGCTAAACATTTTGAGATTCCTATAAGACATTATGAGGTGGAGGAGAAGCTTTTACCTGTTAGATACCTTGATTATGATAGCATGGTTGGGCATAACTTTATTGATGACAAGCTGAGTCGATTTTGGTATAACTTGGTGTTCAGTCAGGACACACGTGAGATTATTACCCTGCCTGCACCTTCTTTGTTCGATCTTTCTTCAAGCAGGTATACCATTATGTCGGAGGACATTTACGCTTATTGGTGTCTCCTGCGGTCTCCCTTCAACGTCACAAGAGGAGGGGGGGAGAACACGATTGACTACCACGCTCTGCGCCCATTATGGGCTCCGGCGTGGTGTCGCTCACATGGTCCCTCACTAAAGTTGAATCCCCGGGCGGCCCGGCGATGAGCGCGCCAGAGTCACTACCTCCGGTGCTACCGCCGCGCCGCCCGCACACTCCCCTGAGCTAGAGCCCAGCAAAGGCATGGCCACGCCCTCCTTCTCCCCGAGTATCAGCGTGGGCATTCGACATCATCACCCCAAGCTAGAGCCCAGGGCCTGGCCCTGAGCTCTCCCTTTCAGCATAACCAGAAGAAAGCAGGGAATGGGAGAGGAGAGGTGTGTGGATGAACACTCCCACTCCTCCCCCACCCCCTCTTTTATAGTCAGGCTGGGGGCTGGGAGCTGATCCCTCGACGGGTAACCGCCGTCCATCTCCACCAATCCAAGAAGGCTGGGCCCCTGTCTTGACGCTCTCCCACACCATGCGCCTCTGTTACCTACCCCACTCAATGCATGCAGCAAACGTGGCCAAGGATAAGGGCGTGGTGGGAAGAGTGAATTGGCAGTTACTCACCCGTGCGTTAAAGTCATTCACGGGCCATTACAAGGATGGCCCCACTACAATTGGCGTTAACGCAATGCGCGGGAGAACCGGAAACTGACCTGGGCTCAGGTTAATGAAGAAGCAAAGAAGATCTTGAAGGACAAGCAACTACTACCCTCTTGCCTATGCACTGGATAGGGCCTACCCCGACGACGCCCGGCAGCGCGTTCGGGCCAGGCCCGGGGGCTCCTGTCTGTGCAACAAACCCTGGGTCTGTTTCCCAGATCGTGCACAAGCCTAAGAGAGCAAGGTTGCAACAACCAAGACGAGATCGAGTTGAAGAGGTAGCTCTTTGAGAAATCAAAGGTCAGATCAAGAAGACCAAGACAAGGTAAATGAGCAAGACATCACTAAGGGAAAGCCTCCCTTGCTAGGAAGGCGAGCCTTGCAAGGTCAAGGTGGCCCCGAAGGCAAGCCTCAAGACCATCCCGGCAGGCCTGCCGGGCACGACAAAGGCAAACTACCCCGCCAAGGCTCCATCGCTCCACCTCGCAGCGACGCAAGTCATCGATCGGTGCGGTGTCAAGCCCCCAAGTGACTAAGTGACTATTATTTGGTACGTGGCAGCCACTTCCTATGCAAATCACCTCCAAATGACACCCGTCCAGAGACGTGTCAAGCAGACAGACAAGAAGGTGGCCGAACAACCCGGCAAGGCTTGCCGGGCACGCCATGATGTGACACTAAGTGGCGCATTTAATGCGCTCTGCCCTGTCTGCAGAGTTAGGTATGATAGCACTGTTCACTATCTAATCAGTACAAAATGACTGATTTGCCACTGTGGTGACCCCATGATCTATAAAAGGAGGGCCATGGCAACCATAGAAAGGATTCGGACTCCTGTACTTTCGTACGCGCGTAGCTGCTCTCGTCCCGAGGTAACCCTGCCAGGCTAGAGCGCTGCATTTCCACCATCAATCCACCAAAGCAGGAGTAGGGTTTTATGCCTCGCGGCGGCCCGAACCTGGGTAAAACTGCCCGTGTGATCTCTGCCATGTTGTGCTACGTTCTCCGCTCTTTGTGCAATGTGCTCACCCCCCCCGCCGAACCACAAGCGGCTGATGGCCCCATAGGTGGTCGTGGTTTCCCACGACATCTTTGGCGCGCCAGGTAGGGGAGGCAGTGCTTGCCCGAACTCGAGAAGCGTAAGCAGCGCGTCATCATCTTCTTCATCGACGGCTCCATCGTCCATGGCGCCCAAGAAGAAGCCCTGTGCCACAGCCCATCCGTCCACTTCGTAGGCCCCATCGCACGCGGTCGCCGACGCCGCGGGGGCTACGTGGACGTACGGAGACGTGGACGCTGCGGGGGACATGGTCGGCCAGGCGGCGTCGCCACCACCTCTCCTGCGGCCGAAACGAGGGCAGAAGGCACCGGAGAAGGACAACACCAACAGCATCCCAGCGGCCATGCTCCATGAGGTACGGATGGAGAAATCATTTCGTCTGTGCCTCTCCGCCCGACCGAAGGGCACAGCCGTAGCGGTGGCACTCGCTCTGGGGCGAATCGCAACTCTCCGGCCGCTCCCGCTGCGGGCGCGGCCGTAGGGCATGCGCCACCCCCGGAACGAGCTGACCCAGCCAATGCGCCAAATGGAGCCGCTGGCCCTCTAGCACCTCCACCTCGTCACCATGTCACCCTGGCAACGGGCTCACAACGACGAGGACACGGCACGACTACTTTCGGCACCGTAAGGAGCCAGGCGACGCTACGGTCTACGTCGTCATCCATGCCAAGCACCGCTTCAGAGGCCATGGCGCGGGCCCAGCTGCTGTTGAGATTTCCATCGGCAGCCGATCAGATGGATGAGTGGAGAGCCACCATTCAAAGTCTGATTGGTTTCACGGAGGCGGGAGGATCACAGCGAGCTGGCCCGCCACGGCCTCCCCAGTTGACGACAACGGCCCGTGCTGCTAGCCGTATCGAAGGGGCCATCCCCACGGTGCAGTCCCCTCCGCGGCAGCCTACGCAGGGGCCATAGCCAAAGCCACACGATCAAGAACCCGATGATGTCTCGATGGCTTCGTCCGACCCTCGAGCGCATCAAGGCCAACGACAAGTCCTAGAGGACAGGCAAAGGGAAGGCGCACGCGTCACCATCGAGCGACGCCGCGACACCCGCCGCCAGTCCGATAGGCACAATGGCCCTGATGTCGACGAGCCCACTCTCGGTGAAAGTGGGTACCTACCTTTCGAGGTTGGTTGCCCCACCTTCACTCGTGAGTTGCGACAAGTTCGTTGGCCATCTACTCGCATGTTCAAGCCAAAAATACCAGAGAAGTATGACGGGAAACTAAACCCGACAGAGTTCTTGAGCATCTACACCATCGCTGTTCAAGCTGCCGGGGGAAGAGACGAGAAGGTATTCCCCAACTACTTCCCTTTGGCACTCAAGCCAAATATGAGGTCTTGGCTAATGCACCTGCTGGAGAACTCCATTTCGACCTGGGCTGACCTATGCCATGAGTTTGTTGGCACCTTCACGGGCGGCCATCAAGAACCAGGGCGACCCAGCGACTTGCAGCTCCTCCCGCAGAAGGAAGGAGAGACCCTGTGGAAGTACATGCAAAGGTTCAGCTGAGTGCACAGGAACATTCCAAACATCCACCCGGCAGCTGTGATAGCTGCGTTCCATTCCAACATGCTCAATCGTCGGATACGTTCCAAGATAAACGTTCGACTGCCCAAGAGTGTGAAGGAGCTTTACACTCTAGTGGATAAGTGTGCTCGGATAGAGGAGGGAAGGCAGCTCCCCGGTGAAGAGGATGGCGTCGACATCGACTCAAAGGATGATGACGAGGCCACTAGTCAAAAGAAGAAGAACAAGAAGCATAGCAAAAGGCGCAAGGATAAGGCAGTGATGATTGTTGAGGGATCGGGCACACCTAGTATCGACAAGAAGGCCAAGACCGAAGTTCCCGGCAAGGAGGTTGCCATCTGCACCGATTATCGGGAAGCTGTGGCTGCCGAGAAGGCTGGGAAAGGTGATGGTCCGTACTGCAAGATCCATCGGACCAAGGGCCATGATCTCCAGGAGTGTCATCAGGTCGAGCAACTCGTCAAGAAGCAGAGGGCTGAGTACGAGAAGTGTGACAAGGAGAAAGGTCAAGATGGTGCTGGCGGGAAGGGCCGAGGCGGCGGAGCAAGCCGCCCCCGCAAGGCACCTCAGAATCAAGGGAAACCTGCCAGAGGCTGTAAGAAGGAGGATTGCAATGATGAGAGTGACGAAGGAGATGAAGAGGAAACCAGCGAGCAGGAGTTCCAGAAAAGCCACTGACGCCCTGTGCATTGACGGAGGTGCATCTCTGCACTCCTGTCACCGCCAACTTAAACAGTGGGCACGTGAAGTCAATGTCGTGGAGCCAGCGGCAGATTCTCAGAAGCCGCTCAAGTGGTCCCGCACGCCCATCATCTTTGACGAAGAGGATCACCCTGACCGCACCACTGCGGTAGGGTGCTTGCCATTGTTGGTCTCACCAACAATCCGCAACCTCAAGGTCACAAAGATGTTGGTTGACGGCGGGGCCGGGTTGAATCTGATTTCTCTAAAGGTTATCAGCAAACTTCAGATTGCAGAGGAAGAGCTTAAGGTTACTGGCATGTTTCACGGGGTCAACCCCGGCAGGAGTCGTCCTAATGAGAAGATCACGCTGCCGGTGACGTTCGGGGGGGGGGGGAGTTAAACTACCGGACTGAGAAGATCATTTTTGATGTGGATGACCTCCCCCTACCGTACAATGGAATCCTTGGTCACCCAGCCCTGGCCAAATTCATGGCGGCATCCCACTATGCCTACAATACCTTGAAGATGCCAGGGCCGATAGGCGTCATTTCCATTTCGTCAGACAAGAAGGATGCAATCATTTGTGTGGATAAGATGTACCGGGAAGCAGTCGCGGCAGAGGCCGCGGAAGCCAGTGTTCCCGCCAAGGAAAACAACAAGAAGAAGAGAGATAACAAGGATGCCTACAAGGAATCTGGGAAATGTGCCTCTTTGGAGTACGTTGCGCCCGTTGATGACTTGTTAGAGAGCTCCAATAACAAGAGATCCAAGGCTGCTGCACCTGCTGTGAAAAAGGTCCCGGCAGGGCTGGCTGGTGCTCATGGTGCCTTCACTATCAGTGCCACCCTCAATGACAAATAGGAAAGCACGCTCGTTGCCTTCCTGCGGGCGAATATCGATGTGTTTGCTTGGCAACCATATGATATCCCCGGTGTTCCCAGGGAGGTAATCGAGCACCACCTTGCTGTCTGCCCACATGCCCGACTCGTCAAGCAGAAGGTCCGGAAGCAAGCTTTGGAGCGGCAGCAGTTCATTGCCGAGGAGATCAAGAAACTTGAGGCAGCTGGTCCGGTCAGAGGAGTACTGCATCTAACGTGGTTAGCAAATCCTGTGGTGGCGCGCAAGGCTAATGGAAAATGGAGGCTTTGCATAGATTTTACGAATCTAAACAAGGCATGCCCGAAGGACCCATTTCCCTTGCCGCGCATCGACCAGATTGTGGATTCTAGCTCCGGGTGTGACTTGCTCTCTTTTCTGGATGCATACTCTGGATACCACCAGATCTTCATGTCCAAGGAAGATGAGGAGAAGACCGCGTTCATAACCCCATGTGGCACGTACTGCTTCATACAGATGCCCTTCGGGTTAAAGAGTGCCGGATCCACTTTTGCAATAGCAGAACAGATTGGCTTTGAGTCCCAGCTGCACAGAAACGTTGAAGCTTACATGGATGATATTGTGGTCAAGACCAAGGACAAATCAACCCTCATCCAGGATTTGGAAGAAACCTTTGCTAATCTGCGTAAGATCAACTTGAAGCTAAACCCGGAGAAGTTCGTGTTTGGCATCCCTTCCGGCAAGCTACTTGGCTTCTTTGTGTCCCATCGGGGGATAGAGGCCAACCCCGACAAGATCAAGGCTATCGAGCAGATTCAAGCACCCAAGATTGTTAAGGATGTGAGGCGTTTGACTAGATGTGTTGCCACGCTTAGCAGGTTCATTTCCAAGTCTGCCGAGCGCGCCTTGTCGTTCTTCAAAATCTTGAAGAAGGCAGGGCCTATGGAGTGGACCCCGGAGGCGGATGCTGCGTTACAAGATTTGAAAGCCTATCTCTCCTCTGTGCCCACGTTGGTCGCTCCCAAACCACAAGAGCCATTGCTGCTATACTTAGCGGCAACCAATCAAGTGGTTAGTGCAGCACTGGTGGTGCAGCGGGAAGTAGACAAAGCGGCAACCATCATCGTCCCCTCTGGAGAAGAAAGTGAACACGTCCCGGCAAGACCAGAGTCAGTCCGAAGCGAAGAAAGGCAGGGCAGCGAAAGCAGTTCTATGGTCGCGGCAAGGAAGAAAGTGGTGCAGCGCCCAGTGTACTTCGTCAGCTCCCTGTTGCAGGGGGCTAGATCGAGATACTCTGGCATGCAAAAGTTGATTTTTGGCCTCATCATGGCCTCAAGGAAACTACGCCACTACTTCCAAGCCCAAGAGATCACGGTTGTCACCCGCTTCCCCTTGCAACGCATACTCCGAAACCCTGAGGCCATCGGCAGGATTGTCTAATGGGCTTTGGAGCTGTCCAGTTTTGGTTTGAAGTTTGAAAGCACAATAACTATTCAGAGCAGAGCACTGGCAGAATTTATTGCAGAGTGGGCGCCAACCCCTGATGAAGAAGTGCTGGAGATAGCTATCCCAGGCAAGGAAGCACCCCAAGAATGGATCATGTATTTTGATGGTGCCTTCTCCCTACAAGGTGCAGGAGCTAGCGTGCTTCTCGTTGCCCCCACTGGGGAGCACCTGAAGTACGTCGTTCAGATGCATTTTTCCCGGGAGGAGGCTACCAACAGTACTGCAGAGTATGAAGGGCTCCTTGCCGGGCTCAGGATTGCAACAGAACTGGGAATCAAGAAGCTGATCATCCACGAAGATTCACAACTTGTGGTGAGACAAGTGAACAAGGATTACCAAAGTCCATTGATGGAGGCATACGTTGAGGAAGTGAGAAAGTTGGAGGAGCGCTTTGATGGATTGCAAACAGAGCACATACCTCGTGTGGAAAACAGCATTGCTGATCATCTGTCAAAGTGCGCTGCGCAAAAAGTACCTGTGGAACCAGGAACTTTTGTTCTCCATCTGACTCAACCCTCTATATCCCTAGCAACAATGGCCAAAAAGTGGAGGAAACTGGACTCCGGCAAGCCTCTTCCGGCAGGGCCTTCCGAGGCCCTCGGCAGAGAGCTTGGCGGGAACAACTCCCCTTCGATCGCTGAGCTGCACACTCCCGCCAGACCACCGGTCCCTGCGGTCGAGGAATGCACTCCCACGAATGAGGAGGTGCTACTAGTCCTCGTTGCCGAGCCCCAGGCTCCAACTTGGGCGCGGCACATAGTCCATTTCCTCCAAACTAGAGAACTTCCCGAAGAGCAAGAAGAAGCTGAAAGAGTAGCCCAGAGGGCCAGTATGTATCTGTTCGTTGACAACACGATGTACAGAAGAAGGCCCAACGGTGTGAAATTGAAGTGCATTTGTCGGGAAGAAGGAAAGGAACTGCTGGCAGAGATACACAAGGGTATGTGCAGCTCACACATCGGATCAAGGGTTCTGGTTGGAAAAGCCTTGCGGCAAGGATTTTACTGGCACACAGCCCTCCAAGATGCAGTTGGGTTGGTCCCCAAATGTGAAGCCTGCCAGTTCCATTCCAAGAATATCCATCTGCCTGCCCAAGCTCTTCAGACAATCCCTTTGTCATGGCCGTTTTTGGTCTGGGGGCTCGACATCTTGGGCCCCTTCCCCCGTGCTACCAGGGGCTTTGAATTCTTGTTCATTGCAATTGACAAGTTTACAAAGTGGCCGGAAGTAGAGCCCGTGAGGAAGGTGACTGCCCAGTCAGCTATCAAGTTCTTGAAAGGATTGGTGTGCCGCTTCAGGGTTCCTGCCCGAATCATCACCGATAATGGCACCCAATTCATGAGCCACGCCTTCATGCAATATGTTCATGCCCTCGCAAGCAAAATCTCATTCGCCTCTGTTGCTCATCCAAGGAGCAACGGGCAAGCTGAGAGGGTGGAGTCTGAAGTGTTGCGAGGACTCAAAACAAGAACATTTGATAAGCTGCTGAAGTGTGGCAGCCGATGGATCGACGAGCTGCCGGTGATTCTTTGGTCCCTTAGAACGACACCAAATTGAGCTACCGGGCAGACCCCCTTTTCCCTAGTCTATGGGGCAGAAGCAGTTATCCCCACGGAACTCATTTACGGGTCACCTCGAGTGCTTGCCTACGATGAAGTGGCGCAAGAACGGCACCGGTGTGACGAAGCTGTGCTACTCGAGGAGAACCGTCTCTGGGTTGCTACGCGTGCTGCACGCTACCAGCAGGCCCTGCGTCGCTATCACAGCCATAGGGTTCATGCCCGGAGTTTTGAGGAAGGCGACCTTGTCCTTAGGCATTTTCAGTCCGCCAAGGGTACAAGCAAGCTGACGCCGAAGTGGGAAGGCCCTTACCAGGTAGTACGAGTCACCAGACCTGGTGCAGTCCGTCTGGAGACCGAAGATGGCATTCAATTGCAAAACTCGTGGAACATTGAGCATCTCCGTAAGTTCTACCCGTAAGGCGCGGCTGTCGGGCTTTGCCCGGCAGCCACCCTTTTGTACAGGCCTTGTCGATGTTGCATGTAACCCCTTGTACAAAGCCAGGCGTAGACCCTGAGCAACAGAGAAATAAGCGAAGCACTAGGGGGCCCCAGAAATTGCATGCATGCATAAGCATATCATGAGCATAGCATGATCATGTAGATCAGATCACACATGGCATCGTTTTCATCTGCGTTATGTTGAAGAGAAGACAAGCCTATGTTGTGATCCCCAACAAGCCAAACAGATAAGTTTTATCTCTTATCCATACGTGTTCTGTGAAGAGAAACTTGTGCATATGAAAACCTTGCCACCTTTTGAAACCTAGGTGCTCCCATCCCTTGACTCGAATGTTGCTTTCGGTCAGGATGGTTGTAGTGGCCTTTGGCGGAAAAGATTTGGCGGGGGGCTGGTCCCTCCCTATAGTTTGTGCCTGGCAGACCTAGCCCCGCGGCAACGAACTGAGGGTACCGGCAGGATATCCTGCCGGGGAAAGCTTGTTTACTTTGATGTATAGAGGCATTTCACCTCTGCATGGATATGTTACATGCACAAGTACCCGGCAAGGCTTGTCTTTTTCATTAATATGCTGACTAACAAGTACAAATCTTACAGAACACAAACATGGATAAAGAAGATTACATAATTTAGACTAAAGTTTGGCAAATGCCTACATATTTTAGATTGAAAAAGATAAATGCCCGTGATGCCTTTGCTCTGTCCCTCCCCTCCTTGGATCTGTAGGGGGAGACGAAGAAGATAGAGGGAAGGCCTGACAGGGATTCGACGCCTCCTCAGGATCAGCATGGCGCCGTTCCCGGGCTGAGAGGAAGAAACCAGTGGATGGTGATGCTGCCGGAGGCCCGGCCGGTGATGATGATGCTGCCGGTAATCACGCCATGTCAGGGCGGTCGTCCTTGCTCTTGACGCGTCGTGCGTTGCCGCCACCTTCCTCGCCGCTACCGCTCGAGGGGGCGCGCCCACTGTCGCTTAAACCCCCTCCATAGCGGCCAGGAGGGACACCAGGTGCTCCGGACGGCTCCACAGAGAGCATGGTCGTCTCCAACGACCCGAAGTTCGAAGGATGCCATCCCCTGAAGAAGCATGCACGCACACCAGAAACCCGTCCATACATAGGACAGGCAGTACACCGAAGGAAGGGATCTGCCATTGCCAAAGGCGAACCGCTCCTGCGGTCTCCCTTCAATGTCACAGGAGGAGAGGGGATAGGCCACGATTGACTACCACGCTCTGCGCCCATTATGGGCTCCGACGAGGTGTCGCTCACATGGCGCCTCACTAAAGTTGAAGCCCCGGGCGGCCTGGCGATGAGCGCGCCAGAGTCACTACCTCCGGCGCTACCGCCGCGCCGCCCGCGCACTCCCCTGAGGCCCATGCGAAGACAGGAGGAGGGTCCTATCCCAGCAAAGGCGTGGCCACGCCCTCCTTCTCCCCGAGCATCAGCATGGGCATTCGACATCATCAACCCCAAGCTAGAGCCCGGGGCCTGGCCCCGAGCTCTCCCTTTCAGCATAACCAGAAGAAAGCAGGGAATGGGGAAGGAGAGGTGTGTGGATGAACACTCCCACTCCTCCCCCACCCCCTCTTTTATAGTCAGGCTGGGGGCTGGGAGCTGATCCCTTGACGGGTAACCACCGTCCATCTCCACCAATCCAAGAAGGCCGGGCCCGTGCCTTGACGCTCTCCCACACCACGCGCCTCCATTACCTTCCCCACTCAATGCATGGAGCATACGTGGCCAAGGATAAGGGCGTGGTGGGAAGAGTGAATTGGCAGTTACTCACCCGTGCGTTAAAGTCATTCACGGGCCATTACAAGGATGGCCCCACTACAATTGGCGTTAACGCAACGCGCGGGAGAACCGGAAACTGACATGGGCTCAGGTTAATGAAGAAGCAAAGAAGATCTCGAAGGACAAGCAACTGCTACCCTCTTGCCTGTGCACTGGATAGGGCCTACCCCGACGACACCCGGCAGTGCGTTCGGGCCAGGCCCGGGGACTCCTGTCGATGCAACAAACCCTAGGTTTGTTGCCCAGACCATGCACAGGCCTAAGAGAGCAAGGTTGCAACATCCAAGACGAGATCGAGTTGAAGAGGTAGCTCTTTGAGAAATCAAAGGGCAGATCAAGAAGACCAAGACAAGCTAAATGAGCAAGACATCACTAAGGGAAAGCCTCCCTTGCCAGGCAGGCGAGCCTGGCAACATCAAGGTGGCCCCGAAGGCAAGCCTCAAGACCGTCCCGGCAGGCCTGCCGGACACAACGAAGGCAAACTACCCCGCCAAGGCTCCACCGCTCCACCTCACAGTGACGCAAGTCATCGATCGGTGCGGTGTCAAGCCCCCAAGTGACTAAGTGACTGTTATTTGGTACGTGGCAGCCACTTCCTATGGAAATCACCTCCAAATGACACCCGCCCAGAGACATGTCAAGCAGACAGACGAGAAGGTGGCTGAACAGCCCGGCAAGGCTTGCCGGGGACGCCACGATGTGACACTAAGCAGTGCATTTAATGCGCTCTGCCCTGTCTGCAGAGTTAGGTATGATAGCACTGTTCGCTATCTAATCAGTACACAATGACTGATTTGCCACTGTGGTGACCCCTTGATCTATATAAGGAGGGCCATGGCAACCATAGAAAGGATTCGGACCCCTGTACTTTCGTACGCGCGTAGCTGCTCTCATCCCGAGGCAACCCTGCCGGGATAGAGCACTGCGTTTCCACCACAATCCACCATAATTCCACCAAAGCAGGAGTAGGGTTTTACGCCTCGCGGCGGCCCGAACCTGGGTAAAACTGCATGTGTGATCTCTTCTGTGCTGTGCTACGTTCTCCGCTCTTTGTGCAATGTGCTCATCCCCCCCCCCCCCGCCGAACCACAAGGGGCTGATGGCCCCATAGGTGGTTGTAGTTTCCCATGACACTTTTCTTTGAGTTGTTGTAAGGAGAAGACCACGAGGAAATTGTTGAGTGGCTCTCATATGCTTTATTGTTGATCTAACAAAGAGCCCATATTACCTTGTCTTCTCCTTTGAATGAAATGCTTGCAGATTCCAGCTTAGTCTGCGGCACACTTGCACTAGTTCTTATTTTCACATCGTTCGATCATGCAAGTGAAAGGCAACAATGACGATGATTTGACGAAGTGATTGCGGTGAAGGAAAGAAGGTATGGACTCTCCTTGTTTTTGTTTTTGTAAATATGTTTAGCTCTGTCGATCTTGATTCAGGATATTATGAGTAAACATATTTATGATGACAATTAGAGATTATAGTTGCTTATGCCATGCTTAAATAGCTAGGTGTGGACAATGATTTATCTTGAGTGTCAACATGCATTAAAATGGTTATGATGTAGTATGATAGTATGGTATCCTCCTCTGAACAATACAAGTGGCTTGACTTGGCACATGTTCACACATTATTTTCATGGTGTTTATATCCTACTCATGCTCGTACTTGATGTTAATTATTCTCAATGCATGATTATGACCGTTTTTGCTCTCTAGCTGGTCGCTTCTCAATCTATTTGCTAGCCTTCGCCTGTACTAAGCGGGAATACTACTTGTGCATCCAAATCCTTAAACCCAAAGTTTTTCCAGATGAGTCCACTATATCTACCTATATGTGGTATTACTCTACCATTCTAAGTAAATTTGCACGCACCACCTCTAGACATTCAAATAGCATCTATTTTGTGTGACCGTACTGCTCATGGAGCGACAGGGGGCGGTCAGTATCTTCCATGCTAAGTGGGTTATTCTCATGATGTGTGTTTATTCACGTGTCATTGCACGAGAGAGGCTGGTAATTGGGGTGCCCAGTCCCGCAATCAAAATGAAATAAAAAATATAATAAAACAAACTCCCCTGGAAAGTAGTTGGTATGGAGGGCGCCCGTGTATTCGGCTAGCCATGGCTTGTGTTTGTATGGTGGAGGGGGAGTAAACTTTACCTTTCCGCTTGAGAACAGTCGATAATGTGTTTAGTATGGAAGATATTGAAAACTCTTAGTCATGACGTTGGCAGGAAAGGCATGCCTCTTAAAATTGTACTCATCTCTGTTTTAAGCTTCAAGCTCTGGCACCTCTGCAAATCCCTGCTTCCCTCTATGAAGGGCCTATCTATTTACTTTTATTATTGAGTCATATCCTTCTAATTCAAGCTTTGGACTTTAAACTAGGAGCACTAAACTCCTCCACGACAACGGCGCCAGAAAAAGGGCTTGATACCTCCTTTTAGTGATCCGGTAAAGGAACAACAAAGTATTTCGCATCTATTTCCCTAGAGTTGACCCTGGGTTATTGAAGCCATGAGAGGAAGGTTCCCTTGAAGTGATGGAATCTAGCAAGCTTTAGTTAAAGGATCAATTCCAACTTTTGACCAGATCAATCAAGCAAATAGTGATTCAAAAACTTATAATAAAAAGAGGTACGGGTATGAGGTCTTGAATGCTTACAACCATCTATTTGTGTTGGGACCAGATATGATCTTAATTTGTGCACTACAAGTCACCCATCGAGATGTGCTTGTTACGAACTGAAGTGGGGGTCTGTCCAAATAACATCTTGACTGGCACGAGTCCTGCATCAAGAATCAGTTATCCTACCGCAAGCCCTATCCGTTACGCGGGGTTGCCTCGATAATTAAGATTATAATAATCAGACAAGAGCTTGGTGTTTAATGGTGAAACCTCATGAATCCCCAAGGATTGGATCCGTTTTACCATACTAAACCCTTCTATCACTAGTGCTCAGAATAACACTTCACGTTCTCCCTTCACTTAGACTCACCGTTGCTCGATCCCCATGATCCTGGGTACCTGCATGGTTGAAGATCGCGGACAAGACAAGAGACATCTACAGAACAATTTTATTTCACACATACAGGATGTTAATTCAAAGCCCATCCATTGATCCCCACAACAAATACAGGGGGTTGCAAGGCCTATGCCTCAACCCATACCTTACCAAACTACTCACACATGGAGATCAGATTGCAAGAAGAAAACATTGAACAACACATCTTGAAGATTAATTGATTGCAAATATGTCTTACAGTGGCTGCCTTATGCGATGCACGATTACAAGTATGAACTAGAGGGAGTTGGACTATGGTGGTGATGGTGGCTACGGAGGTAGGAATGGCGGCAGCTAGGATTGATGAGTGGGGATGACGATGGTTTTGTTAGGGCTTTACTCGACGATGTTCTGTTGACATTTTGGCGTGGTCCCCTTTATAAAAGTTGTTCAGGTGGATGAGCCACCTCGGAATCCTTGCCATACGACCGCCCATACAAGCACTTGCGGTCGTATGGAACGACGTCTTTTGTGTTGTTTCTTCTGGTCTGCCTCCTGGTGATTGCTTCTTTCTTCATTTCGACTCGTTTCCATGTTCACATGTGATTGCTTCCCTTTTTAGCCGATTTCATGTGGAAACACATCAAAGAGAGGATTTGTGGAATCCATTGCATTCATTAGTCATTATTAGCAATATCGGAGTGAATATCTCGGTTTTAATGAAATATCTCGGTTTAAACTAAGGGTGAATGTGTGTAAAAATATCACTCATCATAGAGGCCGGGGGCCGAGCCGCGTAGTACGCAGAGGCCTGAGCGAGCAGAGTTGTATGGGTAGTGACGTGCACCTGCCGACTGAGGCGCTGCTCCTCCAACTGAATAAATTCCCACAACTTGATGAAGGAGGGTCGGCGACCGAAGGTCATGTGCGGGACAGCGTGCTAGAAGTGCTCGTTGAGGTGACGCAGGACGTTGTGGACGAGGTCGCGATCCTTGATGCGGTGGCCGAGATCCTGAAGCGTGTTCGACATCTGCTTGAGCTTAGAGGTGTAGTCCACGACCAAGAGATCTCCTTGAATGAAGCATTGGAACTCATCCAGTAGATGGGTGATCCGGGCATCCCGATTGCTACGGAAGAGGGAGCGGATTGAGCGCCAAAGGGTGTAGGCCGAGGCCTTACGCTCCTTGATGATCTCCAAGGTCGAGGAAGTTACGGTGGCATTGTACAAGGAGAGGATGACGAAGTTGTTCAGGACCCAATCGGAGGTCGCCTGCACCGGCGAGCCGTCGACATGATCTGTGAGGATGAACTTGGCGAGCGCGGCGAGGAACTGGCGGCGCGAGAGGCTGTAGTTCTCCTTCTCGTTATCGAGAGTGACAAGGACATGGTCTCGGATGCGGAGAGATTGGATCTTAGTAGTAGGGAGGGTTTGAGTGGCCACGGGAAGATCAAATTATATGTCAGAGGAGGATCCACTGAAGGAAGAGATGGAGTAGGAGGTGCTCATGGCGGAAGTGTGGAGGAGAAAGTGGGGTAGCAGAAGGTGTGGATCCTGGTTAAACTGATACCATGCTAGAGTCAAACCGAGCAAAGAGAGGGCGTGCAACACTCTTTTTTTAGGGAATGCCATCATGGCTCACTTTATTGCTATCAAATAGTAGTTACATCATCTACCAACAAAGAAATAATAAAGCCTGGAGGTTCGTCAACCCAAACACATTGGTTCTGATCAGCCTTCCTAGCTAAGCAATGAGCTACACAATTTGCATCCCTATTACAGAAATTAAACTCAACCCTACTAAAAGTAGTAGCCTGAATAAAAATATCCTCATAATATGGAGCGGCTAACGTGGATGAAAATCCTCCCCCATTCATCGTTTCAATGGCTTCAAGACAACCAGATTAGATAATTATATTGTTCAGGCTCATCTCATTTTCCAACGCCAAGCCTCTCCAAATAGCTAGAGCTTCTGTGGTTGCTGCATCAACAACGGAAGTGACTTGTTCATTACATGCCACTAGGAATCTTCCCATCTCATCTCTTAGCACTACTCCAATACCACCCATGTGATAGTTTTAATCAAAAGTTGCATCCACATTAATACTAATAAACCCTTCTCTTGGTTTCTTCCATTCATTTTTCTTCTTTACTGCGTTCTTCCTTCCCTCCCTTATATTGTTCATGGAAATAACTTGGATAGATGTAGCAACAATTGATGCCGGACTCACCTCCTCTCTGAATACATGCTGCTTACGACGCCACGAAATATACCAAGCTGTAGTCAACAACATTTCCTTGATATTAGCTTGATCATGTGCTGCAGGTACTAACTCTCTTGCATGGAGAAGGTCTTCCAAAACTGATTCGCCTGAATGATCATTAGCCATAATAGTTTCCATCATCTCAAGTAGTCATTATCTGATCTTACATTCATCAATCTGGGGTTACACGGGTTTTATACATACATGGCTGGCTCAGCTAACAACTCGGCTGGCCCAGGTAACTAACTCAATGCTGGTCCTAGAAAATAGGCACATACATACAACACGAACGCTAAGGGCATCTCCAAGGGGGACCCGCAAACCGCCCGCATCCGTCCGAACCGCGGAAGCCATCCAACGCCGACCTGTATCGGTCCATGGGGCGGTCTGGACGCGATTTCTCCCGCAAATTCGAGACAAAGTGGGGGGAGGTTTGCAGGAGTCCGGACACCCCCAACGTAGGATTCCGACACCCCCAACCCACTCAATCCCCCTCTCGGTCCCATTTCCTTCCACTTTGCCACTTCTCCCCCCTTACTTTGCATTCGCACCCTCCACCTTCGCCGCCACTGTTGTTCATCTCCAGCGGCCACAGAGGCATTGCCGGACGTCCGCAACCAGCATTGACACGCCCGCTCACCTTTCCGATGGAGCTTTCCTCCCTGGAGCCGTTTGTAGCCAGGTACACTCCGCCCCTATCGATGACCTCCATTGCGGACACCACGCCCGGTAGGTATTCGGTCAAATGCCATTGAGATTATTTTCAAATGCTATGTCATTTTTTAGAGTACTAACAATGGTGAGCTACTCGACCATGGAGGATGAGCTGCCGTGCCATGAGTGGTTGGTCGGATCCGCAGATTTCATAGGCAGGAGCAGAGGGGGGGGGCCTTCTGGGAGCAAGTGCATGAAAAGTTTCACGCAGGAAAACGTATTGCGCCCTACAACATGTACATCACTTAACCACAAAACATGAGGTTGTTATCATATCACTGACACACTATACAGACTAGCATCATCAAGTTTTGCAACTTGATTAGTCAGCTCGAGGCAAGGTGGCCATTGCACGCGGACATGGACGAGATCGTAAGTTTTACTTCCACTTGCTCAACTTGTTGATTGATTCATTCACTCAATGTTGGTATACACATTATATGTAACCCGCACGCGCCACCGTGGTGTACCATAGGACGGAGGGACGGTTGTTTACATGCAAACAGTGTTGGATGAAGTTGAAGGGATTTTGTGTGGAACGATGTGATCTGTTTATGAAATACTTGCTGGACATCTAGGATCTAGTCGAATTAGAGACATTGTTGTACTAGACTTAATTTGCATGCTATGTAGGGATGATTTGTGCTATTTTCTATCCAAATTTTGATGAATATCGGTCGGTTTGCATGAATTTCGTCTGGTTAGTTCAAATGCGGTTTGAAATGTATGCGGCTAACGTTGGATGTCGGCCAGTGTCCGCGGACTAGCCTCCTGATGTCTACTATGCAACCTTCTTCTTGTAGACTCGTGTTGGGCCTCCAAGCGCAGAGTTTTGTAGGACAGTAGCAAATTTCCCTCAACTGGATGACCTAAGGTTTATCAATCCGTGGGAGGCATAGGATGAAGATGGTCTCTCTCAAACAACCCTGCAACCAAATAACAAAGAGTCTCTTGTGCCCCCAACACACCCAATACAAAGGTAAATTTTATAGGTGCACTAGTTCGGCGAAGAGATGGTGATACAAGTGTAAAATGGATGGTAGATATAGGTTTTTGTAATCTAAAAATATGAAAACAGCAAGGTAACTAGTAACAAAAGTGAGCAAAAACGGTATTGCAATGCTTGAAAACAAGGCCCAGGGTTCATACTTTCACTAGTGCAAGTTCTCTCAACAATGATAACATAATTAGATCATATGGCAATCCGTCAATGTGCGACAAAAGCCACTCCAAAGTTCCTATCGGAGAACGTAGGATGAAAACATGCATCAACCCCTATGCATAGATTACCCCAATGTCACTCGGGAATCCGCGAGTTGAGTGCCAAAACATACATCAAGTGAATCAATAGAACATCCCATTGTCACCACAGATATCCCATCGCAAGACATACATCAAGTGTTCTCAAATCCAATACCCAATCCAACATAAAGAAACCTCAAAGAGTAAGACTCAATTCTTCACAAGAAGGTAGAGGGGGAGAAACACCAAATGATCCAACTATAATAACAAAGCTCATGGTACATCAAGATCGTGCCAAATCAAGAACACGAGAGAGAGAGAGAGAGATCAAACACATAGCTACTGGTACATACCCTCAGCCCCGAGGGTGAACTACTCCCTCCTCGTCATGGAGACCACCGGGATGATGAAGATGGCCACCGGTGATGGTTTCCCCCTCCGGCAGGGCGCCGGAACGGGCTCCCGATTGGTTTTTCGTGGCTACAGAGGCTTGCGGCGGTGGAACTCCCGATCTAGGTTTCTTTCTAGGGGTTTCTGGATTTATAGGAATTTTTGGCATCGGTCTCATGTCAAGGGGGTCCACGAGGCAGCGGCAAGACAGAGGGGCGCGCCCTCCACCCTTGTGGTTGCCTCGGGACTCTTCTGGCCCAACTCTTGGGCCTCGAGGGTCTCTTTTGGTCCATAAAAAATCACTGTAAATTTTCAGCCCATTCTGAAAACTTTTATTTCTGCACAAAAAACGACACCACGGTAGTTCTGCTGAAAACAGCGCCAGTCCGGGTTAGTTCTAATAAAATCATACCAAAACCATATAAAATTGTTGTAAACATGGCATTAATACTTCATAAATTATAGATACGTTGGAGATGTATCAGCATCCCCAAGCTTAATTCCTGCTCGTCCTCGAGTAGGTAAATGATAAAAGAAAGAATTTATGAAGTGTGAATGCTAGCAAGTGCACAAGTTTGATCAATGATAATTTCAATCACTTTTTCTAGCATCATTATAAATCATAAACAGTAGCTCATCTCATAAAACTTCTCATGATCAAGTAGCAAGCTATTCACATGTTAAAGCATAGATTATAAACTTTCTTGAAAACTAACAAACTAGGTTCCTAGTCATCAAACAATTGCAATTCATCTTATTTTCAGGAAGGGTCTATGTAAGAGCTTTAATTTAGCAAATCCCACATACTCAACTATCATATAGTCTTCCATGATTGCTACCACTCAAAGCATATTTTTATAACAAATAGCATCCATTGAACACAGAGAAAGATAGGGGCTTAATGTTTCGCCTCCCAACTTATTTATCATATAGATAATTGTCAAGGATAATAATTCATGATCAAATATATTTGAATGGCCATATATGCTTAGATCTTTCCCCATCACATGATGCTTGCCAACTAAAGAGTAGGTTGGAATGAGAAGGAATACTACTGACTCTTGCATAAAAGTAAAAGATAGGCCCTTCGCAGAGGGAAGCAGAGATTTGCAGAGGTGCTAGAGCTCGAAGCTTTTAAAACATAGATGAATACAATTTTGAGAAGTATGCTTTCATTGTCAATGTAAACACCGAGAGTTCTCACTATCTTCCATGCTAGATACATTATAGGCGGTTCCCAAACAGAATGGTGAAGTTTTTACTCCCCCTCCACCAACAATCACACTCCACGGCTGGTCCGAAACAACGGGTACCATCCATACCAACAGCAGTCCTGGGGGAGTTTTGTTTGATATTATATTTTGATTTGACTTTGAGCACGGGACTGGGCATCCTGATTACCAGCCACTTTCTCGTGAATGACAAGTGAATCAACACTCATCGTGAGAATAACCCACCTAGCATGGAAGATACTGACAGCCCCTAGTCGCTACATGAGAGATTCGGGCATACAAAACAGATTATTATTTGAAGGTTAGAGTTTGGCACATGCAAATTTACTAGGAACGGCAGGTAAATACTGTGTGACGCCCCCGGCTCAATCGTGCACTAATCATACACGCAAATGCACACGATCAAGCCTAAGGACTCACGGGAAGATATCACAACACAACTCTAAAACATAAATAAAGTCATACAAGCTTTATATTACAAGCCAGGGGCCTCGAGGGCTCGAATACATAAGCTTGCATACAAGCATCAGCAGAAGCATCAGATATCTGAGTACAGATATGAAACAGAAACAGATAAGCCCCTCGAAAGGCGAGGTAAAAGAAAACACTATGATCGAAAGGCGCAGGCCTCCTGCCTGGGACCCTCCGATCCTACTCCTGGTCGTCGGCAAGCTCGAAGTAGTATCATCCTCTGGGTAGTAGTAGTAGCGATCGACGGGGCATCTGTCTCAGGGGGCTCCGTCCTCTGGTCGCGACGAACTGATATGGGGAGAAAAGGAAAACAAAGCAACCGTGAGTACTCAGAAGTACTCAACAAGCAAGGATCTACACTACATATGCAACATTTTCAAGGGGAGGCTGTATATGTGGACTGGGCTGCAGAAAAGCCAGAATAGAGAGAAGGCCTAGTCCTATCGACGACTAGCATCTTCATCGGTCTTGCAGCAATAGAAGAGAGTAGAACAGTACATTATAAGGTAGCAGTAATGATATCAACCTCACCCAGAGATCCTTTCTCGACTCCCTGCGAGAAAGCAATCCCAGAGCCATACAGTCATCAACCTCGTCCTGAGATCCCTTCTCGACTCCCTGCGAGAAGCAATCCCAGAGCCATAGTATCCAATTCTAGTTGTATCGATCGGGATACAACTCCGAGTGTCCGTAACCGAGGATCCGGCTATGCATAGTTTAGTTCTTCCCTGTAGGGGTGCACCAACTTACCCACCACGCTCGCTTAACTCGGGCCGGACACACTTTCTGGGTCCTGCCCGACCTCGGCCAAACGACACACCGCAACCCTACCTAGAGCTCAGCAGAGAGGTCCCCGTCGGTCTACATCCTAAGCGCTCAGAGGTCTTGGGCCATCGCCCTGTGCACTCCGAGTCGTTGCATGCAGGGGGAAGCCAGGCACCAGGGGGGCGCCGGTCCGTCCCGGCCGCAATGCTGAACTGGACGTCTGACAGAGCCTTCGGCTAATGCATACGATGCAGAGTGCCCATAACTTTTCCCACGTGATGGTTAGTGCTATCGGGCCAAAGGCCCACTCGAATCAAATATCCAAACCGTTAGTACCTTGGGCTTGCGGTAACGAGCAGAGACTCACAAAAGATGTGACCCCGTCGCCCTGTCTCGAGGACTTGCGGCAAGGGCCAAGAATGCCCTGCCACGCCTCGTATTCTCACTCGGGCACCACACAGGCACCCGTCTTCACAACACTCGCCTCTCAGGCGCACGCGGGTACCCCTCTGGGTCGACCCGCCTATCCAAGTAACAGTGTAAAGTCCAAGTATCCGTGTGTCCATAACATCAGAGGAATCCGAGATATCACTCTCGTTGAATTCCCACTCGATGTATCCGTCAAGGTGAACTTGGAGGAATCACCCTCGATGGGTTCACACTTGATGTGTTGCACGACAGTGCCGTTACTGAAAGTGGTGAAGGAGGAATCACCCTCGATGACCACGACCAAATAGCTACTCTACAGAGTTAACATCAGAAATGCTACAAGAGGTTTCACCCTCGCCACTCGATAGTAACGCTGCAGTGTCGTTACAACTAAGGGGTGGTGGTGTGCGGTGTCAGGGCCTGGTCTTCAATCCCATTGATCGGGTCTTCGGATAATCTAGCGGGGCAATCGGGATAAGTGGGGTCACTGATAGGTCTCTACCCAGCCTATACTAAGCAGTTTAGGATATGCAGGTAATTATCAACAACAGGTTACAATAAACAGGCTATGCATCAGAATAGGTAAAGCGGTAGCAGCAGCAATTCTAATGCAAGCATGAGAAAATAGAATGGGCGATATCGGGATGATCAAAGGGGGGGGCTTACCTGGTTGCTCGGCGGCAAGGGCAAGGTCGTCAATGGTGTCGTCGGGCTCCTGAGCTGCGTCGGTCTCGGGGACGACGTCGGTGTCGGGGTCTATCGAGAGAGAAGAGGGGGAGGAAACAAATAAATACACGACAAACATAAGCAACACGGAGCAGGCTATGCTAACGTGCAGTGCAGGGTTGCCTGAAGACATGTCAAAGTCATTTAGTTATTATAGAAATTTGTTTGGATTTATTTTATTAGAGCCATCCACTATTCATTTATCTGAAACAGGCAAAAAGTTGCATGTTCAGTTAGTTAGAGGCATCTAACAGGTATGTGGTAGCGTATTCGGATCCGTCTCATTTTTCTGATCGTTTTTCATATATAAATTATTTTCATCGGAGTTACGGATTAAAAGATATGATTTTCTAAAGTTTTTATTAATTTCTGGAATTTATTTAATTATTTAAATTCGAATTATCCAAAACAGTAAAAGATGATGTCATCATGACGTAGAGGTGACGTCAGCAGTCAACAGTGCAGCTGACCAGGTCAAACCTGACGTGTGGGGCCCACACATCAGCCTATGTTAGTTTATTAGGATTAATTGAATTAATTACTGAATAATTAGGGGGGTGGGGCCTACTGTCAGTGTCTGTTAACTTAATCAATTAAATAATTAGGTTAATTAGCATTTTAATTTATTTTTAAAAATGTTTTAATGGTGGGGCCCGCATGTCATAGACACGGGTGGCCCAGTCAGCAGCGCTGACTGGTCAACGGGGCCCAATGGGGCCCGTAGTCAGTGGCACTGGTGGTGGGACCCGCGTGCCACGTCGGAGCCGGCCGGCGCGGCGGCCGGAGCATCGCCGGCGACCACAGAAGACGGCGGCGACGCGCGGGATTTGCGTACGGGGCATCTCCGGGGCTGAGGTTTGGTCCGTTCGAACGGCCGGTCCACGCCGCGTGCATTGGTGGTGGTGGCGTGGCCGGAGACGGCGCATAGCAGCGGCGGTGAGCACGTCGGCGGCGGCCGGTCTCGGGTGGCGATGGCAAACGACAGTGCGGTCGCGCGTGAGTCGAACGAAGGAGCTAGGAGGCACCTACGCGCGCGTGTGAGTTCAACGGGCACGAGCCCGAGGCCAGCTGGTCGCCGGAACGGCGCCGGCGACGAGCTAAGCGGCGGCTCGTTCGGCTACGGTGGAGGAGCTCGCTAGGGGCCGCAAACGACGGCGCGAGGAGAGGGAGAAGGAGCGGCAGCTTACAGCGCTCCTGCAGGTGTGCGTAATGGGCTCGGGGAAGGCTCGAAGTGGCCGGAATCGACGACGGCGTGCGGCAGCGATCCGAGGAGGGAGAAGGTTGACGCGGGCGAGGCAGAGGCTCCCAGCTCCGTCCAGCGGCGCGGGGTGGGGTAGCGGACGGTGGCGGAGCGCTCTGGTCCGGTCACGCGACGAGGCGGATGTCGTGGTTCTAAGTCTGACAGTAGAATGGGGGGTAGGTATGAGGAGGCAAGATCCTAGCTACGGTGAGGTTGTGCACGCAAGATTTACGAGTTCAGGCCCTTCTCAGAGGAAGTAACAGCCCTACGTCTCGATGCCCGGAGGCTCGGTCGATTGACTTATGCGTGAAGTTACAGGGGGTGCGAACCCTTGTGCCTGAGGAGGGGGTGGCTTATATAGAGTGCGCCAGAACCCCAACCGTCCCACGTTACAAGGGTTTCAATGTCTGTAAAGACAGGACGTTACTGATAACGCCAGCAATAAAGGCAAATAAATGATCATTAAGACTACGAAGTGAACGCCTGACCCTTGCCATCCTGAGTGACCTTAGATCTTCTGTCTTCCGAGTGGTTTCCGGTGGGGTCGAGTGAGTACACCCCGGTCAAATGGAATTGGGTTGTCCGAGTGAACTGTTGGTCGAGTGGGTTGCACCCTGTGGCGATTTCAGTCGGTAGATGGTGCCATCCTTTGAATGTCATTTGCTTTAGGGCAGTGTCCTCGGTAAGGGTGTCTAGGTCGGGCCTATTACCCTACCCTAGGTACATGTCTTCATCATTAGCCCCCGAATGGATCTGGGTTCGAGTGGAGAAGGGGTTGAAGATGGTTCCGACCTGATTTATATGCTTCAGAGGCATCCTAAACGGGCCGGTGATCTTAGTAAAAACTTCAACTTCATTTTCAGCCGCCTGTGTCCATTCAGAGGTCGTCGAGTGATTTTTTCTGATGAGCTCCGAATGTTGATATGGTATAAGATCCTTGGCGCGATTGGTCACGCTGCCGCTTTCCGGATCTCACGGGATTCAAAATTTGGAGAAGCGCGCGGGACGGAGAGGACCGCAGTAGACGGAGTGGATTAGGCAGGGACGCGTCGATTCTCATGCCACCTTTTTCGCCATGTATCCAGCGTGCGACTGATGCGGGATTTGACTGGATTGCTTGGGCCCACTAGTCAGCCACTCGGGAGCAGACCCATATAAGGCGTCGGGGTCGATGAGCCCGTTACTGTGCTCCCCATCTCCTTCCTCCTCTCCCGTTTCACCACCGCATTCGCCGCCACCTTCAACACCGCCGCCCCGCCCGAGCGCAGCCTACCGCGATGGGGAAGGAGAAGACGGCGGCCTTGGAGCGTGCGAAGAAAGCGACGGCGGCAGCGAAGGGCAAGAAGACGAGTCGGGGAGGCTTGTCGTCAAGATCCGGACTGCCGCCCGGCTG
Source organism: Thinopyrum elongatum (assembly GCA_011799875.1). Classification (NCBI taxonomy): domain Eukaryota; kingdom Viridiplantae; phylum Streptophyta; class Magnoliopsida; order Poales; family Poaceae; genus Thinopyrum; species Thinopyrum elongatum. The sequence continues at coordinate 516,599,279 of CM022303.1, forward strand.
GATCCAGGGCGATTGGATTCGCTCCACGATTCAGCAAGAAGACATGGAGGATCTGGTCGAGGGAGGCTTGATCGACCATGGGTCTTGGAGGCTGCCAGGTGACGAGACCGAGCCGCAACCGCAGGAGGGTGAGTGCGTCCTCCTCGCGACTCACGTCGACCGTGGTTTTTCTCTGCCCCCTCATCCTTTTTTCTGAGGTTTTCTGAACTTTTTCGGAGCCCAACTTCATCACTTTTCTCCGAACACCATCACATACCTAGCTGCGTTTGTCTCCATGTGTGAGAATTTCTTGGGTTGTCGACCGCATTGGGGTCTCTTCAAACACATCTTCACCTGCCGCTCACAGTCTGTGAAAAAGGCCAATCCGAGTGATGAGAGGACACACGTGATTCAGATGTGCGGAGGTCTAGGGATCCAGATGAGAGGCAAAAGCACATTTCCACCTATGACTCTTCCCGATTCGGTCAGAGGGTGGCAGTCGACCTGGTTTTATTGTAAGGACAAACCAACTCCTGGTCAGTCGACTGGCCTTCCTCCCTTTACCATGGGGCGAATTGAAAAGCCCTCTTCCTTGAAAGTGACTCCAGAAGAAAAGGTGGAGGTGAACATGTTGGTCGACCACGTAATCCAACTTGTCCGCGATGGCGTGACCGGCATGGATTTGCTAGAGGTGTTCCTCACTCGCCGCATCCAGCCGCTCCAGGCCCGCGATCATCCTATGTGGATGTATTCGGGCGCCGATGATTCTGCTCGGATCCACCCGGAGGAAGTTGCCGAGGAGACGGTGGCGCGGTGGCTGCAGAGCATTACCGGAAACAGAGACAACCCCAGGGGGTCTAGGAGAATTCTGCCACTCGGCGCTGATAACGAACCAGACAAGGTCAGACCTTCGATGTCGAGTGACTTTTACTCTAATTTGTAAACTGTCTTTGGAACCGACTGATGCTTGCTCGATTCTTTGCTTCGCAGATATATACTGAGATGTACTCAATGCCCAACGGGGAGCAGATCCAGGAAGGAGAAGAGAGCAGAGGCGACAACGGCGACTGGAACTCCGATGGGGAGAGTGATGAAGAGATGGAAAACTCGAGCAGTGAGGAGGAGGTCGATTCTTCACCTCGCACGAAAAAGCGTTCCAAGCACAAGCATGACCCAACAAGTATCCGGGGCAAGGTGGTAGCACCGACTGGACAGACTTCGAAGCGCACTCGAACATCTTCTCCGGTGCCGACTGAGAAGGCTCCGAAGCAGCTCAAGACCGCGCCGTCCAAGCCACGGAAGGCTTTGCACAAGATCAAGGTTGATGTTCCCGTCGCCTCTGCGTAAGCGTTTCGTTTTCACCCTTTGTTTGAAGAATCTTATATCAGTTGCCAACCCATCCACTTGCTTGACTGAGTGAACCTTGAGATTTGCAGTGCTGCTACCTCCGGGACTTCTGCTTACCAAGATGATGGTGACGAGGAGATGGAGGACGCGGTCACCTCCAAAGCGAGTATGACCCTTGTTATCTTCATCTTTTCTTTGCTAGCCAATTCTATAGCCGACTGAACTCTTGTGGTCGATTCTTTTGCAACTCCGTGAGATGTTATTGAACTTCAAGACGATGATGAAAATGAGCCACAAGAACTCATGGGTAGGAGGAGCAGGGCCTCAGTCAAGAAGGTGCCAGCTAGCAAGACGTCCCAGTCGACGCCGGCGACGGAACCAACTATCCAGCAATCCGGGGACTTCAACCGTGCCTCCGTTACTTTTGCGATTCCCTTGTCGAGTGCTCGTCCTTCATCATCGACTGTGCGGGCCCTTCCTCCATTTGTCCAACTTCATGCCTCAAGCTCTCATGCTACTGCAACTGATACACCGATTGCACCTCCCACCGCCCATCAAGTCCCAAAAGACCAAGTGAGTGCTGCCCAGGAGGCTATACGCCAGGCTGGCATTATGATGGAGCAAATGAAGGTGGTGCGCGAGGCCAGTCAAGCTGCCCATGATGCCAGCTCAGCACTTCAAGCCAATGTCCAGGTTAGCTTACTTCCGACTGAACTCCATCTTGACGCTTGTTCTGTTGGGATATGATATTTAGGAACTGCTGCTTTATCTGCAAGACGTCCGTGGATGAGCGTTTTGGAACCTTTAATTTCACACCCATTGTCAGTCTGTACACCCACTGGGTGTTTTAATTTCTGTTGAGTAGTTTTTCCACTTGAGTCGACTAGGTTGTGCTGATCGAATCTCTGAACCAGTGGGGGAACGCTGAGTGCACCCACTCGGTGTAGTCCCCGAGACCGCTGTCGAATGTTTGATTCGGCGGGGGTCTTTTAAGAGATCTTTTCCACTCGGGCTGGGCAGATCATGCCGAGTGGAACCTTTACCAGAGGGGGCACGCTGAGTGCACCCACTGGGTGTAGTCCCCGAGACCGTAGTCGACTGCGGGCAGTCGGCTATGGTCTGAGAGTTTTTTTTTGACTGGACGTACCAAGTCGAATGAAAGAGTCGGACCAGTGGGGGCACGCTGAGTGCACCCACTGGGTGTAGTCCCCGAGACTATTGGCGAATGTTTGATTTGGCAATAGTCTTTCTGTCTGCCGACTGACTATCTTCTGAACGCAGAAATCTTGTGATCTTGGAGCCCGGTTTGCTGACTTGGAGAAGAAGCAAACTCAGCTCAATCTTGACCTGGAGTTGGCTTGAAACAACTTGCAGAAGGCTAAGGATGACGCTGCTGGTAAGGAAAGTTTGTCGACCGGTTCTCTTGCCACCTTTTCTACTCCTTTTTCTGATTCAAATGTTGTTCTTTCTAGAAACAATGAGACAAGCTTTGGAGAAGAAGGACCTTGACCTTGCGGTTGCGAAGAAAACTGCCGAAGACAAACTGGCGCTTGCTGACCAAAAGATGGCTTCAGTCGGACAGCTGGAGGGAGAGAATGCCAAGCTGAAGGCTGCTCTTGACGAAGCCAACAAAGAAGTGACTCGTCTGAAGAAGGGCAAGCGAACCCTGACCAACAAAGTAGAAGACATCACTCGCAGGAGGGACGAGCTGGAGAACTACCTGGGAGGACTCGCCAAAAAATTATTCCTCATGCTTGAAGGTACTTTTCTCTGTGCGATTGGTTTGCTTTTGTCGACTCATCATACCGCTGTTGACTCATTATTTTTCTGCGAGTGCAGAATTCTGTCAAGACTTCGAGGAAGAAACTCGGCGAGTCGAGACGAACTTGGACCCTATCAACTCCCCTGTCAAAGATGAAGCAGCCATAAATGTGCTCCGACTGGAGTCTCACCTCGCCAGTGCCTTGGAATATCTTGCTCGACTCAAGGTCGCAGTTTCGCGGATCGACACGGTGCTCTGGCCAGGGGACATGCTCCGAAACGACCTCAAGTCTCTGATGACTCGACTTAACGAGATTCCTGGTCGAGTGCAGGAGTGGAAGAAGTCCGCCGCTCGATGCGGCGCTGACGTAGCTTTATCCCTGGTTCGCGTCCACTGCAGGGAAGCCAGAGAAGAGAAGCTAGCGGCAATCAAGGTCGCCAACACCAAGAAACTCGACTTCCAGTCTTTCATGGAGACCTTCATTGCTGCTGCTACTCGAATCGCAGACGGAATTGACCTGGACGAGTTTGTGGAGCCTGCCAGCCCCTCTGCGGAGTGAATGAAACTTTTATGATCTGATTCAATTTGTCTCGTTATGCCGAGTGATTCTGTAACCGTAAAACTCCCTTCGGGCCTGATGCCCGAGTACTTTGAGCTCCTTCGTCCAAACTTTTATGATCCGGTTCAATTTGCCTCGGTATGCCGAGTGATTTTGTAACCGTGAGAGGGTTGCTCATCACTCGGTAGGATTTTTTAAACTTAGGCGAGTACAGGACTGCAGCTAAGCCCCGAGTGAGAGGGTTGCTCATCACTCGGTAGGATTTTTTAAACTTAGGCGAGTACAGGACTGCAGTTAAGCCTCCGAGTGAGAGGGTTCCTCATCACTCGGTAGGATTTTTTTTTTAAACTTAGGCGAGTACAGGACTGCAGCTAAGCCCCCGAGTGAGAGGGTTGCTCATCACTCGTTAGGATTTTAAAAACTTAGGCGAGTACAGGACGCAGCTAAGCCCCCGAGTGAGAGGGTTGCCTCATCACTCGTAGGATTTTAAACTTGGCGAGTACAGGACTGCAGCTAAGCCCCCGAGTGAGAGGGTTCCTCATCACTCGTAGGATTTTTTTTAAACTTAGGCAGTACAGGACTGCAGCTAAGCCCCCGGTGAGAGGGTTGCTCATCACTCGGTAGGATTTTACAAACTTAGGCGAGTACAGGACTGCAGCTAAGCCCCGAGTGAGAGGGTTGCTCATCACTTGGTAGGATTTTTAAACTTAGGCCAGTACAGGACTGCAGCTAGCCCCCGAGTGAGAGGTTGCTCATCACTCTAGGGGATTTTCTTTAAACTTAGGCGAGTACAGGACTGCAGCTAAGCCCCGAGTGA